>CM053625.1:41301422-41341538 GCA_028646595.1 Phalanger gymnotis
CACTCTGGAAGCAGTCATACCCTGACAAAGAGCTCAAAAGTCAAGTAATTGGCTGGGAAAATGAGCAGACGATGTAAAAGGACTTAGACTATGGAATCTTACTTTGGTAACAAAGAAGATCAAAATACAGCCAGAAGAAGTCAACAAAGTTAAAGAGCCTACATAAAAGCCTCCAAGAGAAATATGAATTGGTTTCAGGCCATGGAAGAGCTCAAAAAGGATTTGGAAAATCAAGTAAGAGAAATAGAGGAAAAATTGGAAAGAGAAATGTGAGTGATGTACAAAACTCGTGAAAAACGAGTCAACAGCTTGCTAAAGGAGACCCAAAAATACTGAAGATAACACCTTAAAAAATAGACTAACCCAAATGGCAAAAGAGATCCAAAAATCCAATGAGGAAAAGAATGCCTTAAAAATCAGAATTAGCTACTTAGTGCAACAGCAGCCCTTCTTCCTCCACAGTGGTCAGCTATGAACCCTGACTCCCCAGCAACCATGTTGAAGGGACCCGCAGTTGGCACTGAACTTGGCACCACTTACTCCTGTGTGGGAGTCTTCCAACACAGGAAAGTGGAGATCATTGCTAATGACCAAAGAAATAGAACCACCCCAAGCTACGTCACCTTCGCTGACACTGAACGTTTAATCAGTGATGCTGCAAAGAATCAAGTTGCAATGAACCCCACCAACACAGTTTTTGATGCCAAATGTTTGATTGGTCACAGATTTGATGATACAATTGTACAGTCAGACATGAAGCATTGGCCTTTTATGGTGGTAAATGACTAAGTCAGGCCTAAAGTCCAAGTGGAGTAAAAAGGGAAGATCAAAAGTTTCTATCTAGAAGAAGCATCTTCTATGGTCTTGACCAAGATGAAAGAAATTGCTGAAGCTTACCTTGAGAAGACTGTCACAAACACTGTGTCATAGCACCAGCCTATTTCAACGATTCCCAAGGTCAGGCCACCAAAGATGTTGGAACCATTGCTGGTCCCAATGTGCTCTGAATCATCAGTGAGCCAACTGCTGCTGCTATTGCTTATGGCTTGGACAAAAAGGTTGGTGCTAAGAAAAATGTGTTGATCTTTGACCTTGGAGGTGGTACTTTCGATGTCTCCATTCTTACCATTGAAGATGGCATCTTTGCAGTCCAAAAGATCACTGAAGAAAATAATGCCTAAAAATTAGAATGGAGCAAGTGGAAGCTAGTGACTTTATGAGAAATCAAGAAATTACAAAACAAAACCAAAAGAATGAAAAAATGGAAGACAATGTGAAATATCTCATTGGAAAAACCACTGACCTGTAGAGGAGGTCCAGGAGAGATAATTTAAAAATTATTAGACTATCTGGAAGCCATGAGCAAAAACAGAGCCTAGACATCATCTTTTAAGAAATTATCAAGGAAATCTGCCGATGCTCTAGAACCAGAGGGTAAAATAGAAATTGAAAGAATCCACCATTCTCCTCTTGAAAAAGACCCCCCCAAAATGCCTATTGTCCAAGTGATTATTTCCAACTGGATAGAGAGAGCTAGTCTACCAGTACATATATCTTGGATAGATACTATGGATAGACAGTAAACTGGGATCAGAATTGAATTAGGAGAATAGGCCAGATAGTCTTTGAGAAATTGCAGTATTTAAAAATATTTTAAAATTGATATGCCAAAATTTCTTTCAGTATCCCTCCCCTTCCTCTGAGAAAGCCATCCCATATAACAAATAATGTTTTTAGAAGAAAAAATGAAAAAGAAGAGGACAAAATGAGTAATACTGACCAATATAATTATATTAGTGGACATGGCATTAAAGAAGAAGTATTACCACCTGCACCTGCTTTGTTGCTGAACTCTAAAGATCATAGGACTTTTCCATAAGACATACAGTCTTGTAGACTATACATTCTCATATTATTTATTATGTCATAATATTTATTCTTACGGAATATATGTGTGTGTGTATATATATATGTGTATATGTATATATATATACATGTATATATATACATACACATATAGTCTTTGTTAGTCCTATTTAGAAGATGACACAAGTCTTTCCTCTTTGGTTTATCTTTTTGTTTGATTCATCCCAAACTGAAAAAAGGGCATTAAAGTCTCCTTCCATTGTTGTATTACTATCTATGTCTTCTTGTAGTTCAGTGAATTTTTTCTTAATGAATTTAGCTGGTAAGACATTTGGAGCATATATACTTAATATTGATTTTGTTATTGTCGATGAGCCCTTTCAGCATAATGTAGTTTTCTTTTTTATCTCTTTTTAAATTATGAATTTTTAATTTTGCTTCATCTGACAGCATGATTGTAACTCCTGCTTTTTTGGGGGATTAATTTGATATATAGTAAAAATTGTTCCAGCTACTCATTTTGAGTCTGTGTGTGTCTTTTGAAAAATGTGTATTCCTTTTAAGCAACAAATTATGGGATTTCGTTTTCTTTCCAGTCTATTCTCTTTTCCTTTTAATGAATTGTTTAATCCATTCACATTTTTATACTTCTAAAATTAGGACTTTTTCCTCTCTTTCTCTGTAAAGACAGTACTTTGACTCTTCAGTTATTTTTGCTTAATCTATTTTAAGGCGAGCTTATTCCCACCAGCTTTCTCCTCCTTCTCAAGCCTCTTCCCCTTTGCCCTGCCCTTTCACTAGTTTTGCTTAACATTAATTCCTTTTTCTTTCTTCCTTTTATCTACGTACTTAATTCTTCCCCTTTTTTCTCTCAATTAAATAGTTTATTAAATTCCTCCTTCCTCTCATCCCCTTCAACTTCTTTTATTTGCTAGTTTTTAATTCCATTTTATGTGCCTTTTTTAAAAAGGATTTCTTTATCTTGTTATTTTCATCATTTCTCTTCCTTTTCTTTCTGTTCTAGACTTTTATTCTTTGATTCATGCCCCTTATTCTTATTTATTCTTTATTTAATGTCTGTGATCTTAGATATATCAATTCCTGCAGAATGTTGTTCCATGGTAGAAATTTTCCTGTGACCCCAATTATGCAGGTAATTACTACCCTTTACCTTCCCTGAAATAACCCCCTCTCCCCATTTAACATGAAATCTTCTCTCTAGCCCCATACCTTCCCACTCTTTTGACTGATATCAGTTGCCCCCAGGAGCTCTGATTCTCTTTCTCTTGAGGCAGAATGCTATCTATGAAGGCATACTCTCTTAGACATAGTGTTCTCTCTAAGCACCCTGAAGATTATACCCATTGTAAGATCCCCATCTCCCCATAATAGAATACCTCTCTCCCACATGGGAGCATTTTTCAAGTGGGATCTCCCTCCTACCACTCAATTAAGATTTTCCCCTTTATGGTTGTTCAGTCATTTCAGTCATGTCTAACTCTTCCTGACCCCATTTGGGGTTTTCTTGGCAAAGATACTGGAGTGGTTTGCCATTTCCTTCTCCAGCTCGTTTTATAGATGAAGAAACTGAGGCAAACAAGGTTAAGTGACTTGCCCAGGGTCAAACAGGTAGTAAGTGTCTGAGGCCAGATTTGAACTCAAGAAGATAAGTCTTCCTAACTCTAGGGCTGGCCCTCTATCCTCTGTGCCACCTTTCTTTACTCCATTTTAATTCCTCCTTTTGTCACCTTACCCATTCACCTATAGTCCCTTTTCTTCCTGAAAGGCTACTGGAGTTCTTTTCCCTTCATTTTTTACTTTTGATTAATTGAAGTATATAAGATATTACTCTTTATTCTCTTCCTCTCCTTTTCCTTTTTATGTACCCTCTCACTCTTCTTTAGTCCTACAAAAAATAATGTTCCTGTTTAATTTGATTGCACATGTATGGCCTATAGCAGATTGCATGCCATCTTAGGAAAGGGGGAGGAGAAGGAGGGGTATTTTAAAGCTCAAAATCTTATAGAAGTGAATGTTAGAAACTAAAAATTAATAAATTAATAAATATTTTTTAAAAAATAATGATTCACCTGTAGGCCAGATGTAACAAGGTTTATCCATGGTGTTTTAGGCCTATTTCTTCACCATCAATTCTTCCTGTCACATTCCACTTTTACCCTCATTTCCATGTATACTTTTAGAAAGAAATTTCTCAATAGTTTATCATTTAGTTGTTGTTTGTGTTCTCTTTATCATTGTTGTTTTTAACTCTCTAGGTGTCTTTCACTTGCTAGGGTTTTTTCTTCTCTTTTCCCCCCAGGGTGATCAATTGTTTTCCTGTGTCTTCCTTCATTGCAGAATTTTTTTACTTTTCTTATATTTTTGTTGTCTAGGCTGTTTGCAAGGCAAATAATCTGTTTATTTTATAAGAATGCTTCCTATTCCTCTTTTTTATTGAATGTCCATCTATTTCATTGATGATTCGGCTCAGTTGGTAGGGTATGTCACTTTGGATTGTATCTTCAACTCCTTTAATCTTCACAACACGTTATTCTGTTCCATTCTACAGTTTCTGGTGGGTATAGAATAATCCTGTATTTGAATTTACTTTTCTTTATATTAAAAGGTATTTTCTCTTTGTTGTTTATAGAATTTGTTGTTATTGGAATTGTTCAATGTAACTACAAGGATCTTGGGGTTTACAATGCAAGGATTTTTTTCTGGAGGCAATCTGTGGATTCATTCATCTGTCACTTTGTTCACATATTCAGAAGTTCTGGGCAGTTTTCTTATATTATTTTTAATATTATTGTGTTCAGTTTTTTTTGACTAATCATGTTCTTCTGGGAGAACTTTAATTAAGGTGTCTCTGTGTTTCTTGTCTTTGATATCAATATGTTTCGCTTGTGTAGAAATTATATACATATATATTTAATGATACTGCCTTTTGTTTCTTTTCTTCCAGATTGTCCTTACCTTCTATGTATTTGCACTCGTAACTTATTGTTTGCTTTTTGGCTTCTTTGGTGAGAGTTGCCACTATTGATTCTTTTTTATATGCTGCCAATTATTTCTCCTATGTGGGTCATTGATTTTGCTTTCATGATTCTTAAATCCCTCTTGAATCATTCAGAAACATCCTACTGTGGTTCCATGGTCTCTTGGGGAGTCCCTAAGGTCCTTTGCCTCATTAGGGATTGAATTATTTTCCTTTGTCCTGCAATATTTATTCATAGGTGTTCATTCAGATCATCTGGAGACCATATTCCCTTTGGTTATTAATAGCTTGCCTGTTGGTTTATCTGCTTGTGCTCAAGGTCTTTAACTGAATTTTCTTTCCTGAGATCTTTGGTAATTTCATTATTTTTTACTTATTTTTCTCTATCCCAGACAGTGAGTTTTCTAGCACTAGAGCCATGTAGATTACCTTGGAGTCTTATTTAGTAATTATGAAAGGGAAGGTAGAACTTGTTACCTTTGTCTATCTATAGCTATGTACAAATAGCTACCTTCCTTACACATATTAGAACAGGAAAAGCAGAGTCACAGTAACAGTGGTCAGAATGATGACAACTGAGGCAAACCATCCACCACAGCTATCACTCTTGTTATTTCTTCACCAGATTCCTAATCTGATGCCTCATTATGGTGTGGCAAAGACCCTCAGCTCTTCCAGTTGTGCCAGCTGGACAAAAGCTCCAGCAAAGCTTTGGAACGGATTCTATGTGTGTCATTCAAAGAGCAACCTAGCTAAAGTAAAAGGGGTTGGTTCATCAACAGAGGGATGGCTACAGTAGTGTGCCAGATCTAGCCCATATCAGCTTGTGAACCTAGTATTAAACTTCCAGGGTGAACATTCATGCTGTAAATGGGCAAAAATACAAACCAGGGCTTGATTCATTGTTTTGTTGATTGTCTACACTTAAGAAAGTGATGGAAAAAATGTTAATAAAGCAGATTAAACTTAGAAGTGTGTCATGCATACATTTCCCTGCTAGAGAGCCAAATTTTCAAACATTTACCAGAATACCCCTGCCTGGCTGGAGACCAGCTGATGAGTTTTTCAGCTATGGTAACTCGTGAAGATGACAGGCTAAGTCATAAATAGATTGTGATCTACTTTGGTGGAAGGAGTACCCACACTAACGAAATCACAGACCCTTGAAATATTGAAGCCAGTATTATGGCCACTCTATCCCTGAGGCCATGCTCTGATGCCTCTTTGGGGCATGGAAACAATTCTGGGTTCCTGAAGAATGTGCCAGCAGAACATCATTTCTAATACTTAGCTAAAGAGACTTCAAGTACACACCCACCAAATCTTTCTATCCAAGGACCAGCCTAGCTAAATATGGAGAGACTTCTCACCAGGTTGTCTACAGGGTGATAAAAGTTTTAGCCCCGGCAATTCTGAGGAGAGGGCTAAGCTGATCAATGTTTAAAAATTGGCTCTCAAAAAAAAGATGAATAATATACTTTTTAAGTTTAATCTACTGTTTAATTAACTGTTAATAACAGTTCTACCACTGCCTTCTTAAATCTAGACAATAAAAAAAATCCCACAAAACAAATCAAGCCCTGATGTGTAGTTTGCTGATTTCTGAGGTATAATTTAACAACTTGAAAATTTAACAATCTGACGATCAGGAGCTGCAGGAGCCGGCTCCGACACATCCCTGAAGGTACCCATACCGATGAAATTGTATATCGTTTCAATATTGAAGTGTTATTGCTATCTGGATAATCCAATGCTTATTTATGGCCTTTCTCATAACTTAGATCAGCAGCATGCTCGTGAAGGTTTGATCACCAGCTATAGTCCTAGACAAAACATTTCATGATTTCTGATCTTCTGTTGGGGATACTTGCCCTGGCACACCCAACAGGAGTATTGTGAGGAAAGTGCTCTGTCAATTATAAAACTACATAAATGTGGGCTGGTGGCACCATAGAAATAGTAATAGTCAGTTGAAAAATTGCCCCTTTCTTCTCCTTTATGATTATAGCTAGGTCACGAAGAATAGGTAAGTTCCTAGAGAAGGGAAATGATTTTGCCTTTCTATATATCCCCAGTGCTTAGCGCAGAGCCTGGTTCATAGTAAGCCCTTAAATAAATGCTTGATAATTGATTGACTTAAGGGAATGCAGGCCATGCAGAGGGACCAGCAGGAGCTAAGTATTAACCTGCAAACATTATTTTATTGCTCTTCAGTGATTTTCCTTCATCCTAAATATGCCTGCATCTTCTGCCCTGGGGATTGGGTGGATGTTACTAAAGTCTTAAAAACAGTGAAAGGCTGGTCAATCTTCAGGTTAAAGACATACTTTGTACTTTCTGAAGCCTTTCCCTAAAGCCCCAGAGCCCTTTATGGATGTTGATAAATTCCTAGTCCAACCCCAAAGAAGGGGGGTGAGGGAGCTCCCCGGAGTTTACTCCATAGATAAGGAAAGATTAAGGGATTTGCTCAAGGGTACAAAACATCTGGTAGAAGATGTGAGACTAGATATTGTGGCTCCCCTGTGCTTTTCGGCCTTGGATTGCTTTGTCAAAGTTTCAGCAGAGGAAGAGACCTTAAACATAGAGTTTTCTACCAAATGAGGCCTTCCCTAGTGGAAAGAAAAAGGAAAAAAAATTTTTTTTTTTGCCGGGTCAACTCAGCAAGTTAGTTACTGATTTTCCATTTGAGATTATTCAGGTCCTTTGTTTCTCCTCTTCAGTCTTGTCTTTTTCTTTTCTGAATGTCCTTGCAATTTAGAGTCTCCCCCATGTGACCAGGGGAAAAGGGGAAGGAGAGAAGAGAGAAGGAAAGCTTAATAAATAATAGTAATGGTCTGCCAAATACTAAACATAAAGAAACAATAGTAGCATGACAACTTGACCCAGGATTATTTCCATTTGAACTCCATTGAATATAAGAAGAATGAGGCTGATGATGAAGATATAAGTTTTAAGATTTGCAAAGTATTCTACATATTCGCTGTTCCAGTTTGTTGCATCTGTTTTTCCTTTTGAGGCCCTGATGGATTTCTATGGGAGAAACAAATCGACCAATAATGCTAAAGCAAAAGTTATTAGCTTGCTTTTTTTAGTGGTATTTTTTATATCACATAAGGGAAGGTCCTTAATTTTGTTAGCAGGAGAAGGCAGGGTAAGGGAGGATAGGACAAGGATACATTGGGACCACTGCCACCTGGAAGACAAAGATACAACTAGACATGTAGGAAGGACAAGAAAAGTAGGTAGGGGTCCATCATTAGACCTGGCAAAAACAGGATGGAGGTCAGTGATCCAAACAGAAGGTGCCCTCCTGCCCCAGCTTAAACTCTTGGCCATTCCTCCAGTCCTTTGTTTCAAGACACTTGGGCTGGCCCACACAATAGATTCCGAGAGAGAAAGAGAGAGATGCTGATGAGAATCAGGTGTTTTATAAGAAGGACTAGGATCTGGCTCAGGTTTCTTTGACTGGTACCCCATTTTTGATATGGGGTCAGGGAAAACAATAAAATCTCATGGGGAATGAGAGCTTCCATCAAGGAAGATTCCAAGTATGAGAGTTTCCAGAGGAGATGCTATAAGATAGGAGGAAGAAGTATCTCCAGAGCATAAACAGCCTGTTGGAGAAAATCTTGGTGCAGGAAATCTCTCCATACCTACATGAGGTATATGCTGTGATCTCCGTTTTATGGAGGAGGACACAGGACACAGCGGCTCCGAACAGTTAAAGGACTTAGCAGGTTCACATAGCTATTGAGTGTCTGAGGCAGGATTCAGAGCCAGGTCTCATGGACTCCAAGGAAGTGTCAACAACACGTTACTCAAAGTCCCACATAAGGCTTGCCAGACCAACATAAATTTCATAATAATGTCTAACGAGGCATTTAAAATGCCTAAAAATGCATTTTATCAAATAGTTTAGTCCAACCTTAGGTTTCTATTGAAATGATAGACAATATACTTTAATTTGCCATTTTAGTGAGAGCTCTGCAGTAGCTCGGCTTCATTTACTAAAGCATTTATGTAAATTTCTATGATCATAGTGGCCCATGGGCTGCATTTTAGACCACCCTGAGTTAGTACATTAGTAATATGAAAGGAATATTGGCTCTGGAGTCAGAGGACCTAGGTTGTCTCTTCTCACACCCTCTGTGTCACATTGGGTAAGTTACATCAAATTCCTGAACAAAAAAAGGTTTCTCAAGTATAAAATGAAATGATAACACTGGATGGCCCCTGAGGTCCTTGCAGATTTAGATTTTCTGTCCTGTTAGCCAATCTAATAAGTATGAGGTATTACCTCAGAATTGTTTTAATTTACATTTCTCCAATCAGTAGTGATTTAGAGCATTTTTTCATATGGCTATAAATACCTTTGATTACTTCATCTGAAAACTAACTTCCTATCTTTTGATCATTTACCATATGGGTGCTATTATTATTTAACTACTGGGTACAGAAATCTATCTTACAGGAAAGTAGGAGGGGAAGGAGAAAAGAGAAGGGGGGTGGTGGTGGTGATAGAAGGGAGGGCCAATTGGGGGAGGCGGTAATCAGAAGCAAAACACTTTTGAGGAGGGACAGGGTGAGAGGAGAGAGAAAATAGAATAAACAGGGGGTAAATAGGATGGAGGGAAATATAATTAGTAATCATTAATTGTGAAAAAAATTCTGAAGCAAGTTTCTCTGCTAAAAACTTTGTTTCTCAAATATATAGAGAAATGAGTAAAATTTATAAAAATAAGAGCCATTCCCCAATTGGTAAATGATCAAAAGCCTTTTATAAAGGGTTTTACATATTTTATTTCATTGGGACCTCACAACAATCTTGTGAATTAGGTATATCATCACCCCCAATATACAAATGAGGAAAATGAGGTTGAAAGAGGTTGAATGACCCTCTCTGGGTCAGATATCCAGTAATGGAATTGAACTTGGGTCGTCCTGATTCTGAGTCCATGCTATCTCCACTTTACCACATAGCTGCCTGATCTTGGTTCCCTTTTCCCTTTGCTTCCCTTCAATGAGGTGGCTCCTTAAAGGAATATGGAACTGACTACTGACTTATGGAATTGAGAGTTAGATCACAGAATCCTGGAACTGGAAGGGAACTCACAGGAAATCTGGTCTCACCTGTACCTGAACAGGAATTCTCTCAGAGCATCCTTAACAAATGGTCATCCAGTCTCTGCATGAAGATCTGCAGTGGTAGGAAGCATACTACCTTCCTAGGAAGTCCAGTCCATTTTTGCACATATCTAGTTATTAAGAAGTTTTTCCTTACTTTGAGTTTAAGTCTCTTTCTCTCTGTAACTTCAAGCTGTCACCTCATGATCTCCCATTGACAAGATCTCTCTTTTTCCCTCCTTATATCACTCAGACATCTTCTGTCTGTTGAAGAAAAAAAAAAATGAATACCAATGCTGCACTCTGTGATTAGGCTCAAGTCTACCTGAAACAATTTTTATTTAATTTAACATTCTATATCCAAGCCCTTTCTAGCTTGGAGAGAGATATATCCAAACTGGCATGAGACTCTCTGCCCCAAGGCAATTTTAAGTAACATTTATAGTAATCTTAAATGAGGAAAAGATCACAATATGTTAAAATATAGTAACATTCCAGAAGAGTCACCATTCAGTTTCTTCCCAGACCACTCCCCTTAAGGACTGAAAAGAATTCCTTTCTGTGGTCAGTTTCAGAACGCTGAATTTCAAAATTCTCAAAAAAAGAGGAGATACCGTTTTTAGGTGGGGCATGATGCCAGTCACTGTAGAAGTACAAGCAATAGTTTTACCTAGTCCTAGACCATTAAATTTGAGTTAAATTTGGTTATCACTATGACTCCATTTCAAACAAAGGCAATAGCTTTTGTTTTTCCTACTTTTCTAAATGGAAAAGTCTGGGAAGAGTTTAAGGCTGAAGAAATATAATTTCTTAATATTTCCAGAGAAACTAAGAAGGAAGCTTGTAAAAATACATCTATACCCCATTTTGTCCTCCTTCACCCCTGTCTGGCATGAAGAGGAAGAAGCCCTTCCCCTTGCCAAGGCCAGCCCCTCTACATGCATCCTCAATCCTAACCATTCCTAACTCCTCCAGCTCTCCTCACCATCTTCTTTTTAATACTCAGCCTCCACTTCCTGACTCTTTTCTGGTTTTCTAGAAATACACACCTCACCCATCTTTAAAAAAACCCTTATGTGATTCTACTAAGCATGATAGCTATTGACATATATCTAGTCCCTTTCTTGGCTAAACTTGAGAAAACCATGTACAACTGGTGCCTCCAGTTGTCTCATTCAGTTATAAACTCTCTGAAATCTGGTTTCCTGGCTCGTCATTGGTCTGAAACTTCTCTTTCCAAGGTATGCAATGATCACTTAATTTAAAAATCTAATGGCCTTTTCTCACTATTCATCTTTGAACTCTCTGTACCCTCGGACACTGTGGATCACCTTTTCCTTGACAGTCTCTCCTTTCTAGGTCTTCACTGTTTTCTCCTGATTATCCTCCTATATGTCTGACTATTCCTTCTCAATCTCTTTTGCTGGATCTTTATCCAGGTCATGCTCAGTAACCATGGATGTCCCTCAAGGGTCTGACCTAGGTTCCTCTATCTTCTACCTCTATGTTATTGTCACTTAGAGATCTCATCAGCTCCCCATGGGCTCAATTATAATTTCTATATAGATGATTCCCAGATCTATATATCCAGCCCTGATCTTTCTCCTGAGCTCACCAACTGCCTTTTGGACATCTTGAATTGGATGTCTTATAGGCATCTCAAACTTAACGTGTCTAGTCAAAACTTAATATCTTTCCCTTCTAACCCTCCTGTAACAACAATGCTGCTAGCAGCTGCTGTGGAGGTGTAAGGCCAATAACACCAGCACACAGGAGGGCTGCTAGCACAGGCTCTTTGATCTGCTTTTCTAAGGAAAGCAACTTTAAGGAGTTTACAATCTCACTTTAATTAAATATACATATATCATTCACTTAGTTCAGGGGAAAAAGTCAGCACCTGAACTTCAGAGAAAACACAAACAGAAATTATAAGCAGAAATTACATGAACAGAGCAAATAACACGAATCAGCAGACAGGGCTTTTAGCTGAATGTCCATAGCAATACATACACAGTTACCAGAGAGAGAAGCACCAACATCTGGATTTTCAAAGCTGGGGGGCAGTGGTGGGGGCCTCCTTAACACTACCCAGAGTCTTGTCTGGCCAAGGCACAGGAACACTCTTCCAAAGAGTGAGCCCCCAAGCAAAATGCTAACCTCAGAGTATGTATACACTTCTTCAGGGTCAGAGGGCGTCACAACCACATGACTCAAATTCATGTGACTTAGGCTTTCTTGTGACTTAAGCAAATCAAAGATTCTTGATTCAATCAAAGCCTCTTTATTAAAACAAGGGTGAGACTCAAAGACTCAAAGGCACTTGATTGCCTTAGTGCTGAGAAGTACTCCAAAAGAAAAAAAGCAAAAAGTCCCACCCTGCTTGCCATTATACTTCCCATCTTTCAGACTTCCCTGCAAGGCAGCCTGTGGCACAGCAGTAGGGCACAGAGCCTGGAGTCAAGAAGATCTGAGTTTGAATTTGGTCTCAGACGCTTACTAGCTGTAAAATGGGTATAATAATATAGCACTTACCTTGCAGGGTTGTCGTGAGGCTCAAATAAGATAATATTTGTGAAGCGCTTGGTACAGCGCCTGGCATAAAGTAGATGTTCAGTAAATGTTTATTCTCCTCCCTCATCCCTATTACTGTTGAGGGCACTACCACTACCATTGTCCCTCCCAGTCCCTAGGCTCACAAAATCAATGTAATCTTGATTCTTTTCCTGCACTTATTACACATATCCAATCTTTCTCCAAGTCTCATTGTTTTTTATGTTTATAACATATCTGGTAAACGTCCCCACGCTGGTGTAGACACCCATCACATCATGCCTGAACTATTGCAATAACCTTCTGATTAGCTCTTCGCCTCAAGTCTCTCCCCACTCAGTTGCTAAAGTGATTTTCTTAAAGCAAAAGTTTGACCCTGTCACCTCTTCACTACCACCCTCAGCCCCTGTCAGTAAGCTCCAGTGACTCCCTCTTACCTCCAGGATGCCTTTTGCAAGCTTACCCCTTCCTAGTCTTTTTTCCAGTCTCCTTAAATTTTGTTCCCTCCATGTACTCCAACACCCAGCAATACTAGTTTTTTGCTGTTCCTAAAGCAGAATACCCTATCTCCAGAGTATATGCATTTTCACTAGTGATTCCTCATGCCTAGAATGTTCTACCCCCTCCTTTACCTCCTGTCTTCCCTGATTTCCTTCAAGACTTAGCTCAAATCCTATCTTCTGCAGGAGGCCTTTCCTGGTCCTCTTCACTATAAGTACCTCTTCTCTGAAACAACCTTTCGTCCATTCTGTATGTATCTCCTAAGCATCTAATTGTTTGAACATTGTCTCTCTCATTTACCCTCCTTTAGGACAGGGACTGTGTATTTACCTTGCTTTGTATCTCTATTGCTTAGTACAGGGTCTGGCACGTAGTGAATACTAAATAAATGCTTAGTGACTAACTGGCTGACTTTGGAGCCAAGCAGAGCAAGTCTAATCACTTTTCTTACCAAAAAAAAAGGTCAATATTTTAAAAACTATTATCACTGACACTTCCCAATGACTCTCTATCCCAATTGAATCCTGTCACAAGAAAGAAGCATGGTTAAGCAAAACAAACCAACACATTAGGCCAAGTCTCCCAAATATGCCTCATTCTGTACCTGGAGCTTACCATCTTTCCCCTGCGTAAGGATACATTTCATTATCGGTCTTCTGGAATTGATCAGTCACTGAATTAATCCAAGTGGCAATATCTTTCACTGTTGTTTTCCTTTACATTATTATGACTATTGCATAAGTAAATTGTTCTTTTGGTTATGTTCATTTCACAGCGTATCAGTTCATGTAACTCTTCCCCAGTTTCTTTGACTTTTTTGTATTCATTTTCCTTTATGGATATAGTCCATTATATTCATTTTCCTGGTTTGTTTAGCTGTTCTCTAATTGGTGAGATCCTACTAGGTTTCCAGTTTTGTTTTTGTTCTTACTACAAAAGTATTGTTATGAGTATTTCCCTTCCGTCTTTGATATTCTTGGGGTACATGCCTAGAAGTGGTATTGTTAGGTTAAAGGTTAGGTACAGTTTGCTAACTTTTTAAAAATAGTTCCAAATTATTTTCCAAAATGACTGGACCAATTTATAGCTTCTCCAACTTTGCAACTATCTACTCCCTCTTCCATATGATGACCCTTCAGATTCTTGAAGATAGCTACCATGTCTCACCTAGATCTTCTTTTTCAAGGCAAAACATTCCCATTTTGTTAAACTAATCTTCACATGTCATAATCTCTAGTTCCCCCACCATTATGGTTGCCCTCCTCCAGCTGTGCTCAAATTTGCCAATGTAGGTGGCACCCAGAACTGAACACAATATTCTAATTATGATCTGAACAGGTCAGAGGACAATGGGACTATTATTTCCCTTCCTAGAGCCTCCTAACCTCTCTTAATGTAGCCCGAATGGGCCATGTCACACTGTAGATTTCTGATAAGCTTAAAATCCATTAAAATCCCCACATATTTTTCATAAAAACTCTTATCTAGGTACTTTGTACTTGTGCATTTGATTTACCTGAATGCAAGTTTAAGACTTTACATGTACCTCTATTCAATTCCACCTTGTTAGATCTGACCCATTTCTAGGCTGTTAAGATCATCTTTGACCCTAACTCTATAACATAAGATGTTGACTATCACTCCTAGCTTCATATCATCTGCAAATTTTATAAGCAATTTTTCTTCTCTGAATACTTCCAACTTGAAATGATTTCTTCACTTCATCTTGAGGTACTTTATATCCCTCTTAATAGTCAGTCAATAAACATTTCTTAAGGGCCTGCTATGTGCCAGGTGGGTAGCTAGCTGGCACAGTGGATAGAGTGCTAACCCTGAGGCCAGGAAGATTCATCTTCCTGAGTTCAATTCTGGTCTCAGACACTTACTTAGCTTGTGTGACTGTGGGCAAATCACTGACCTCTGCTCTTCCCTTAGATCACGTAACTCAGTTCCTCATCTGTAAAACGAGCTAGAGAAGTAAATGGCAAACCACTTCAGTGTCTTTTCCAAGAAAACCCCAATGGGGTCATGAAGAATCAGACATGACCGAAACAACCGAACAACAACCTGTGTCAGGCACTCTGCTAAGCTTTGGGGATATAAAAAGAGGCAAAGGTAGTCCTTGCCCTCCAAGAGCTCACAATCTAATCTCTTAAGCCTTTATATTCTACTATATGTTGCATTTATGTATATATCATATCTCCTCTACTAGACTGTAAACTCCTTGAAGGCATGGACTATGTCTTATTCATAATTATAATCCTCTCAGCTGCTCAGCAGCTATGGAATGAATGAATGAGTTTGCCAATTGGCGATGAAAATCCATAACGGGAATATGACCTCATCGTTGTCCTGGTGATTATTTAGCGCTTTGAATTAAGTGCTTAAGTACAGTATTTATGTAATCTTTGAAGATGGATTTTTAACATTACATTCTCATTCTCTGGCTAAAGCATAATGAGAACATTAGAAGTGGCTGGTTTTCAAGGAAACAAAATTCCATTTCTTTTTGGAATGAGAATCGCCCTCTTAAATTTTTCTTTCAGCTATTGCTTTGTAAGACTCTATTTGACTGTAATCACACTTTGCATCAGAAGAAATCTGGTGATGAGGTAAAAGTGAGGATGGGGGTGAAGAGAAGGAAGGACTTAAGCAATCCAGGCTTTCAACATACATTTGGACAAACAATTTCATCTTCTGTTAAGGACTGAAGATGAGGGAGGCCAGGAGAATAATAGGTGAGTTGAAAGTTATTTCCTGTTATTGTGGGGGAGATTTACTAATTTGGTAAACCTGTTTCTCCACCTCCAGAGAATTTATTTACTGGGATTGGCCCCAGGTGGAGGTGGGAAGGAGCTGGTCCTGTGTTATCTGGGGATACTGAAATGAATACTGGATTGACTGGGAAGAAGATTTAAATCTGAGTTCTTCTGGCTATGTCACCCTAAACAAGTCACTTAAACTTCTGAAGTAGTTTCTGCATCTATAAGATGGCTAGAGTAATACCTGCCCTAAAATTATAGAATCTTTGGGTCATTTAGTCCAACATTCACCCTATGCAGGAATTCTCATTTTACAATATTCATGATAATTGGTCATCTAACTTGTGTTTGAATGCTTTCATTTAGAGGAAATTCACCACCTGAAAAGGAAGTCCATTTAATTTCCCAATATTTCTAATTATGAAAAATCTTATCTTTATGTAATCTGCTTTTCCTCTAAATCCTACTCATTTGTCCTATTTTCCCCTTTATTTTTTTTTTTTGGAGGGAGGAAGGCAAGGCAATTGGGGTTAAGTGACTTGCCCAGTGTCACACAGCTAGTAAGTGTGTCAAGTGTCTGAGGCTAAATTTGAACTCAAGTCCTCCTGACTCCAGGGCTGATGATCTACTCATTCTCTTTATTTTGGAAAATATATTTTACTTTTTTCTAATTATATGTGAAAATTTTAAAATTTTTTTTTGAGTTCCAAATTCTCTCCCTTCTCTCTCCCTGAGAAGCAATTTGATATGTTGTACTTGTGTAGACATGTAAAACTTATTTCCACATTAGTCAGGTTGTGAAAGAAAAACCAGACCACAAAAACAAAAATAAAGAAAATGTAAAAAGTTTTTAAAAGTATGCTTTGATCCGCATTCAGACATTATAAGTTTTTTCTCTGGAGGTGGATAGCTTTTTTCATCATAAATCCCATGGAATTGTCTTGGATCATTATATTGTTGAGAATAGTGAAGTCATTCACAGTTGATCATCGTGCAGTCTTGCCGTTACTATATATATATATATACATAGTGTTCTCCTGGTTCTGCTCACTTCATTCTGCATTAATTCATGTAAGTCTTTCAGTGTTTTTCTGAAAGCAGCCTGCTTACATCTCTTACAGCACAATAGTATTTCTATTTTTTTCCCTTTAGAGACAAATAGGGTTCTTTCTTCCAGATGATGACTTCTTAGATATTTAAGGACAGTAAATATGCTTCATCCATATTATTCATCTTCAACAAAGTATGAATGAATAGACAAGTACCCAGGATCAGGAGATGTCCTTAGTCTTTTCAACAATCTTTGAGGTTTTTGGAATATATTTTTAAATGATATGATTTCTATATGCCTTGCCTTCCTCCAGACACCCTTAAGTGTTATATTTATCAATACTGGGCCCAGAACTAAACCCTAAGTATTCCAGGTGAGTTCTCACTAGGATCAAGTGCAATGGGGATTCTCACTGACTGTCTAAGAGATCACTGTAGTCTTATCACGCCACTGACTAATATTGAGCTTATAGCTGCTTTAAAACAAACCAGCAGAAAAAACTCGGGTCTTTTTCTCTCATGATATTTTGTCAAATCAGTTCTCTCTCATCCTGAATTTGTAGAACTAAGTTTTAAAATCTAAGTGTAAGAATTTATATCTATTAAGTTCCATTTAACTAGATTTAGCCAATTATTCTAGGACTCATGGGTTCTTAAGCTGGAGTCTGTGAACTTAAAAAAATTTGATGGTTGTTGCAATCAAATTGGTTTTCTTTGTAATCCTATGGATTTTTTAAATTGTATTTAACATTATTCTGGGAAGAGGTCCTTAGACTCTTCCAGACTGCTAGAGGGGCCCATGAGACACAAAAAGGTTAAGAGCCCTCATTCTAAATTGATATCATTTGGAACCCTGATTCTGTCATAAAAATAATTAGCTATTCCTCGCAGCTTTGTGCCGTCTGAAAACATGCTTAAAATGCCATCAAGTGAAGGCTAGATGCCCATCTGTCAGGGTATAAGGATTAGATCGGTTCTAAGATTCTATAGTATTTTATTTCTTTACCTTCAAGGTAGGTGGGGCAGATGTTACTATCCCATTATACAAATAAGGAAACTGAGAGTCAGAGAAGTTAAATGACTTGCTTTCAAGGTCACACACACACACACACGTGTGTGTATGTATGTGTGTGTGTAAGCCTAAGGCAGGGGTGGAGAACCTGCGGCCTCAGGACACATTTGGCCTGAGTTCCCCACCCCTGGCCTAAGGGTTCAAATTTAGTGCTTTTTTCATTATTCCATTCTGCCTCTAACTGACTTTAGCATCTTGGAGACTGCATTATAGAACTGAGAACTGAAAGGGGCTTTAGAATTAATTTAGACTGATTCCCATATTCTACAGATGAGGAATTTAGGAGCTTAGAAATTAAATCCATGAAATGAATGCTGCTAAATAGACTTTGGGGCTGAATTGTTAGGTGTATTGTGAGGTAGGTGTCATCCCTAGAGACCTATGTAACCCCGAGAGTCTTCCCCTTCCAGCTTGATTTTTTTTTAAATTAAAGGGGCCATCCCTTGTGACTTGCCTCAAATTATATCAATAGTAAATAACAGAGTTGGGATTCAAAACCAGTAGCTGCTACCTCACATACCAGAGGAACCTGGGTTCTCATTTCTAACTGTGGATTTCCCATAAGAGAAATAGTAACAACTAGACTCTAGATACTCTGATGCTGTTTTGACTCCTGGGTTCATTGTTCACTTGACATCAAGCCATGAGTAGGCTTTCTGCTGGACTATGTGACAAATTATGGGAAACATTTGTTCAGGTGGGGAGAGAGCAGGGAAACCCTGACTCATGAAGCTGAAAAATGCAGAAATTAGCAAAAAAGGGAGGATACTCCTTGGCTTCTGCTACTTCCTCATGTGACCTCTCCCACTGCCATCCTCCCAGTGGATGGAAAAGATTTGAGACAGTGACAGCACATTATGTGTATGGTAACTGGAATCTGCACTGGAGGTAAAGAGATCTCAATTCTAGTTGTGACCACCTCTCTTCCCTCTTATTAGCCATGTGTCCTCACATATTTTTGTTGAGTCTTAGTTGCCTCATCTGCAAAATAGGAATAATATTTTATTTCCCTGAAAGCAGGACTAATACAACAACCCTTATGGATCTAAAATCTATGATTTAAATGATTATGTAATTTATGATATTAAGAAACATTTTAGAGGTCTCTATCTCACTTAAAACATCATTTCAGCCAATTGTCCTGAAGCCTGGAAAGTATTGGAGAGTAACTTAAAGTAGAGATATATTTCCATGTTTTTACTATTTTCAGGAACTCATGTGTAACTGAACTGACAAGATTTCCAGACCCTCCAGCAGCCTGTCAGCATATTAGTATCATAAGTTCATAGCTTTAGAGGTTGTTGACGTTCAGTCATTTTTAGTCACGTCATGACCCCATTTAGGGTTTTCTTGTCAAAAATACTGAAGCGGTTTGCTTTTTCCTTCTCCGGCTCATTTTACAGATGAGGAATTGAGGCAAACAGGGTTAAGTGACTTGCCCAGGGTCACACAGCTAGTAAGTATCTGAGGCCAGAGTTGAACTGATTCCAAGCCTGGTGCTCTATCCACTGTGCCACCTAGCCACTTAAGCCAACCCTTTTATTTTACATGTAGGGAAACTGAGGCACAAAGTGTTACACGACTAGTAAATGGATGAGGCAGGATGTGTATTCAGGTCTTCCTGACTTCAAGTTCAATGAGGATAGACCCAATTGCTACCCTTAGTGCACAATTAAACTCAGAAGCCCATTACCTCTCCCTCTAGGTTCATTCACTATGACGACACCTGCTCAGAGTCACAAATCTAATAATTATAAGTACCAGTATTTGAATCCAGGTCTCCTGACTCCAAGTCCATGGTTATTTCCATCTCTCTATACCACCTTAGGGGCAGCTAGCTGGCACAGTGGATAGAGCTCCAGGCCTGGAGGCAGGAAGACCTAAGTTCAAATCTGGCCTCAGACACTTACTAGCTGTGTGACCTTGGGCAAGTCATTCAACCCTGTTTGCCTGAGTTTCCTCATCTATAAAAGGAACTAGAGAAGGAAACGGAAAATGATTCCAATATTTTTGCCAAGAAAACCCCAAATAGGGTCACAAAGAGTCAAATATGATTGAACAACAGCACACCAACTCTGGTATGTTCTGTAACACATCCAAAGGTAACTGACCAGGAAGTCTGCTGAGGGCATTGGGGATAGTTAACCTGAAAAAGAAAGGATTCAGAGGAGATATGATCCATGTCTTCTGATACCTGAAAGGGTTTCATGTGAGAAAGGGATTAGACTTCTTTTGCTGGACCCAAATAGGGCAGAGCTGGGTCCAAAAGGAAAAATGTCCAGGGTGGTAGACTTGTATTCAATCTAAGTAGGGATTTGCTAGCATTAACAGCTATCCAACCCTGGAAATGAATTGCATAGTGAGGAAGTGTATTCTCCATCAATGT
This sequence comes from Phalanger gymnotis, assembly GCA_028646595.1. NCBI lineage: Eukaryota > Metazoa > Chordata > Mammalia > Diprotodontia > Phalangeridae > Phalanger > Phalanger gymnotis. Next base: position 41,321,732 of record CM053625.1, read on the forward strand.
CTTGTCAGAACACTGTAGAGGGAGGGCATCCTCCCTTGTCTCCATCTTATCAGAACACTATAGAGGGAGGGCATCTTGTCTTGACATTTAACTCAGTGTTCACTATAGTAGGGCCAGTCCATTACAGAGGACATCCATTGGTGTCAGAGGGTGGTTTTTCTCAGGTGAGTAGGAGTAATTTAATGACATAACATGGCTTCCATCCAACTCTATACACTCAGCCACAGAGAGAGGAGTGTCTTCCATCTAAGAACTCCTTCCTGTTCAAGCCCCATTGTTCAGATTTAATAGTCAAACATTGCCTACTATATCATTCACAATGTATTTATGCAAGGCCCTGCCCTTCAAGGATTTAATTGACTGAGTTGCTTACTTTCTGGATCAGTTTTACAAATGCTAAAGTACAATAGAAAAGAAGGGTATTAACATTATGGGGACTTGGGTTTTAGAAGGCTATACTAGCAGGATGCAAGCTCTGGTGGGTCCTAGCAATGTGGCATTTGGAGCTTTATTCTGAAAGAGATCCCTGAAGGGTAGACAGCCAAGGCAGCAAGGTAGGCTTTCAACCTCCGGCCCTAACTCCCTGTTACAGAAAAAAGAAACCCCCCGGGGTTGGGTTGTCAGAAGTTCTTTTGGCTTTGCACAGAGAGACTGAGCAGCTTCAAAGCCATAATGAGGAGCCAAGGTGCTGTAAAGGCGCTGCTTTTGTTCCCAGAGCCTAGACACTGTGACTCTCTAGCTTCCTGGGACTACTGGACACCACTGAGAGGGCCTGAAACAGTTGGACAATCTGAGGCAGAATGGAAGGTGTGCGTGAAATTAAAGTAGAAACTCTGTGCTAGGCATCATATTGGGTACTAGACTTCAGTAAGAGGCAAACAGATATAGGCAGGCCTGAGGGCAACTGGGTTCCCAGGACTCCAGAGAGTTTAAGAAGAGGAAGAAATGATTGGAAAGAGCAATTCAAGTGAAGTCAACAAGAATTTAATACTATGAGCAGGCACTGGGAATACAAATATGACCCAAAAGAAAGCTGCCCTCAAGAAGCTTATATTCTAATCTGGGAAGACAATATTTAAAAGACAGCTGAGAAGAAGAGGGAAAGAGAGGGAAAAAAAGATGGAGAGTGGCGTAGATGGAGAAGTCTGAAGAGTCAAGAGTCAGGTGAGGAGTGGGGTTAGCATGGTTGGCCTCAGTACATCCTCCAAATGGAAATTCATGGAGGAATTCATCAATCAAAGGAGGGGACCACAGAAGCAGAGAGATCTTCCAGGGTGAGAAGGAGAAGGAGACATGGTGGACAAGTCCAAAGAATTGGGAGTGGAGCTAAAAGAGGAATCAAGGAAGAGCACATGGTTATTGACGGGGAGGAATCCTAATGAAATTGGTAGTTGAGAGTCCAGTGGGTCTGTATTTTCCTAAACAGTGGCCTCTATGTCCTCATGCTTTTGTCCAGGAGGGCGGGAGACCCAGGAAGAAAAGACTCTCAGTCAGTGCTGTCAGGCTGTAAGTATTCACCAGAGTCTAGTGAAAATATTGAAAAAAATCATACAACCCCTTGGTGAATTCCAGAGGATAGCAATTAGTGTTGCAAATGACAGTAGTAAAGCTCTGGGTGTGGTGAATCCAGGAATGTATTTGGGAAAACAATTTTGTCCTGGTTAGGGACCTGCATTCATTGCATCTATTTCCTTCTCATAATTAAACCAAAATCCATCTCTTCATGAAGATTAAAGGCTGTAACAGCCATGAATGTATGTAGCATTCTAAAATACCTTTCTCACGCCTTGTCTGTGTAGCGAGGGTCAGAGTTAGCTTCATTTCACAAGAAGAGGAAAGTGAACTCAGAGAGTAGAAGTAATTTGCTAAACGTCACACAGCCAGCTTCAAAGTCAGGACTGACCTGGCCTTCTGACTCCCAACTTATTGTTCCTTCCGCTGTATCCTGGTACCTCTGAGGGTCCCTTCCTCTCTGAGTCTGGCCCTGTTTCCTCACCACTGCTGGAACACATACCAGGTAGTAACTGTTTCCCTGAACTGCCTTGAAAACATGCAAATATTTGCTAAGGGGAACCTGCATGATAGCACCAGTCCTTGTACCTCCGATACAGGTTTTTGTTAGACCAAACAAGTAATGTCTCCACCTCGGTGAATGCTTTTTGTGTGTCTATATTATTTAGAGATCCTTTCTTCCTGTTCGTGGGAGAAATATGGATTCTTGTATCTTCTTCCTCCTACCCTCACTCCTCTAGATCCTGTTGTAGACAGATTGAGAATTTAAAAATTGGGCTTCTAATCCCAGTTTTTTCAATAAGGAGCTGCATGATCTTGGGTAAATCACTTTATAGGAACATAAGCTGAAGAGCTAGAAAGGACCTTAGATATTATCTCTATAACTCCTTCATTTTACAGATTGAAGTCCAATGAGGTCAAGTGATTTGTCCACTTAAGGGCAAATAAGGAAATAAGTACAAAAGACTGGAGCTGAATCCAGTTCCTCTGATTTAAAATTCAATATTCTTTTCTACTCTATCACAATATTTCTCTGGGCCTCAGTCTCCCTATCTGTAAAATGAGGTTATTGGACTCGATCTCTCTGGTCCATTGCAGTTCTGACATTCCATGTTGTGTTTGGAGACAGCATGGTAGAACAGAATGAACATTGAATTTGGAGTCAGAACACTAACCTCACAGCCCCAAATCTGCTACTTACTACCTGTGTAAATTTAGCCTAGTCATTGAATTTTTCTTGGCCTCACTTCCTCATCTGTAAAATGAAGGGTTGGATTAAATTATCTCGAAGGACTATGCTAGTTCTAAATGTGATATTCCTTTCCAATACTAGGATTCATTTGTGTTTCTTGATGGCACAGAAGTAAGAAGCAGGAATGACAATCCTTCCTCATCACTGGCATAAAGCTCTTTGTGATTGTTTTGGCATTTTGACTTTAGGGAAGCAAGTGGGTGGGATCTGGCCTAAGAATTACCTGGAAGAAGGAGACTCTTGTATAATGTGGATCAGACGAATGGGAAAGAAAACAGGATTCCCATGAAGAGACTGAAGGAGCTCTTCTCTTTTCCCATCGAGATCTACTTTAAATTCTAGTATCCCACTGCTCTCTTATGGCTTCATCTGATGTCCCATAGGTACAAATAACTCCTCAAAGATTATTTAGTGAATCTGGACTCAAACCCAGGCCTTGGGGGTACCATTCAATCAATCAATTAGCATTTTTAAGCACCTACCTAGTATCAGGCTCAAAAGAAGGAGCTGAATGAAGATAAAAAAAGGGAAGGAATTTCTGCCTTTAAGAACCTTACCTTCTTCTGGAAGGTAGGGAACATGTCCAGAGATATGTCAATATAGGGTGTTTGTGGAATAGACACAAAGTGATTGGCGGGGGTGGGGACACCAACTGAAGGAGTCAGGAAGGGCTTCTTGAAGAGGAACTTTGGCTGCTCTTGGAATCTCGTTTCTTTCAGGTGTCATCTTCTACATGAAATCTTTCCTAATCCTTTTACCCACTGGTCCTCCAACAATTTTTGCTATTCAGTCGTTTTTCAGCCATTTCCGACTCTTTGTGACCCCATTTGGGGTTTTCTTGTCAAAGATGCTGAAGTGGTTTACCATTTCCTTCTCCAGCTCATTTTACAGATGAGGAAAACAAGGCACATAAGGTTAAATGACTGGCCCAGGGTCACATAGTTGGTGTCTGAGGCCAGCCTCTCCCAATTACTTTGTATTCATTTTGTACATGCCTATATACATGCATATATATATACATATATATGTTGCTCTATTTAGATCTCTGTCCCCTAGAACAGTGTACAGCACATAGTAGGTAGTCAATAGATACCTGTTGATTGTTTCAAGAGAAGTAAACTCTAGGTTTGGCCTCCCCAAAATCACTCTGGGATGTGGATGTGGGATAGAGAAGTTGGACATGGGGACAGAGGGACTTTAGTTTAGGGACCTCTGCTTTCTTCTCTTCAGGGCCCTAGGAGAGTCTGAAACCAAAAGGCACTTCCATTGGGTCCCTTCAGGGAAGGCGAGTAGGTGTTTGCCCAGGAGAGTTGGGCGGGGCTTTATTTAAGCTCCTGAAGACAGCCTGTGAAGGCACTGTCAGTTGAGCTGTGATTGTCCCTCTGCACTAAGCACCTGTTCGCCTCCATACCTTTCCCATACTTTATCAATACTTTTAGAGCTACTTTTGGAGTCTGTGGCCATGGCTACTCCAAAGAAAGATCCCATTTGGAACATGGAGCTCAAGAGCAACACCACTGTGACCTTCACTTCGAATCCAGTCAACCCACCAGACAACTCCTGGAAGCTCCAGAATAAAGAGTGTAACAACCTCGGCTCAAGGGAGGGGAGCACCCCTGAACTGGGGAGCAATGGCTCTGACCCAAGCTCTTACCAGAAGGTCAAGGGGATAACGTAAGTACCTAGTTCTGTCTTTCTCATTTTTGGGCTGTCCTTTGGTTCTTTGTAGGTGGTATTGAGAGGTAGGTGTATCTCATTCTCCACATTTGACAAATGGAGAAATTGAGGTGTGGGAAGATTAAGTTAGTTGCAAAGCTAAGATCAGAATTCCTTGCCACTGAGAATCCATTCTGCTTTGTAGACTTAGTTTTACCTGGTCTTGCTGTCCCTATAAGGTTCTGAATGCAAAGCAGAAACCCAGTCTGCTCTAAGAAAGCACCTAGGCCAGGGGTCCCTAACCTTTTTTTGTGTTATAGACCCCTTTGGCATCCCATGGACCCCTTCTTAGAATGTTTTTAATGCATAGCTTTCCTGACTTTCTTCAAGTCTTAAAGTTCCCTATTCTATAAGAAGACTTTCCCATACTCCATCTTATTGCCCCTTCTGTGAGACTATCTCCAATTTATGCTGTATGTATCTTGTTTGTAATTCTGTTGTCTTTCTCCTATTAGACTGTGAGTTCCTTGAGAACAGGAACCATTTTTATTTTTTGCCTTTCTTTGTATCCCTAGCATTTAGTACAGTCCCTGGCACATAGTAGGTGCTTAATGGATTCTTTTTGACTTGACTTTTAAAATCAGTTCATAGAACCCTGGTTAAATTCTTGATGTAGAGAAAAATGGTATCTGAATTTAGGACCATGAGAGCATCAGGGAGAGTCTGGGGACTTCTGGTATTAATACTAATAGCTCAAATAACCCCATAAAGAAGGGAGAATAAATATTATTATAATTGCAATTTTGCAGATGATGATAGTGATGCCTGACTTCCCAACCCTCTTCTGATCAGATAGAAATTATAGAGACTCCACCAAATGTCAGTAAACAGGATTCCTCTCAGAAACTCCTGGGTCACTGGATTCTGGCTCCCTCTCTTCCCTTCAGACACTGTCTTGAATCTATCATAAGCAGAAAGATAGGGTTTTCCTTGGGGAAATGTTTTTTGTTTCTTATCCAAGGATTATCCATCTGGGTTCTCTTTGTATCTAGTCAGTTTGAACTGATGCCCAAAAGATAGCAGTTTGTTTCTTCAACATCTGCATATCCCGGCAACCTGCAGGGAAAGCCCCTGGGGATCTGGCAATTTCAAGGACAGAGGGCACATTCCCCAAGCCTTGACTTGAGATCTAATTTAGCTCCCTGTCCTAGAGAAGTATTTCCCAGGTAGTGCAAACTGATACTTGGCTGCTAGTGTGCAGTATGTAAGGGTGACCTAGAATCATAGATCGATAGCTCTGGAATGAACCACAGAGATCATCTATTCCAGCCCATCTCTTCAAACAAAGCTGGGAAAGAGAAAGAAATTTACGGAGATCACACAGGAAGTGAGAGATCCATCTTAGATTAGACCCTAGGTTTCCCAATTGCTAGTCCAGGGTTTTTTTCTAATTGTTGCTGGAGAGGGGGCGGGGGGGATGAGTGTTTAAGATTAAGTATTCCCAAGAAAAACATGTTAGCTCATTTTGAGCTCCCAGGCTCTTAAGTAAATATTTCAAAAGTGAACCATTTACTCTTCCTTAGTTGCAAAAGAAACCTATCTCCAGCATTTGGTAATGTAGGGGCTATATGGATATTTCTGCCTATGGAAATAAAAAAGGGCATCTGCTAGTTCATTGCTCTCCTGAATAATTGCTCCTCAGCCATTCGAGGATTTAGATGTATAAAGAGAGGGTCTGGGTTGCTAAGATAAAGGGAATCACTTAGCCCATGATCAGAGTTCTCTACCACGTCTTCAGAAATGCTATTTTTACATATGAACTAAAGTCCACTGCAGTTAACTCTACCCAAGTGGACAGAGGCAAAGGAGCAGGGACATGCTCGATATTATTTTTCTGCTAACAAAGGGTAAGGGTACTCTTGTTGAAATTTTGTTTTAGGTTCAATTTGTTCTTAGCACCTGTTATGGGTTTTCCAGGAACACTACCGATCTTCAGCCTTCTCCCTTGCCATGTATATGTGTGTGTGCACTCAGGGAAACAAAACTCCAGTAACTTTCAACAAATCACTTCCTCTCTCTGGGCCTTTGGAGGATAGCATAATGGTTAATAGAGCAAAGAACATTGAATGTCAAGTCAAAGGTTCAAAATTCGAATGCTTGTTCTCCTTCTTACTACCTAGGTGACCATAGATATTTTTAAATTTTTTTGAGGGGTGAAGGCAGAGCAATTGAGGTTAAATGACTTGTCCAAGGTCACACAGCTCAAGTGTCTGAGGTCAAATTTGAACTCAGGTCCTCCTGACTCCAGGGCCAGTGCTCTACTCACTGCTCCACCTAGCTGCCCAGCCATAGATATTTCATGTAAACACCTGGCCCTCAATTTTCTCATCTGTAAAATGAAGTGATCAGACCAGACGACCTTTAAGGTTCCTTTCAGCTCTGATATTCCTTGTTCTAAGGGCCAGCTGAATTCTTTTGTCCTACAGTATGTTCTCAGGGCTCCTGCTGGTCTGACATTTCAACCTACTACACCTGAGTTGGAGTGAAGCTCGATAGGAATCTCTCTCCACTCAGAAGCACTAGGGTCTCTCTTGGGCAGGAGACTGGGTCTTGATTTTTTCACTGTCTATATGTAGAGAGCTATGGGAAGCCTTAAGGCCAAAAGCAGCCGTTAAGTTGTACCTGTCACTGTTATTTCTCAATCACCCACTCTGTTTGGAATGGCTCAAGAACTGAGGCTCTAGGCCCTTTTCTTGGCTGTTTACAAATACTGGGCTCCCCTACTTCCCTCCCCATAGGGGGTCACTTCTGTAGGCTGACTGTTAGGTCCATTGTTCTGAAAAGCTGAAAATGTATCGCATGACCTGCCAACCCTAGGACTCTGGAACTCTGCCCCTCTCTCGCCTCAGTGACTGTATCTCCCACACTCTAGAGAGAGTGCTGTTTTTCTCACAACCCTTTCAAGACTATTAGAGATTTCTTTTATTGATAATAATGGAGAGTGTTTTTAAGGTTAGTAAAGAGCACCATAGGCCCTATCTCATTTGAGCCTCATAACAACTGTGAGGTAAGAGGCACAAAAAGTATCTTCCTTTTTACCTGGGAGGAAACTGAGGCTCATAAAAATGGAGATTTGCCTAAGGTACACAGGATCAGGCAGAAACAGGATGCAAATTCATGTCTTCTTACTCCAGTAATCTTTTGTTTGTTGTTCTCTTGCACTCTTTTTCACTCTTCCATGCATACAGCATGCACTAATTCATTTATACACAGTCTTTATCCTCAAGGAGCTTGTACCAGGTGAGATACACACACACACACACACACAATGATGAAGAATAAAACATGTTCTGCTCCCACACAAATAACTATGATGAAGGATAAAACATGTGCTGCTCCTGTCATGCACCTAAGTGCAATGAGGTGTCAAAGAAGGGAGAAATCAATTCCAGTTCCACTCCAGTGGAGAGGGAAGACTAACCAGAGAAGGCTTCATAGACCAAACAGCTTTTGAATTGGACCTTGATGGGATAGACAGGGAAATAAGATAAAGTCATTCCAGGGATGAAGAGCTCTGGGAACAGTGACAGCAAAGCACAGGATGCATTTGGAGGAAACTGAGTTCTTTAATTTAGCTGGAGTTTGGAGGATATTGAGGTATATGTGGACACGTGTGTGTGGCATGATACAAAGGATGAAGAGGTCACATGGTACCATATGTCAAGGGCCTAGGATTTCAGACTACTGCTTTTGGGCTTTATCCTTAGGTGATGCTATGCCATTGAAAAGTTTGAGCAAGAGATTAAGATAGGTTTTGCGTTAGAAAGATTAATTTTTTATGGGTGCAGAACGGGCAGGAAAGGATGTCTTGTTCTAAAATATCTGTAGACCTGGGAGTGAGTGGTATAGAATATGAAGGCTATATTATATTTCCCTATGTTTCTTTGGCATTCAGTCAACACAGCAGGTCAAGCAGTCTGACCTACAGTCACTTGGGTACATGTTTTTCTCCTCTTCAACTTCCTAGGGAATTGATTGACTAGGATATTCACCCGAGAGCAGTTTCATGGTCAGGTGATTCCCCCCAGGACCTTTATCCTGAATGACTCTCCCCTTTCAAGGTGTCTCCACATGAATTGTCAGTTGGAATGCAATAGGATGTTCCATCCACCAGGCTTTGGCTGCCGGTGCTCGTCGCTGGAACTAGACTCTAGCATAGTCAGCGTGGTAATTGGCATCAGTTCCAGATATTACAGGAGAGGACAATGGAGCTCACAGATTGCACCAGTAGGTACCACCTAAACCAGTTCTGTTGCTTTGTCCAACTGAGTGCTGGAACTGCAGCCAGGGAGCTGAGCATGGAGCACCCTTCCCTCCACACTGACCCTCCCTTGTCTACTTCTCTGCAGATGGATCCAAACTTTTATTCACCTGTTGAAAGGGAATATTGGCACAGGTCTCTTGGGACTGCCCCTGGCAGTGAAGAATGCAGGACTCTTGGTAAGAGGTGTCTGTGCTGTGGGAGGGAGGAATACCCCAGCGCTCTAGGAAAGAATTAGTTGGGGTGGTGTCACTTTCATTTGTTCGTTCATTCAGTCAGTCATTTACAATAATGAAAATGGGAAAGTTTATTCTTTAATTGAACTTCCAAAAGGCAAGACCCTTCTGGACACTGAGAGTGCCTTGGAAAGTAAACAGAACACTAAATCTTTATTAAACTAAGTTTTTAAAAAATCACAGGTTATATTTAGAATCATAACATGTCAGGACTGAAAAAACCCTTAGAGATGGTGATTATCTAGATGTTCTCCTTGCCTCCCCCATTATTTTTTAGCCAGATGGAGTTAAGGCCTGGAAAAGGGAAGGTCACACAGTGAGTTAGAAGTATTTGGGCTAGAATCTGGTCTCTTCCAGTCCAAGTCTGGCTTTACTACACCGCTCTTATGACATGAACATATTACTTTTTTTTTTCTCAAGACTTGGAAACTTACTGGAGTTTATACCAGTGTCCTTTTCATGCAATTTCCTCTTCAATCTCACCATGTCCCCCTTGATTGGATCACCCAGATGGTTGTTTTGGAAGGATAAACTGTACCAATGTTGTCTTTGTTCAGCCATCCCTCCCTCTTACGGTTTTAATAACTATGTCTCCTTTTCTCTCCCCTTTCCACAACAAAACCTTCTCTAAAGATGGGTCCTCTCAGTCTGTTGGTCATGGGCATCGTGGCTGTGCACTGTATGGGCATCCTGGTGAAGTGTGCTCACCACTTGTGCCGCAGGTAAGTTCTCCCTGCTCTTAAATGAAAGAAAGTTTCTGTACTTTGGTCTATGTTCCCTGTGGGTATTGATGTGACCATGTTTCATTTGTCTATCTGGTCCTAATTGTGACATATGTATGATTTTTTTCAGAGCTTAAATGAAACTATCTCATTACTATTTCTCAAATAGAACAAAAGTTGTTGTCACTCCTACTTTAAGAACTTTCTAAAACACAGAAAACACAAAACTAGATCCCTGCCTAGTCACCAAATGTCCTACCCTCGTGAAACTGGCCCCAGCCCCCTTCTACTCATTCTTACCTTTCCCTTTAGAAGTGAATAACATACACCTAAGAAGACATAGGTTTGAATTCTGCCTCTGACACTTAGTAGTTATGTCTCTATTTTTTTCATCTGAAAAAAGGTTATAGTACTTATCTAAAAGGGTCGGTATTTTTCAAACCTTAAGAGCAAGGACATTTGTCAGCTACCATTGGGATTGTGCCAGACTAGTGATCTGCTCAGCTTAGAGTTTAGTATCCCTGAAGCAGCATAGTATAATTGAAAGAATCCTGGCCCAGGAACCAAGAGACCAGAGTTCTAACCCCAGAACTACTACTATCTGGCTCTGTGACCTTTAGTAAATTGCTCATTCTCTTTAGGCCTATTTCTTACTTCTAAAGTGAGGGGTTGGAATAAATGGAATATTCAAGGAGCCTTTCAGCTACTATATTCCATGATTCTACTGCAGGAACCACATCATATTTTGGCAATTTTTCTCTATAAGGATCCTGCCCAGAGGTTCCAAAGCAGTTTCTCTACACCTAACTTTTGTCTGACAATAACACCTCATTATAGTGAGCATTATTATTTATCTTTCATTTACTACTACTCCAATAGTTAGTGAACTCCCACCAAGTATATTTCTTAATTACTAGCCCCACTAGGGGCAAACTATCTCCAAATCCCACCCACATTGCAATACTGCTCTGCCCACCCCTTCCATTGTACCCTCTGGAATTCCCATGTCATGATAAACAAGCAGCTTCATCCTGGACATCTTTTTCTCGTGTTGCATCTATCTCCTAGCCTTCATTGAGACCTAGCTTTCACCAGATGATACTGCATCCCTAGCTGCCCTCTCTAGCATCAGCTGTACCTTCCCTCATGCCTTCCAATACAGTGGTCCAGGAAAAAGAGTTGAAATGCTCCTGGCTCCCCATTGTCAGCTCCAGAATACTTCTCTGCCACCATTGCTCATCAGCGTTTTTGAGGTTCTTCTCTCTCTCTGTCAAGCTCCTAGAAAAAGTCTTCTACCCTCACTCCTCTTCCTCCACTTCTGCTACCTCTGCTTCCTCTCCTTCCACCCAAAATCCTTTAACTTCATCACTCAAATGAAAATTCTATCTCCAAAGTTACCAATAATCAAGTCTTAATTGCCATATCTAATGGTCTTTTCTCAATTCTCATCTCACTTGACTTCATTGCTGTATTTGACACAATTTTCAACGAAGTTGTCAACTGTTCTTTCTCTTCTCTGGGATTTCCTCATATTGGTCCTGATGGGTTCTCTTCCTACCTGTCTGGACACTGCTCAGTCTCCTTTGCTAGATCATATCAGAGCCACTAACTGTAAGTTTTCTCCGTAACTCTGTCCAGGCCCCCTTCTCTTTTTTCTTTATATACTCCCTTGGTGACCTCATCAGTTCCCATGGGTTTAATAATCATTTCCATTCAGATCACTCCCAGCTCAAACTGAATGTCCCAGAGATATCTCCAATTCAGCATGTACAAAAGGGAACTTACAACCTTTTCCCTCAAACTTACCTCTTTTCCAAACTTCCTGAATTTTTGAAAGCACCACCATTCTTCTAGTCCCCCAATGTCAACCTTGATATCCCATATAATCCATCTATTGCCAATTTTTGCCCTTTTGACACCCATAGCAACCCTCCCATATGGCTATTTTTCCCTAATTGAAGATCTAACCAGTAAACTACACTCTTAACTCATCTCTGGTGGCTCCCTATTGCCTATAGAATATATCCTTTACTTCAGTCTCCTCCCCCTGTCACTACTGTGAAATTCCCCATCCTCCACCCAACTTCATCAACTCATCCCTTCCACCTGGCCCTAACTCACCTACCCTGCTCAATCAAAATCAATTGGCAAGTATTGATTAAATGCTTATTCTGTACCAAGCACTTAGGATACAAGTACAAATAATGATGCGATCCTTTCTTGCAAGGAGCTTACATAGATAATCGTAATGATAATGATAATAATACTAGCTAACATTTATATAGTACTTTAAGGTTTTAGGTTTGCAAAGCACTTTTACAAGTATTATCTCATTTGGTCCTCAAAACAGCCCTGGGAAGTAGATGCTAATATTATCCCCACTTTACAGATGAGGAAACTGAGGATCAGAGAGGCTAAATGACTTATCCAGGGCGCACATCGAGTAAGAGCCTGAGGCAGGATTCGGACCTGACTCCAAGCCCAGCACCTTATCCACTAGTCTGTCTAGCTGCATCTCTTTAACTCTTACATTTTCCAGTTTGCTAAAGAAGGATGAGCATGGGAGGAGGAACATGACCTTGGGAATCCCATATCACCATGTAAACAGTCTCAGTGTCCCTTTCACAAATCTAGTTGTTTTTTTTTTAATGAATTGTAATTCACTTCATTGATCCTACTCTGAAACTAGTCTGGTCTCTAGCTTCTCCAATAATCTGGAATCTTCAGGAGTCAGAGAGAAAGTTCATCTAAGGCACCTCAGGACACCTCATTCTATGGAGGCGACACACAGGAAACGGACCAGTGCTTGGCAATTCTTATTAAACTCTCATAGTTCTTCCAGGGCCACCTGTATATACCCCCTCTGCTTATCTTGCAATGAGAACACATGCGTATCTTCCTTTCCTGTCAAGGGGTTCAACTGTCCCCATATCCACTTAGCTAGCTAGCATTTATGTATGGTACTTTTAAGGTTCGCAAAGTGCTCTATGAAAACCATCTCATTTGACGATCACAACAACCCTGGGGAGGGAGGTGTTATTATTCTGCATATTTTATAAATAAGCAAACTGAGTTAGTGAGAGATTTATGGAGTTGCCCAGGGTCACATAGGAAGTGAACAGGATTTGAATTCAGGTCTTCCTGACTCCCAGCGTAGGGTTCTATTCACTGTGCCACTTAGCTAACTATGATTAACCAAAAGTAATTATGTTCTCAAGTTTTCCTAAAACATTTTGACTGGATTTTGACTTTGCCCTTATCATAGTCTGCCTTGTATGATACTTGCTGGAGTACATGTCATACCCTGCTGTACTGGTAGGATTGTAAACCTCTTGAAATGAGAGATTCTTTTTTATACTTCCTAGGTAACAAAGATACACACAATAGGTAACGTATGTCTTTTCGGTTGTTTAATTGAATATAGAAAAGGTCTTTCCTGTTCTCTCATTCCTGGTTTCTGCAGCACGTTAAGTTACTAAGTCCTTGCCTCACAACAAGCCTAAAGTAGAGAATGCAAGTATCTTGGGCTCCATTGTACAGAGGCAAGTCGTTTAGTGGAAAGAGCATTGAATTTGGGGTCAGAAGATTTGAGTTGGGATTTTAGACTGCCATCACCCTTAGTGGTCTGAACCTAGGCCACACTATTTCCCCAAACTGAGTTTGTATCAAACTGAATATGGCCTGTAATCGATGATATCTTAAAGCATATAGCCATAGATTTTACTTTTTCTTTCAAAACCCCCTTATTCATATATTTTTGTTGTTCGGTCATTTCAGTTATATCCAACTCTTTCTGACCTCATTTGAGGTTTTCTTTGCTAAAAATCCTGGAGTGGTTTGCCATTTCCTTCTCTAGCTCATTTTACAAGATGAGGAAACTGAGCCAAACAAGGTTAAGCAACTTCTCCAGGGTCACACAGCCAATGTATCTGAGGTCAGATATGAACTCAGGTCTTCCAGACTCCAGACCTGGTGCTCTATCCACTGTGCCACCTAGCTGCTTGCCTATCTAGCTGCCCGCATAGTCACATATTATTTCAAAGTCCTCTTAATTCAATAATAGTCACATCAAAGGGTTGTGACTATTGGAAGGTATCATATTTTGACTATCATGGTTTCAGCTCTGTGACCCAGGACTAAGTCACTTCGAGAAACTAAGGCTCAGAGATAATCTGTAAAGTGGGGCCAATTTTACTTCCACTATCTACTTCAGGCTTGTTATTAGGCAAGGACTTTGTAAACTCTATTGTGCTACAGAAATGTTAGCTGACAACTAATGTCTGGTCTTATCCTTTCTCCGTAGGTTACAGAAGCCCTTTTTGGACTACGGCGATGCAGTGATGTATGGGCTAAAGACAAGCCCCAACTCTTGGCTCCAGAGTCATGCACTGTGGGGAAGGTAACAGCAGGCAGAGTCCCCTGGCCTGGCAGGGGATAAAATGCCTTGGGGTTCCAGTGAGCTCTTTGTGAAGACTCTTGAAAACACTGGTAACCCAAAGAATTGTATGGGAGTTTTCTAGCTCCTAGATTATAAGCTCCCTGAGGGCAAGGGACCATGTCTTTAAACTGCATATCATTCTTGACATTTAACTTATAAACTTAATGTTAGATTTATGAAAATTTTTATGTCAATTGGTTCCTAGGAAACTAAATTTGCCCGGTCTCTGCCCTTGTTCTATAATAATAATAATAATAATAATAGCTAACATTTATATAGAGCTTACTAGGTGCCAGGCACTATGCTAAGCACTTTATAATTACTATCTCATTTAATCTTCACAACAACTCTGGAGGTAGGAGCTATATTATCTCCATTTTACAGATGGGGAAATAGACACAACTATTTTTTTTTTTAGTGACTTGCCTAGGGTCACATAGCTAGTCGTTGTCTGAGGTCAAATTTGAATTCAGGTCTTTCTGAATCCAGACCCAGCACTCTACTCACTGTGCCACCTGGCTGCCCTCTAAAGACTTTCAGCTCCATGGAAATAACTGTTGAATTTTTGCTTCTTGGGTACCTACTCAAACAAGGCATCATGGGAGCTTGGAATAAAGATTTTTAGAGAGACACGTACAGCCAGGCTATACCTTCGTAGGCAGCCTGTTCCTCTTTGGATCACTCTAATCATGAGGAAACTTGTTCTTTAAATCATACCAACATTTATCCCTCTGAAATTTCCTGTGTTTACTCCTAGTACTGCCCTTTGGGGCCAAGGAAAATAAATCTAATTCCACGTGATGTCCCTTCAAAGACTTAAGGGCAGGGAGCATGTTTTCCCCTACATCTTCTCTTTAGAAGGCTAAACTCCCAGCCCCTTCGGTCTTCACACAGCATGATCTCAAGGCTCTTGGTTATCCTAGCTGGCCACTACCTCATGTTTTCCAGCTTACTGATTTGTTTAATTGTTTGATGTCTGACTCTTTGTGACCCCATTTAGGGTTTTCTTGGCAAAGATACTGGAGTGGTTTGCCATTTCCTTCCTCAGCTTACCGCTATCCTTCCTACAAGAACACTTTTTAGAAACAAGTGTAAATCTCCATTCAAATTTCAGACATGCCAGTCTCCTTCCATACATTATACTGTATTTCAATGTGTACCTAAGGAGGTGGCATAGCAGATTGAACCCTACCCTTGGAATCAGAAAGACTTGAGTTTGAATCCTGCCTCAGACACTTGCTTATGTGGACAAGTCACTTAATCCCTGCCAAATAGGAACAATGATAGCACTTATTTTACAGGGTTGTTGTGAAGACTAAATAAGATAATATATAAGTAGCTTTATAGACCTTCAAGTACTATATAAGTACTGGCCATAGTTATTATAATAAAAAGGACATTTCAGTAATCTTTCTGCCCCATCTCCAGGCAACTGAAAGTCTAGATTGGGAGTTCTTAACCATTTTTTGTATCCTTTATTTTGTATCCTTTGGCAGTCCAATGAAGTCTATGGACCCCTTCTCAGAACAATATTTTTAAGTACATAAAATAAAATATATAGAATAAAAAAGGAAACCAGTTAAAATTATCAAAATTATTTTTCCAAAAATTCATAGAGCCCAAGTTAAGAAATTTTGGTCTATACTGTACTCTGGTGCCCAGAACTGAATGCAATAGTCCAGGGCAGAGTACAGAGGGATGTTTCTTCTTTATTCCTAGAAGCTTTGTCTCTCAATGTTGCCTTATCACATATACTATTTCCTGCCTTTTTGTGAGATGAGCTGTATGTCCAGTCCTTTACTGTGAGATTGATTTATTTTTCAACCAAGTAGAAAGCTGAAATTTAATCCTATTTGATTCAACCCAGATGCTAACCTGTTCAAATTTTTTAAAAATCCTGACTGTCATCCAGTGTGTTTGCTCTCCCTACCAGTTTTGTATCATCTGAAACTCTGGTAAGCATCTATGCTTTTATCCAAGCCATTGACTTAAAAACATCAAACAGCAGAGGGTCAAACACCTATGCTCCATTGGGGACTTCTTTCCAAATTGAAATTTAACTTTTAATGACAACCTCTTCCCATTAAACAATCAATTCAAAGGCCTAGCCTTCATCTCTTCATCTTTGACACATGAGTAGTATAAATGACTTTATTTTAAAATATAAGTAAAACTCTTTCTACAACATTACTTTTTTTCTATGAGTTTATTACTCCTATTAAAAAAAAGGAGCAAAGTTTGACTAGCATGACCTATTTTGGATAAAGTCATACTAGTTCTTTGTAATCAGAGTTTTCCTTTCAAGATATTCACTATCCTTCTCTTAAATAATGCATTCTAGATTTTTGCAAGAATGCCAAGTCAATCTTACTGACCACTAATTTACAGAGACTCCATTTTCTTCATCTTCTTTGAAAATCAGGACAACAGTTGCCAATGGTATCATTCCATTTCTCTGCAGCCTTTCTATGATGATTGATAATGGCTCAAAAATTAAATCTGCCAACTGTTTTTGTTTGTTTTCTTGTTTATAAGGGTATGTAGTTCATCTAGGTCAAGTGACTTGAACTCATCAGGGCAGCTGTTATTCCCTTGGGTATCATCCATCTTGGGTGTCAACTATGTGTCGCCATATTTATTCTTCCCAGACCAAAGATCTTTCTCCTTCTCAGGAGTAGCTTTGCCTTCTCTCTGTCACACTTTATCATAGTCTCATCCACCCTGAGCAGTGATCCAATATAGCTTCCTAAAAAAAGCAAAACTTTGTTGTTTTTGTTGTCCACAGTCTTCTTCACCAGCCTCAGCTCATTCTGAATTTTAGCATTCATTATAATTCTTACAAGACTAGGTTTTGCTTTTATCTTCATCCTATTACTTGTTAGAATGTAAGCCCCTTGAAGGTAGGGATTATTTTGTTCTTTGTTTTTGTATGCTGAGTACATAATATCTAGTAAGTGCTTAATAAATGCTTACTGATTCACTACTTGCCCTTGCTTCCAACTTCTTCATGTGTCTTTAAAACCCAAGTGGGTTGGGGAGTTCCTCTTACAACCACGGGAACCATTTTCTGCAGCCTGCCTTTTCCTTCTTCACCCTTGAGAACTTTCCTTCCTTCCTAGGCTAACTTGTTCTTTAGGATTTTAACCAGTGACATACTGACTATCCTTCCTTTGTACACTTTAAAATCCGTTCTCCCAAATTCTGAGATACATGTGAGATGGTAGGTTTTTTTCCTCTCCTTTATCACAAACTCTAAGATAGAAGTAACTTTCCCCATTCCAAGTTTCCAACTCTTCACAATCTGGCTAACTACAATCAGCTTCCTAACCTCTTCTAGTTGTCCACTGACTAGTAGGTCCCACTAGTAAGGACCCCCATGGTCCTTGTTCTTCCTTCTCCCAAGCTATAAAGGATTCAGAGGTCAAAACTCAGAGTCAGTAAGAAGGCCAAATGCTGTAGAGATAGGGCTTCCTAGGGGATAGTCATCCTACCTCCAGAATTCCATGATCTTCCTTCTGAGATGATCCCCATCAGAAGGCTTGGAAAGGTAACACTATCAGATGCCCAACATTAGGGTCTTCCTTGAAGCTGGTTAGGTCAGACTTAGTCTGTTTCCAGGCAAAGTATGGTGATTAATTGGCTTCATGGGTTTAGGCCACTGCTTTCTTGTCTCACATTTTTACTCTTATTTCCCAGGTTGATAGCTAGAGCTATTAACAGTTGACAACTGGCAGGCATGGCTTCAGCCAAGCAAATGCATGGCTATTGCCATCTGACAGACACCACACTGAACACAACAATACTGCCCTTGCTGATCATTTGTTGAGGGAGGGACGGGGTACAAAAAGTGCCACCAGATTATAGGGAATATATCATGTCTCAACTTGCTTAAAAATGCATTTTGGCAGGCCTTTTCTTATTGAGACATTTTCATTATTAATGCTGCCTGAAGAAGGTTAATATGGCATTATCTTTTCATGGTGGCCAGGGGCTTTAGTGGAAGACTTGGGGGTGAAATTTGTATAAGAAAATCTAAATGGACCTGACGGTTTTTAAAGCAGCTGTGTTTTTCTATCTTCTTCCTAGGCATCTCATAGGCTTTTTCCTGATTCTCACTCAGTTGGGATTCTGCTGTGTGTATTTTGTTTTTCTGGCAGATAATGTAAAACAGGTAGGATTTTCTTGCTCTTGTTTTGATGAAATAGAGTTGCTTAGACTCAGACTCCTCACCAAATGAAAGGCCTCTAAGGCATGCGTCTACCCAAAGCACTTGTCTAATCTTGGTATGTGTCCCTATGGCAAAGCTAAAATTAGGTTGGTTGGCACCTAGAGTTTTAGAGTTGGGATGAATGAATCTTAAAAGGTCTGAGTCAGGGATGGCTTACCCATAGCTTTCAGGTCTTGTGCAGAGACGTTCACTGCAGTCTTTTGGCATATTATCTAAGTGAACACAAATTACAATGCAATTTTGGAACACCTTGAATTTAGAGTAGTTCTTATTTTCTAGGATTTTATATAACTTTAAACAATTGCATTAGTCATTGTTATGGTAGTAGTAAGACAAAACTGTTTCACTGTTATTTAATAGCAATGGCAGCTCACATTTTATGTAACTTTTTTGTTAATGAAGCACTTTATATTCATTATTACACTTAATCCTGACAACTAACCTGTGAAGTGGTACAAATAATAGTATTCCTATTTCTTACATGAGGAAACTA
The DNA here is from genome assembly GCA_028646595.1 of Phalanger gymnotis. NCBI lineage: Eukaryota > Metazoa > Chordata > Mammalia > Diprotodontia > Phalangeridae > Phalanger > Phalanger gymnotis. Next base: position 41,340,590 of record CM053625.1, read on the forward strand.
AATACCTCTAAGTGGTATTACTAAGTGGTAGAAGCTGAGGCTTAGCCCTAGATCTTTTAACAACAGATGTAAGTATTCTTTTTTTACACCATAGCCACCCAAAGAGACTCTGGGAATTCAACATTTTTGCTATTTTGAGGAATTCTCTTGACCTCTTAGGACAAGCATATGCATCAGTTGGAGTTGGATGACTGTGGGTCAAAAATAAGAGCCGGGGGGGTGGAGTCAAGAGGGCAGCTGGAAAGCAGGAACTAGCGTGAGCTCCCTGCCAGGTCCCTCCAAAAACCTATAAAAATGCCTCTGAACCAATTCTAGAACTGCAGAACCCACAAAATAGCAGAGGGAAGCAGGGCTCTAGCCCAGGACAGCCTGGATGGTCTCTGGGTGAGGTCTTTCACGCGCAGAACTGGGAGCGGAGCTGAGCCAAGTGGAGCCCAGCGTGGGTGGCACAGAGTAACCAGACAGGGAGCCAGGTGGAGTGTGCCCTAGTGCCCTGAATCAGTGAACTGCAGCAGTTACCAGACTTCTCAATGCACAAACACGAAGGACAACAGAGTAGGTTAGTGGGAGAAGCTGCTGGGGACTGGGATAGAGTTTGCAGTTCAGCCACCTCCCTAGGGGCAGCAGAGGTGGGGCAGCTACAGAACTACAGCTACAGTTGCTTCAGGCCCCAGGCCCACCTGGTGGGAAGAATTAAGTGGCAGATCAGAGCAGGAGTGAAGAGCCTGCTGAAGATCTAAGTCCAGTACAGGTTGGGGGTTCCTGGGGAAGGAGGAGTGCTGGTGTAGAAGAGCTGGTGCATCCCCCCAGGTTTGGAACATAGAACTCTTTAGTCTACAAGCAGTCATACCCTGCTGAAAAACTCAAGGGTCAAGTAAGTTGGCTGGGAACATGGCCAGGCAGTGAAAATGCACCCAGATTCAGTCTCAGACTCTGGAATCCTTCTTTG
>CM053625.1:41342038-41367087 GCA_028646595.1 Phalanger gymnotis
AAAAAAAATAAGAGGCCAGTCTGAAAGAAAAGAGATTTATTAGCATGCAAAGGAATCTACTCTAGCTGATGACAAATTCAGATTCCTAGGGTACGGATCTGGTTTCTATTAACCATTCAGGTCCATTTTGTATACACAGCCAATCAGCACTCTGTAGCTACTTGAGATAGAAAAGTAAAACATTTCACAGGAGAGGAAAGGGTAGAGAAATAGAGGGATCTGTGAAGGAAGAAAAGGGAAGTATTTGGAATGAAGGTGGCAAGATTTATTATCTGAAAAAGAAAAACTTATTCAAGGATAGGAGACAAGGGTGAAGAGACCAAATACTTTTACCAATGTGAAAGAAGTCTTTTTAAGAAAAAACTGTAGAGTCCCTTATCCAAGGCCAGCAATTAGTTGTCACAACAGTGGATGAGATCATCTGCCTTACCCTGTCCTTGCATAGAGGATGGGGACTTTCTAATTCCGTATAGCTGAGAGATTTCTATATTGTTAGTCCACCAAAATGTTGCAAAATAATTGTGATTCTTCCCCACCCCCTTACACACTCTAAACTCTGCTACCTGTGGATCACAGATGACAGGGGCTTACCAGCAAGACCAAAGTCATATGATGATGGTGATGTTGGAATCACAAATCAAGTTCTTGTTTTGGAGAAATACCCACATTTCCATCAGGTTCTTATCTGCAGAAGGACAGGCTGGGCTTGATGATCTCTAAATTTCCCTCCAGCTCTGAAGTCCTGTAATCCTCTGAATAAGTAGACACATAAAAAATAACTAAGCTGTATTTGATTCCTTGACAATTTTTTTTCCTTGACCATTTTTTAAATAAATAAAATAAGAACTAAAAAGAACCTTAGAAATTGCTTGGTCTATAGATTTAAGGGAGACTATATAGTACAGTGGACATTGGAATCAGAGGGCCTGGGTCCAGATCTCTTCCCGACACTGACCTTGAGCAAGTCATTAGATGGACCTTGACCTTAACCTTGATAGACCTGTTCCTCAACTGCAAAGCGAGTGGTTGAACAAGATGACCTGTAAGTTTCCTGCCAACTCTAGATCTATGATCTCATATTTTGGATAGGGAAATTCAGCCCAGGAAGGTTATAACTTGCCCCAGGTCATATAAGTAGTAAGTGGCAGAAAAAAAGATTTAAACCCAGGACCTCAAAGCCATTGCTACTGCAGTAGTGGAGGTAGGCTTTGACTTCAAATCCAGAGTTCCTGTCACTAAACCCAATCAATAAATTTATTGAGAATACAAATTGGGCAGACTATGATTTCTGTGCAGTAAACTCCCTGAGAGCAGGTACTGTTTGATTTTTGCCTTTGTGTCTCTAGCATAGTGCCTTACTCGGAACACTTGAGTGTATTCTGCATCTATTTCTACTTAATCTGTTAAGCATCTGCTTCTTACTCAGCCCTTCTCTAGTAGCTGTGGGCAATACTAAGAAACATAATACACAATTCCTGACTTGAAGGAGCTTACAATTGAGTTCATATTAATATGAAAAGCTGAATAACAATGTAAGCATTTAGAAATCGGTCAGGCTACTGTTAGATGTCCTAAGGTGATATGTAACTAATTGCTCAATGAATAGGATGGATAGTAAGGAAGTTCAGAAGAACTCTATGTGCTAGAAGTCTTAGAGAAGTCTTCCTAGAATAGATCAGTAGATGAGACTTGAGCTAGACCAGGGTGAGGAACCTGCGGCCTCAAAGCCACTGACGGCCCTTTAGGTTCTCAAGTGCAGCCCTTTGACTGAATCCAAACACAGAAATTCCCTACCCTTGAGCTAGATTTTGAATGATAGACAGGTAGAATTGAGATAGGAAGGGACTCAAAAGGGTAGGTAGGGTATTTGAGGTAGCAAGAATTCAGAGCAGCAAGAATATGGCAGTAGGAAAGCATGAGTCACTATTGGAGAATAGTGGATATACTAGTTTGTCTGGAGCAAATCTGGAAGGATAGGCCAGAGCCAGATAATGGAAGACCTTAAATGCCAGGCTGAGGAGTTTGGACTTTGTCCTATTGGTAATGGACAGTCTTGAGTTTTGGCCAATTTTTTGACCTAGTCAAAGGATTCTTTGGGGAGATATATAACCTCCTATTCCTCTTATCAGGTGATAGAAGCAGCCAATGCAACTACCACCAACTGCTATAGCAATGGAACTGTGACCTTGACACCTTCCATGGACTCACGACTCTACATGCTCAGCTTTCTGCCCTTCATAGTGCTTCTGGTATTTATCCGTAACCTCAGAGTCCTGTCCATCTTCTCCATGTTGGCCAACATAAGCATGTTTGTCAGCCTGGTTGCAATCTACCAATACATTGTTCAGGTACGTACCCAGACCATGGTCATAACCTCAGTGGGCCTTTAACACCTGTTTACAAAGTGATAAGAGAGACCCCTAAGGATTTTGGTAGTATCTGGAATTTCGGGAAAAACAGTGTTTCTTGGCATTATCAGATAGCTGTCTGGGACCTTTTTTTCATTTGTTGATCCAAGAAAGAAGAGTAGAAGGGAAAGATATCTTCTGAAACTCCTGTGACCCTGTCATCGAGTGACTGAGCAATCAATTAACATCAGGTCAGTTAGTGCCAGCTTCATTGATTGTTATTCCAGCTTTCATGGAGTGGTATACCATGCTGGCTAGTCTGACATGACATAGAGGAAAGGAGAGGCCTTACTTTATGGTTCAGGATTTCAACGGAAAGGACCAGAACGAAGGTTCTGCATCCATTTCCTCTGAAACAGTTTGAAGATCATACTCAAGTGTCTCATTATAGCATTCAGGTAACCAACCCTAGGTCTCAAAGAGTTGCATTTTTGTGCCCTCTACATCTATATCAAGTGCCACATTAGCAGAACATTCCTGCACGCAGAGATGCGGCCCAGATTCAATAGTCAGCATTCGGCAAGAATGGAGATTCTTGGTAAGAAGTCATGACCTATTATTGGAAAAGAGGTGAGCTATGGGAATATCATAACAGCCCACATTCCTGAATATTATCTCTCACACAACTCAGAAATTCCTGAGTGAATTAAATACCTCCTCGATATGTCTCTCACACAAAGGAAAATCAGTCTTCCTTGGACCTCTGGTTTAAGAGACTTGGCCTTGAAGTTTAGCTTCTAAGGTGGGTAAAGTACCAATAAGAACTTCTTCTTTGCCCCTCTCAGAAGCCTTTTTATCTAATACAGTGGCTTAGAAGAGTTATTAGCTGAAATGATAATGAGGGTCTGAAACATTTTATGTGGATGGAACATTGTACTATCTGGGGCTATCTTGTTGACAAACTCTCCTTTTCTCCTGATTATCTTTTTTTTACACCCTTTCTTCTTGCACTAATGGAATCCTGTCTCTCTCCAGAAGATGTGCAAGGAGTACTCCAGGAGGAGAAGGCGGAAGAAATTCCTTACTCTTCCCTCTCTCATCTAGACTGTTCCTTAGCCATCATCACTTAGCAGCCTCTCCTCCTCAGTAGTTTATTCTACCCTATCACTATAGTCCAATCCAAATACTTATTAGAGTCTTCTTCCTTTCTCAAGGAGTTCAATACCTGAATCTACCCCAAACTCTGCTCTCAAAAGCTGAGGAATTGAATACACTCATTGATGACTCCTTGAATACCTTGGCCTCCAACTTTTTAACCTCACCTCCCATGACCAGTACCTTCACTCTACCACAGTCAGGCAGAGAGATAAAACCTCTTATCTGACCAACGCCCATTAGGATTCTACAACTATGATCCAGAATTCTGAAATTCTCTCTCTGAGTGACCTCCTATTCTTCAATTTCTTTCTTACCCTTATCTCACTCAAGTCCAGTCTTTGTTCTCACCATAACCTTTATTCCCTTGTTAGGTCAGTCAACTCTATTGTTGACAAATTCAACCATACATCACTAACTACCATTAAATCCTTTGCTCCTTTGTCCTAGTCTTACGTGCCAATCCTCAACCTTGGGTTGCCCCTACCATCTGATTTCCCTACTCATCTTGCTGAAGATGCAACTTGCCATGTAGGTGCACTAAAATTTTGTTATCTAATCTCAACCCTCACTGCTATAAAGCAGTGTTTTTCCTAGTTTTTCCTTGATTGCCTTTCTAATACCTTCCACAATAGCTCCAAATCTTCTCTCTCAGCAAACTTTGCATATTACCTCTTCCCCTCTCTCTGAACAAAGGATCTGGCCTCCTATTTTACTGAGGAAATTGAGATTGTCTGCCCCAAGCTTCGTCTTTCTCTCTATTTCACACTTCAGACCCCCTCTTCATCATTCCTAATCCCCCCTTCACTTGCTCAGTCTCTGAACAGGTGACCTTTGTCCTTGCCAAGGCAAATCCTTCCACTTATATTCTTGATCTCATCCCCATCCATCTTTTCTAGGTCCTTATCCGCTCACTTACTTCCTTTCTTATATTCAACCTCTCCTTATCCATGGGCTCCTCTGCCACTAACAAACATGCCAAGGTCTCTTCTCCCATCATTAAAAAAAAACAAACCCAAAACAAAAAATTGACCTCAAGCTATCATCCAATCTTTCTCCTCTCAACTTCTGGAATTGACTGTCTATCTTCATTTCTTTATCTCCCACTCACTTCTCAGTCTTTGAGACTTGGTTTCTGCTCTCCGCTCTCTTCAGTCATCTCTTAACTGCTAGATTCATTGGCTTTTTCTCCGTCTTTATTCTACCTGACCTTTCTGTGGCTTTTCATAGTGTTGACTGCCACCTCCTCCCGGTCACTGACTGACTCCTCCTTGGTTTCTGTGACATTGCTGTCTTGATTTTTTTCCTGTTTCTTTTCACCTTCCTGCATTGGATCATCCCCCACCTGCCCACTAAATGTGGACATCCTTTAAAGCTCTGTCCTAGACCATCTATATATACTCTCCTGGTCATTTATCAGATACCACAGACTGATTTAACTCTATGTACATGACTCCACATCAATATGTAGAATTCCATCCTCTCTTGAATTCCAGTCCAAGATAAACAACCACCTTTTGGACATCTCTACCCTAATATGGCACCTGGAACACAGCATGTCCAAAACAGAACTCATAGTTTCCTCAAAATCCATACCTCTTCCAAACCCCCCTCTTTCCACTAGATACCAGTTTTACCAGCCACCCAGGTTTCTACCTCTGGAACCATCCTTTCTGACGTTGCACCTATCCAATCTACTGCCAAATCTTGTTGATTCTGTCCTTACAATATCTCTTTCAACCATTCCTGGCTCTCCACCCACACAGCTTATCCAGTTCAGGCCCTCGTTATTGTGCACCTGGACTATTACAGTTTGCTGCCACTTAGACTCTGTGCTTATAACCTTTCACCTTTCCAATCTATCTTTCACAAAGCTACCACGTTGATATTACTAATAGATCTGACCATGTCTCTCTTCTACTCAAATTTTCAGCGGCCCCCAGTTGTTTCTAAATTAAAATGCAAACTCCTCAACCTGGCATCTAAAACTGTCTACACTCTGTCTCCCATCTACCTCCAGTCTCTTTTTTCATGTTACACCCTTCTCTCACTGTTCTAGTCAAACTGGCCTGTTAACTATTAGCTGTAGATGACATCATCTCCTGCCTCCATCCCTTTGCCTAGGTTAGCCCCTATCTAGAATGTATTTCCTCCACCTAAGGAAATTCCTAACTTCTTTCAAAGAACAGATCTGGTATCACATCCTACACAGGGCTTCTTAATTTTACTCCTCCTCTTATCCCTCCACCTCACACACAATATTAAAAATTCTTTCCCTCGTCAAAAACTTCCTTTTAAAAATAACTAAATAAATTTTCTTCTTTATAGCTTATATTTACTGACTTGTGTACAGATTAGATCCCCCTCACAGAATATAATTTCCTGGAGGATAAGAACTGTTTTATATTCCCAGAGGTTAACATAGTGCCTTGGACAGTAATGAATGTTTTGTTTGAAGTTGATTTAGAGATAGCTGGTGTTAATCCTGCAAAACACATTTGGAAATGAAGCAGTTGCTCCCATTTCATCTGGGCATCATTTCCATAGGCAGCCTCACCTGACAAAATGCTCCCTCTTTCCTCTCTGCGAGGCAAATGCAACACTACTTCTGGATGAAGTGATGATGAAGTATAACATAATAATAATTGCTGTCCATAGTGTTCCATGGTTTGTAAAACACTTTGTATAAGTAATAGCCTCATTTTCATTTTGCAAATGTAGAAACCAATGTTCAAACTGACCAAGAAGCTTACCCTGAGGCCCACAGATAAAAAACGGTAGAGCTGGGGCTTGAATCCAAATTTTTTGAACCCTAGTCATTTATATAGCACCCCAAAGTTTTGGAGAGCTTGAGCCTTGCAGAGGAGGGCTCCTCCATGGCTCTCTGAGATCACCTGAAGGTCCCCTTCATTCCAGTACTTTTCTCATCTCCTCCTCTGTCAGCACTGTTGCTTAGGACTGTCCTTTTAGTCCTGATTTATGTCTGTCTTCTTCTTTCCTCTCCAGAGGAACCCGTTGACCTTTCCTTCACAAATCTGTAAAGACTAGTGGCCAGGAACTTCATAATTTTATTTAGTTAGACACACATTTATTAAACACCCTCTACATACAAACCACTGTCCCGGGCATAGAAAAAAAAATTAATACAACAATCCCTAACCTCAAGGAACTTCCATTCTATTGGGGGATAGAGCATATGTACAGATAAGCAAATACAAAATGATTCTGGGAGGGGAGAAACCATCATCAACTCAAGAATAATACTGAAGTCAATTTAACTCGTGTCATCTTCTAGAGTTTCACAGGACTATTCTCAGGGCTTGTCAGCTTTGAGAGTCATAGGGCTTCTTCTCATCCTACCCTCATGTTTTTATCTTTCAGGATATTCCAGATCCCCAAAACCTACCTCTTGTAGCTGATTGGAAGACCTACCCTTTGTTCTTTGGAACCTCTGTTTTTGCATTTGAGAGCATTGGTGTGGTAAGGTTTGAAGTATCTAACAACTTCCTGGGACTACTGATGAACTCTTGGGGAGGAGCCTGGAGTTCATCGTACTTATTGTCCTGACTGTTATTGTTTGCCTTCATTCTCATTCTCAAGGAGGACCATGACATCAGGGAAGTGATGCCATGACATGCAAGTGAATTGGATTTAAGTGAGGGAAGGCCATGCAAAGTCATCAGCTTCACTTTATCCTACAGAGCCATCTAGGTCCAATGGCAGGATATAGGTCAGGATGACTAGAGACGGCCCAGGATTCAGTGGGAGACCCTGGCCTTTCCAAGCTAAGGTCTTTAACAGGTCTCAGTTTGCCTTAGGCAATGCCCATTCAGTGATTAAGGCTTAATAAGAAATGAGGCAGAGAATAACCTCTTTATCTGGTAAAAAACAAAATTGATCTGGGAGGGGAAAGATCCTCAGGGTTTCTGGCCAAAACAAAAACAATTTCTATTTATATTCATTCTGAGCCAATCAGGGCCCAAGCAATGACCAAGTGGGGCTTGTCCTGGGACCTATTGTTGGCCAATCAATGAAAACTGCGCCTTTTAGGGAAGGCTAGAATAAAGGAGTCACGAGACAGAAATTTTGACCTATGATAAAACTGAGGTAGGAGTCCAGGAAGGGGGCTGGAGTATGTCAAATAAGTTAGTTTCATACATATGGAACCAGAAGAGACCTCAGACCAGGCCTGCTTGCCAAAGGATTTCTGGCAGCCCATGAAAAATGTAGAGGATGTAAAAGAAAGTAAGTATGTAGCAAGTGCTTTGTCTATGCCTTGCTTAACCCACCTTCCACTAGTCACTATTGTGCCCATCATTTAACTTGGTGGGTGGGTTGCCACTGAGCACTCTCTCCTGTTTGTCACATGACCCATGGCAACCAACCATTTTATACCTTTACTTGGAAAGTGAGCCACTGGAAACTTACCTGCAGCCTGAAGAAATTTAGCCTCTTTTAATTTTGGCTCCTGCCTACCGCCGAGTTGTGCGGGTCTGCCTTAGACCAAAGGTTCTTGACTGGGGATCGAGGAACTTGATTTTTAATATCCTGATAATTGTATTTCAATGTATTTGTTTCCTTTGTAGTATTATATATTTTATTTTATGCTTTTAAAAACATTATTGTGAGAAAGGGTCCAAAGCTTCACAGGACTGCCAAAGGGGTCCATGACACAGAAAGATTAAGAACCCCTGTCTTGAGGGCTATCTTGTCTAGCCCTCTTAGTTCACAGTGAGGAAACTGGTGCCCAAAGTTAAGTGATTTGTGCAAAGTTACATAGGTAAAGTAGAACAAGGATTTTAACCTGGATCGCAGAATTGGAAAGTTGGAAGGGATCTCAGAGGCCATTTAATTTTAACCCATTCCTGGACAAGGTATGATCCTTGGGGACCTTTACCTCCTTGTAGCCCATTAGAGCTTGATCTGAAAGAGATAGTAAAGGCCCTCCCATCCAGCCCTCTCATTTTTTACATACAAATAACTGAGGCCTCCAGAGGCTAAGTGACTTGCCTCAAGTTCACATCAAAGGCAAGATTTGAACCCAGGTCCTCGGAGCCTCTCTACAACTTCAACTTGTCTTTCCCAGCTCTACTGTGTAAGAAGTAGCTTAAGTCCAATCCGTCTATACACCAGCTACAGATGTAAAATTATTCTGTAACTAGTATTATAGAACCTTGGACCTGAAGATAGCCCATAGGCTATCTTCTCCAAAGCCCTCATTTCACATAAGGGGGAAACTGAGGCCCCAAAAGGTGGAAGGTATCTGCCCCATGGTCCCAACACCACAGTCCTCTGACTCCAATCCAGCACACTGCCTCACTTCTAACTGGTCATGGGACGCTCAAGGTCGGCCTATCATCCTGAATGCAATAGATGACTGCATCTTCCAACGTGGCTGAACAGGAATTTCTGGGAGGGGACTGAGGAGAACGGCATAAAGCATTTCATGAGCGGTGGAGCTCTTGTGTGGGGGTTCATGATGTTCTTACCAATAGGATTGTATAGTTCACAAAACACTTCAATATGTTCAATCACGGTCCGACTCTTGGCGACTCCGCAGACCGTAGCATGCCAGTACTGTCCATGCCTCTTTCTTGGTAAAGATACTGCAGCGGTTTGCCGTTTCCCTCTCTGGTGGATTAAGGCAAATAGAGGTTACGTGACTTGCCCAGGGTCATATGGCTAGTAAGTGAGGTCAGATTTGAACTCAGGTCTTCTTGTCTCTAGGCTCAGCACTTGTACCACTGCCCCTTCAACATATTATTTCATTTAATTCTTACAATGACCGTAGGAGGTCTACAGTATGAAAGTGATAGCAAATTCACAAATAAGAAAACAAAGTCAGAGGAATCAGGAGACTCATAATTGGCAGGATGGGGATTTGAGTGCAAGTGTTCTGCTTTGAAATGGAGCTCATGCCTCTCTCCTTTTCATATCTTCTCACCAATTGTTCTCTGTAAGACTTTTCATGATGGCCCGCTTCAGAGGATTAAGCACCTGCTGTGTACAGAGCACTGGGAGAATATACCCAATTTAGATAAGATTCTGGATTTGAACTCAGGTCTTTCAGCTCCATAGCCAGTAATGTTGCTGTTGCTAGACCGTAGTGCTTCTGCTGTGAGTCTGGAATCAGAAGAAAGGCCAAAGTTGAAGATGCGGGTTTGGGTTATTTGTGCTTCATGCTTTGGTTAATTAACACCCATCAGCTCCAAGTACTGAATTGGAAGTTCAGCCATCAGGACTCTAGCCTTAGCTTTGTAACTAACTGAAAATGTAACCGCAGGTAAATTGTGGTCCCTGCCTAGGCCTCAGGTTCCTTGCCAATAGAATGAGGGATTGGGAATGATTGTATTCCAAATCCCAATAGCTCTACTATTTGGGAGAGTCTTGACCTACCATTGCCACAGACCTGACCTTTGTTGATTGGTCTGGCTAAGCACTAGAGTTGTTAAGTGAGCTTGAAATCCCTGAGGAGGTCAGGGGTTGTGTATGCATAGATAGTCCACTAAGGTGAGGAGATTCCAAAGAGAGGAGTCAGATTACAGATTTAGTCACAAGCTAGGTGGCACGGCAGATAGAGAACTGTACCTGGAGCCAAAGTTCAAATCCTACTTCAGATACTGTTTGCTATGTGACCTTGGGCAAGTCACTTAACCTCTGTTTGCCTCAGTTTCCTCAACTGTAAAATAGGAATCGTTTTTATTTATTATAAATATTAATAATATTTATTTATTATTTATTATATTTTATTTATTATCCAGATGTGGTAGTTTCCCCAACTTTTCAAAAACAATGTCAGGGAAGCACAATCTCTGAAGTTCACACCAAACTGGGAAAGTCTGGAGTAGGAGCTGGGGATGGATTCGAAGTCTGTCACCCGAGGACCAGTAGAACATCTTTGCAGAAAGGCTCACCATCAGAGACCCAGCTGCCTACCGGGGGATATATTTTGTGGCTACAGCCATTCATAAAGACTAGCCGATGAGGGCTGGAGCCCTCCTGATCTGCTGAGTAGAGGGAACAACCAACCACTGGGATCAAAGCAAAGTGCTTTCTGTGTTAATCTCCTTTGAGTGCTCACAGAACAAGAAGGCCAGTTTGCCCAGGGTTGAGGGTTGCAAGGAAGGCTGCCTTCTGTGGGGTCCCTGAAGAATAGAAACTCCCTTGGGCATGAAGGTGCTATCTCCCTTGCTGGCAATTAACATTTCTGGTTTCGTTTTTCCCTTGCCTTCCTTTCCAATAGGTTCTTCCGCTAGAAAATAAAATGAAGAATAACGACCATTTCCCAGCTCTCTTGTACGGGGGAATGACCCTCATTACCCTTCTCTACGTCAGCCTGGCGTGCCTGGGCTACTTGAAGTTTGGATCAGCTGTACAAGCCAGTATAACCCTCAATCTACCCAACTGCTGGTATGTTTATGGTTTGGGGAGTTGGAAATCCATGCACTTGGGAAGACTTGGGAAGGTACAATTCTGATGGAGCAAGAAGAATGCTCCTGGCTCTGCTACTGATTGAAGGCTTTGCCTTGGGAAAGTCCTCTTTCTGTGCCTTTATTTCCTCTTCTGTAAAATGGGGACAATCACCATTATTGTCTCCCTCACAGGCTTTTAGGATAAAATGAGATGATGTATACAAAGCACTTCCTAAACTGGAATGAAAGTTATACTTTCCATGATGGACTGAGTACTGTATTCAACACTGGGAAAAGATGCAAAGTCTAGAAAAGTTAACATTCATTTTTATTTTTATTTAAATAAAGCAGAAAGATTGTAGTGTTTTTTGTAGGCTGAGGCAAGAGTGTACTTGACACCTTTGTGCCGATCTCGTCCTGAACTATAGAACGTCGTCACTTGTTTGATTGTCTAGTCAACTCTTCATTTTACTGAGGAGAACTCTAAGGCCCAGAGTGAGTTTCCCAAAGTCATGTAATGAGTCAGGATTCCAGCCTAAGCCTTTGGGTTCTACTGTTTCTTTCTCTTCGTGGTTCCTAACTATATGTGTTGGATTCCACTATTGTTAAACCAACAGCATGATACCTGCAACTATTCTGCAGAATATTTCAATAGGGGTTAACGTGTAATAGCATTAGTAGCAAGGAATGAGATAGAAGCCAAACGGGCTGCGCTGTGTGTCTAGGTCCTTTTTTGTCAGCAGCTCTCCTGATCTTCTCTCGGATCCTTTCAGAGCTATGGCCCATGATGCAGCTGTAATTTCCTAGATTCTAGTCCCAGCTCCGGCATCTACCAGCTATATTACCTTAGGCAAGTGACTTCCTCTGAGTCTGGTTCTGAACTCAAGTCTTCCTAACTCAAGGCCCAGTGCTCTGTCCGCTAAACTTTCTAGCTGTCAAATACAACTACGACAGTATGAATGAAAACAGTGCTGAAAAGGTAGATAGATTCGGATTAATCCCAATGATCAGTCTTGGTCCCAAAAAACAGATGTGGCATAGTTCCTGCCTGTCAGGGTTGAGGCGGCGGTGTCTAGGCCCTGAGCGTCGCACCCGCTGTGGGACACAATCCTTTGGTCAGTTCTGCTTAACTAATTTTCTTTGTTGTAAGGAAGCAAAATAAAATTAGAGTGGGGGTAGGGGAGGGTTGGACTAGATAATCTAAAACAGGGATTCTTAATCTTTTTTATGTCACAGATCCCTTTGGCAGTCTGATGAAGTCTATGGACCCCTTTTTGGAATAGTTTTTAAATGTATAAAATACAAAAGATTAAAAAAAGGAAGCAACTATATTGAAATACAGTTGTCAAAATATTTCAAAAACAGTGTCATGGACCTTAGGTTTAAAAGCCCTGGTCTAACATTCTATTGTTTTTAACTCACTTATGACAAGCCCATTTATATTACCAACATCATACAGTTGTTTCTTCTATTGATGGACACAGGGAGCTTGAAAACATACTCTTAGACTCAGCTCTGGGGACTAGCCCAAACTCAGTTGTCAACAGTGACCATCGGTCCTGATAATGTGACCCTCAGGACCTTATCTACATCTCTGCTGCTATAGAGACCTACAGTCTTGCTCCTGACACTACCTGTGTCAATTACCTTCCTGGGCCTCAGTTTCTTCATCTGTAAAATGAAGTGGATGAATTAGATGGTGGTTTCCAAGATCTCTTCCAGTTATAACTCTTCAGCCTAGAATCAAATACTGCCTCTGACACTAATGAGCTATGTGACAACAGACGAGTCAGTCAGTCTCTCCAAGCCCCGGTTTCCCCATCTATAAAATGGGGATGATGATGCTGTTTTCAACCCTTTTTCACAGGGTTGTTGTTAGGTTTAACACAGATAATACATGTTAAGATGTTCTGCCAACTTAAAAGTATTAAATAGATGCCAGCTGTTGCATTTGTTATCATTGACCACGACTGCAGTAATGCTACACAGATTTCTGGCTGCTTGGTCCAGTGCGATCAAGCATTTGGTCCTAAGGAGGTAAGAAGTTTGGGAGAAGAAAATGTATGAGTTTCTTCAGCCAATCTGGCAACTTCTGACCCAGCATGCAGAGTTCAGCCTCTTCTTGCCACGTGATCATTTGCATTTATTTTGGTGCTAAGAGCTAAGATCTTGGGTGGATTTTCCTAGATGAGCCAATCAATCTGCTGGGTTCTGTCTACAGGTTGTTTCAGTCTGTGAAGCTGCTCTACTCTCTCGGAATCTTCTTCACCTATGCCCTGCAATTCTACGTCCCAGCCGAGATCATCATCCCTTTTGCTGTCTCCCGCGTGCCAAAAAAGTGGAATTTGGTGGTAGACTTATCCATCCGCACAGGCCTGGCCTGTGTGACGTGTAAGTAGGAAGCAGGATGACTTGGTTTCGATGTGATACTTGGGCATTCACGAACTGGGTCAGGATCCTGATCATGGAAAGGGGACGGGAATTTCTAAGTTCGCTGGCACAATTCAGTGGCTTGTGACAGGGTAGAATAAAAAGAGCCTTGACCCAAATGTCAGGACGCTTAGGTTTTATTCATGGCTTTGTTACTTATTATGACCTTAGATAGGGCAGTTTCATGTCTCTGGCAGCTTTCTTGTTGTTTAATTGTGTTCAGTCATGTGACTCCTTTTAGGGTTTTCTTGACAGAGACACCACAGTGATTTGCCATTTCCTTCTCCAGCTCATTTTACAGATGAGAAAACTGAGGCCAATGGGATTAAGTAACTTGCCCAAGGTCACACAACTAGTAAGTGTCTGAGGCCAGAGTTGAACTGGGAAGATTGAATCTTCCTAACTCTATCCACTGTGCTAGGTGGCACCATCGTGCATAGAGCACAGAACCTAGGCTCTGGAAGACCTGAGTTCAAATTCAACCTCAGACACTTACCACCTGTGTGACCCTGTGTAAGTCACTTAATCTGCCTCAGTTTCCTCAACTGTAAAATGGGGACAATAATAGCACCCATCTCCCAGTTTTGTTGTGAGGATGAAATGAGATGATATTTATAAAGCATTTAGCACTGTACTTGGCACATAACAGGCACTTAATAAATGTTCTTTCTTTTTCCCTCTTCTCAAAGTCATTTGAGATTCAAGGATAATTAAAATCAGCTGCTAACAATTCTCCCCTCTCTCTTATTGTGAGAGATAAGAATTTCAGTTTCTCCTAGCCATAAACATTCAGATAGCTTCACAAAAGAAAGAACTGGAGAACAGTTCCCTCCTATAAGCATCTCTTGACTAGGTTGCAAAAGAGATTTACTGAAGCTTGTTTTGATAATCTCCTGGTGTTTGGATGGTACTTGTCAGTTTATAGAGGCTTTCAAATATGCTCTTCCACTAAAGTCCTCCCTTAGGGCTTTATCTCAATGTGAAGATGACCCTGGGTCCTCCAAAGTTAAGACAACAAAGTAGATTCTTGCAGCACCTGCCAAGCTGGACCTGTTTCTGGAGGGAATCCAGCCCTTCTCATCTGACTCAGGCTCCCCAGGCTGGCAATCCAGAAGCACAAGGAGATGGGCTCCTTGGCCAAGGTAACTCCTTGCAATGACCTGCCCTCAATGGGATGATGAGGAAGAGGAAAGCCCAACCTGGACCAAAGCTGGAGAAACAGAGAGAGCTCCCTTAAGACTGGGTCCTATCATCTTCTTCCCCCTTAGAGAGGAGACTCTAGACTGAGCCCACCCAAAGGCAAGGGCCCAGAGAGCAAGAACTCCTATTCATTGTCATTTTGAACAATTTTATTTCAGAAAACATACCTTGTACGTGCATGTGCACACCCCTCCACACACATACCCCAGCACCGGAAAGGTTTTGAGTATGGGCCTCAGGATACCACTCTAGCTAAATGTAGTTAAGGTGGCCAGATGTTGGGTTGTTGTTGTTGTTTTTTTTTTTCAGCTACAGCAACTCATGAAAACCTCTACCTCTCTACTAAAATAGAGAGAGATTGTGACTTGCACCTATGAAGTTTATAATTACCCTGACAAAGGCACAGATCTTTTGAAGTATTGAAATTAGCTTCCATTAAAAGGTGGCCTGTTGGGGCAGCTAGGTGGCACAGTGAGTAGAGCACCAACCCTGGAATCAGGAGGACCTGAGTTCAAATTTGACCTGACACTTGACACATTTACTAGCTGTGTGATCTTGGGCAAGTCATTTAATCCCAATTGCCCTACCTTCCTCCCTCCAAAAAAAAAAAGTGGCCTATGCTGTTCTACCTTTTAGGAAAGACCTTATGATGCAATACTAGGAGTCCAGGAGTTTGAATCCAAGGACCCTGCTTTGAGGTTCAGTTCCGTCACTCCTCTGCTAGATGACCTTTTAAAGAATGTAGCTTAAATTCCTTGACCCCCATTTCCACGCCTGGACAATGGAAACGATAATACTAGCTATGCCATCCATTTCAGGCTGGTCTTGAATGCAAGTGTCTTTTCCTTCACAGGTGCCTTGGCCATTCTGGTCCCCAGGTTAGACCTGGTAATATCCCTTGTGGGCTCCATGAGCAGCAGTACCCTGGCTCTGATCATCCCACCTCTCCTAGAGATCGTCACCTATTACTCAGAGGGCATGAGTACTCTCATCATCGTTAAGGACCTCCTGATTAGTTTCCTGGGCTTCTTTGGGTTCGTGGTGGGCACCTACCAAGCACTTTATGAACTCGTCCAGCCACCTGTTTCTCCCATCTTTGCCAACTTGACCAGCGCCTTTGTACAGTAATCTACCTCCAAGTGGAACACCTTCCCTGCGTCTCATCCCTCCACTCCCTGTGGAAGGTGAATCTGTTTCCAGGCCGACTGTGCTATAGTACAAAGAGTGCTGGGTCTGGAAATGGAAGACCTGGATTCTGTGATATGGCTTTGGACAAATCACTTAGACTTTTTGAGCCTCAGTTTCCTCACTTGTAAAATGAGGATACTGCTTCTCCTTACAGGATTGTTGGGAACATTGAATGAAGTAATGTCTTCAAAGCACTTTGTAAATTGTAAAGTGCTATAAAAACAGGAACTATTACCACTCTTTTCTTCCCCCTCAGCATTCTCTTACTTTGAGAGCTCTCCGATGTACTGCCTCAAGGTATGAGTTGTTTTCTCTTAGCTTTGCCCCTAACTTGCTGGAAGACTTCAGCTAAAGTTTTCCACTAGCTGCCTATCATATAAGGATGACCTATCCATGAACTGTGTGAATACAAAGTGATACTGAAATTCTAAATATATTCTATCTGGAGTTTGACTCCCTTTCCGACTCCTTGTCTATGGACCTCTACCTTGTTCCTCAAAGACAAATTGACCTATGAAATATTTATACCCAGCCAAGGGTTTTAGACTCTAACATGTAGTTGGGTTTTGTATCAGAAGAAATGCAGTTTTAAGAAGAGGGCACATGCGTGTGAGAAATCACCTTAAAATCCTGACAGCAATTAAAGGAAGGACCTTTATCATCCAACCTTCTCATGCTCCAGGGGAAGAGAATGAACCTCAGAGAGGGCAAGAGGCTTGCTTAAAGCTGCACCATGAGTTAATGGTTTGGCTGAGGCTAGAGGTCGGGTCTCTGGCCGCACAGGGCTGAACTCTTTCCCAAGAGGCCACACCATCCTTTGCATTAGAATGACCAGCTATCAGAGCAAGAAGAGATCTTAGAGATCTGGTCTAACAACCTCATTTTGCAGAAGAAGAAAGTATAGACATAGAGAGGGGAATGGATTTGCTCGGGGACTGTAACTCAGGATTTCCCATCCAGTGCTCTTTTCACTATAAACCACATATTTGGGGAAGGAAGAGGGTTCTCTGCTACTGCAGAGAGCTCTGGAGAAGGAAGACAGAAATGGTGCTACAAAACAAACAAACAAAAAAAAGACCTGAGGGCTCACAGACAAATGGTGTACATTTGGAGGAGGGTTCCCTCCTCTTATATCTCATGACTATGGTTAGGTACAGTCTCTAAGTGAAAATTCTTATTTTTTGGAAGATTAACAGGTTAATCTCACCAAGAATTAAGAGAAATCTGGCTCAGGTTAATGGTTAGGGGGAAGAGTTGGAATCTGAAACAGCTCATGATAGCAGAGATCAGAATTTATTCAACAAGCATTTATTAATTACCTTGTGTGTGCAGAGTACTATGTTAGGCACCAGGGAAGGTTTCAGGTTTAGACAGGATAATAATGCTCTTGTCTTCCTCTCTCTCAAAGAAGAGCCTTTGGCCATCTCTTTCTTCATTGTATATGTTACCAACATTAAAGGCTAATAACTGTTAACATTTGCTTTGTCTTTGGGTTTTTTCTTTTTTTCAGAGAGGGATGCTCATAGGTTGGGAGATTGACTCACCCATCCCCAGTGTGGGCCAGGGTTCTTTAGGGACTCAGTAGACAAAAGAAGCATCTGCCAGTGGCCAAGTACTAAGGAGAGGGAAGAAGGTCTAGTGGTTACTTTAAATCTCTGGGAGCAGGGACAAATTCAACAGTATCATTTAACATTTAGTATGTACAATGTGCCATGTGAATCACTAGAAAAGATAAAAAAAATAAGGCTTGGCACTTGCCCTTTTGAAGCTAATCTAATAATAGAAAATGATAACTATACACTGATAAAACTGGCAGTTGGGGTATGGGGGAGATGCATAATTATTGTCTTCAGTTATCTGAAGGACTCATTTCTGAAAGGGATTTTGTTGATTCTGGTTGGACCCAGAGGGAAAAAAGAAGAAGAAAGGTTTGGCCACAATAGGAGGGAAAACTTCCTTACAATTTAAGTAAGCAATTAAAAAAGAAGAACAGGCTGCCTCATAAGACAGGAGGGATTGGGTGGTCGTCTGTGAGGGACACATACTGTGGAGGAGAATTAGTAATAACTTCCAATCACAGAGCACTTTAAGGCTGACGAAGCATTTTTCCTGTAATGTAGGCAGTGCAAATGTGACTAAAGAGAAATAATATTACCTTTGGGGGAGGGGCAGAGGTGCTCTCTGGCCTTCTCCCTACTACAGGCCCCTGGCAGCTAGTGGCTCTGGATTCAGGCTTGCTGTCCAAATTGAGTCCTAAGGGTGTCTGAAGAGAGAGATCAGGTTCTGGAACTCTGACTCTTTACACATCCATCCCAAGACCCTGGGAAGAATCATGTAAAACTTAGTTTTGGCTCTTGTGTGTCTAAGGTCTTTCCCAAAAGGCAGAGTGGAAAGATACTTGGTGTACAAAGAAAGTTGGGTTAAAGTACAGCTATTCGTTTTCTCCACAAGAAAGAACTCATTAACGCAAGACACTCACCAGTGCTCATCAACAAAGACTTAAACAAGCAGTAATAACTAACTACTGTTAATACTGTCCCAGGATGCTGAGACTTCAAATGTTAAAACATGGAGCAGATTGTGAGACTGCTAAATCAACATTTCACGTTCTTCTTGTATCTGTACTATCTAAACAACACCCTCAAGGTCCACATCTTCTGGCAAGCCCAGCCAGGGTTGGGCTCATCCTCTCATTGGAGATCATCACCAAGAAATACTGAAGTAGTTGGCACTATCTGAAGTGCAGCTGGCACTGACTGAAGATCCTGGCACTCTCAACCTTTCAAACTCAAAAGTCTGCCTTCAAGGTTGAAAACATCCACCTTAGGATTACTGCTCAGTCACTTATACTCAGAAAAGAAACAAGAAGAGATAGCCTAAGACCCAGGTTAAGGTTCACCTAGGCAGGTCATGTGCCCTCTGCCATGTACTTTGTAGCCATCATGCTGCTCGAGTAGGAGATAGAGTCCTGTCTGTCTCTATCCCTCGGATAGAGGAGAGAGGGGGAGAGGGAGAGGAAAGAAAGAAAGACCAGAGAGAAGAGTGGGAGGAGAAGAAGAGGGAGTTGGGGAGAGAAACAGGAAGAGAGAGGCGGGCAAGGAAGAGAGAAAAGGACAGAGGAGAAAGAAGGGAGAGGGGAAAGGGAGGGGAGGAGATGAAGAAGCGAGATAGAGACAGAGAGAAACATAGAGAAGCTAGAGAAGAGTGGGAGAAGTGAGAAGGAGGGAGTGGGGGGAAGCAGAGGGCAAGAGAGAGATAAAAGGGTAGGGGAGAGAGAGAAGAGGGGGGGAAGTGAGGAAAGGGGAGAAAGAGAGCAGAGAGAAGTTACTCCTTTTAAGGTCTACATAATAGATTTGCATTTCATGTGCTATCTTTTTTTAATCATACAATGTTATGGAAATGCTTATTTTATTCCATAAATTAAAAATAAGATAAATAAATTTTTCTAAAAAAAAAAAGATCCACTGAGTGGCCACTCTGATGGAGCTTTGACATAGCCTCCCCAACTTCAGCCATCGTGGGGCAGGGATCAAGGGACAACCCCTGATTTGTTTCATCTTTCCAAAGTAACAAACCCTTGAGCATTGAGTCATAGATGTCATTGGGAGTTACCAGGCCAGGCGGGCCCATCCCCATGGGTATTCCATGAGCTGTACTCCAATATATCCTCCAATATTCTAGTACTATTATCTCCAATTTGTAATGAGGTTCTGAAAGATTGTTACTTGAAAAGAGTAACACAAGTAATAGGTATATATGGTGCAACTTCAATGTCCCAACTCCAACTCCAAAAACTTGCTCTACTGTGCCAAGCTCAGGTCAAGGTTGGTGTAGATGCCCACTAAGGTACCTGATAGCTCTGAGGTTCTGATCATAGAAACAAGAATTTAAGTGCTCAAGAGGAGTATAAAGTGTTACGAGACCAACGTGGAATCAAGAGGGAAGAGAAGCTTCACAGAAGAGGTGGCATTTGAGATGGACTTTAAGGGAAGTCAGAATTAATTCATGACATCTGGAAATGGGTGGGGATAGTGAGTAGGTATTTAATTTAAAATAAAAGGAGGAACCACTGAGCAGATGAGATAGGAAGTCAATCCAATTTCTAAGGAAGAGAAAGATAGATGTGGAGACTTTATCCCAGGCTTTACTGGAAACAAGATACACAATGTCCCTAACTTTCTCTTATCTATCAACCTACTAACCTTCATGGAATTCTAATAAAGCTGCCCCCAGCCCCAATAGTCTAATTTCATCATAGGCTCCATTGAGCAGCAGGCCCACTGTACCTACCTAGCCTCACCCTCCCCAATGTCCTAACTTCTTCATATATGCCTCACTGCTCACCAGAATGACAGGTACGTCCATGAACTCATAGTTCTCACAGAAATAGCAGGCATGTCCATGTGGATCCCAGCCACTGCCTCTAGCTAGGCACTACCCCTCAGACCCATTTTTCATATTTCCCACAGGAATAACAGGTATGTCCATGCACTCGACCACAACCACATCCATCCAGCCTTAGACAGGACCATAATAGCCAATCAGAAAGCAGCATCACCAGGATGCCCAAGCAGAATGTGGACCCCAAAACAAGAGAAGGGACTTTCCCTAAGTAGGCACCTCTGCAGTAATAACAAAAGCTGTCCTTTAGGTGGATTTACGCCACAGATAGGCTTATTATAATATCATTATCATACATATGTACCCCTCAATGGGTTTTTCTGTATGCATTGTGGGTAATCACATGCACAGTTCCACTGTGGCTGGGACCCCTCCTCCATTACCTAATCCCTTAACAAACTCCTCCTGCCTTTTTAATATTAATCATATTCCTATATTCTATGTAAATTTTGATTATGTAATTGCATCTTTACCCTATAAAATCCATCTTGCTTTCTCTGAAGTTGCTGGTTCGTCTTGGAATTTAGCCCACTTCATGAGAGGTGTCAATCTCAATAAATGCCTATGCTTAGATTAGAGGTGGTCTGACTCTAAATTCTTTGAGATGGTTCCAGCACAGCGCATCATGGCCCTGGGTGGGCAGAGTTTAAACCTCGACAACCTAACCAAAGGGAGGCAGAGAAGTACCGGAAATGGTATGTATCCCAGTGGTGGTAGTGGTGGAAATAGAACATTTGCATAATTAGAGAATGAGAGTCTAGGTAGCATGGGAAAGAGAGGGTGACCTTGGAGTCAGTAACACATAAGCTCTGCCTCTGACATTTACCAGCAAGTGAGTATGAGACAACTTGAGGCAACTCGAGAAGCTGATATATTAGGGACAAGATCTATGATACCAAGGTTCCATTCTGAGATTTCTCCCACATTGATGAACTTAAAAACATCCAGAGAATTACTTCTCCTTCCCCTTCTTTTTGTCTCTCCCTATTTCCAACAAGGAAGGATAAGCTAAATTCTGAAGGGTAATATTGATGGCAGGTATTATAAGATTTCAAAGACAGAGAAAATGGTCAGGGATGGGAATGGTCAAAGAATGCTTCAATGAGGAGGGCAGGCTGAAGCTGAGTCCCAGAGGATGAGTGGTGTTTGAATGGGCACAAAGTTTAGGCAAAGATAGTTTCAGGCACAGAAGCAACAGAAGTGAAGGCTGGGGGTAGAGGCTCAGCACACTATGTTCAAACTTGGTAAGGTCAGTCCAGCTGCAAGTGAGAGCTCTTGTTGAGGAATGATGGGTGAGAGGCAGCATGGTCAAGACTTTAGAGTCAGGAGACCTGAGTTTTGGGTCCAACTCTGTTGTTAACTCATGACAGAGCGATCCTGGGCAAGTCATTTTCTTTTACTCTTTCCTCTCCTAAAAAAAAATAATTAAGATGCTCTATGGCCTCATTTGTCTTTCACTGGCCAATAATTCCCTTTGTGTTATCTCCCCTTTTAAGAATAAAAACTCCAAGGGCAGCTAGGTGGTGCAGTGAGTAGAGCACCAGCCCTGGAGTCAGAAGGACCTGAGTTCAAATTTGGCCTCAGACACTTGACACACTTACTGGCTGTGTGACCTTGGGCAACTCACTTAACCCCAATTGCCCTGCCTTCTCCCCTCCAAAAAAAGGAATGAAAACTCTTTGAGAACAGTGACTATCTTTTATCTTTGGATACTCAGCTCTTATCACAATGCCTGGAATATAGTTAAGTGCTAAATAAATTCAGAACCCTATCTCTCATTATTCATTCATTATTTCTAAGGTCTTTTCCCTCTATGATTCTATAAAGTGCTCAGTGAACCCTAGAATGAAGGAGTGAGGAGGGTGGATAGAAGGTAGGTGGTTTCTTTAGGGGGGCTGAAAAGTTGAACTTTATCCCACAAGCAAGGAAGCATTATTTGCACAGATTTGAACAGGAAAGCGATATGATAAAATGAGGGTTCAGGATGGCTTGGAGAGACGATCTAGGAGTTAGGAGAGTATTTAGTCAGGAGGAATCCAGGCTTGTAGTGATAAGCACTGGGATTAGGATGGAGGGAAGAGGAGGGGAGAGAAATGGACAGATTTGAGAGATGGGGATAAAGAATCAAGAGATGAGATATGACTTGGGGATCCACAATGGAAGGAAAGAGGATAGCGAGCAACGAGGAACAGGTAGAGGGATGCTATGGAGAAAGGATACATGGGGAAAGTATTTATAAAATTATTCTCTAGATATTTACTGAATACATGCAAGTCAATGAATAAAGCATGGTCTTTGCCCTTGAATTCATAGTAAGGAGGTCACATAGTGTAGTAGGTAGAGCAGTCAACTTGAGTTCAGGAGATCTGGTTCCAAGTCACAGAATTTTAGAGTTGGAAGGAACATCTAAGGTCATCTTAGTGCGATATGTAGAGGAAGATAGTGAACTGAAAATACTCAACAAGTGGGCTTCCAACTTTTGCTTGTCAACTTCTAGTGAGCAAGAACATCTTACACCCTGAGCCAACTCATCCCACTTTTGGAAAGCTCCAGAACTCTAGGAAAGCTCTAGAAACTTTTTCTTCATATCAAGCCTAAATTTTCCCCTTTACAACTTCCCAGTTCTGCCCTCTGGAGCCAAACAGGACAAATCCATCTCTTCTAACTGGAGTATCCCTCAGATACTTAGTCTCATAGACTTAGAGCTGGAAGAGACCTCAGAGGCCATCTAGACCAACGGTGTCAAACTCTGTGGTGTTAATGTGATTAAAGATCTTCCCCACCCATTCAATAGGCCTCAGGAAGAGCTAGTTAAAGGAAGTTTCTCAGGTGGAGCCAGTTAAGGGAAGCTTGATTAGGACAAGCTTGAATGCAGGCAGGCCTACACTCTTTACTTACTAGGTGCAAAGTCTCAGGCCCACACCTTTTCACTAACTAGATGTGAGGCCCCCAGGCCCAACTCACAGACCACAGATGGTGGGGGGCTCCAGCAGCTGATCAGAGGTGGATTGCAGGGGTCTCTTTAATGGTACTGAGGCAGGATTCTCTTGCTTTGCCAGTGCTTGGATCTGGGTCGAAGTCCTGGGTTGTGGTCCTGAATTTGAAAGTGGAGAAGGAATCCTCCTCACAGTTCTAAGGCAGAAAAGAGTGCTTATCGTCTTTCACAGACCAGAGCATAGGCCAGGAGAGGAGCAAATAACTCTCCTTTGATCATACCACCTTGGAAGAACTAAAAATTTACAGTAGATATTACATATTATATATACATGTAGATATTACATATACATGTAGATATTACATATTACAATAGAAATATCACTAAAAACAGCTGCACAGAACCCCTAAAGCTTGGGACAGTATACCCTCCACAATGGAGACAGAGACCTACTTTAACAAAGAAATAAAAAGTCAAGCAATTGTCTAGGAAAATGAGCAAACAGCAGAAAAAAATCAGACTATAGAATCTTACTTTGGTGACAATGAAAATCAAAACATACAACCAGAAGAAGACAACAAAGTCAATGCTCCTACATCCAAAGCCTCCAAGATAAATAAAATTTCTCAATTGTGTTTTTTTTTTAGTATTTTATTTTTCCCCAGTTACATGTAAAAACAATTTTAACATTCATTTTTAAAACTTTGGCTTCCAAATTTTCTCCCTTCCTTCCCTCCCCACCCACACTGAGAAGGCAAACAATTAGATATAGGTTATACATGTGTAGTCATGCAAATTATTTCCATAATAGTCATGTAATGAAAGAAAACATAGACTTCCCCCCAAAAAAATTTTTAAGAAAAATAAAAGAAAAAGTATGCTTCAATCTATATTCAGACACCATCAGTTTTTTCTCTGGGTATGGATAGCATTGTCTTGGATTATTGTATTGCTGAGAATAGCTAAGTCATTCACAGGTGATCATCTTACAATATTGCTATTACTTTGTACACAGCACATTTCACTTTGCATCAGCCCATACAAGTCTTTCCAGGTTTTTCTGAGAGCATTCTGCTCATCATTTCTTATAGCACAACAGTATTTCATCATAATCACATACATCATTTTGTTCAGCCATTCTCCAATTGATGGGCATTCCCTTGATTTCAATTTTTTCCTACCAGAAAAGAACTGCCATAAATATTTTGTACATATAGGTCATTTTCCTTTTTGTTTTTTGTCTCTTTTGGGATACAGACCTAGTAGTGGTATTGCTAGGTCAAAAGGTATGCATGATTTTATAGACCTTTGGTCATAGTTCCAAATTGCTCTACAGAATGGTTGAATCAGTTCACAACTTCACCAACAGTGCATTAATGTCTCATTTTTCCCATATCCCTTCCAACATTTGGCATTTTCCTTTCCTGTCATATTAGCCAGTCTAACAGGTATGAGGTAGTACCTCATAATTGTTGTGATCTGCATTTCTCCAATCAATAGCGAGTTAGAACATTTTTAATATAGCTATAGATAGCTTTGATTACTTCATCTGAAAGCTGTTCATAACTTTTCATCATTTATCAGTTGGGGAATGGTTCTTATTTTTATAAATCTGACTTAGTGTAATGGCAAGCAAAGTGGAACTTTTCATTTGGCTCTTTTTCCTTTTGGAGTTCTAGTTCTTCTCAGCACTAAGGTAATCGAGTGCCTTTGATTGAGTCTTGCCTTTGTTAGAATCAAGAGTCTTTGATTAATCAAGAGTCTTTGATGACCTGCTTAAGTTACAAGAAAGGCCTTTCACAGAGAAACTTACTTGAGTTTTTTCTCACAGTTAGCAATGCATGATCTAAGACAACTCCAAAAGACTCGTGATGGAAAATGCTGTCCACATCCAGAAAAAGAACTTTGGAGTCTGAATGCAGATCAAAGCATAATATCTGCTCTATTTCTCTTTTTTTGTTTGTTTCTTCTTTCTCATGG
>CM053625.1:41367587-41403307 GCA_028646595.1 Phalanger gymnotis
CTTTGGTTTGGCATTTAAAGCCCTTCACAGACCATCCACTTAATATCTTTCCAATCTTCTTACAGTTTGGTCCCTTCCGTGGTCTCTACAATTTAGCTATTCCTCAATCAGGCCACTCCATTTCCCAAGTCTGTACCTTCCCATTGGGTATCCCCAATGTTGGAATCCAGAATACTCTCTTCCCTCATTTCCACCTCCATGCTTTCCTGGTTTCCTTCTAGACTCAGTTCAAATCTCATCTTCTATAGAGGTCTTTCCTGGTCCACCCCTAGGACTTATTAATGCCTTCCCTCTCCCATTTATACCGTATATATATCTTTTATGGGCATAATGGTGTACATGTTGTTTTCCCCATTCAAATGTGAACTTCTTAAAAATAGAGACTATTTTAGTCTTTTTCTATCCTTCAGAACTTAGCAGAATGATTGGCACATAGTAATGTATGTAACAAATGCTTGTTGACTGATGAACTACCATGCTGATGCAATGAGGGTATAACACATGTACCAATCTCATCTGCTTACTCAGATGGAATCTCTCCACGTGGAGGATGCTGGGCAGCTACTTCTGGGATAGCAATGATTTCATATAAAGGAAGTTCTTGGAGAGACTGTGGAGCATGCACAGACGTGCCTGTGTAATGTGTATACTTTGACATAATGTGTATGAGAGTCTATAACTGGCTCTGGTTGGCTGGCCACATGGCTGGGAAAAGCCTTTTACAAGTGGCTGTATAGTCAGTCTCCAAAAAAGCCTGAGTCAGTTTCAGCTCTCTCTTTGACTCATACCACTCTGGTGTGACAACTTCCAGTGAGAGATTCTGTCTCTCTGGGGTTACATGGCCCCTGAGAAATGAGATCTCCTTCATTTTTTCATTTGGTCTTTTCTATCACAGGAATCTATAAGTCAGAATCCAGACCAGATATTGCAGCCAGCCAAGCATAATTTCCTAAATGACCTTTGGGAATAATCTTCAGGACCCATTCTAGCCCAGTGGAAAGACTCATATAACAAGAATGCCAGTTTTGGACATGAACGTAGTGGGACCAATGCTATGTAGGGACTAAGTTTTCATGAACTTCTCCTGAGAGACAGAGGTAATATAGGGGAGAGTATGTCCTGGAGATATTGGGAAAAATGTTTATATACTTGCTATTATCTTTAAAGAAAAAAATCCCTTTGTAAAAGCAAATTCATACCTACCACCCAATTAAAATCTTGTAGCTATCATCTACAGAACCCTAGTCCACCCCCTTGCTTCCTCAATGAGTTTGGTACATGGGCTCACAATTTTTCTCTCCTCTCCACCTCTTGCCTCAAACTAAGGGACTTCAACATACATATTGACTCTCTATAAAACTCCCTAACCATTCAGTTCTTCAACCTACTCACACCCTGTCTGGCCATCTGAGGGCAGCAGAGGATAGTTGAGGAGCTGCCAGCTGGATGGCTGTGGCAGAGAGCTAACAGTTAGGAATAACAACGATCAAGGTGCATGGAGTGGGCCCTGATGAAGAGCCAAACCCGACAGGAACAGAGTAATTAACTTTCTGAAGCAGCTAGATGGCTCAGGGGATAGAATGTTGGCCCTGTTATCAGGAAGAAGTGATTGGCCCAAAGGTGATAAATTGAATGAGTGTCAGAGCTGAGACTTAAACCACGATCTTCTAACTCCAAATCCAGAGTTCCTTCTATTTCCCATTTTAAAAGGCAACTACTTCTCATTTTAAAATACTGCATACTCATGAAAGAAATCACTATCTTACTTTTTCCCAAAGAGAATTGGAGGATCCCTCCCTCCCTTAGCACAGATCCCTCTTCCAAAGACTCCTGCATTCTTTACCATGGTGGGGCAGCACAGGGAGACTTTTCAATAGAGGGATCCAGGTTTGGAACCATCTGCAGAGATGGAGAGAGACATGGGAGGATTAGAGGGAAAAGATGGGTGCCCCATGCTCAACTTTCTGGCTGCAGCTCTGGAGCCTGGTGGACAAAGCAAAACAACTGAGTTAGGCAGCCTTGATGCAATCTCTTAGACCTCTTGTCCTCTTTGGTCCCATCTGGAGGCTGTGCTGATGACTAAACTCACCATCTCAGAGATCTGAATGCATAGGTTCAACAATGGAAGATAAGACCTTACTGGGAGAAGAGAAGGGTTTGGAGAAAAAAAGTAAAAATATGAAAAGAATCCCTCAAAACTTGAGGGCTTTATGACCATAAGAGAGTAGTAAAGTCCAACCATCTGGGCCAAAAATATGACTCTGCCGCTTTGGATCCATCTCTCAAGGATTAGGAAAAGGAGAAGGAAGAATAGTCAAAAAGTTGTGAAGTCCATCAGAGGGGGTCCCTTCTGGTGGCTTCTAGCTGTTATAGTCCTTTTTCTGGAACTTTTGGGTCTTATCTAGTAAAGTGACAAAGTCAGGACTGAAGGTCACAGTGGCCTTGGCCTTTAGCTCTAAGCCCCCAGCATCTTTATTTGGAGTAGCCATGATTGCAGATTTCAGCAATGGGTCTTAAAGCATCAATTAAACAGAGAGTGGATGCCCGGCATGGAGACAAACAGGTGTCCAGTCACAGATGGATAATCCTAACTCATCTGTTTATGTTTCCAAGAGCTCTCTTTGTGAACTTCACTTGGCCTGATTCTTATTCTGACTTCCTGAAGATACTCAATGGAAGTGCCTTTTGTTTTTAGGCTCTTCAAGAGCCCTACAGAAACGAAGCCAGAAGTCCCTCAAGCTCCTCTCTCTTTAGGCCCACGTCTCTACCCCCAGTCCCTTACCAATCTCTTCAACAACATTCTAGCTTTACTGAACCTTCTACATCTGACTTTAGCAAGGCCAAATTTAGAGTTTTCACTTCCTGAAACAGGTCAGGAATTTCTGGGCTAAGAATCCATAGGCCAGGGTTTAGAACCATGCTTGGTGCAAAAACCAAATCTAGCTCGCACATATCAAATCCTAAAATCCTAGAATTAGAAGAGATCCTAGAGGCCATCTAGTTTAAGCCATATAGTCTTTGACCCCTGTGGGAATTTCTCTATAGCATCCTTGACATGAGATGATCAGAGGCTTCAGGGGAAGGGAGGGATCAGGAGCCTTCATGGGGAAGAAAAGGAGACAGAGAAGAAAATGAAACAGGAGCCATTAGTAGGAAGAGAACAAGGACAGTATTCTTTTGAGGTTGGAAAGCAGTTGTCTTAAAAAGGAATGGGAGAAGGGAGGGAGGGTTTCCCAAGGTATCAAATGCAACAGAGATGTCATTTAGTATTGGTTTGGACGCTTCCAAGAATTGGCAACTTACAACCTCACAAGGCAGCCATTACATTTCTGGACAGTCCTAGTGGCTAGAAAGTTCTTTTTAGGAATAGGGCCTGGACCTACGATTTCATTGGTAGAGCGATCTCCCTCTACCTATACAGGATTTAACCTTCTCTGCAACTTACAGTCTCTTTAGAGAGTTGCCTAGAACGCTGAGAGAAGTTATATGACTTGTTCAGGCTTGTAGAGCCAAGATGTCAAGTCTTGGGACTTGAACCCAGGTCTTCCTAACTGAAGATGGTTCTCTGTATTCACTGTGCCTTGCTGCCACTCAAGGTGGGATCCCAATGCCTGGTTTCTTCTTTATATTGAGCTGAAATCTGCCTCCCTGAAATAATCAAAATAGCCCCTTGATTAGGGATGAATGGGGTGTTCAAGGACGACCTACACCTCTGGTGTGAGGGTTTGCTGAGCCCTTTTCAGAGCTGCTCATCCAACTCTAATGTCCACCTGGTACTCAACTCTCACCTGTGGCTCCGAAAAGCTGTAGCATGGGCAGCAGCCACACCCAGTAAACCATCTTGGCAGACTCACCAAACCAGGCTGAGGGTAATCAACAGGCCTCAAACTATTGATGAGTTAGAGGGATGTCTACCCCAAGCATGTGAAGACTTGCCCTGGCAGAATAAGCAGATGAGAACAATTTATTCCAATGGTCATGAAGGTGGCTGAAGCAGGCACTATGGAGCACTTAGAGCTTGGTTAGACATAGAAGGTGACAAGGTCATCCACTGCATTCTGGGCCATCACCGTTGTCTTGACTTTTGTATTACCACTGGACTTCAATGACTCTAGAAGAGAGAGGGAGGCTGATGACTTTGTGCAGCCCTGCTTCACTTAAATCCCTTTCACCCAGGGGTCAAGACATACTCATGATGCCATTGGCACTCTTGAAAATGAAGGACAAAAGCAACAACTTTATGATTACAAAATGTTTTGTATTCATCAGCCTTTGTTCCCCACATCTCTACTTTTAGCAGGACAAGTATTACTATTCCCATGTGACATAAGAAGAAACTGAGAATCAGAGGTAAAGTGATTTACTTGAGGTCACACATTATAGGTAAGAGGTCTTGGAGTCAGGACTTGACTGGTGGTTTTATCACTCCAATTTCAATGATCTCTGTGCTAAACCTTTCCTGAAACTGAAACTGTTAAGGTGTGTGTGTGTGTGTGTGTGTGTGTGTGTGTGTAGATGCCTCCATCAGGGTGTGAAGTTAGACAAAAAGCATTTGGAGGTCCCTCTTCATCTCTCAGATGTGGTTAATGACCATGCCTACCCCTCTCACCCTTGCCTATACAACTGTTTAGTGGTGGGATTCAAATAAATTAACAACTGGTCCTCCACTGAACTAAGCCAAGGCGCCACCACCAACAGTGAAGTGGCAGGGGCAGGCGCCCCACTAACAACCAGTTCCTGGAATTCAACCTAAAACTAGGTACTGGTTCTTCTGAACCGGTGTGAACTGGCTGAATCCCACCACTGCAACTGCTCCTTGGACAGATTACCGCACGCCGCCCCCTCCCCCATGACATGCACAGAGATTTTGTCTGAGGATAAGATGAGAAGGGTCTAGACCTGTCTTGGGTCTATCATCTTTCAGAGAATAAACACTCTGGTATTGCTTGGCATTGCTTCTCCTCCCCTCATTTGCTTTTCCTGAAATTCTATCTCCCTGGTGAACAATGAGCAAGCTTCTCGGCATCAGGCACTTCTGGAAGCAGGAAAAAGTTCTGAGTACTGCCTGTGCCTTTTGTAGTCACTGAAAACAGACCTGGGGGATTAATGATCCATTTTCTTTCTACTACACATTTTTTCTTGAGTTAATTCATCTATTAACTTCAAGCAGAGAACAATATTAAGGGCAATGTTGAGAACAGTGTTAAAGAGAATGTCTTAGGTAATAGAAAGGGTGTAACTCTAGGAGTCAAAAACCTAGGTTTTTGACCCACCCTTGCCTTCTTCCTCCCCAGTTAATGGCTGTATGGCTCTGTGCCAGCCACAGGCTCCCTGGGCCTGCTTTCTCATCTTCAAAACAAGGGTAAGAATATTTACATTCCCCTCCTCAAACAGTTGCTATGAGAAAAGTTCTGTGTCAAACTTACAGTATTACCAGAATCTGAGTTAATTTTATTAGACACATTGCTCGCTTCCTCCCTGGGTTTCTGTGCTATTGAAAGAGCAGAAGTTCAGGATTAAATAAGAAAGAGGACTGGATTTGGAGTCAGAGGACCTGGATTTGAGTCATGACTTTGCTACTTGTTGCCTTTGTGACCTTGGACAAGTTCTTTGGAGGGAGTTGGTTTCCTGCATTAACTGTAAAATGAATGGGTTATACTAGATCCTAGGACCATAGAGGTGGAAGGAACTATGGAAGAGATCTAGAGAGGATGCTAGGTGGCACAGTGTTTAGAACCAGGACCCAAGTTTAGATCCAGCCTCAGGCACTTACCAGTTGTGTGACCCTGGGCAAGCCGCTTAACCTCATTTGCCTCAGTTTCCTCATCTGTAAAACAAGCTGGAGAAGGAAATGGTAAATCACTCCAGTATCTTTGCCAAGAAACCCTCAAGAAACGACTGAAACAAGTGAATAACAAGCATAATGCTTTAAGGTTTGTAAAGCGCTCTACAAATATTATCTCATTTGATCCTCACAACCACTCTGGGAGGGGGGTACATGCTATAATTATATCTATTTCACAGATGAGGAAACTGAAGCAACTTGCCCAGTGCTATGCACTACCTACGAGCCTATCAAAAAATAAACTTGCTTAATATGACCTAGTCATGACTTACTCTCACCATCTTGTTCACGATTCTCTGAGAGGTAAAAACCAGTAAAAATGGAAAGAATACTGTACTTATGAATCAAGTGAGACTTAAGTTGGAATCTTCCCTTTGATCTTTTCTGAACCTCTGTTTCCTTATGT
The DNA here is from genome assembly GCA_028646595.1 of Phalanger gymnotis. NCBI lineage: Eukaryota > Metazoa > Chordata > Mammalia > Diprotodontia > Phalangeridae > Phalanger > Phalanger gymnotis. Next base: position 41,373,839 of record CM053625.1, read on the forward strand.
GTTAAATGAGGATATAAATATCTGTAGTTCCTACCTCACAGGTTGTGGTTAGGATCAGATTAAATAACGTATGCAAAGCATTTGGAAAACCTCAAAGTTCAATGTTACATTCTTACTCAGTTCAAGTGCTACCTTCTCATCAGCTAAAGTACCACCTTCAGAACTGGTCTTTCCTGACTCCACTCCACCCCCAGCTGCTAGTGCCTTCTCCCCAAATTACCCTGTCATATATGTGTGTATAAATATACATACCTATATATGTAAATGTTGTGTTCCTGTCCCCTTCACAATGAATATAAATTCTTGGAGAATTTACATTCTCAAGAGACTATGGAGTTTATATACTCCAGAGAATATTTCATATTTTGTCTTTGTATCCTCAGCACCTAGAAGAATGCTTGTGTATAGTAAATGATTAATACATGCTTGTTAATTGGTTGATTCTCTGGACCCACAGGAGCCTCTCAATGTTCTTTGTAAACTGTGCTGCCCCAAACCAAATGCCATATTGCAGACATAATATGATCAGGGCAGAGTACAATGTTATTATTGACTCCATTTTTTTTTGAGATAACCAGACTTCTATTAATTAGACTAAAATGACATTTGATTTTTTTTGTCTGCCACATAATGACTCATAGGATTTTCCTTATGCACCAATCTAATCACCTCACTTCTCTTCAATACCTATAACCTAGCAATCCTACCATCAGACATATTCCTCAAGAAAGTCAAAGGCAAAAATAAAATTCCAACATACAGTAAAGTATCTATAGCACCATTCTTTGTGACATAAAATCCATCCATAGGTGAATGCCTGAAAAACAAATGTAATTGAATAGTATTGTGCTGTAAGAAAGGATAAATAATGAGGAATTTTTTAAAACATGGAATATTTGTATTATAAATTTTATATTATAAAATATTTGATTACAAAGTAAAATAAGCAGAATCATATACATGTATACATATGTACATAATGACTCCAAAGTAAATGAAAATATAACTAAAAGGAAGCCAAACTCTAAGCAAAGAAAAAATCAGTAGTAAGTCCAGGGGTGGAGGACCTGAGACCTCAAGGCCACATATGGCCTTTTAGGTACTCGGGTGTGGCCTTTTGATCAAGTCCAAATTTTACAGTTTTATTGAGAGGATTGTTCTGTGAAGTTTGGATGTGGCCAAAGGGCTGCACTTGAGGACCTAGAGGGCCATGTGTGGCCTTGAGGCTGCAGGTTCCCTGCCCCTGTTAGAGACTCAAAAATGACACACGCCTCCAAAGAGAGTACCAGTATCTCCCAGGGTTTCTCTCTTCCACCCCATCAGATGCCATCATGGATGTGGCAAAGTCAGCAAAGCCAGGACTTGACTGGCCCAGGGGGTGGTCAAGGCTCATCTCTGCCTCTCTCTGTGCAAGTTCCTGGTGGCCTCTAGCTGCGGTAAGTAGCTTCTCTGGCCCCTCCAACTTGACCACAAGAATCACGGCAACTTGCCCTACTGTCCAGACATGGTTCTATATGCAGCTGAGGGGGACCAGGCCTACCCAAGTTAAGTGCCACTATATCTTTGTTGAATTTCCTTGCCACATGGGCTAGGTCTAGGACAGGTCTAGACCCTTCCCATCTTATCCTCAGACAAAAATCTCTGTGCATGTCATGGGTGGGGGTGGGCCGTGCAGTAATCTGCCGAAGGAGCAGTTGTAGTGGTGGGATTCAGCCGGTTCACACTGGTTCAGAAGAACCAGTACCTAATTTTAAGTTGAATTCCAGGCTAAATAAATCTTAACCCTGTTCAGTGACGTCCAAATGTCTCATTTTATCTCAACTCAATCCTTAAATAACAGGGTGCCAGTGTCAGGCCCACCCCTAATACCTCCCTTTTGGTAGCAGAAGGGTAAAGAGCTGTCAGATTGTCATTATATTGGTTGTTTAACTTGTTTTTGTTTTTCCTTTTCCTACGGAAGGTTCAATCACGGAGTTGGGAGGGGTTCCCCCCCTTTCCACAAATGAATGTGATATAAATACAAAAAGCACCAATTAAAAAAATTAACACTTCATAGTACCTCAGCCAACTGAATAAAGTCTGAGATCTCAAACTTTGAAATGTCCTTCTCTGATCACAATCTCTGGCTTTCCAGATAACCTCTGAGAGGCAACACTGTGCAGGGAAAAGATTGTTGCTGTTGCTCAAAAGAACAATGGCTGTGGAGTCAGAAGACCTGGTTTAAATTCTACGCCTAATGCTTATTTGGGGCCCCTATGTGGTACAGTGGCTACAGCACAAGGCTTGGAGTCAGGAGGATTCCGCTTCTTGAGTTCAAAGCTGGCCTCAGACACTTACTAGCTGGGTGACCCTGGGCAATTCTCTTAATCCTGCTTGCCTCAGTTTCCCCAGCTGTAAATGAGCTGGAGAAGGAAATAGCAAACTGCTCCAGTACCTTTGCCAAGAAAACTCCCCACTAAAATGACTTAATGACAAAAATGCTTATTACTTCTGACACTGGGAATCTTACTTCCAACTTCTCCACCCTCAGTTCCTTATCTATAAAATGAGGAGACTGGATCAAACAGCCTTCTACCTCACCTCTCAATCTATGACTCTCTTGCCTCCTTCCTCTAAAACTTCCTCTTCATCCTTAATCTGCACACCTTTCATCCCTCTCTGCTGTGGCCTTATTTCTATTTACTATCCTTCCTAGTCTTTAATTTATAGTTAACAAGTTCAACAAGGCACCAACCTCTACCATCAAAACCCTTCTCCCTTCATCTTCAGCTACTTGAACACTGCTAACCCTGGGTGACCTTCACCATCTGCCTTCTCCATTTAACTCCCTAGATGCTGAGCACAACTGTAGGAAACTGTGAGACTATGTACAGTGTTTCCATTACAAATCCATGTAATCCAATTTCAACCTGGCCCTCATTACTGCATAGAAATGTTTTTATTCATCTAATTGACTTTCTATTATATTCCCTCCAGTAGCTATTCCAAGTCTTCCCCTCTCAAGCCCCCAACTACCCCAACTATGTCCCCTAACTCCCTTCTTGCAGCAGATGATAGTTTCCTAGTGTACTGAGAAGGCCAAAGCTAGCCATCATGCATTTCCTCAACTTTCCTCTTCATAACTAAACCTTTCTTGATCTTCACCCATCATTTCTTCCTCTGTCAGAGGATAAGACAGCTTCTCTCCTTGCCCAGTATAACCTTTCTACTTCTTTCCTCAATCCCTATACTCACTGATTTTTCAACTCTGTATAGTATGGCTTCTGATACCTCCACTCTTTGGGAACTACTTTCTCAAAGGTCACCAACTGCTGCTTTTGAAGGCTCAAGTTCCCCACCCACCTCAGTTATCCTTCCTGAATCTTCTGCAGCCTTAGCTGCACCATTTTTCTTTTTTTGATGGTGTCCCTTCCCCGGACTTCTGTATACTGCTCTCCTCTGATTCTTTCTGACTTTTCCTCTTACCTGGATTACTGTCATAGCCTTCTAATTGGTCACACTGCCTCCAATCTCTTCCTTTGGCAGTTCTTGACATGATTGCCAAAACAATACTCCTAAGATCTAAGTCTATGACACTGGCCTAGTTAACAACATTCAGTGGCTTCCTCTTGCCTATAGGAGAAAATAAACCCCCAGTATTTCACCCCCATCCTAATTTCTATAGAAAGGGCACATATTTTTGCCCCCACAGCAAAGCTAACCACTCTGGTTTTGAGGCACAAAACCTCAAAAATCTCTACATGGATTCTTAGGAACTGTTAACTCTGCTCCTTTCTCCTTGATTTTGGGAGAAGCAGCCTGGGGTAATTTGCATAATTCAGCCCAGTTGCCACATAAAGAGATGGGCCACTAAAGGCAAGTAGAGTACAGGGGCCTACTCTGAACCCTCAAATATAGAGGGACATAAGTGTGAGGCAGTCTGGTTAGGCACAATGGAAAATGGGTACAAATAGGACTGACTCACCATAGTTTAATAATGCTAAGGGGAAAAGTAACTCTTTAAACAGTCAAAGAAGGTACTCCCACTGTCAGTCAGAAGAGGCCCTTCGTGTGGAAGGTATGTGTAAAAAAAGATGACATTTCAAAATGCTAGAAGCACTCTGGCTTAGGCCTATGAAGTAATTGAAACTGCTAGAGGAGGCCCAGAGTAATTTTTCCTTAAACTTCCAAAAAATAACAAACATTGTCTGCTGGAATAGAGCTTACCTTTGAGGAATGGTGAGGCAGAGCTGAGCAAAAGCATCAGCAAAAAAGAACAAATTCATTTGGAAAGGCATCTTAGGACAGCAACAGTCCTGAGGGTCAGGAGTGGCAACACTTTGCAAGATCTAAGGAGAACTATGGAGGAGAGGGAGATTAATTGTAGCATTCTTCAAAAGTCACATTTTGTTAAATGTGACTGAGATAGGGAGCACCGAGAAGGAGAAATTATCTCTGACTTCTTTTGCTAGGATTAGGGCCAGGGGAATCTTGATGCTAGCTTATTTTCCAGTGTATTTACATTTTGTAAATAAAGGCTATAAAATCAGGGCTTGATTTATTGTTTCGTTGCTTGTTTAGACTGAAGAAAAGGATAAAGAAATGTTAATAATGCAGGTTAAACTTAAAAGTGTGTCCTAGGTATGTGGTTTTTGTTGTTGTTGTTTTTAGAAAGCCAGTTGTTAAACATTTATTTACCAGCACATCATTGCTTAAGAAGGAGAGCAATATGACAAGTCATAGAGATTGTATGAATTTATGGGGACTGAAGGGGTCTTGCAATTCTCTGTGGGCTCAGGTATGTGTTCTCTCCACATCCTTTACTATGTAAATGAAACTTTTGTACAGTATGAACTCTTGTAAACCCGAGCACTTGTAAGGGGAGCTTTTAGCTAGCATTGGGGAAGTGCCAGATGCTGAAGTTTGCATTTCTACCTAAGTAGTGGCAATAGACCCAGAGAAATGAGGGCTCTTTAGAGGTCTTTCTTATCAGGTGGAAATAGCAGCGTGTTGATAAATGCTTAACAACCAGTTGGGGTGGGGGGAAGGTAAAAATGTACTTAGACACACCTTTAAGCTTTTCATTATTAACATTTTCTGCATCATCCTCTTAAGTCCAGACAATCGACAAAACAATAAATCACACTTTGATTTGCAGCTTTTCGACTTCCAAGGAGTAAATAAGTACACTGAAAATTAAACAATCTATTCACCAGCTAGTAGGAACTGGCTCCAGCACACCTCTTGGTGGAAATCTCTGACCCAAGGGTCACATTTCACAAAGTATGCCACTTCATGTACTCTAGTCCCAGTACAATTGGACTATATGCACAAAGCATCTCCCTCAATATCAAATGAGACTGGTACGTAGTAAGCACTTAATAGATGCTTATTTGTTGACCTATTGATGGATACAGAATGTCTCCTGACCTTGACTAACCTTCCGTCTGAGGCAGACCTATACGGTGGGGGCAGAAGAACTAGGTTCTCTGGTATAAACTGACCAAGAAATACGACATGACAAGACAGAGGAAGATGTAACTGCTGTTTGTTGGGAATAAGGTGCAGTTCAATGGGGCTACTGCAGGGCCTGAGTGAGGTTGCTAAAGGCTTCCTGGCAAGGTCACGCCTCCTACTTGCCTCCATCTCACAGAACCTCAGTCATGGGAGAGGTTTATGGCTAAGATAGCTCTCGGGACAGCAGTCCCAACAAATGGTCATCTGGCCTCCTCTGCCAGCCCCCAGCCCCTTCTAGTTCTGGACAGCGCTGATGGTTATGGAAGATTTCCTTGGTTGTGAGCTCAAACGTGACCATTCACAACTTCCACTCTATGCTCCTGATTCTGTGTGCTCTGGAGCCTGGCTGAGCAAGCCCAATCCTTTTTCCACAGGACGAGCCCTTCAGACCCTTGAAGACAGCTGTCAGCGTCCATCTCAAGTCTTCTCCTGGCTGAACATCCCCACTTTCTTTGGAAGTTTCTGGTAAAAATAGAATGAAGTTTCACCTTTCACTTCCCCTTAACCCTCCCCTTCCCCTTTTCCCTTTCCCTCCTACTCCCTCCCTTCCTCCTCTTTTTCTCCCCCTCTTCCTCTTCCATCTTCTCCTTTTCCTTCTTTCTCCCTTCTCTTTTCTCCTCCCCCTCCAGCTCTTCTCCTCCTCTTCCTCCCCTCTTCTCCTTCCTCCTCTTCACCCCTCCCCACTTCCTCCTCCTCTGCTCGATTCTCTTTCCTCCTTCCTCCTCCCCCTCCTCTTCCTCTCCCTCCTCTTCCTCTCCCTCCTCTTCTCTTTCCTCCTCCCCCTTCTGCTCTTCTCCCTCTCTTCCTCCTCTTCTCCCCCTTCCCACTTCCTCCTCCTCTCCTCTATTCTCTTTCCTCCTTCCTCCTCCTCCCTCCCTCCTCCTTTTCTCCCCCTCTTCTTCCACCTTTCTACCTTTCCTCTTTCTTCCTCCTCCCCCTCCCGCTCTTCTCCTCCTCTTCTTCCCCTCCTCCTCCTCCTCTTCTCCCCCTCTCCACTTCCTCCTCCTCTCCTCCATTCTCTCTCCTTTCTCCGTCCTCCTCCTCCTTCTCCTCCCTCTTCCTCCCGGGTACCTCCTGCAGCGCGTCCGGACTCAGCCGGCGGAGAAGGGAAGGTGCAAGTCTTGCGCGGAAGGAAAGCGATCTAAGACTGGGGGCTGGGTGGCCCGTTGAGCGGGGGTGGGGGGGAGGGGGCTGGAAGGCGGGGTCCTGTCAGCTGAACGCTGCAGCACGTGATCCGGGCCGGCCGGCAGCCGGGGGTCACATGACGGGGCCGGAAGCGGCGCCGGGAATGGCTCTGAGGGAGGGTGCTGAGGCTGGAGCCGGAGTCTGGAGGCGGGAGCGGGTGAGTCAGGGTGGGATGGAACGGGCGTGCGCTGGGTTGGCATTCGTCCCGGGGTGATGGGGTCCAGGCCAAGGGCCCCCACCTGGTGCCAGTCCGGGGGACAGAAGTAAAGGTAGTTCCCGGGGCGGGGCTGGAGAAAAAAGAAAGGGAGGGAACAGAGTGTCTGTACGTGTGTTTGTGTGTCTGTCTGCGTGGATCTGTATGAGGCTGTGTCTCTGCGGCACTGTGTCCGTGGTGGTGTGACCGTCTGTGTCTCAGGGTGTGCAGACGCGGGTCGCACTGAGACCGTCTTTTCTGTTTTTGTGTCTGTCGGATGCGCGCGTGGACGGGTCTCCCAGCATGACAGATGGCTGTCTGCGTCCCGGTGTTGCAGAGTGTTTTGTGTGTGCACTGGAGGGGGACGGGTCGAGGCAGCGTGTCTGGAGAGGAGGAACCCTGTTGAGATGCTGGGAGGCTGGAGAGGAGCCAGCCCCATCATAGGAGAGGGCAGAGGAAGAAGGAGGGAAAAACCTAAAGAATGAGGTGCCTTAGCTCTACCCAGTTGCCTAAGGTGCATCCATCGTTGCTGGCTGCGAGGACCATTTCTCCATCCCCGCCACACCCTTCAACCCCATAACCACAAACTGTTTGCATAGATCCTAAAACACGAGGATCCTTGGGACCTCAGAGCAGTCTTCGGCTAGCCCTCTCATTTTAAAGGGAAAATTGAGGGTCGGTACCTTGCTTAGTGACACTACAACCCAGGTCACCGGGGTCTCTTTGCGGTATGCTGGACTGCTTTCTGCCCAAGAACTTGTCCTTGGATGGGCCTGAAGGAAACCTTGCTTTCTTTTCGCATCTCTTCTCTCCAGACCTTACCCAATCGCTCTGGCAGTGTTTAAACTGTGACCATTTGGGCTTGTGGTTTCCATACTGTGAGGATCAGAGAAGCCACCACTCGTGATTTCCTGTGGACTCAGCCCTCTGAAGATTTCATTCTCTTGCTCTCTCTCTTCTGATAAGATATATAATAGTGGGAATCTCATTACGTTTTTGAATACAAGGCTGACTATCAGAGTGAATAAGAAATTTCTTTTTGAGAATAACTTCAATGTTGACGGAAAGTTTCATCAAACATTTATCTAGTGACTACAATGTTTGAGGCTCGGGGAATACAATCACAAAGATGCAGGGAGCTCTTACTGTAGAGGAGCTGATTCTTCTCAGTTGTTATCTCTTAGGGGAAGTGTTTACTCATCTACCTAGTTGTTAATATTTGCTTCCTCTTCAAATTATCTTGTATTTACTTATTTGTTTACAAGTTGTGGCCCTTTGTAGACTGTTGAAGGTATACTCCTTAAAGGCAGTGACTTTCTCCTTTTTTTAAAGTTTTGTTTCTACTGTGGCTTTTACAATATTAATGTTTGTTGAATTGAATAAATTATCAACTGGGGGGAAATCACCAAAGACTTCTTGAAGGAGGTAGCATTTGATTTGAGCCTTCAAGAAAGATAAGGATTTACTGTCAGTGTGCATTCACAACCAGAGGCACAGCTCAAACAAATGCAAGGAATCTGGAGTTAGAATGTATAGTTCATGGACCCCCCCCCCCCCCCCCCCCCCCCCCCCCGTTCCAACTTGGTAGCAACATAAAGTGTGTGAAAGGGAGTAAAGTCAAATAAGTCTGGAAAGGCATTCACATAACTTTAAGGATATGGATGGTTTATAGTTCTAGGACTATCTTTCTCATTCTCTTCAGTATTCCAATTTTTGGTGAAGGTGGTAAAAGCTGTAGCTATTTTTACTTGCCCCCTTGTTTTAAGTTAGTAGGCTTGCCTTGAAATATAATAATGAAAAGATTGTGGTAGCTTGGTGTAGAAAGAGTACAGAATTAGGAGTCAGCCAAGACACCTGGCTTTATCTTCCAGCCCAGGTCTGTTTTATTTGTCCACACAAGGAACTATCTCTGCTATACCATTACTCATGCTAAAGCAGGACTTGGCAGTAGATTTGTAGAGCCAGTTGTCCTGGAAACAGCTCTTTGACCTGGGGTTATAGAGTTGTAAAGGGAAACAGACCTTAGAGATGATCATTTTGAACTGTCTCCTTTTACAATTGAGGAAACAGGTTCAGAGATGTTAAATGTTCAAGATTATATAACAAATTAGTGGTGGAAACTGAAACACGTTTGAAGATCTCCACACTTTGAAATCAAGTGCTTTTCCTAAGTGCTCTTTTCTCTGTATTATTTTCAGTCATCACTTAAACTGAAGCGCAATATGGTTTTGTTTGACTCTTAAATATAATCAGTATTCTATTTAGGAATTTTATAAGAGCCAGTTAGCAATGATTAATAAGCTCTTTTTTAATTCAAAAGCTGCTTTGCTTTGGTCTAAAGCCATAAACCTTAGGAAAAGCTTTGGGTACAGAAGCTTGTACCTATGACAGAGGGGTTGGTAGTGGTAAACTGGATTTCTGTTTCTGGGGGCATAACAGAGGCTGCCCTAACAATAATATCAAATATCTTTCCCTTTAGCTGTCATTTCTTTCAATCATATTCATTTTGCTGCTCCTTCTGCTCTAGTTTCTCCTCTCTTTCTCTTCTTTGGGCTGATCCCTTGTAGCAGCTGTGGTTAGAAGATGGGATATTTAAGGTCTGGTTTTAGCTTTGTGAGGACTTTGTTATTTTTTGCGTCATCCTTAGATAACCTATCCCAGGTTAACCTCCTCCCCTTCTTCCCCTCCATTACCACTATAATGGCCCCACTATTATTAAGGAATCAGTTATTTATATTCAGTTAGCACATCCTGTTAGTTCTACCTTGATATGATCTTGTTGCCCTCTCCTTTCTGCTGCAACCCTATTGCTCTAGTATAAGCTGGTACTTCTGAAATAGCCTCTTAATGTTTCTCTCTACTTTTAGTCCTTTCCCCTCCCAGTCTGTCCTACATATGCCACTGGATTAATCATCCCTAGATACAAATCTAAACATGTCACTTCTCTGTTCAAAACCACTTCAGTGGCCCTCTTTTGCCTACCAAATAAGCCCATACTTCTTATCTTGCCATTAAAGACCCTTAGCAATCTGACTGTCAGTCAGTAATCATTTATTTTCCAGGCACAGTGCTAATCCCTGGGAACTACAAAGCAAGGCAAAAGACAATTCCATGCTCCTGAGAGTAATGGGGGAGAGTAATGTCACGGTCTAATGGTGGATGACAGCATGTAAACAACTATATACAAGACAAATTTGAAATAATCGACAAAAGGAAGGTTTTAGAAGTAAAGGGGATTAGGAAAGGCTTCCTGGAGAAGGTGGAATTTTAGCTACAACTTGAAGGAAGTCAGGGAAGATGAGATGGGAGAACATTCCATCCATGGGGTATAGCCAGTGAAAATATCCAGAGTCAGGAGATGGAGTGTCTTCTTCAGAGAATAGCAAGGAGGCCAGTATCCTTCAATTGTAGAGTATGTAGAGGGGTCAGGGGTGGATAAGTTATAAGATGACTAAAAAGATAGGGAGGTAGTAGGTTATAAAGAGCTATGAATGCCAGAGGATTTTATATTTGATCCTGGAGATAGGGAGCCATTGGAGTTTATTGAGTAAGGGAGTGACATGGTCAGACCTGCCCTTTAGGAAGATAACCTTGACAGGTTAGATGAGGATAGCTTGGAGTGGGGAGAGAATTATGGCAGGGAGACCAGCTAGCAAACTATTGTACAAATCCAAGTGTGAGGTAATAAGGGCCTTTGCGACAGTGGTGGCAGGGTAGTGGAAAGAAGGGAGAAATCTTTCAAAGGCAAAATTGACAGAACTTGGTAACAGATTTGATATGAGGCAGGGGGCAGTCAGTGTGTGTGTGTGTGTGTGTGTGTGTGTGTGAGAGAGAGAGAGAGAGAGAGAAATTGAGGATGACACCTAGGTTCTGAGCCTGGGTGGCCGGGAGGATGGTGGTCCCTTTGATAGTACTAGGAAAGTTTGGAAGGGGGTGGGGAAAGATAATGAGTTCATTTTCAGACATGCTGAGTTTAAGATGCCTATAGGACCCATCTTGAGATATACATAGGCAATTGGACATATAAGGCTGGAGGTCAGCAGAGAGGTTAGGGTCACATAAGTAGGTTTGGGAATCGTCAGGATAGAGAGAATAATTAAATCTATGGGAACTGATGAGATCACCAAATTAAATAGTGTAGAGAGAAGAGGGCCCAGAACAGAGCTCTTTAGGACACCCATGGTTAGCAGTGTGACCCGGATGAATACCTAGCAAAAGAATCTGAGAAGGAGCAGTCAGGTAGGTAGGAGGAGAAGCAGCAGAGAGTGTCACAAAGACTGAGAGAAGAAAGTATCGAGGAGGAGAGGATGATTAATAGTGTCAAAGGTTGTAGAGAAGTCAAGAAGGATGAGTATTGGGAAAAAGACTATTAGATTTGGCAATTAAGAGATTAATATCAACTTGTAAGAGAGTAGTTTAGATTAAATGGTGAGGGTAGAATCCAAACTATAAAGACTTAGACACGAAAGTGGAGATGCCTATTTTAAGCAGCCTTCTCAAGCTGTTTAGTCACAAAGAGCAGAAGAGATATGGGGCAATCACTAGTGGAAATGGATAGATCAAGTGAGGGGCTTTTGAGGATGGAGGAGACGGGGGCATGCGTGTGGGTACTAGGGAGGCAGCCAATATAGAGAAAGATTGAGGATAAATGAGAGTGTGAATGATAGATGGGGATAATCTGTGGGAGAATATAGAGTGGGATGGAGTTGCTTGGGCATGGGGAGCGATTTGCCTTGGGCAAGGGAAAGGGCCGTTTCTTTGTGTGATATAGTGGCAGGAGACATCTAAGTATGTAAGACGAATGGAGGGGAAGAAGGAGAGGAGGTTAGCCTGGGATAGGTTATCTAAGGATGAGGCAAAAAATAACAAAGGCCTCACAAAGCTAAAACTAGACCTTAACCTATGAATATCTATGTCCAACTATGGGCAAATGGGCAAATGTCCTCAATTTTTTCAGTGAAATATGAGGCAAGGTTCTCAGCTGAGAGGGAGGGGGAGGGCATTATGGTTTCTAATCTGACGTGTAGAGGTTTATCATTCTGTACAACTCCTTTAGGCAGAGGGCAACTATGAACAGCTGGAAGTGATCTCTCCAATATGTGATATTGCAGCAAGCACTTTGTACTCTTGCCTATTAATCCTACAGATGGGTTTCCACTTCTTGTTACCTGTGATTGAATTTGACTTTTGTTCAAATTTAGAACAAAGTCCATATAGTAATTGCTCCTTGAATGACCTTGAGACCATAACCAATGTTTTTCAAACTTATCAAGCTTCAGTAGCTGTAATTGGTGAAAGGTTGCTGATAAAATCCATTCCTATCACCCAAAATGCAGCTGTGCTTTTTGATAGATACCTTTTATGTATCTCTATCACTTTAGGACCTTGTCCTTCTGAATATGACATTAATCATAGATAAGAGGAGTACAGAATGATGTGCGATCAGATATTAGAGAGTTGCTTCTAGATATTCATAACTGCCTTCTGTCTAATGGAGTGCTACAAAATGACAGAGCTCTGTACATAAGTCATATTGGAAACTTCATGATGTTGTATGCCCTAGTGTTTTTCTTCCTTTCCATAATGTTTGACACTGGAGGGATTCCTCCTTTGACACTGCTACCACCTTAGTGCAGACCCTTACTGCCTCTCGCCTGGACTATTGCAGTAGCTTGCTGGTTAGCGTCCTGACTCTAGTCCAGATGCCGCTCTGTCATTGTGCTCTTCCTCAAGACCAGGTCTGACCGTGTCACACCTATTCAATAAACTCCATTGCTTCCCTATTACCTCTAGGATCTTGGCATTTAAAGTTCTTCACAATCTGGTTTCTTCCTACCTACCCAGTCTTCTAATATTTTACTCCCCTCCATGTTTGATCCAGTAATACTAGTCTCCTTGCTGGTCCTTACAAAAAATCTCCATTTTTCAAATCTGTGCATCACTAGCTGTACTCCATTTTTTTCATTCTTTCCCCCATCACCGCTGCCTCCTGGCTCCCCTGGATTCCTTCAAACACACCTGCAAGAATTCCTTTCCGGTCCCCCTTAGTGCTAGTACCTTCCCTTTGAGATCATCTTCAATTTATCAAATATATCTACATCTATATTTATATCATATATATAGCAGGTATTTCACAAATGCTTCTTGACTGTGTCAGTTTGACTCTGTCAATTTTACTATGTCAGTTTGACTCTGTCCCTTCTAAGAAGGAGAGGTGACCTGTGGTTTTTGTTTTTCTTAAGGTAGATAATTCTGTCCACAAAAAGCAATTTTAGCATTGCATATAATTTAGTGGACTGCAGGCCATGACATATTCTCATTAGATAACCAAGTCTAGGTTTAATGCCTGACTTAGGACTAAAAAGTATTAAAGGGGAAAAGTTCAGTAGAGATAAATAGTGTATGTTTGTTTGCTGGATTTCTTCTCTGCCAAATGCCACTGGGATCACTCTGCATCCTTAGTTTAGGGAAGTGCCTGCAAGGATACTGTAGATTGATTGTAAACTGAGCATACCAATCTAAGAATTAGAAGGCCTGGGTTCTTTAGTTCCAGATCTATTAACTGTATGACTGTGTATAAATCAAATAGGCTCTCTTGGTCTCTTATTTGTTATCTGCAAAATAATGAGGTTGCACCACATGTGCTCTAAGGTTACTTTTTATCACTAAGGTTTTAGGACTGTTTCCAGTTCTGATATCCTTCCCTTCCTTTCCCTTTCCTAACAGATTTGAAATATCCAAACAAGCAATCTTAACCTATGAATATCTATGTAAATAATAGACTCTACCCCCAATGTTGTAAGTAGTATGGTTGGTTGGTTGTTGTCTTTTGTTCTGGAAGAGGACCGAAATGACATCACTATGCTAGAGTCAGGTTTCACGTGTCCAACTATGGCTGATCAGACCAACACGAGCTCGGGATGCTCTACCACAGGTCGGGCACAAATAGTCTGTGTGAACATTTGAGGTGGATACTTTTGTATCCCTTGTTGTGCATCTTGCATTTCCTTTGAGCTGTTTCAATTCTACTTTGCTCATAGAGCACAGCACCTTCTCTGATGTGGGCACGGGCGATGTGTTGTTTGATTCATGCATAAATTGGATTTAAGTGAGGCAGAGTTTTATGAAGTCGTCAGCCTCACTCTCTTCTCCAGAGTTGTTACAGTCTAGTGGCAGGACAGAATCGAGACGACCGGTGATGGCTCAAGATGCAGTGGATGATCTTGGCATCTGCGATGTCTAACCAAGCTCTAAGTGCTCCACAGCGCCTGTAGCTGCCTTCATGGCCGTTGGAACAAATTGTTCTCATCTGCCCATTCTACCAGAGGAAGTCTTCACGTGCTTGAGGTAGACACTCTCCTAACTCACCAATAGGTTTGAGACCCCTTGGTCTCAGTCTGGTTTAGCCCATCTGCCAGAACGGTTTACCAGGGTGTGGCTGCTGCGCCGTGCTGCAACTTCTTGGAGGCACAGATGAGAGTTGGGTGGAACAAGTGGGCACCAGAGGTGGAAAGCAGCCCTGAGAGGGGCTCAGCAGCCATCACACCAAGGTACCAGTCCTCCCTGAACACACCCTACACCCCTGGAAGTACTATAAGTACTGGTTGTAATGACTCTTGAATAGGTGTGAGAACAGGGGTGTGCCTTCATCCCTCTTTCACTGTCTGAGAAGAGTATAGGTTACTTTTCCCTTACTTGTGATTGCAGTTGACTTTGTTCAGTGTATTAAATTTGGAACAAAATGAGATGATGATTGCTCCCTAAGTGACCTTGAGACCAAACAGACTTAACAGGCGTTGGTAGCCATAACTGGTGAAAGGTTGCTGATAAAATCCATCCCTATCACCAAAAATGCAGACTGTGTTACTCAATAGGTACTTTTCATGTGTCTTTATCACTTTTAAGACCTTGTCTTGCAAAAGGTGTTAATCCTATAGGGAGGAGTACCAGGTGCTAAGAGATCAGATACTGGAGAGTTCTTGTCCAGATACCCATAACTTCCCTCTCTCTAATGGAGTGTTATGAAATGATGGAACCTTATATATAGGTCAGAGTAGAAACCATCTAATACTATATACAATAGTGGTGGTATTCTTTTCCATGTTATTTGATGTTGGAAGGAAGCCCAATCCAGGACTTTAGTTCATTTCTTCCCTCTATTATGAAAGGCTTCTTATGGTTTCTCTTTTCCTTAAGGTAGGTGATTCTGTCCAGGAAAAAACAGTTTTAACACTGCCTATGGTTTAGTGGACTGTAGGCTACAACAGATTCTCATTAGCTAATTAAATTTAGAGCCTGGCTCAGTTTTAAAGAGTATTAAGTGAGGATTGAGAAAAGGCTATTAGATTTGACTATTAAAAGAGCATTGGTAACTTTAAAGAGAGCTGTTTGAATTGAATAGAACTTCCTTCTGAGCCTTGGGACTTCTTACCCTGAAACTTTCCTTCAGTTTTTGAGGTAGACACAGGCTGACTGATTTCATCCCCCTGAAAACTTTGCTTCTGACTCTTCACCTTCAGCCACCACACTCTTAAAGGACCTTTTCCTCCTTCCTTTCCCCTCTGATTTTTAGCTCCTTTATGTGTTATCTTCCTTCATTAGAATGTAGGCCCCTTCAGGACAGGACTGTCTTTCATTTTATTTTGTATCCTTAGCACTTAACACAGTGCTTGGCACATGGTAAGCACTTAACAAATGCCCATTGCCTTCCTGCCTGAATGATGAGGTTGGAAGTCACACTGCAGAGATTTAGAAGCAAGGGAGAGGACCCATTGTAGATGACTTTCTAAAGGAGTTTAGTGACAAACAAGAGGAGAGATAGAGGATGGTTTGGCAAAGTGAGGCTGTCTTATGGCTAGTGGCACATGGTCGGGGAGAGAATGTACCTGCTTGGGCTGTGGTGTTGAAGTCCAAAGAGTCAGAAGCAAAGCTGGGGGAGGAATGAAGGCAGGCCAGCCTGGGTTCCCTAATGGAAGCCTCAGAAAGAACTCACCAATGGAAGAAGGGATCAGCATGGCAGAGGGATGTTCCAGGGTGAGAAGGCAGCAGAGTATGGGGGTGAAATCCCAAGAGTTAGAGGTAGATCTAGGAGGGAAAATCGAGGTTGCAAAAGTCTGTAAAAGATAAGAGGGAATGGGATCAAGGACCAGTTTAAATAGAGGGTACCTTCATAGAGACTTTTTAGTTAATTTTTTTTATTCTGAACTTAAACCACCCACCCCAAAAAACCCCATTTCAGTATATATAGCAGAACATGAAAAGAGTAATTTATGAAACCATGAATCTCTTGTTTCATATTCAGTCAGTCAACAAGTATTGATTAAATGCTTACTACATGCCAGGCATTGTACTAAGCACTGGGGATTGGAAGAAAGGCAAAAACAGTTCCTGCCTTCAAGGAGCTCATATTCTAGTAGAGAAAACAACAAGCACTCAACTTCGTATATATAAGATATGCACAGGGTGAACTGCTGGTGCTCAGAGAAGAGAGGCATTAGCATTAAGGGGAGCCAGGGAAGGATTCCTGCAGAAGATGAGATTTTAGCTAGGACTTTAAGTAATCCAGGGAAACCAGGAGATGAGGGTGAGGAAGCAGAGCACTGCAAGCAAGGGGGACAGCCAGTAGAAATGGATGGATTTGAGAGATGGAGTGCCTCACACAAGGAACTGGAAGGAGGCTTAGTGCCACTAGATTATATATGGAAAGGAAGAAAACGTAAGAAGATTGTCATTGAAGGAAGGAGCCGGGTTGTTCACTCATTTCAGTCATGTCCAACTCTTCGTGACCCCATTTGCGGTTTTCTTGGTAGAAATACTGGAGTGGTTATAGAGGATTTTAAAAGAGAAATTTATATTTCATCTTGGAGGTAATAGGGAGCACTGAAGTTTGTTGACTAGGTGAGTAGACATCTCTTTTTTTGGTCATAAATGTCATTCATTAAACATTTAAGTTTACAAATTAATGTGCACCAATTAGCGGTATCGATGTAGTTGGAGAGTATTGCGCCTTCTCCAAGCAGCACGACGAGACCCTCCAATGGTATGGTGGAATTTGTGACCCTTTCCAAGAGCCCGGTTCTTTTGGCCAGCTGAGGTAAGCCCCTGCATTTCTCTGTGTTTGTGCACTGGCTTGGTGATCCATTGAGTGTAGGGGTTTCGTCTGATAGCTTTATGGAATGAGTCAATAAGAATAACCTCAAAGAATTTGTAGGTTGAATCTTCACCCACTCGGTATGAGTTCAAGGTTCTCACGGCCCCACAGTGGCGGCCAGCACGTTCTTCTGCTACAGACTTCAGCTGATTGACGCCATGATGCACAGGTTTACCATAGGTTGCACCCTTGGGAACTGGACGCTTTCGGCCACCACGGTGAACTCGGATACGGTAGATGACATAACCTTGCTTGGCCTTGTAGCCCAACCTGTGGGCTCTGTCGGGTCTGGTGGGCCGGGGCGTGTGGTGCAGCGCGGATAGCTGGCGGTATTGCCAGCAGCACACAGGCAGCAGGAACTGCATGACTTCTGACTGCTTCTTCCTCCACAGCTCCTGAATGTACTTGTAGGCCCCCATCCTGGCTCATCCTAGCCTGCCTGATGGCTGCCGCCGACCAGAAAGCGAGTGAACATCTCTTTAGGAAAATCACTGTTGAGGCTGAATGGAGAATGGATTAGAGTAGGGAGAGATTTGATGCAGCTGGAAGGCCGTAGCAAAAGTCCAGGCACAATTATGTTAATGAGGTCCTGCACCAGATTGGTGGTACTGTCACAAGACTTGTGTAAGTAGACTGTATGTAGATAGTATTGAAGACTTGGCAACAGATTAGATATAGATAAGGAGTAGAGAATGACACAGGTTTTTAAAAAAGCGTTTAATAAATTGTTTACATTACTTTCAAAATTGCCCCACTTGTCAGGACCTTCCTCTTCAACTTCCTTCTGTTCTCACGTGCTTAAAAAAACATTTCAAAGACCTTTTAGGAGCGTCGTTATTGCTTTCCCCCTCTACCAGTCCCCCACTCCTAAAAAAATGAGAGAAATAAAGGGAGCGGGGAGAGACCTTATAATAAAATGAGCATAATCAAGCAAAATGAGTCTGCACAGTGGCCGCATATGCCTCTTTGTATGTTTATTTTTGTACCTTGAATCCATCCCCTGTCAGGAAGTGAATAACAAGTCTTCACAGGCACATTCTACAGAGTATAGATGTGATAAGTAATTTTATTGATCAGAGTTCCTCAGTCTATTAAAATGGTTATTCTTTATAGAGTGTTGTCCTTGTTTAAATTGTTCCCCCAGTTTTGTTCACTTTACTCCACATTCATTACTCCACATTCATTCATGCTGCAAAGGATTCTCTGAAATTGTCTCATCATCTCTTATGGGGCAGTAATAGTCCATTAATTGTGTTCATATATCACAGTTTGTTCACCCATTCCCAAATTGATGGATACTTCCTCAAATTCTAGTCCTTCCCTTCCCTTCCCTTCCCTTCCCTTCCCTTCCCTTCCCTTCCCTTCCCTTCCCTTCCCTTCCCTTCCCTTCCCTTCCCTTCCTTTATTTTCTTTTTTGTCTCTTGCTTAATTGCTTCTATGTTTTCATGTAGTTCTTGTGGAAAATTCATTTTTTCCTTTGAGTCTCTACTTACAGTTGTTGTAGAGTTACTTAACTCTTCTTCTTAGGGAGTCTCTAGATATACAATAATAATTTTATATATTGATTGGCATTTTCTTTGGTTGATTTCATTTCTCCAACCTTAGTTCCTAAACTAGGGCTTTGTGCCAGGGCCAGGCCCTGCATCCTTCTGTGCTTTTGGATTCCTGTGCAAGGGAGTTATATCCCCTTGTATCTTAGTGGGTCAGAGTGCTACAATGTCAGGGCCCTTCAGGGTGTCTCAGGCTAGAATACTAATAACCTCAGAACCTAAGGGCGTTTGTGCTTCCTGGTCTGGATAATGGCATGCCACACTGATTTCTTCTATTCGCCTAGATTTCCCAGGGTTCACAACCCATCCACTCTGGGTTATGAGCCTGCAAAACAAAGCATTGAAGGGAGTTATGGAATCTCTAGGAGATAATAACTTTCTTGAAAGAAGGGGTGATGTTTTATCTAATCATTGTATGTCTTCCAACTTAGCAGAGGCCTTTGCACGTAACGGGCAATTAATAAATATCTGCTGAACCAAACTGGAGCATTTGAAGAGCTTTGTAAATAACAAAGACATCCTCTGCCAGGCATGAGCCTGAAACAGTCTTTCCTGTAGATCTGTGAATTAACTAGACCCAGGGCAATTCCTTCTGTCTCTAACATTTTAGAATCTACAATTTCTGTTTATAGATCCTCAAAGGGATGACAGCTACACAAAAGACTAAGTGTTTAATTGGAGTCATTGATATCTGACTTATTCTAGTTTTCAGGGAATCTATTAACTTAGATCAGGTTTGCCATTTTTTCTTCTGGGGCAGGAGGGCCTACCACTCTTGTTGACACAGAGCTCTACAGACATGTTCCTGGCCTGTCTTTGGTTGCTTGTTTACATTTGTTGGAGGCTCCTTTTCTTGTTGCCCATGGCCTTCTGGTTAACTTTTTTGTGCAGTTCTAGGGTGAAAGAAGATATTTACTGTGGATTTCTTGATTATTATTTGGTCTAGCCTCAATTTTGACTTTTTGCTAGAGTAAGATATTTGGGAATTGGGCAGTGTACCTTCTCAGGCAGCCGTCTTAGTTATAAGTCCCATAGACCTTCTTGTAGCAGTGCCTTCCATGGCTTTATCCGTAGGATATCTACAGCTTTGAAGAAAAAATGTTCTTAATGAGCTTAAGGCCTCCAAGCAAGCTAGGATCTTGGCCTATCAAAATGTAGTTAAATAGTAGGTTGTATTCTTAATATTGCACGTGCTACTCTCAAACTGGCCATTATGACTCTTGCTGGGGATGAGGGAAGGGTATGTATTTATACCTCTTTTTTCTATGAGTCTTAAATGACTTATAGATAGCATTCTCTTCTTTATACTTATGATCACAGTTGACTTTGTTCAGCATAATAAATTGGGAAGAAAATGAAACAGTAAATGAGTCCTCCATAACCTTGAAACCATATCAGTATTTGTCAAACGCAAGAAGCCTGCTTTGCTTACTATTGGTGAAAAGTTGCTGATAAAATCCATCTGTGCAATCAAAAATTCAGCCTCTGACTTGATAGGCATCTTTTATGTATCTTTGTCTCTTTTAGAACCTTGTTGTCTTGCAGATGGCATCAGTGGGCTAGCATGACCTCATATTAATCTCTTCTGGAGCCTCTAACAAAACCTTATCTTCGTGTTTCATAAGTTCCATGTCTCAATAGCATGACACAGAATAGCCATTCAGACACTTGAAGAAAGAGCTTATTCCCTTCCTATTTTCTTCTCCATTTTCTTAACCTTCTTGAGTCTTTTCAACTAATCTTCATGTGGTATGGATTTTTATTTCTTTTTACTGGCATAGTCGTCTTCCTCCAAACATACCTCACCTTGTCCCTCCTAATACGTGGCCCATGGAATTAAACATAATGCTGCAGGTATGGCTTCCTGAATGAATGGTAGACTTTTCCCTTTAGCAGTTGGTGTTGGATGCAGTTGAGAGGGTGGAAGATACATGGGTAAGAACCTAGGAGTCAATGAGCCCTGTCTCTTCATTAGATCTCTGAGAGCATAAAGCCCTTCCATAGGATCTTATCAGGCAGATAGGCTGAGTATTAGCCTATATAGGTGAGCAGAGCCTTATTACATACTTTGGGGGAGTTGTTCCCATTCAGATGCTTCATTGACCTCCTCTGTGTTCTTCAAGCCATCCTTTGGGAGGAGTGGAGGGTAATGACTACCAAAATGTGGTCTTGCTGTGTTTACATAGCAGAGAAATAGTTGCCTTCTCCCACCACCCCCTGCCCACTCCTTGTAGCATCAGTAAGGCAGACTACATAGGGACTACATCTTCTCCCCTCTCTTCTACCTTCCTAGTTCCAGTAGACACTATCATTTTCCCTTTTCCCCAATTCCCTCACCTGACAAAACAGAGCTTTCCCTTTATCTCTATAAATACCTCTGCTCAGAAAAAAAAAAAAAAGGTGGAGAAGGATGAGAGAGGATAGCAGTAATGCCTCTCCAGTCCAGTCTTCTGGGACTCCTTGCTGTTTTTGCCGTCTCTTCTTTTAAAAAAAATTATTTCATTAAATATTTCCCAATCACAGGTAAAAGAATTTTTTAACAATCCTTCTTTAAAATTTTGAGTTCCAAATTCTCTCCCTGCCCCTTGAGAAGGCAAGTAATTTGATACTGATTACACATGTGAAGTCATACAAAACATTTTTCCCATATTAGCCATCTGCCATTACTTCTTGAGATTGCTGAAGTTAATGGAAGCAGAAAGCTCTACAGGCTCAGAGCAGTGGGGTCCCTGGTTGCCCCTATTTAAGACTGAAACATGGTGGGGAAAGAGTTTGATACCTTTCTGTGGGCCCCAGTGAAAAGTTCTTTCTTTGCTGTCTGACAACATTCCTATTCTCATCTCCAGATGTGTTGTATAAATGTAGGAATTTATGAATATTCTCGGAAGAAAAAGTTGGGAAGCCTAGCATAAAAGCCGTGAGCTTTGCCCGACCATGTGTACTTTGTACCTTCTCACTTTTATATAGCGCCAGGCTACAGTGCTGTACTTAAGCCATACTTAGTGGCCACTCTTAGGAACTGCAGCCATGGCTGCTCCTACCCAACAGCCAACCAAAGGGCTAGAGTTAAGAGCCAACTCTGCTGAAGGCTGTAACCCTGCTCCTGTTCCCCCAGCCACCATGTCTACTCAGCGACTGCGGAATGAAAGCTACAATGACTACAGTTCTACGGAGGTGAGCCCCACTGAGTCCCCTTCCAACAGACTAGATGACTTCTCCGGCTCGAGCTCCTACCAGCGGTTTGGGGAAACCAATGGGACAACGTAAGTGGCATTCTTACATTGCAGAGGCTTTTGTTCCCAGTTGTAGATTTGCAAAACCTGCTTTGGACTATTTTTGTTCTCTTTATCAGCAGCCCTGTATGGTATGTTTGTGTTATTCTGTTTTACACTTGGAATAGTTGAGGCATGGGGAGGGTGTGTTAGTGATAAAGTCAGCTTTGGAACTCTGCCCCAGAGAATCTAATTTGCTTTTTAGATTTTGTTCTTTCTAAGCCTGCTGATCCTGTGGAGCTCTGGGTGCTTTTTAAAAAATTGAATTGGCCCGGTGATTGCACTGATATAGGGAACTTGCAGGGAGGAAATACCTTGTACCATGAACTAGCAGTGGGAGGGCTGGGAAAAGCCTGTTGGAGAAGATGAGATCTGAGTCGAGTCCTGAGGGTAGCCAGAGAAGCCAGGAGGCAGAGTTGGGATGGGAGGGCCAGGCAGATGGCCGGTGAAAGGGCGCGGGAAGAGCAGATGGTGGCGTGGATGAGGAGCGGAGAGGAGGTAAGTTTGCCTCAGCACACAGCATTGTGGCATAGGGTGAGCCTAGAAAGGTTGGAGTCATGTTGCAAAGGGCTTTTATAGACAGAGGAGTTTGTATTTTATCCTGAAGGGAATAGGTAATTACATGGTCAGACCTGACAGGGCCAAAAGAAGAGACATAGGAATGGATGGTTCTTTATAGGTAGCAGTGCAGCTCTTGGACTGGCTATTTGTTGTCCATCTCTATACAGCTGTCCATTATACATTTACAAATTAAACTTTGGAGGCACTTTTGCTTAGAGCAACAGTGGTACCAGAACTATTCCTTCCTTGCTGTTTCCTTTAAGTAGAAAGGTTTGGGGGCTGGGCTTGGGGAGGGAATGGTGCTACATGGTGTTCTGATGGGCTTTCCTATCCCCTACACTAGCTCCAGTGAGTCCTTGTTAACGCTTAACAATTAAATAAAAATGTCTCCATTTGTACTTAGTCCCTTTGCATTTGAGCCTCAACTACCTGTTTAGTCTAATGGCACATTACACCTTCCATGCCCCCCCTACCCGTGCATATTGTAGTCCAGCCAAACTTGTCTTCTTGACGTTCCTCACAAGGCAGTCTGTATAGCCAATTATTTTCATGTTTGTCCCTATTACAATGTGAGCTCTTTAAATGCAGAGACTGTTTTTGTCTTTATATCCTTAGTGCTTAGGACAATGCTTACTGTATAGGGTTTAATAAGTGCTTGTGAATGACTTTGCAGTGGCTGTACCCTAAGTCAGAAATGCACTTCCGCCTCATTTTTGTCTCCAGAATCCTTGGTTTATGTCAGAGCTCGGCTCAAACTCCTTCTGTGTGAGGTTTCTCCTGATTCCCCACTCCCTGCAGCTGCTAGTCTCCTCCCTCCCAGTGCCTTGTATCTATCTGTATCTATCTATGTATAGGTAATCCAGCTACACTGTATACTCCTTGAGGGCAGGGCCTGTTTTCCCTTTTATCTTTGTATTCTTGGTGCCTGACACAGTGCCTGGCACATGTTAAGTTGTAAGTGCTTAATAAATGTTTATTGAGTGATGCAAAATATTTACAAAGCCATTTCAGCGGGTAAGGGAGAAAAATGCAAACAATTGGGGGTAGGGGATGCAGCAACACAAATTAGGTTGCTGTTATAGTACTCCAGGTGAGAGGTTCTGCATCACGGTTGGTAGCTGTGTGGATGGAGGAAAAGGGAAGGTTGCCAGAGATGTTGTATGGGTAAAATCAACAAGGCATAGCCACTGACGACATGTGAGAGGAAGAAAGAGCCCAAGATGAGTGTGAAGTTAAGAACGCAGGCAGCCAGGAGTGTATTGGTGTCCTCAGCAAACACAGGGGTGTGGGAGGGAGGGCTAAGTTTAGAGAGTAACACGATTTCTCTTTGGGGCCTGCAAGATACGTAGGTGGAGGAATTTAGCAAGCAGCTAATGTAAGACTGGAGTTCAGAAAGAGAGGTTAGAGCTGAATATATAATTTGGGAATCATCTCTAGCTGATCTCTACAGATGTAGAGAATTTCCTTTAGCCTGTGGGAAGAAGGAAAAGAGAACCCAGGAAGGAGCTCTGGCAGTCTGTCACTGATGCTTAGGTAGTGGGAGGTAGATGGAGAGGTAGCAAACAGAGGTAAGAGGAAGCCAGAAACAGCAGGGAAGCCTGAGGTGAAGAGAGTGTCAAGGAAGACAGGGTCATTAGTAGTACTGGACACAGCCCAGAGGTCAGGAAGCCTGCAGATGAACTATCAGATCAATGAGAAGAGGTCATTGGTGACTTGGAGAAAGGTTCCAGTTCAAGATGTTCGTTAAGAAAAGTGTGGGAAGTGAGGAAGTAGAGGGGGCGAGGAGACACCGGCTGTAGAGGCTGAAAGAGCGGGGAATGGGGGATAGCAGGGCCAAGGGAAGGTTTTTTATGAATGAGATAGACATTAGCGTGTTTGTTCAGACAGCTGGGAAGGAGGCATAGAGAAGGAAAACTCAACAGTGAGAGAAAGTGGCCGGTCTTGGGGAGTGAGGGCAGGGAGCTGTGCTGGAGAGTAGACAAGGAAAAGAATGATACTGGAGGAAGGGATGGATGAAAATGCTGAGGGGTTTGGAGGTGCCAAGTAAGAGAGGGAAGAGAGCTTGGAAAGTCCTGTGTTCGTGACAGCCTTCTGAAGTTAGACAGGGCGCGTATTATTCCCATGTTACAGCTAAGAACCTGTAAGAGGTTTTCCTACTATTGCAGATCCCGCTATTACTCTTCGTTATTCAAGAAGGCTTCCTTATTAGCTCTTTGGGCATTTCTTTTTTGTTTGCAGATCTTCTCTGTTCATCTTTCATCCTAAGGCCTGTCCTTCCAGTTAGGTTCCAGGTGTTTGTATTGGATGATTGGTACCGTGTTGATGGGCCTCTACAACACACAATGTAGTCATTAGCACAGGCTTTGCTTAACCTGAACCTGCCGCTTTGGTTTTGTCCACCACGTGCTGGAGCTGTGACGAGAGAGCTGAGCATGAGGCACCCGTCTCTCCACTCTAACCCTCCCCTGTCTCTCCTCATCACTACAGATGGTTCCAAACCTTGATCCACTTATTGAAAGGAAATATTGGCACAGGTCTCCTGGGGCTGCCCCTGGCGGTGAAGAATGCAGGGATCTTGGTAAGATGGATCTGTGCTGGGGGAAGGAGGGAGGAATCCCAGAACACTCTGGGAGCATAGATGTTGATTGCTTTTATGCCTTATTTTTTTGTCTGGTGCTGTCACTTCATTAGTATAAGGAATTCGAGAGATAGGAAATCCTAATGTGGAAATGCAGGTCAGCAGAGTGGCACAGTGGATAGAGTGCCAGCCTGGAGTCAGGAAGACTCACGTTCCCAAGTTCATATCCAGCTTCAGATGCTTACTAGCCGTGTGACCCTGGGCAAGTCACTTAGCCCTGTTGCTTCAGTTTTCTCATCTGTAAAATAAGCTGGAGAAGGAAATAGTAAATCACTTCAGTATCTTTGCCAAGAAAACCCCAAATGGGGTCACAAAGAATCAGACACGACTGAATAACAAATATAAGAACTCATTCACAGATGCACGTGGTAACTCATCTTCAGTCTTAAGAGACTGGTTACTTGAAGTACTGAGAAGTTAAGAAATTTGCCCTCATGGGCACACAGCATGTATCAAATTCAGCACTAGAGCCCAGCTTCCTATGACTGCAAGGGTAGTAGCCTTCTAGTTGCTGTGCCATCTTATTTCTCTTGTGTTTTCATAGTATTTTCAATTTGAAAAGGTTTTTGTTTTTTGATTGATTAGAACGATTGTCTCTCTTGCTAGAAAACAAATTACACGTATAGCTGCTGGGTAGGAGGCACAGCATATATGGAGAGTATTAACCCTTTAATATCAGTAATCGGTATATTTTCTAGGAAGGCCTTGAATAACTTCTCACCTCCTCTGTCCCCCTCCATTTCCTAAATGATTGACTCTTACTGTTTTTTAAGATGTTCTCTGAGTAGATCTTTGTATTCAAAGATATCCAATTTCCTTTAGGCTTTAGGATGTCCCAGAAACTCGGTTTGTCCAGTAATTGCTCTTAAGCTGACCCTTAAAACCTCCCCTTCCATTTCGGCTCTAGAGACATCAGAGATCTTTGCTTATCTAACTTTCTCTGTCATCGCTCAACACTTGCTATCTTAGATTTTCTTTTCTTTTAAAGATTAGATATTCTTCAAAGAGTGCCAAAGTTCAGGCCAGTTTCCATATTGTAGAATGAATCTTTATCATGTTCTGCTCTTCAGGACTGCCTAAAGACTTTCTACTTGGAATTGACATGGATATTATTGGTAATTTTTACTTTTACATTGCCTAGCTTTTCCCTTGTATCCCTCCTCTTTCCCAGAGAGCCACCCCTTGTAACAAAGATTTTTTTTAAAACAAGAAAAAGAGAGATAGGAGAAGAAGAAATTCAACAAAACCAAGTAACATATTAAAAAAAAAACGCCCTGAAGTTACATGCAATGTTCCACACCTATGAGCCCCAATCTCTGCAAAATGGTGGGGACCTCGGTGACATTTCAATCAGTTATATGACTAGCCTTTTAAAGTTATTTTTTCTCTTCTCAACTCTGCTACTTTCTCCAGTTGGGTCCTCTCAGTCTGCTGGTCATGGGCATTGTGGCCGTACACTGTATGGGCATCCTGGTGAAGTGCGCTCATCACATCTGCCAGAGGTAAGACACACTTGTCTCTGTTCTCGGATGAGCGTTTATCCTTTGGGGTTTATGACCAGCCTTAGTCCCATTGAACTTCATTAAAATTGTCTCTTCTGTAACTCGCACTCACTGCTTGTATGGCTTATGTCGATGCACAGCCTTTACCTCTTTGAACGGAGCTGTT
Organism: Phalanger gymnotis; assembly: GCA_028646595.1. Taxonomy (NCBI): domain Eukaryota; kingdom Metazoa; phylum Chordata; class Mammalia; order Diprotodontia; family Phalangeridae; genus Phalanger; species Phalanger gymnotis. The sequence goes on from CM053625.1 coordinate 41,400,552, forward strand.
GTAACACTGCATGTGTTTGTTAGGACTCGTGGCCCTCTCTTTCGGAGTGTTTCATGGTCTTTGCTTTGGGACCTTTTGGTTAAGACGCCGGCTTGAGACCGTATGCTGATTCTGTGTTCTGTATACGCTGAAGCTGACTGCTGACTGCCTAGTGCAGCGCATAGGAGGGCAGTCCAGCTAGGGGGCTGGTGTGATACTTCGCTATACTAATGATCAGTAATAGAGAGTAGTGGTTGTGCTGTGCCTTTTATGTGTTCCCCAGGCATTCTTGCTAGTTTGAGCCTTCTTGACCTTAAGTAAATGGGCTTCTCTTCTAAGAATGTTTCCCAATTTGTTTAGGGCAGAGGACGGTAAAGATGAACTTTGATAGTATCCGAGCAGTGCTTAGAATCCTAGTTTCCCCGTCCCCAAGAAAAGATACTGTCCAAGAGGTGTCTGGATCACTGCTGCTGTCCCCTTATAGCTCCAGGTTTTAAGAGTCTGATACCCTAGTGCACATAAGGGACTGTCCAGTGCCAGCGGTTGCCGGGTCTGCTTTGCCAGGTTCCTGTAATTGGGATAAACCGGTTCTTAGCTTGGGCTTTTTTCTCCTACACAGGCTACACAAACCCTTTGTGGACTATAGCGATACGGTGATGTACGGGCTGGAAGCTAGTCCCAGCTCTTGGCTTCGGACTCATTCCCTATGGGGAAGGTAATTAATAACGGCTTGTTGATTGCATTTTTTTATTGCTCGATTGATGTTACATGAACTATGTCTTTTGAGTGTGTGTATATGCATGTAGAGTGCTCTTATTAATTACCTACTGTGTGCCAGGTGCTGGGCTGCACTCTAGGAGACAAATAAAAAGCATGAGACACTCCTTACTTACAAAAATCTTTCATTTTGATTTCACTTCATATACAGTAAGTACGTATGAGTATATATAGACTAAAAGGGATAACGACAAATAAATGCAAAATAATCAATTACGAGGTAGTTTAGGAGGGAGGATATTAGCAGTTGGAGGATCAGGAAAGGTTTTGTGTTGCACTTTGGTTTTACATTGAAGGGAGAGAGTATATATAATCTAAACTACAAAAGATTCTCTTCACCTCCCTGTCCTTCCCTCCCCCTCGTAATTTCTCACTGTTACTACCCTTCTCTTACTCAGTTTTAACTATAGATATGGGTAGATTTCTGCACCCCCCTTCCATATCTACTACCCTACACATAACTCTCCTTTAGTTTTTAAAAAGGTTTTTGTTTTTAACTGGAAAAAATAATAGGAGTTTAAAATGAGCAAGGTGAGAGTTTACAAACATTGTATAATCTGTGAAAGAAGGATGATTTGATGTTTAGAATCACAGCTGCCTGTGTCATTCATCCTCTACTCAGTATTTCCAGTGGCACTCTATTACTTCCGGGATCAAATATGAAGTCCTCTGGCTTCTAAAACCCTCCATAACCCAGCCCCTTCTTACTCCTCCATTCTTTTCACTCTCTTCCCCTTCACACACTCTGCAGTCCAGTCACACCTGCTTCTTGCTGTTTCTCTCACAAGACACTCCATCTCCCAACTCCATGTATTTTTTTACTTGTCTGTTCCAGAATTCCTTAAAGTCCTAGCTAAAATCCCACTGTCAACAAGAAGGCTTTCCTGATTTCTCTCCATACCTGTTCCTGCCCTATGAGATTACCTCCAAGTTACCTTGTATATATCTTGTGTGTAAATAGTTGTTTGCATGTTTTCTCCTCCATTAGAGTGTGAAGGCAGGGACTGTTTTTTCCTCTCTTGGTATCCTTAGTGTTTACCACGTATTAAGGACTTAATAAATGCTTGTTGACTTGATTTGACATTGTTTTATAAGTAAAATGTTTAAGTTGATAATTTTTTTTCTCCCTTTGAAATGCTTCATTTTAAAAAATGAATTATCTTCTTATTCTGTCCCATCCGTAGGCATATGGTGAACTTCTTCCTGATTGTCACCCAGCTGGGCTTTTGCTGTGTGTATTTTGTATTTCTGGCTGACAACTTTAAACAGGTAAGGTGAACGAGGACTAAGGAGACCTTCTGCGCTTAGACTTCTAGTGAAAAGACTAAATGCTAAACCTTTTACATAGCTGTCATCCCTTTGGGGCTGATGTCCTTTGGACATCTATAGAGAGAAAATTTAGATTCTAAAATGTTAGGGACAGAAGGAACTGCTCCAGGTCTAGTCAATTCTCTTATCTTCAGGAAAGACTGTCTCCGGCCCACGCCCAGCAGAAGGTGCCTTTGTTATTTCCAAAGCTCTTCAAAGGTTCCAGTTTAGTTCAGAGGGCATTTATTTATTGCCTGCTGTGTGCAAGGCCCTCTGCTAGGTTGGAAGAAATGCAGTGATAGATAACACATCACCTCTTCCTTCAAGGAGGTTACTATCTCCTAGAAATTCTATGTATTCTTTCAGTGCTTTGTTTTGCAAGCTCATAACCTTTTTTTGTGAAGTTCTTCTAACTAAATTCCACTTGATGAATTTTAAAAAACATTTTCCTATTTTTTTTCCTCCCGTACTTAAGGTGGTAGAAGCAGCCAATATGACGACCAACAACTGCCAGAGCAATGAGACAGTGGTGCTGACGCCCACCATGGATTCACGACTCTACATGCTCACCTTCCTGCCTTTCCTGGTGCTGCTAGTGTTTGTCCGAAACCTCAGAGCCCTGTCCATCTTCTCAATGCTGGCCAACATCAGCATGATGGTCAGCCTTATCATGATCTATCAGCACATCGTCC
>CM053625.1:41403807-41426876 GCA_028646595.1 Phalanger gymnotis
GCTTCCCTCTGCCCCTTTGTGGGTTCTGTATTTCTAGAACTGGTTCAGAGCCATTTTTTCATAGGTTTTTGGAGGGACTTGGTGGGGAGCTCACGCCAGTTACTGCTTTCCAGTTGCCATCTTGGCTCCGCCGGAGTCAGCCTATTTTTAAGGCCATAGGTGTATTTGGGGAACAAGAATATTGAGCATTAAAACATTGCCTCTTTTTGTTGTTAACATGTATTTTTGTCTTGTCCTCAGGTGCTTCCCCTGGAAAATAAAATGAAGGAGCCCCAGCTTTTTCCAGTCATTCTGTATGTGGGGATGGCCATCATTACCTTTGTCTACATCAGCCTGGGGTGCCTGGGCTACCTTCAGTTTGGAGCAGCCATACAAGCCAGTATAACCCTCAATCTGCCCAATTGCTGGTGTGTAAATCATAAAGGAGAACAGAAACCCATTTGACTGTGGTTTTGAGTATTTTCAGGAGAAGTTAGGGCAAAAGGTTGATGCGGGTAAGGGCTAAGTCATGAATAGGCAGGTGTCTTCTGGGCAACGAGATAGCACACTGGGCTTTGTCCTTTGCATGTAATAATTCCTAGGAAGTAGGTATGTTGGGGGTGTCAGTGACTAAGCTTCTGGTGTAGTAGAAGGAGCATTAGACTTGAAACCAGAAGCCTGTTCTGTTATGAGCCATGTGACTGTGGACAGCTTATCTTCATCGACCGTTATTGTCCTCATCCATAAAGAGGGGCTGCATCTTACTTGCATTGCCTACCTCACAGATTTGTGGTGAGGTTAAGATGAGTTGTTATATAAGCCATAAATAGATGTATAAATGTACTCGTTTATAGTGGTGGATCTGTGATTTCCTCCTCTGAGTACTCCCTCCACTGACATAGATGGCAGCCCTCCATGCTTTTTCATCCTCTGTGGTTTGTGTCATTGTCTTTCAGTAAATCCTTATAGAGGATACACTCATTGTCTGTAAAATAGACAAGCTGCTTGTTATTTAAGTAGTGATAGTGATGATGATTATGAAGAAGAAGAACTTGGAAGTTAATCCAGCTTTCCTTACTCAAAACCATTCTAAAAAGTGAAAAAAAATAGGTATGAAGAAAATGTAATTAATGACCTTCATCTGGTTTCTCACTTCCTTGCCTAGCAGACTAGAGGCTAGGGTTGAAAAATGAAGCATTCTGCTCTGAGTCAGGATCTTGCTAAGGAATTCCTAACAAGTCAATGGATCCTTTTTCTGTCTCACTTTGCTCAATTTTTTGAAATATCTGTTAATGTTAGGAAGCACTGAAAGGCTTTCTAACAGGGTAGGTGGTATTAATACTCAATCCAAAGTTCTACTTCACAACTTTCTGTTTTGAGAGCATATGATTGTTTTGGGAGAAGCTTAGAGCAGAAAATGAGGTTACACCCGCTGATTGCCCTGATGTGCAAAGTAAGCTTTAGTTCTTTTTTTTTTTTTGGCTGATCAGCAATGTTTGTACACTTAAGAGCTCTGTTCTGAGCCTGGGAATAGGAGCAGAGAGGTCAGGAAAAATTAAGAAAAAGAGTGTGTTGCACATCACAGATGCTATTGCCGTATAACATAGGGTAGCCGGTGTCTGCATTGGTTTAATTTATTTGCTTATTGTTTCTCATGGTCAGACTTGAAGCACTAAAGTGATTGGTTGCCTCCACTATCTATCAGCTTGAGAAAAACCTTTTCTTCCATTCCCTGAGCCCCTTTGTTAGTTTGCTGATGCTTGTACCCTGTGTAATGTGAATGGGTTGGCCTAGATTGATATCAGGTCCCTTCCAGCTCTGATGTCTTGTGGTGCCATGAGCTGCCTTTACCTCTAGATGCTGTGTGATCAGCCTACTTCTTGCCTTTCTCCTTTACTTCCTACCCCTCTCCCTCTCTCTCTTTCTCCTTCTGTCTTGTCCAGCTGAAGTACAGAGGCAACTCACAGGTCCAGTACCATTCTGATTGGCATGGGAACCTTGGCTTGCCCCGTCTTCCATCCTGGGCTGATTCACCCCTCCTTAGGCAATCTGGTGTTTCCCACTCTATTTCCAGTGGGTTCATCCTATTAATGCTGAACTTGGTGCAGACCAGATGAACTTAACCCGCTCTGCAGCTCAGAACTCCCAAGTTCAAGAGATCCTCCACCTCAGCGCCTCAGGTAGCAGGTATTGTAGGTGCACACCACCCTGCCCTGCCCAGCAGATGTTTCTAAGGAATTCAGCATCGGGTTCACAGTATCATAGATTTACAACTGGAAGGAACCTTAGAAATCATCTAGTCCAACTCCCTCATTCTGTAGATGAGGACATTTATGCCTGAAAGAGTTTAAATAACTTCTCCAAAGTCACAAAATTAATAATTGGCAAAATTAGGTTGAAGAAACTTCCTAAGATAACCAAGTCATTTTGCTTCTTTCTGAAGGTTGTACCAGTCTGTCAAGCTGCTTTATTCCATTGGGATCTTTTTCACCTATGCCCTGCAGTTCTACGTCCCTGCAGAAATCATCATCCCCTTTTTTGTCTCCCGGGTGACAGAGCGTTGGGCGCTGGTGGTAGACTTGTCTGTGCGCATAGTCATGGTCTGTCTGACATGTGAGTAGAAGGCACAGTGACTTTTATTTTCTATTTCGACAAAGCATTTGAACCCCAAAGGCAATCAGCAAATAAGTGGAGTGTGGGATAAGGTGGGGTATATGTTTCCATATAAAGAGTTCCCTACACAAAGGAAATTATAAATCAGGACCAAAAATACATAAAACACAAAAATAAATAAAATGTTTTAAAACGTGGTGCCTGGAACTGCAGCCCAGGGTCTGCTTAGGGAAGGATCCCTGGGCATCTCATTTCTAATGTCAAGCATAGCCTTAAAGCTAATGTAAAAGTCTGGTGCCCAGTGAAGGTGGTCAGAGTGCTGCTGGCCTCTTTCCTAGTCACAGTCTTGTTGCAGTATTTGTTTTAAAATTAGCTTTTTTTTTCTCTTCCTCTCACAACAGCCAAAAAACCCCTTTTAACAAATAAGCATAGTCATACAAAACAGATTCCCTCATTGGCCACATTCAGAAAGGTGTGTCTCCTTGTGTATCTTAGTCCCTTCCCCCCTACCAGTAGAAGGGGCAGAGTGTTTTCTCATTGGCCCTCCGGAGTCACAGCTGACCACCAAGTGTGCTGGTTACACTTCTGAAGGCTTTTAGAATTTTTCAGTTTTATAGTGTTGTTAGTACATACTATTCTGGTTCTGGTCCTTTCACCCTATAGTGTTCAGTTCTGGGCATTTAAAAAAATATGTATGTCTTTTACTTTGGGAGTCCTGACTTAAGATTTCGTTGGTATGAGGCACTCTTAATTCAAACTAGCAGTTCCTCTTTAACTCAGAGTCTTAGGGAGTTGCTTGGGGTCACTGAGAGCATAAGTGACTAGCCTCGCTAATCACAGATGAGAGCCTCTGAGGCAGGGCTTGAATCCAGACAGTTCTTCCTGATTCTTAAATCTGGCCCTCTACTGCTATGTCTCACTGCTTCTCTCTCTCTCTTTTTTTTTATACCACAGTATTTCCTTCTGTATGTGTATGTATATATAAACATTTGTACATATATGCATGTGTGTGTTATATATTCATGTTTCTATTTATACATATATACACATACATATAGGGGAATAACTGATATTAAAAACACAAGAGAAGCAGTGTGGTGTATACACACACACACACACACACACACACACACACACACACTCTTCCAGTTCAGAAACCTTCCTCACTCTTAAACCTTTTATTGTAACAAAGAAAAATGGTTTTGTAAAAGAGCCATCTGACAACACATGCAACATCCAGTTCCTGTCATCTCTGGCCTTTCCCAAGAGGAGGGAAATGTGTTTCACCATTTGTTCTTCAGAACTAAGATCAGTTAGTGACAATTAATCTAAGTTTGGGTGTCTTGTAGCATTGTTTTCTTTCACATGATTGTGGTCATTTTGCACATCCACCTGATTCTGCTGGTTTATTCTATATCAATTGAAGCAAGTGTTCCAGGTTTCTCTGCAGTCCTTCTCTTTGTCAAGCCTTATGCCATGATAGTATCCCATTACAATCGGTCACCACAATTTGTTCAGCTATTTCCCAATCAGTGACCACCCACTTTGGTTCCAGTGTTTTCCTACAATAAAAGTGCTGCTGTGAGTATTTGGGTCTTGGACCTCCTTAGGTTATATTTGGGCAGTACATTATAGGAAAGACATTCATAAGGAAGAGACCAAGCTGGTGAGAGGACTCTATATCAGGTCTTATGAGGACCAAGTGAAGGAGCTGGAAATGTAACAGTCTGGTCTGCCTCTGTAGAAGGAACACCCTAGGGATAAAATCATAGATACTTAGGCCATTAAGGTGAGTGTATTCCCTAGGGGAAGTTCTAATGATTTCATTAGAGAAGATTGCTTCTAGACAGCTCTAGAAAGCCATTTGTAAACATAATTCCTACATACACCTTGTATCTATTCCCTCTTCCAGGCCTAGGTTATGAGGTCTGTCCCTGTGGCTGTCTGAAAGAACATATCCTCATTGAGACAGCACACTGCCCCCATTCTTCCAGGTGTTATTGAAAGATAGTGGGGCAGCTAGGTGGCATAGTGGATGGAGCACCAGCCCTGGAGTCAGAAGGACCTGAGTTCAAATCCAGCCTCAGACACTTGACACTTACTAGCTGTATGAGTCTGGGCGAGTCGCTTAACCCCAATTACCTAGCAAAAAAAAGGAAAGAAAGAAAGTGACTGTTCTGATGTAGCAGGATAGAGGAAAAAAGGTGAACTCTTTTCTAAATTATGCTCATGCACTATGCATAAGTCTCCCTGAATCGCAGAATATCAGCATCAGAATTAGCACCTGAATAAGAATCCCTCTCTAGTTTTCCCACACGTGGCCATATAGCCTCTGCTTACAGACCTCTGTTGATTGGAAAGAGCTCAGCACCACTGAAGGTGGCCTGTTCAGTTTGGGGATGGTTCTAAATAGAAGGTAACTTTTCCTTCTGTTAGGCTAAAAACTGTCTTTCTATAGATTGCACTCCTTGTGACCTCTAAGGAAGGCAAAATAAAGCTAAGCCCTCTTTCACAGGGCAGTCCTTCCTTCATATATTCTAAGACAGATAAGTCTTTCCTCTAAGTAATTTCTTCTCAGGCTAATAATCTCCATTTCCTTCAAATTGAGCCTCCTGTGACATTTTTTCTAGCCCCTCCCCAACACGCTCACCCTCTTCTAGACATGGCCCAGCTTGTCATTGCTCTCCTAAAAGGTGGCACAACCTTCCAAACAGGATATGACCAGGGCACAGGGCAGCGGGCCCTCTTATGGACGCTGATTCCGTTACTATAGCCTGAGGCCTCATTAACTTTTTTGACTGCTGTGTCGCATTGTTGACCCAAGTAGATCTTTTATTCCCACTGAAACCTCCACTATTTTTTTTTCACATAAACTGTTGTCCTGCCAAACCTTCTTTGATACTTTGGATGAGACAGTGGATCTAGGATCTCATTCCTACAGGTATTCTATCCAGTAATGAAGATCATAATCCATTATACCTTCAAGTAATAAGAGTTGTCTCTTATGCAGGGCCTCTGGTAAATCCTCCATTGGTCCATCCAGGGTGCTGCAGAAGGGGCAGGGATTCCTCTGTATCTCTTGACGTTCCCAGGAGACTAGCTACTAGGTAATGAATTCTTTGACTTTGACAACCCAGGAAACTAGCTGTCCATTCAACAAGCATTTATTAAGGGTCTTTTCTGTGCAAGGCATCATGCCAGGTATATAAAGATAAACATGAAATAGTTCCTGACCTCAAGGAGCTTTCAGTCTACCCAGGGAAATGTGAAGGCACAAATAAGTCAATACAAATAGGTATACAAAGTGATTTCCACAGAGAGGACACCAACAGTTTGGGTGGAGGAAGGATCAGGAAACATCGTTTGTCAGGAGGTGGCTCTTGATCTGAGCTTCAAGGAGGCTAAGGATTGTCAGAGCTGCATCTGCAGAGGGAAGGTGTGACAGCCTCCCTTCAAAGACTAGCACCAACAAGAGACTGCCTTGTGCGGGTAGCAGCAAGTGGGCCAGTTTGGCCAGAAGGGTAGAGTGGGAGGGAATAATGTGAAATCAGCACAGAAGGATAGGGTAGAATTAGATTGTGGATGGCTTTCAGTGCTAAATGGAAGAGTGTATGTTTATTCTAGAGGCAGTAGGAAGTGCTCAGAGCTTCTTGAACAGAGGAGTGACATATTCAGGTATGTAATTTGTCCTTTAGGTACATAATTTTAGTAGCTGTATAGAGGAAGGTTTGGAGAGGAGATAGATAGCTGTGTCCTGACTTGAAAAAATGTCAGTTTTAGCAATATTTTCTCCTAAAATATCAAAATAAATCATGTATATATTTTTTTAAAAAACCTTACGTATGGGAAGTTAGGGTATAAAAATAGGCTCAACTTCTTTTTTTTCCTTTGGCTATCAAATTTCCTCGGGACCCATAGGTTGTGAACTCTTTCAATACATCTCAGGCCCCAAAGTATTCTGTGGCTAAGTTACTTTGGGAAATCATATTATAGTAGTTTTAGATACCTTGGATCCTCACTTTGACAATGCTAGTGACCCATTCATCATTAATTTTTGTGTCATGTAGCAAAGAAACTGTTCCGTGTCTTACTTGCAGTATGGATGTGTGTGTTTTTTATGTCTGCAGATTGCTTGGTGGTGGCATTTTGTATACTAAACTCAAGTATTTAGATGAGTGGAATGTTGGCCTGGAATTACACATCCTTATACCCAAGAGCCTCGAGGACAATTGAAAAAAAAAAGAGGATTCTTAGAAAATTTGGGTTTTTCTAGGGATTCTTCTGCTTGATGAAAAAAGACTGGCTGGCTAGAAGATTTTGAGTAAAAGAAACTCAGCCCCGCACCCCACCCCGCCGCCAGCCTTGACAGAGTATACCTATAGAACTAGACTTGTCCCTTTGTGCTCTAGGCTTCACCAATTCTCCAGACTGACTTGTATCCTGACTCCTACTAGATTTCTTTGCTCTTTGACAGCCACACACACACACACACACACACACACACACACACACACACACACATCTATAGCCTACATTTGTGAATACTGTACAAGCCTAAAATTTTTTGGTTTCAGTTTTTATTTTCTCATCTTAATCAGCTCTTTCATATTCCCTTCCATTGCATGATATTCAGAACCATTGGCTGCCTTTGATCATCAAATCTGCTACGTTCTCCTGTGATCTTTGTGGTTATGCTTTACAAAGCCCTCTTTTCTACAGAGAACAACAAAGAAAATGTATTTTTCCCTCTATAAAATGTCTGTCTGCTTCTCTTTGAGTATTCTGCCTTTTATTTGGGGTCTTTTATCAGGGACTTGAAAGGTTGTAGTCAGTGCTGTGAGACAAAGGTAGAGCAAGTGTGTTTGTCTTGTCTCAAGTGTGTTTTCCACACCAGTACAGGACACGGCACTTTTCAGTAGGTTCTAATAGTTCATAGAATATTAAAGCTTAGAGGAGTCCATACAGTACAGAATGTCAGTGAAGGAAGAGCCATTAGAACAAAGTCAGAGTTAGAGGTAACTTTGGGACTTAAAACATAGAATGTCTGCAGTAGAAGGAACTTTAGAGCATAGGACATGGGATTTTAGAGCTGGAACGGACTTTAGAATTAATCATCTTGTCCTGAGGTGTTAGATGTATCCACAGCACCCCCAAGTGTGACCTGAACCAGATGAAAATGTAATTGGGAAAGATTACAATAAAGCTTAAGTTATGTTAATTTGTGGTTTTCTAAGTCACTATGCCCCCTGCAGGTTTCTTTCTGTATGTTTTAGTGGCCCCTGTTTCTGTTTGACAGACCACTGATCTAGACCATCTAAACTCCCGTTTTTATAGATGAGGAACTCAGGGGGTTGCACAGCTGATGCCAGAGCCACAAAGTAGAGCCCAGTTCTCTTGATTCCTATTCCCATTCCTGGTTTATTTTTGCACTCCTGGTTAGATCTTTTTATTTCTTTGCCTCTTTTTTTAAACATTCAGTTTTCAGATATTCATTTTCTTCTCTCTTCTACCGCCCTCAGCTAGTAGAAGAAAGAAAGGAAAAAGAAAAAAAAAAGAGAAAGAAAGAATCCTTGTGTCATGTAAGCATAGTCAAGCAAAATAAATTCCCACATTGGCCACATCCAAAAATAGATATTTATGTTCTCTGTGAGCCTGGGTTAAGTGACTAGCCTCTGTTTATCTCAGCTATAAAATGAGGATGATAATAGTAGCACCTGCCTCCCAAGGTTGCTGTAAGGATCAAAGGAATTAATAATTCCAAAACACTTAGCACAGTGTCTGGCACAGAGTAGGTACTATATAGAAGTTAGCCATGGCTGATCAGAGTTCTTCAGTCTTTCATAATTGTTCATTTCTACACCAGTGATGTTATAAATTGTTTTCCTAGTTTGGCTTATTTCATTCCACATCAGTTCACGAAAGTCTCCCCAGTTTTCTCTGAAAACATTCATTTTACATTTCTTTTAACATAATAGTCTTCCATTGCATTCCTTTGCCATAGTTATTCATTCATTCTCCAATTGATGGGCATCGCCTTATAAGGTTTCTACTTCTTTGCCACTAAAAAAAAGAGCTGCCATAAATATTTTTGTATATATAGATTTTTTTCCTCTTTCTTTGAGGTATAGGCCTACAATGGCATAGCTGGTCAGAGACATTCACTGTGTCAGTAACTTTTGGGGTATCATTCCAAATATTTGCCAGAATGGTTGGACCAGTTTCATAGATCCACCAACAGTGCATCAGTGGTCCTTTTTTTTCCCGAAGCCTCTTCAGCATTTGCAACGGCTTTTTTTTGTTCAATTTTGTCAAACAGATGGATCTGAAGAGGAACCTCATAGTTACTATGATTTGTGTTTCTCTTAATTATTACTGATTTGGAACGTTTCTTCATATTGCTATGAATAGCTTGGGTTTCTTCCCTTGAGACCTGCCTCTGCATTCTTAGAGCATTTGTCAATTGGTGAACGGCTCTTGCAAATTTAAATCAATTCCTTATATATATTTTAGAAATGAGACCTTTATCAGAAAAACTTGCAATGACTTTTTTCCCAATTAACTTCTAAAACTTCTCTTCTAATGTTAGCTGTATTGGGTTTGTTTGTGAAATAACTTTTTAATTGTCCATTTTATCTTTGGTGATCCTCTCTGTTTCTTGTTTGGTCGCGAACTCTTCCCCTATCCATAGATCTGAAAGGTAATGTCTTCCTTGTTTTTCTTATTTGTCTAGGATATGAGCTTTTCTACCTAGGCTATATATCTACTCTGTAGTACTTTATGAACCCAAGAACAATCAGCATATAAGTTTAAGAGAACAGAGTGAACTTAGTTTTTACATTGACGTTTTTAAAAGGCTAACATTTTCAATAAAAATTGTTTCTTTTCATTTCTGGAAGAGTTTGCCTCCCTAACCAAAAATTAACATAATTCTAACTGAGTGTTTAATTTAGGATTCAGTTTTCCCATGTTTAAGTACTGCCATGGATGAGGGCCTGTGTTGCTAAGCAAAATGAGCTCTTAGCACTCAGTTCAACCAAGTGCCCTTGAAGAGTTTGGCTTTTGTTTCCTTTGATTCATTCAGTGTTTTTCCCTGAGTCTTACGAGGTGCTAAGCCCCAGGCCCAAACTCCTACTAGGTGCTAAGCCTACATGGGTGTGAAGCTCCCAGGGTAGTAAGGGGAGGTGCTAACTCAAGAGCCAATCATAGGAGCCTAAGTTGTGGTCATTCAATTGGTGAATGTCTGAAATGGTGTAAGAAGAGAAGACAGAGCTATTTGTGCAGGGCTCTCACTGGTGGAGACTCCAGGCAGCTGTAGCTAAGACCCCTCCAGCTTGTAACTGGATATTGGGACTCTGTTAAACTCTGGTAACTATGTATCGGGATTTGAATCAGACAAGGTCTGTCTGTCCATGTTTGTACTTTGTTTGTATTTTGCTCTGAAGTTCAGGGTGCTGGCTTTTTCCTCTGAACTAAGTGAGTGATATTTGTATGCTGAATTAAAATAAGCTTGTCAACCTCTCAACGTTGCTTTCCTTAGTAAAGCAGATCAAAAGAACCTGGGCTTTTGCAGCGTGCTGGTAGCGTTCTTGTTGTTGGGCTTGTGTTTGTCCTTCACCCCCACAACAGCTGCCAGCCAGATTGTTGAAACAGGGCCAAGGCTAGATTTGACTTAGACCAGCTTGAGGTGTGATAAAATAAACTTTTGGGAGGTTTTTCTAGTTCCTGTATTTACATCTAGGGGGATTAAGCTGATTTTTGAGCTCTTGCTTCTGAAATCCAGTTGTAATAAATTACCGTCTATCCTGACCTTATGCCAGGACTTGGAAGAGGCTGATCTTGTATGAAAGAGTCTTGACTTCTTAAGGTATTGTTCTGTCCTCGTGTGCCATGGAAAATGTCTGTCATGAAGATGTCTCCATTTCCTTTTACCTCTCTGCACTCTGGTTTCTGACCTCATCGTTCAGCTGAAACTGCTCTTTCCAAAGTTACTAACAGTCTCTTAGTTGCCTAATCTAATGGCCTTTTCTCAGTCCTCATGCTTCTTAACCTCTCTACAGCCTTTGACACTGTGGGTCACTCTTGATATTTTCTTCCATCTAGGTTTTCAGGGCACTGATGTCTCATGGTTCTATTCCTACCCATCTGACCATTCATTTTTTTCTTCTTTGCTAGATCTTCATCCAGGTAACACCCACTAACCATGAGTATTCCATGAGGCCTTGCCTTGGGCCTTCTTCTCTGCTCTTCTCCCTCTATGCTGTTTCGCTTGGTGATCTCATCAACTCCCACCATTCAGTTATCATCTCTGTGTCTCTGGTTCTCAAGTCTGCTTATCCCGCCCTAACCTCTCTCCTGACCTCCAGTCTTACATCTCCAGTTCCTTGTTGGACATCTTGAACTGAATATCCTCTAGACATCTTAAACTCCATGTGTGCAAAACTGAATTCATCTTTCCCCTTAAACTCTCCCCGGTTCCTAACTTCCATGTTACTTTTGAGAGAACCACCATCTTCCTAGTCACCCAGGCTCAGAACCTAGGTGTCATCCTCAATTACCCCTGTCCTATCTAATGTGTTGCCAAGGCCTGCTGATTTCTCCTTTGTAACATCTCTCTTGTATGCCTTCTTCTCTTCTCTGACACTGCCACTACCCTGGTGCAGGCCCTCATCACCTTATACCTAGACTGTTGCATTAGAGTGCTGGTTGGTCTGCCTGCCACAAGTCTCCTCTCCACCCCCCAGTCCATCCTCTACTCAGCATTTTAAAGCACAATTCTGACCATGTCACTCTCTACCCAGTAAACTCCAGTGGCTCCCTGCCACCTCTAGGATCAAACATTAAATGCTGTGGTGTTAAAGGTCTTCCATAACCTTCCTCTCCTCCCCTCCCTTCACCTTTCCAGGCTTCTTCTTACACCTTACATCCTCCCAGTGACACTGGCCTCTTTTCTGTTCCTTGAACAGGGCACTATCATCTCTTAGTTCTAGATATTTTCACTGACTGTCCCCCATGCCTAGAATTCTCTCGCTCCTCATCTCTGCTTCCTGGCCTCCTTCAGGTCCTAGCTAAAATCCTACCTTTCACAGGAAGCCTTTCCTGATCTCCTTTAATGCTAGTGTCTTCCCTCTGTTGCTTATCTCCAATGTATCCTATATATAGCTCGCTTACATGTTGTTTCCCCATTAGCCTGTAAGCTTGAGAGCAGGACCTGTCTTTTGACCTTGTTTTCATCCTCAGTGCTTAGCACAATGTCTCATCCATAGCAGACCCATTAATGAATGTTTATTGACTCTCCAACTGTTTTTCTTTTAAGCTAATCATCTTTAAGGTAGCTATTTTGGTACTAATATTGCCTAAGGGTTTTCTCTGTCTTTGCTATCTTTAAAAATAATTCCCCCTGGTGATTTTATATTCTATTTTGAAAAAAAGATCCCCATAGTCATGAGGTTTTTGCAGAATGGCTGATTTTTTGTTAAGCTTGGTAAACAGAAACCAAAACGTCAGCACTCTAGGGTAGGGGTTCTTAATTTTTTTGTGGGTCATATTTGGCAGTCTAGTGAAGCCTGTGAACTTCTCAGAATAATGTTCTTAAATGTGTAAAATGTATAAAATACATAAGATTACAAAGCAAACCAATTATACTGAAATATTAATATTAAAAATATATAAATAAAATATATAAAAATATACAAATACATACATATTTCACAGACCCCAGATTAACAACCCCTGCTCTAGGGTATCTGTCCATTTATCAGTGTGAGTTTTCCCTTCACTGTAAAAAATTACAACCCTTCCACAAGAGGCTTTTGCTGTTAAATTACTCTGACTGAAAAAAATACCTTACCTTCTAGAACACTGTCATTATGAGCTTCTCTAGACTTAGCTCTATTGGTCTCTGTACCACATTCCAGGCCTTCCCAGCTTTAGAAGGACTCACCAGAGCTTGTAGTCCACTTTCGTCACTTTCTTAAAATCTGGAAGCACCTTCACTCCACCATCTGAAGAGTATTGTAGCCCAGAGACAGAATAATTTGGCACTCACACTCAACCATATCTGTGATCTCATTGATTCAGGAGTTCTTTCAATGATGCAAATCAAAACCCATCCATTCCTGCCTATCCTGTGCAGCTCTTATCCACATCCTCCCATAAGTTCACCATACAGTGCCTACCCAATATGTTGGAAGCCTTCCTTGCTTTCTCTTGGCATTTCAGGGTTACTAGTGAAGCACTCTGGCTCTCCACCTGCTGTTATCCTTTATGTTTGCCATATGACCGACCTCTCATTTCTTCCATCATTCAGTTCTTTGTTGGTATCTTTTATTCCTGTTCTGCTTTGGAATTCCTCATTGGTTGTATGCTGCAGCCTGCTAATACCTACAATGCACCACTCCATTATTCTCTATATGATACTAATTTTTAATGCTTTGGACACAGTAGTGTTCTGTGTAGAATGTATTAAAAAGATGAGCGAGCCTCTTCAACAAAGGAGCATTGTAATTTTGTAAAAGCAGTGTAGCCTGCTCTCTCCCTCCTGTTCATATTTGGGCTCAACTCATTGTCCATCTGTCCTGTCTGTCCCAGATATACATCCTGATGGAAAGCTGTATAGCAGGTCCATCCAAATGCATGTTGAAATCTGGGCAGTAGACACTCTTCCTCCACTTGATCTTTCTTCTGAGGATGGACAGGCCAGCTGGCTTGATGTCATATGCAAACAGGAATCCCTTTTCAATCTGGACTCTCTCCTGGGTCTCTTCCTTCACAGTGGTCTATAGACTCTATGTGTTTGGTTAGTGTGCATCTCCCTATTTTATTCCTCATCCGATGTTTATTATTAGAGGGTTGTTGAATAAGGTTATTACTGTTGTCCTTTCACCAGATGAATCTTGAATTATTTTTGTTTATGTGTGGGTGACACCTTGTAAAAGGAGATGTTTTGTTTTGTTGAGTCGGGTACTCTATCTAACCAAGCAATAATAGTCCCGATGGGATCTTACATTCATTACATCTTTTCCTTATAGTCGTGAAGTGGCATGTAGCCCATTGCTAAGTATCACTTGTAAAAATCTGCATGTTTCCTGTTAATGTTCTCACCGAGGCTGTCCTCATGTATGAATTATTCATAAGCTTTTGTATGAGTTGGAGTAGGTATATAGGTTGATAGTTAGTGATGCTCTCTGAATTACTTTTTTCAGTATTAATAAAGTCCAAAAATTTTCCCATACTTTTGGTATTTTCCTTTCCTTTACATACCTTGTCTATAAGCCTGTCAATGCCCTCACCACTCTGTCGAGGAACACAGTAACAAGAGTGATAAAGCACAGATTTTTCTAGTTTTAGACATAGTTTTAAAAAAGTGGGGGAGGGTGGTGGCAGCTAGGTGGTTCAGTGGATAGAGCACCAGGTCCAGAGTCAGGAAGGCTCATCTTTGTGAGTTCAAATCCCACTGCTGACACTTAATGTGACCCTGAGGAAGTCACATAACCCTGTTCCTCATCTGTAACCTCAGTTCTTCATCTGTAAAATGAGCTGGAGAAGGAAATGGGAAACCACTCTATCTTTGCCAAGGAAAAACCAAATGGGGTCATGAAGAGCGGAGCATGACTGAACAACAAACGAAAAAGATCTTTCCGCCCCAAAGATCCCAAACACCGGTATACATTACGATGATTAAATTCCTTAAAGGTGTCTAGTGTTTTTTCCTTACTTGATAGTTGCCTGTTCTTATGTATATCTTTCTCTTCGTGAGTACATAACTCAGCTCTTATTCTTAATTAGTTCTCCTTTGGAAGAGTTGCACTTTACCTTGTTTTGCTTCAGAAATTAAAAGGTCAAATTCTTAGTGACTGTTAACCCAAAGGAGAAGCATTTTGTGATATTGTGAAGTCCCTTGGCTAATCTTTTGGCTAATTAAAGTTGTTAAAGGCTCTGCATTTAGTTTCAAAACTAACTGCTGCAAGAATTTTGTGGTTAAAATAAAGTAGGAAATTGCTGCTTTCTTCTCCTTCCTAGTGTTCTGAATTTTCCCAATTAACTGGTTCCTTGAGTCATCTTTTCCATTTTTGTCTTTCCTCTTTGGCAGGTAGTGTTACTCATCTCTTAGAAAAGTAGAAAGAAGGAAAGAAGACTGATTATAGCTCTGCAAGGTTTAGATTTCTAAATGTGCTTTCTTTACCTTTTGAATCAGTTTGTGAACCGTGTAAATCTGGGATGTAAAAAGCTTTCTTAGATTAGCCAGAGTTTCTGCCGATTTTATGTGTGAACCCAAGAACCAGAGAAGAGAAAGCGTGCCTCTTAATCTCCTTTGAGAGTCTGGATCTCTAAGAAAGCTGTTTCTGTTCGATGTTCTGGACTCTGTCACAGAATCATAGAATGTCAAAGTTGTAAGGGACCTTTGAGTATAAAATGTTAAACCTGAAAGGAACTTTAGTGACCATCTAGCCTAATCTTTTCATGTTATAGGCCTAGTTAAAGTGTCATACCCAAGATTATACCTAGAATTGTAACAGCACTACGATTAATAATAATAGCTAAAATTTCTATAATGCTTACTATGTGCGCGATGCTGTGCTTCATAATTATTATTTCATTTGATCCTTACAGCACTGGGAGTAGGTACTATTATTATCCCCATTTACATGTGGGGAAACTGAGGCAAACAGGTTAAATGACTTTACCAGGGTCACACAGCTATTAAGCATCTGAGGTTGGATTTGAACTCAGATCTTCCTGACTCCCAGTCCAACACTCTATTCACTGTGGCACCCAAGTGCCGCATAACTCCATGCAAGCTCCATGAAGGCAGAGCCTTTGTCACTCATGTCTTTGCGTCCTCAGTATGTCTTGCTGAGTCATGTCTTACGTTAATAAATGTTTGTGGAAATGAAATGAACAGTACACCCAATTTCTAGGGCTTTTTTCACAATATGACAAGTCCATTTCTACTAGGGAGCACAAGAGTGATTTACCACAATGCAGCAGAGAGGGCTTTAAATTGGAGCCCCAAGACCTAGATTTCAATTCTAGCTCTGCCATTTAGTACCCTTGTGACCTGGGCCAAAGATTCCTCAACCGTAGAATAAAGGGCTTGGACTAGATGACGTCTAAGGTTCCTTTCAACTCTAAGCTTTAAAATAATGCTCACAATGAAGTAACTACTCATTCAGCCAACGTAGGAGGAAGTGAGAAGGGAGAGGAAATGAGGTTTATCCAGCATGTAAGCTTAAAGTTGAGCTCAGGAAGATAGGGCTGGAGAAAATGGATAGGGCTGTACTCTCAAAGAGATAAAAGAAAGAGAAATCGGGCCTACCTGTGCTAAAATGCTTATGATAGTTCTTTTTGTGGTGGCAAAGGATTTGAAACTGAGAGGTGCCCATCCATTTTGCAATGGTTGAACAATTTATGGTGTTTGGAACACAATTCTGCTGTCAAAAATGGGGTGCGTGTGGGGGGGGAGTCAGAGAAACCTGAGAAGACTTATATAAATAGATACAGAGTAGACTGAGCAGAACAGGGAGGAAAATGTATACAGTAACAACAATACTGGAAGAGACAAACAACTTTGAAAGACTTAGGAACTCTGATCAATAACTCTGACCATCCACAGCTCCAGAGGACTCACGATGAAACCAGCTGCCCAGCTCCAGATACAGAAACAGACTCCAGACTTTTGGAGATGGCCCATGCGTGAATTTGCTTTAATAATAATAGTGATAGTTAGCATGTATGTAGCACCTACTATGTGCCAGGCGCTATGCAAAGTACTTGACAGATGTCTCATTTGATCCTCACAGCACCCTGGCAGGTTACCCATGACTAGTCCCATTTTGAAGTTGAGGAAGTTGAGGCAGCTAGTGGTAAAGTGACTTGCCCAGGGTCTCCCAGCTGGTCAGTGTCTGCAGGGGGGTTTGAGTCCAGGTGTTCTCAACTCTAGGACCAGCCCTGCACTGTCTGGCGGCCCTGAGTTTTGTTTGACTGTGTGTGTGTGTGTGTGTGTGTGTGTGTGTGTGTATTTGTATGTTTTTCTTGCTTTCTCAGTTGGGGGGCAGGAGAAAATAAAATTTAAATTTTTTTTAAAAAGAATCTGAGCATAACCAGAGATAGGAGGCCTCCCTTATACGTCCACAACACAGACATTGTCACTATTTTACCATTAATAGCACTTTCCTTAATAATTTTTTGTAGTGTCAGGTTTGATATAGAAACATAAAAGGGTTGATAGGGAATCTTAATTAAATCTAGGGTGGCTCAAGGAGAAATCAATTGTACCTCCCTCAAATGAGCTCAGCTGGGTCTCAAATGCAATTATGCAGTAACAGTGAGGTCATTGTGGTCTGAGTGTGCAGTTATCTCTGATCTTCCATTATAGGCACCTTCCCTCCCTGTGGATTATGTCCCCATCAGGGTGCATGGAAATTTTTTGTGAAATGAGGCTTGTGGCCTGTCCCCCTGGAAGGAAGCAGTGTTTTCTCTCTCTTTGTTAAGGCAAGCAGTGATGCTGTGGAAGACACTTCCAATGGCAAGAAAATGAAAAATTAGGGGAGAGATCATCAAATTACTTTTTCTTCCTCCCTCCTAGTTTTCTTGGGATCAGAGAATTTCCAAGCTGGAAAGGACCTTAGGACAGCTCCCTGCTTAGCTCCCACCTGAGAATGCAGAGTTTCTTTCCCAAGCAGCTCAGCCCCAGTGCCATCTTCTCTCTGAAGCCTCTCCTGATCTTCCCAGTGGTTAGGGCCTTCGCCCCCAAATTACTTTGTATATATTTTATATTAATTTATCTGTGCATGTGTTATTTCCTTCCAATAGAATGTAAGTTCTTTGAGGGTAAAGATTGTTTCATTTTTGCATTGTTATATCCTGTGCCTAGTACTGTACCTGGAACATAGTTGTTGTTAAGTCATTTACAACTCTTTGGGACCTCATTTGGGGTTTTCCTGACAAGATACTGGAATGGTTTACCATTTCCTTCTCCAGCCCATTTTACAAATGAGGAAACTGAGGCAAACAGAGTCAAGTGACTTGCTCAGGGTCACACAGCTAGCAAATGTCTGAGGCTAGCTTTGAACTTGGGAGGATGAGTCTTGACTCCAGGCCTAGCTCTCTATCTATTGCTCCACCTAGCTGCCCTGGAACATAGTAAGTGTTTAAGAAATATTTGTTGAATTTAATTGAATACAGCGTGTTAGAGCTGGAAGACCCTCGAGATTTAGTCTGCCCGCCATTTTATTGAAGGGAAAATAAGATGCAGCAAGTTTTAAATCATAAGGTCACAGAATGAATTAATAGGAGTACAGCTCAGTCCTCCTGACTCCAGCATTCTTTTCACTGCTCCACACTGAACAAGTGGAAAATGTATCTCTTAAGTGCTTCCTGCATTCAAAAGTGCTTACCATATACTGTGCTAACCTCTGGCACTAGAAGCAGAGAAGGGCGTCTATTAGAAACGAGGCTGCCGTTCAGAGCCATGAATTTGAAAGAAACCTTGGGTTTATTTTGGGAGATTGAGGGCCTTCCTGGTCCGAACCCTCCCACATGCTGGCTGTGTGGATTTGGGCAGAATCCTAAACCTCGGGAAACTTTGGCTCCTTCTATCAGTTGGAGTCAACCCCATCCGCCCTCGCAGGGCTGATTGGAAATAATTCATGAAGAAACTTTTTATAAACCATAATTGATGCATTAATTCTTATACATTATTCCTTTCTCATTAAGAAATGAGTCAGTCCACAAATCTTTATTAAGCTCTTGCTGTGTGCCCAGCACTGCTTTAGGCACTGGGGACACAAAAACAGAAGTTTGAACAGTCCCTGCCCTCATGGAGCTCTACAGTCTTGTCAGGAGGGAACTTACATATAGAGAGGAAAAGACAAAATAAATTTGGGGTCAAGGGGAGGCTCAAGAAAGGCTCATGTACCAGCTGGTGGCCATGAAGGCAAGTGGGGATTCTGAGAGCTGGAAGTGAGGAGGGAGTGCACATCTGGCAGGAGGGACAGCCAGTTCAAAAGTACTGAGGCAGGAAATGGCATGCTTTATGTAAGAACAGCTTGACTGGACCACAGTTTGCATGAAGAGCAGCAATGTGCAATAAGGTTACAAAGGTAGGCTGGAGGCAAGAGGCTTGGAGGCTTGTCCTATCTTGGAGACAATAGGGAACCACTGGAATTAGTGAATATAGAGTAATGTGTTCCAGTTTGCACTTTAGGAAAATTAGTTTGATAGCTGTGTGAAAGGAATGATTAGAGAGGGGAAAGATGAGGCAGGGATCGTCCAGGCAAGGAGTGTTGAAGGCCAGAAATAAGATGGTGACTGTGTAAGTCATGAGAAGAAGGTGGATACAAGAGGTACTGTGGAGATAGAAACCATGAGATTTGACAGTTGATTGAATATGTGGGGAGGAGTCAAAGGTAACACTGAGCTTGTGTCTGAGTTACTGGAAGGATGTTGATGCCTTTAACAGAAATAAGAATGTTTGGGAGTGAGGGCAGGACTTGGCGGGGGGGGGGGTGTTGAGTTCTCTTTCGGACATAATTGAGTTTCTAATGTGTATAGATTTCCTGCTTGAAATGTCCAGTAGGTAACCAGTTGATGTGGGGCTAGAGCTTGGCAGAGAGAACATGTTCTGGGAGTCATCAGCTTAGAGATGTGATGTAAGCTGATGAGCTCACCGAAAGTGAGTGTAGAGAGATAAGAGGACCAAGGCCAGAGCCTTTGAATGTACCTGTAGTTAAGAGGTGTGTTGTGGATGACAATCAACCGAAAAAAGGCTGAGAAAGAAAAGCCAGATGAGTGGGAGGAGAACCAGGAGAAGGCAGGGCCACAAAAATCCACGAGGAGATGATGGTTGGTGTCAAATGCTGTGAAGAGGTCAAGAGGATGAAGACTGAGAAAAGGACATCAGATTTAGAAATTGAGAAATCACAGGTGACTTTGGAAAGGATAGTTTCAGCTAAAGGATAAAATTGGAAACTATGTCATAGGGAGGTTAGAAGAGAGGGAAAGGAAGTGAAAGGAATAAGCAGAGCCAGCATTTTCATGGAATTTGGCTAAGGAAGGTAGGAGAAAGATAAGACAGTTGTTCACATGGACAGTAGGGCCTAGTGAAGATTTTTAAAGGTGGTGGTGGTGGGGAATTGTGGTGATATTTGTAGGCGTAGGGAAAGAACCAGTAGATAGGAAGAGATAGAAGATTAGAGGGAGAAAAGGATGAGAGCAGGAACAGTCTGCTTAAAGGAGAGAGGATCAAGGGTAGGTACAAAGGGTTCTTGGCCTTGAAAGGAGAAGGCCATTCCTTCATCAGAGCTCAGAGTAAAGGGAGAATGTGAGGGATGATGGCAAAGGAAAGGGACAAATGCTGTCTTCTTGTTCTTTCATAGGCTGATCATAAATAGAAGTTTCTTCTCCTCCTGCAGGTGTCTTGGCCATCTTGATCCCTCGGCTAGACCTCGTCATCTCCTTGGTGGGCTCTGTGAGCAGCAGCGCCTTGGCTCTTATCATCCCTCCGCTCCTGGAGATCACCGTGTATTACTCGGAAGGCATAAGCCCCATCACCATTGCTAAGGACGTCTTGATCAGCACCTTGGGCTTCATTGGGTTTGTGGTGGGCACCTACCAAGCAATCTATGAGCTGCTCCAGCCAAGCATGTCTCCTACCTCTGCCAATGTTACTAGTGCCTTTGTACAATGACCTTTTCGGTACCTTCTCTGTGCCACCCCACCCCACCAAATGTCTGTTGCCAAGGCCTGGAGTAAGGCTGCGGATGGAGCGGGCTAGGTAGGGGGCTGCTCTTATTTGGCACCTGGTGACTTATAAATAGGCAGGCCAGTGGGACAGGTTAGACTGTGGATGATTCCAATAGTGATGGTAATCTCTTGGTACTCGTTTTACCCCAACACTTTCCCACCCATTCCCTCCCCTCCTACCTTTTGTGGCTTTGATCTTAGTGTAGCACAACTCTCTCTATCTTTCACCTAGATAGTTTCCTCTCCTCTGGACAGCCTCCACGAACAAGGATCACGGTCCGTCTGTTTGGCTGCTATCCTTGTTGTTTTACCTCTGTTTTTCCTGCCATCAGGACTCTTCCAGGGGGCTGCACCTTAAGCCACTTTCAGCAGAATACTTCAAATTACAGCCTTGATCCTGGCTTGATCCAGGTTTTCTGGAGCACCTTAGGCAGCACCTTCCCCTTGAATCTACCACATGTCGGGGACAAATATGAGCACATTCCACATCTCTTAGCACTTTGAACACACTGAGTACTGTCTGAGTTCAAAAACTTTCTATTTTATTTCAAGTTAGGTCTCTGTGTCTGAACTCTTTCTGAGTCTGTAGTTGCTGGGGTCATTAGACCCAACCTATTCTTACCAAACCTCACCATTGCTCTTCCTAGGAAGAGGATGACTTGATTCAAACTCGGAATTTATTGTACATTTGGCATAAAGATGGGGAAAGCAGCCTACTACTCTTATAACCATCCTCTAAGAGAAGATTAATGTACTTGGGACAAGACTTGAGGCCCACATGAGGCAAAAAGACAACGGGATTGAAAATGTGTCACTGGAAGTTCAGAAAATTCTATAAGCCAGGCTCCCCAGTCTCTATGAGAATGAATTGAAAGGTATGACAGTATCCTTATTCACGGGCATATACTGGAACCCTGAATCCATCCCAGTCTGGTTAAATTGGCGGCATATGTCCCTGCCTCATTCTCCTTCCTGGCTAGGGGTTATGCATTCCGTCAACAAAGATGAGAAGTCAAGGTCAGCAAGCCCAGGCCTTGAGGGTGTGTAGAAACAATGAAATTGAGGAATTTCCACCATGTGGGGTGAAGTTATGTTGTTACACTTGATTAATTAAGGAGTTCAGAGAGCTCTGGATAGTACAGTCTTTACTGGCTCCAAAGCTTTCTCTCTGTCCCACACTTCTCATGAGCCCCATTAGCTTACTTGGGGCACTGGTAACACTATTGTAAGGGATCCTGTCCTTTTCTCTCTATGAGGTTTCCCTATATGCCCAGGGCATTGGTTGCTAAAGATCAGAGGCTACATTAGCCTAAATTAAGGTTTCGGAAGCCTCCTAGTCCTGAGTTTGAGAAGGGGCTGAACTAGCTTCTTGAAGATGAGTCTCACTTGTCTGACTTTTTACTGTTCGTCACCCTTTCTGCTCGATGATTAGGAAGCAATCAAAAGGGCATTAATGAATTCTTTGGCTGTGTGTGTTGACCCAGAGGGTTTTAGCAAAGGTCCATTTGGTACCTCTCACACTGCTCCCTGTGCCCCTACCCCTCTGCTCTGCTGCCCTGGAAATGCAGGTGCCTTAGGGAGTAGGGTTAGAGAAGGGAAGTTCACCTCTGCATCTTGGCTTTGCCTTTTTGCCTTCAAGCGAGGCTCAGGCTTCTATGTGAGCACTCGGTGCCTAGGTCAGTGCAATGGCTGAAGGCAAAAGCTTCAGTCGTGGCCACCCTGTTTCTCTGGCATCAATGGAATCTCAGGAGTCCTTCCTCCCTTCTCTGTTGTATGGCAGGATGTCAGGTGAAGGGGCTGAGAAAGGCTTTCTTTTTAAATGTACAACGTCTCTTAATGGATAAAAGACACTTAAAAACTCTAGCAACAAGGATTCACATCGAACAATCAAACTGGAGACTTGTTCTGGTCCCATGCCTGTTAGAACCAAATTACAATTTAGGCCTTGGGTTTTGCCGATGGGAATTTTGCTTTCCATCCCATGCTGTTAGGGGATAGGAAAGGGGCTTGAAGAACAAATACACACTAGAATGGATAGGAGGCTCTGGTTCTTTGGTTCTTAAATTCCAGAAGGGAATTTAATAGGTTTTTTCCCCCCACTATTGGCCAGGCTTCTGGAATCTATGTAACCACTCTGCAGTTGGCCTAGCAGTCTATCCAGAATGGTCTTCAGGCCTTCTTCCCTCTTCTTATTTCTTTGGAACCCCTTCTACTTCAATGCTCTGGCCTAGGCCATGACCTCAGGGCCTAGAACGCCTGACTCAGAGGCCCAGGACCTCCCAGCTGTGGAGCAAAAGCCTGCCCGATCTTGACATCAGCTTTTTCCTCTTGAGGGATCAGTGCCTCCGATTTGCACTTTGTAGAAACTAAGGAAGGGCCTCTGTCCTCTTAAGGGTCCTGGGTATGCAGCTCATGTCACAGGAGGTCTCCTTCCTGCTTAGGCTGCAGAAGTACTCTGAGGGCTGCACTGCTTCTAACAAAAGCCATCCCTGCCTGAACTTGACTCTCCCGGGAAGTAGTTACATGAGATCCCTCAGCTAGGGGACAAAACACTTAAAAGGAGAAGGCAGGCACAGGGGAGCTTTTTTTTTTCCCTTTGTCTTCTGAGTAGAGAATCAGAGCCCTAAAGACCCTGCCCTCTAGGGAGTAGCTCTCTACCCACCTCCATAATCTTCCTATCCCTTCTTTGTTTCTTCCTCCCCTTGGCACCTCCTTGCTTGGAAATATTCCAGGCT
>CM053625.1:41426976-41492534 GCA_028646595.1 Phalanger gymnotis
TTTCATTGAATCTTACTAAGTGCTAAGCCCCAGGCCCAAACCCCTATTTGGTGTAAAACCTATGTGGATGTGGATTGGCAACTAAGGTGGGGCCCAAGGTGGGGCTAACTCCAGGGAGGGCCTAGTTTACATGTCTGGGACAGCAGAGGCTTTTAGACCAGGTGGGTTTAAGTCCACCCCTTTGTGACGATTCTAGGTCACGTGGGTGAGTCACATGTGTGACTCACCCCTGATGCTGAAAAAGATATAAAACTAGGGCTTGGCCTCCTCTTCCTTGGAGCTCTTTGCCGCAGCAGTGGTGGCGCGCATAACTCTGGGCCAGCCCTTGTTCTGAGCTCCCAGGCTGAACCTAGATGTTGGTAACTGAATCCTATTGGGTCTGTCTGTTGATGTTTGTAATTTGTTTGTATTTTCCTCTGAAGTTAAGGGTGCTGGCTTTTTCCCCTGAACTAAGTGAATGATATTTGTGTGCTGAATTAAAGTAAGCTTGCCAACCCCTTCACTTTGCTTTCCTTAGTTAAGCAGATCAAAAGAGCCTGTGCTTTCTGGGTGCTGGCAGCTTTCTGGGTGCTGGCTGTGGGTGGATCTTACACCCCCACAGAAGCTGCTAGCCGGATTGTTGAAACATATGTTGGGTTCAGGTCCCCTGTCTCTGCTAACATCTACCTTCACAAGGGCATTAGTTTTATTTAGTGCCATCTAAGTGTTAGACTGATGAGTATTGCTGTGCACACACAAACCCTGAGCAGAAGTGAATAGTTTTGTGTTAGCCTAAACCCTATTGCCTATAGCCTCCCCATTCTGTGATCTAACTTATCTACCCTAGTTAGTGTTGGATATACTTAGTACAAAGACCCCATCCTTTGAAACTATAGTCTTCCCCTTCAGAAAATCTTCTAGTTTTGTGAATCTCTTAAAGTAGTGAAGCCGAGCTGGAAAATTAGGAAAGATCTCTTTCCTCCCTTTCTCTCACCCCTCTGGGTCCCTATTAGGCAGAAGAATGAATGCCTTCTGTATTTAACACTACGTACTCACTTCCTGCTTTCTTCAAGTATAACATTAAAATCCCAAACTCATTGTTTACAGATTTTATCCCTTATTCGCTACTGCAAATGAATTGGTCTCAGTGTCTAATTTGTATAATAAGGTAATAGAGGGTCAGTGCTTGGTGTTGCTTCCTGGGCAGGACATTATGCTACTTACTCTCAAAAGAGCCATAAATTTGCTACTTTATCTTAAGAGAGCCATAAAGTGAAAATGGTCTGATTTGGTAACTATCGAATTGCCCTGTATTTGAAATCTGCAGAAAGGACCAAATGGCTATCCACGAGAACAAAGTGAACAAACATCCCAGACAGCAGCACAGGCAGGGGGAGACTAGGGAGTGGAAGGGTGTGTTTTGCCTTTGAAATGTTGAGTAGAACGGCTTAGGCAGTTTATCCCTCTAGCTCCAAAGTAGTTTGGCCTAATGGTATCAAATGTCTTCTGAATCTTTGTACCCTCAAAGCCCCTTATTGATTTGGTACCAGGGTTGGGACCAAGCCAGGGACAGAGAGTGCACAGTCAGAAATAATTGGTTTTTGTTAACATCAAGAAGATATTAATGAATTATCAGAGGGTTAAATTTGATGTCTAACGATTACCGAACTGAAAAATCAACCAATCATGTTTGCCATTGTCCAAATGAATGAGAGAGTAGAAAGTCTTAATCCAATGTAAGATTGTCACATGGCAGATCCCAGTAACCAGGATATCACTGTATGATGCAACCACCAGGAGCTGATGGTATTGTCAATGTTTTGTGCCTTGTATGTTTATATTAAGTACAGATATGGTTCATGCAGGAGCTTGTGGGAGATTTTGTGTTTGATTCTACACATGGATCATGTCTTTTTCCTTTCAATAAATGAGGTGTTTTGTTTTGTTTTTTAATTTCGAGAGGTTTCTGCCATTGGCGTTGTGTTTGTTTGTTTTTTTGTGGTGCTTAGGTTTAAATGTTCCTCATTCATGTCTCTGGAGGAAATACTGGTTATGGGGTGCTAGATAGGAAGACAGAGCTGAATGTGGTAGAGTTAGAAAAACTAGTTTGGGAATCAGAAGATCCCATTTCCTGTTTCAGTGCTATAAGCCCCTAGAGGACGTTCTAGATGGCTGGGGATAAAAACAGAAAGAAAACCAGTCCCTGACCTCAAAGAGCATACGTTCTTTTGGGAAGGATACAGTGTTGACACAGATAAGTAAATGCAAAGTCATTTGAAGAGGGACACAACACTACGTACTAGAGGAAGGTCAGGAAAGGCTTCCGGTAGGAGGTAAGCCTCATGGGAAGCTAAGGATTCCAAGAGGTGACAGTGAGGAAGAGAATGCATTCCAACCATTGGAAATGGACAAGGCCAAAGCAGGGAGCCAGTAGATGAAACAAATAAACTAAGTTTGGAGAACAGCAAGTGGTCCTACTTTGCATGGAATCTAGTTTATGTGAAGAAGAGTTATGTGAAATAAATCCATTAAAGGTAAATTAGAACCAAATTGTGAAAAGCCTTAAATGACAAGCTGAGACGTCTGTGTTTATACTAAAGGCCATAGGGAACCACTGAAAATTCTTAAATGCTCTAGTTACATGGTAAGACTTTTAGGAAAATTTTTGGGGTGGCTTTTTAGAGGATGAATAGAGAGGGGAGAGACTGGGAGCAAGGAAGTCAATCTACTAAGATAACAAATGTGAAAATGCTCCGTAATTGCAGCGTCCTAGAAACAGGACCTATATAGCTAGATCCAGGTCAGAAAGATAGCCTATGCTTAGACTTCCATGTTTCCTCAGCCTTTTTCCTGTGGATTATTTCTCTCTGCCCAGAATGGGTGGTCTCTAAGCTCCCGTAGAGTCCCAAAAGTGGAAGGGACCTCAGAGGTCAGCTAGGCCAACCTTCTCCCTGAATAGAAATTCTCTTTATCAAAAGCCTCCCTGGTCTCCACTTGAATACTTCCAGCAGTGAGAAATAACTCCTGTGTCTCCTGAGGCAATCAGTAACACTGTTGGAGGGCTCCAGATTTTAGAAGGTTTTCCCTTTCTGTGGATCCATATGCCTCCCAATAACTTCCACTCATTGTTTTTCGTTCTGTCCTCTGAGTCAATCCGAATCGATCTAATGCTTCCTTATATAACTATCCTTCAGTTACTTGAAAACAGCAGGCCATGTTTCCTCAAAGTCTTTTCTTCTTCACACTAAACATTCCCAGCTGAACAATAGTATGGCCTGGTCACCAGGCCTTCCATCCCGGATGCTCCACTCTGGACATGTAGTTTGATTTATCATTGTCCTTTAAATATGAAGCCCACAACTGAATACAGTACTCCAGGAGTGATCTGGTGCCTTGCTTCCTTGACTGCCCCGTGTTTGCTGATAGTTGTTTGACCCTCACTCCTGCACATCAGGCTTCCGAGGCTTCTTGGGTACCAGGCTACTTTGTTAGAAACATCTATGTCAACACTCCAGAGTGCTGACTCCACTCCACAGGGCTCTGAGCCAGGAACTACCAACTGGGTCGCTTCCTTCAGACTTACAAAGCCCCTTCAAAAATGGAAAAAGCCAGGAGCAGAGTTTTAAGGAGCCTAAGAGGTTTAGGGATTGCTGATTGATAAACACTGACCTGGAAAAGATACCAAAGCCCAGCTACACTGAGAATTTTTAATAGTTTTACAACCATTCTCTCCCTGAAATAAATGCCTGCATCAAATTATAGGTGACAATGCAGGTAAAGAATGTTCACCTGAGACAGAATGTTGAAGACTCTTCCCTAGTTTGACTAAAGAATGCCCTCTGGTGGCCAGACTCTTAATAACTTTTAAAAAGGTGAGGAGGCAGCAGGGAAAAAGCACAATGGCTAAACCTATCATTGACCTCTCAGAAGTAGGCTAGCTGGGAGATGATGATAAGCCATTAGAGCCTCAGAATTGGAATTAACTTCACCAAGGCCTTACCCCATCCATTAACTGTCTTATAGCATCCCTGACAGGGTGGAGGACAGGGGTCATCCAGCCTCTGCTCCCCACCTCCAGTGTGGAGCAAGCATCTCTAGGGAGATGAGCTCTACAGAGCTTATGTCATTATTAGATAGCACTAAGCATTGGAAAGTTCTTTATTGAGTTGAAATAGTTTTCTTGTATCTTTTGTTCATTGATTCTTGTTCTATTTCCTGAAATAGCACCCTGCCTGGTAAAGGTAAAGGAGTGGGACATTAGCAGGAGAGACTGAAAGTGCTGGTGGGCAGGATCAGGGCATGCAGGAAGTAGATGGTGCTGTAAGGACTGGGGGAAGGTAATAGGGACTGGAATAGAAGTAAAAGGCAGAATTTCCACATGTGCCCTTTGAGGGCAAAATGGCAACCAGCATCACAGATTCACCCAGGCACATAGTCTTAAAGGCCTTTTGCCTCAGTGGCTCTCAAAGAAGGGGTATCTAGTGCCCTGTGTACATAAGGCTACGTGTACCACTTTTGACTCCAAAAAGCCAGCGTTCTCACCTTCCTCCCCAGGGCTCAGCACAGAAAACTCTCCTTGGGGCCTGCTGTAAAAAGTTTGGCAGGTGTGACTGTCACAGGGTCCCGCTAGAGAAGGATGGGGGTCCTTAGTCTCCCTAAGAGCCAATGGCGTCTCTCTGAAATTACCTCCGGTTTATCCTGTGTCGTCTTTGTATGTACTTATTTGCATGTTGTCTCCCCCATTACATTGTAAACTTCCTGAGGGCAGGGACTGTTTTTTGCCTTTTCTTGTACAGTGCCTGGCACATAACACATAGTAGGTGCACAGTAAATACAGTAAATGCTTTTGACTTGTCTTTGCCTTATTCAAAATTCCCATAAAGGTTACCTAAAATTATCTTGGGTTGGAGAATCATATAAAGTGGGGCAAGGGGAGGAAGGGAGAGACTCTGCCAGTTTGGACATTTTTCTTTCTGGAAAAGCTGGAAGTGACTTGGGTATATTAATAATAAATTAAATAAAATTGTTTCTGGCAGACTAGCCTAAATTGCAGTAACACAGTAATAGTATTAACATTTTTTCCTCAGCATTCCTGTTGCTGCCCTCTACGAACCCTCATTCCAGCAAGATCAGCCTCCTTCCTTTTGCCCATACTCCTACCCAGGCCCTGGGGCTTATTTGTATCTCCAGGCCTAGTCCAGGGAAGTGTGGGCTTCTGTTCATCCTGTTCCCTCTGCCAAAGTCTTCCCCCTCATCAAATCCTGCTTGTCATTCAGAGACTAGGTCAAGGAAAAATAAAGCTCACATTTCTAAGGTTTATAAAACTTTCCTCACAACCCTGTGATAGTTAAGTATCGTTGCCCCATTTTATAGATGAGGAAACTGAGGCTCAGAAAAGGACCTCATCTGAGCCATACAATGCAGATGTAGGATCTTCTATGACCTCCCCTGTTCTAGCCCGCACACACAGCTCCTCTGATCCATAGGCTTTTAGATTTAGAGTTTGAAGGGATCTGAGAGACCATCTAGCCCAACTCCTTCATTTCACAGATAGGGAGACAGAGGCCCAGAGACATTAGAAATGACATGCTCAGTTTCACACTGGTGCCAGGTGTGCTGAGCCAGAATTCCAACTCCAAAGCCAGCATCTTTTCCGTCGTGCTTCTCTGCTTCAGTCATTGGATGCTTCCACACACTTGTTTCCTTTTCATGGATTTATGCACTTGTATCCTTAGTGAGACCATATGCTCCCTGAGACTACAGACTGTTCCTCTTGCCTTCACCCATGAAGGACAGGTAGCTGGCACAGTGGATAGAGCAGTGGGGTCTGGAGTCAGGAAGACTCATCTTCTTGAGTTCAAATCTGGCCTCAGACACTTACTGCCCTGGACAAGTTATTTTAATCCTGTTTGCCTCAGTTTCCTCATCTGTAAAATGAGCTCGAGATGGCAAACCACTCTAGTATCTTTGCAAGAAAATTCCAAACCAGGTCACAAAAAGTTAGACACGACTGAAAAATGACTGAACATTGACAACAAATCCCCCATGGACCCTGGCATGAGGTTGGGCCCAAAGCTAAGTGGATGCTTGAGAGACTGAAAGCAGACAGTATGGTCTAGTGGAACCCACATCAAAGCCTTGTAGCCAACAAGGAAGCTGCATTGTGCTTGCCAGACCTCTCCCCATATACCCTCCTGCCAATGTAACTCAAGCTAGACAGGAAACACCAAGATCCAGAAAGTAAAATAAAAGTTCTCTTTTATTGTAAAAAAAAAAAATCCATTCACACATGTCAGCATACATACTTCCACACACCACATCCATTCCTTTCCAAGGTAGACTTCCACAGATTACACAGCAGTCAATGCAAGATGCTCTGTGAAAGCCCCCAATTTTCTTCAACTCCAGAGATGACACACGAAAAGGCAGTGGACCCTAGTGAGGGATGGGGAGGTGGGGGGCAGCCAGGGGCCTGAGTCCCCAACCCCACTCCCTCTCCCAGCTATATATGTTTACTTGACACATAAGAACACGTGTATGCGTGCACACCCACACTTGACACCTCCATGCATGGGTGTGGCATCACCTCACACAATACTGGGATTGGCAGGCCTGGAGTAGGGGTTTGGGAATAGCGGGCCACTCTCGAGAGCCACGTGAGGCCTCAGGGCAGTGGGTTGATAGTCAAAATGACTGGCAGATGCGGTGTGGCCATCCCTGTCCCAAGTGGGTGTCGTAGTCCCTGTCTCCATGAATGAGGCAGGCCCCAGAAACTATGGGCAGGGAAATAGGACTCAACATGAAAGACTGTTTCTGGCTTCATGGGCCTCCTGAAGGAATGGACTCTTCAGGGATAGCTAGAAGGTAGGATATAACATCTGGGCAATCTCTACCCGCCTACTCACTCCCAAGCCAGAAAGGCAGGACAAGTTTTCATATCAACCGTATGGTTTGGGGTCTGTGGGCCCAGGGAGTGGTAGGCCATCTAAGCTCCTGGGCAGCTGTTGCCGTGCCCCCCAGGGCTGACCCTATCCTTGGAGAGTAGTATTTGCAGGTCTCTCTGGGCCCTGGTTTCTCAATGCCCTTCGCCATAGCCCTGGAGGAATGATACTGTTAGGGCCATGAGCTAAACTGGACACTCAGGGCCAATCCTGTCTGCCTTAAGGACTGAGGGAAAAAACTGGACAAAAGCCTTGCCGCCTCAGCTTGAATTCGAGACCAGTTTCTCCAACCCAGGCAAAGCCTTCCTAGGCAACTGGTCTGTGCTCTCCTGGTTATCCAGGGGCTGGGTCCGTCTCTGGAGCTGTAAGACATAGTACCCACAGGGCCACCCACACTCCTGGGGGAAATGCTGTGGCACCTAAAGAGCTGTTTGGATGTTGTCAGGAGGAGGAGGGGCATGGAGACTTCTCTCCCATGCACTCCCTTGAGAGAGGAAGGAAGGTGTCCAAAGGGGCAAGTCCCTTTCTCCCTTCCCGTCCTGCTCTTGTCCTCCTCTGCGGCCCTGCAACTAAAACATGACCTCCTCACAGCTGCCATAATCACTCTCCACCATGTCTGATCCCTCGTAATGCAGTGGGCGACCTGGTGGGCAGGGTACCACCTCACAGTCTGCATAGGAGGGTTGGGCCACGCTGAGCCGTACACTCACCCGTTTGTAGGCCCCCTCAGTGGGATAGAGGGGGCCCCCGGGCTGCAGCAGGTGAGAGGGGTAGTAGCTAATGGCTGTGTATTCATTGGGGCAGGGACTACGTGGACGTTCCCTTGGGTCTGGGCTGGGGGGTGGCAGGGGCAGGAAGTCCTCCAGGTTTTGGTTGCTGTATCGGGGTGGGATGGGGGCCCGCTTATTGGTTGACTCCAGTGGAAAGGGGAAGCCTCCATACAGGGTAGATGGCTCAGGTTCCACAGGGGGAGGTGGACCGCGGTGGGGTGAAGCTGGCAGTGGGGCCTGGATCACCTCATATCGGGGATACTCCTGAAGATCAGCTGGTACATATGTAGGGGCCCAGAAGGTGGTCTCTGCTGGGTACACTGGAAAGAAAAACAAGAAAATCAGTTCAAGGCCCCCCCAACTTTTGTGTGGTTAAGATGCCCTGGATCTCCTCATTAACTTTGGCCAATAAGAGGCCACAAAAGATGGGGTGGAAGATAAAGGTGAGGAGGTCACAGTAGAGAGAGGCTAAAAGGTGCCGTGATAGTGTTGGGGGTTGCAGGGGTTTGGCGGGGTGGTGCTAAATAGGCAGGTGGGTCAGAGGGCTTGATGTGAACGAATCTACTTAGGAAATCAGGGTTTGGAACTAGAGAGGACCACAGAGCTAGAAGAGGTCCACGTTTTACAGATGAGGAAACTGAGGCCCAGAGAGAGACTTCCCTAAATCACAGAGATAGTAAGGAAGTATGAGAGACTCAGACAGAGGTTTTCTGATTCCCTTTCAGCTGTATGAAATGCTGCTTCTGCATCTGTCCTTGGCCCAGTCAAGGCTCCTACACCCAGGGCCAGGGGTACAGAGCAGTAAGGGGGGGTGGGTCTTGTCACAGCCCATCCCCCTGCGTGATGTCTGAGACACTGGCTTTCCTGGCTAAAATGAATTCACCTTGGCCAGAGACCCAGAGCTGGACCCAGCTTCCATGCCACAGAGGTCGGGCTGGAGCAGCCAGGACGAGCATGAGTGAGTAAGGCTGGAGGTCAGAAAGATCCAGGCCACATTCCCCAGAAGACCAGGACCAACCCAGAGTCTCTGGACATCGTTCCCTTTCTCTTCTCTGTAGGAGTCAAGTCCTATAGAAGGTGTGGAGCAAAGGGCAGGAAGAGAGAGAAGCCTGCTGTCCTTCCCCATGCAGGGCAGGGTTGCAAGGCCCAGGCTGGAGGAAGAGGCAGTAGCAGAGGAAAACCACCAGTACGATGACCACAGCAACACACCCTAGCAGGGAAAGCCAGAACTTTTCCACCAGGCTTCTCGTAGTGCCCCCGCCCCACAGATTATCATCTCACTTTGTGTAGGAAATGGCCAACGAGTAGGCCAACCTGCAGAAGAACTCTAAGCCAACGAAGCCGCCGGACCTTTGGATAACTCCCCCAGCTTCTTCTGAGTCATAGATGTTGTCCCCCTGCCTCTACCATCTTCCTTACTGCCCCTCTCAGCGCGCCTGGAGGTTCCCTCCCACTTTCGGATGCCCCCTATTCGGACAATGAGGGGTGATGAGGCAAGCTACTAACCCATATCTTCTCCAGCCCAGGTGCTCTTAATGACGGACTCGTTGTCTGAGTTGGAAGGGGGTGCCGCGGGTGGGAGGTTGGGGGCCACACTGCAGACGATCATGCTGCGCCGCTGGCCGGGGCCAGGCCCGAAGGTGAGGAACTCGGGCGTCACCGAAGCCTTGTGCGATTCGGGCCCCGTGCAATCCAGGTTGTTGCGGGAGCCAGCGTCCAGAGGATTGAGCTCAATAGGCATGGTCTGAGTGTCCACCCCAACACTCTTGGCAAAGAGGTCAGGGTCATCCTTAGCCACAGGCCTGTGGGTCTTATCTGGGTGGCAGTAGTAGCAGAGGCCCATGAAGATGATGATGACGAGCACCGTGCAGGCTACTCCGACTGCTATTATCTTAATCTCTTGCTGTCCGTAGCCCCACTCTTGGTGTGCTGTGCTCTGGGTCGTGGTCTCACAGGGCCCGTTTGGGCACTCAGCCATCTCCTCACACCTTGGCAAAAAGCAAAAGTGAGGTCAGGGTGCAAAAGCTAGTGGACCCCAGACCCTCATCTGCTATGTTCTGTGCTCTCAAAAGAGAGGTCACCTCCTCCATGCAGGCTCCCCTGATCATTCCCAGAGTGAAGTGATCTCGCCTTCATCAGATCTCACTGAACACAGACCTGTGGCTTCACTGGTACAGAGAATTCCTAAGAGGAAACACTCCGCCAGTGTAAGCTGCCACCTTCTTTGCACTCTGTGGTCTTAGAGTATTGTTTAAAGTATTGAATAAGGTTAAGTGACCTGTCCAGAGACTCACAGCTGTTATGTGTCAGAAACAGGACCCGGATCCTCGTTGTTGTTCGGCTATTTCGACTGTGCCTCACTCTTCATGACCCCGTGTGAGGTTTTCTTGGCAAAGTACTGGAATGGTTTGCTGTTTCCTTCTCCAGCTCATTTTACAGATGAGGGAACTGAGGCAAACAGGGTGAAGTGACTTGCCCAGGGCCACACAGCTAGTAAGGGTCTGAGGCCAGATCTGAACACCTGATTCCAAGCCCAGGGCTCTACCTACTACACCACCTAGCAGATCTAAGCACTCGGACCCTCGTTCTTTATTTTGAGGCCAGCTTCATCTACTCCATCACACTGCCTCTCACTTTTTTTACATACTCGCCATGGTTGGCTTTATATTTCTCTGGCTATGTGTGACCCTGGGTTCTTAACCACTCGATGCTCTAGGGGATTCTCTAGGACTCTAAGCTTAGAGGAGATGACAGTCTACACTGGTACAGGAATCCCAGGTCTAGTCCTTGTCCTAACCTGGTACTTGTCTTATCTCTGCCTACTGGATTGTGAGCTCCTCAAAGGCAGTGCCTATTTTATTTATCTCTCCCTCCTCCTCTACTGCTTGGCACCTAGAGTAGGCATTACTATTTACTGAATAGTTTATTAAATGAATGAATGATCGCATGGCCAGCCATATTCCACATAGTTCTAGAGAACTGGGATTTGAACCCTCGTTTCCTGATTCCAGAACTCAGTCCCCTGAATTCCACCCTGCCCTCTCTTCAGGGAAACTAAGAAGTTTTCCTCCAGTAAGATGGGACTAGGGAAGAAACCCTTGGTGCGCTTCTGTAGAGTAGTGTTTGTCTCCACCTACTGTCCAAGAGTCCATACAACAGGGAAGCAATGGTGGAAGGAAGGTTGGCCATGGGAGGCAGATGCCCCAATTCTACCAGTGGCTCATTGTGTGACCTAAAGACCTTAGTTTTCCCATCTGTAAGCTGAGAGGGTTGGACTAGATTATCGGTCCCTAAGGCTCTAATGTTCTATATTCTAAGGTCACTTTCATCCTTTTTAAATCATACATTCTAAAGTCTTCTCGTGTTGTTGAGTAGTTCCAGGTGTGTCTGGCTCTTCATGACCCCATTTGGGGTTTTCTTAGTAGAATTGCTGGAATGGTTTGCTATTTCTTTCTCCGGTTTATTTTACAGATGAGGAATTGAGGCAAACAGGGTTAAGTGATTTGCCCAGGGTCACATAGCTAGTAATTGAGGCCAGATTTGAACTCAGGAAGATAAGTCCTCCTCTATCTTCTTGCTCTATCCACTACACCACCTACCTGTCCTCTACAGCTTTAATATCCTATGTTTTTGCTTCCTTGTTTTTCCAATCCCAGCACAATGCTAGGCACACAGCAGATACTGAGTGACTCGTTGTCCCAAGAGTGCCAGGGGCCACCCCCTCTAGATTTACAGGAATGCCAATGTTAGAGTAGAAGCACCTCCCCCAAGGAGGCCAGCCCAGGGAGCGGCCGCAAGGGCTCAGTGAAGAGCCACTGCCATTCCACAGGGATCGGCCAACGGGACAGGTTTCCCTCATGTGTCTGACCTCACAGCAGATTCTTTCAGCTCTCCAAGTTGCCCCTGGTGCCAGCTGAGGGATCCAAAGACTGGCACTGATTTCCCCCCTTCTCTGCAGACTTAAGGGAGACAGAGGGTGTCTGACTCCTCTGGCCTTACCTGTCTCCTGTATACGGATAGGGGCAATTGCAAGCGGCTCCTCCAGGCTTGGGGAGACAGTGTCCCCCATTCAGACAGGGTCTGGATTCACAGCTCCCTCCACCCAGCTCACAGTGATCCCCGAAGAAAGATGCTGGACATATGCAC
Organism: Phalanger gymnotis; assembly: GCA_028646595.1. Classification (NCBI taxonomy): domain Eukaryota; kingdom Metazoa; phylum Chordata; class Mammalia; order Diprotodontia; family Phalangeridae; genus Phalanger; species Phalanger gymnotis. The sequence continues at coordinate 41,438,813 of CM053625.1, forward strand.
TCGTAGCCTGGATGAAAAGAGAAACAGTTCAATGATCAAGAAGCCCAAGACCGTAAACCCTTCCAGGAGCCCTGTGTAGTGGCCATCCCAGTCAGGCGTCCATCTGCATTTAACTTACAGATCCATGTCCAGGTGGAGAGAGTTTGACCCCTTCTTGCCCTGTCCCTGGCCTCTCCTACCTAGGAGTGGAATTTTAGCTTTACAAAATGATTTCTTTTCTCCTTCATCTCTCCAGAGGCAGCCTGGAGCCAGGAAGACTCACCTCCCTTCATTCAAATCTGGCCTCAGACACTTAACTAGCTGTGTGATCCTGGGCAAGTCACTTAACCCAGTTTGTCTCAATTTCCTCATCTGTAAAATGAGCTGGAGAAGGAAAGAAATGGCAAACCACTCCAGTATCTTTGCCAGGAAAACCTCCAGTAGGGTCACAGGGAGTCAGACATGACTGGAAAATGACTGAACAAGATTAGGAGTTAGGACACTTGGGTTCTTGTTCCTAAGCTGCTATGTGTTAGCTATATGACATTGAATATGCCACTTTCCCTCTCTAGGCATCAGTTTCCTCATTTGTACAATGAGAGGGTCTCACTAGGCCACAGGACCACATATTTTTAGATCTGGACAAGAACTAAGAGATCACTGAGTCCAACTCCCTCTTTCTATAAATGAGGAAATGAGGCTGAGAGTGGTTAAGACCTGTCCAGGGTCACACAAGTAGCAAGTGTCAGAGGAGGGATTCAAATCCAGGTCTTTCTGACCCCTAGACCGGCAATCTCTCCACTATACTAGAGCTTCTTGCAATTTTAACATTTTATGTTTTCTTTTCCAAGGCTCCTTTCAGGTTTTGCAGTCTATATTTGGAGGTCTCTTCCAGCTCTAACTTTTTGTGTTCTGTAGTCTTTTAGGAGGCCTTAGAGCAGAGCTCTTTTCTGTGGCAATCTGGTGAAGGCTACCGACCCCTTCTTAGGACATTTTAAATGCATAGGATTACAAAGGAAACCCTTATATTCAAATCCAGTTACTGAATTTTTTTAAAAAACAAGTTCATAGATGCCACATTACGAACCATTGACTTAGAGGAAAGCTGAGAGACTTAGGATACTCCATCTGGGTGGAGTGGTCAGAGAGGGCCCTTACCTCCTCTGGAGGTCTCCGAGCATTGGCCACCATTAAGGCACAGGTTCTGGCTGCAGATGCTGCTCTGGGGGCAGCACTGGGTGAGAGCTACCCCCTTCAGAAAGCCTGTTCTCTTCTTCTGGGAACTATTCAGCAGCTCCACTTCTTCTCTATTGACTGTGACATCTTTCACACACCCTCGAAAGGCTCTGGAAATCTGCTGAGGCAGGTGAGGATGGATCTGGCCACCCAGAAAAAGGTCTCCTCCAACCTGAGGGCTCCCACAATGCTCTGGGAGTACAGTGGAAGCATTACCCTTGTTATCAATCTGAAGATGGATGGACATCTCTGTCACCTCCAACAGAACTAAATGCCACTCTCGGTCACTCACAAAGTACATGGAAGAAAGGTTTCCTTGGAAACCACTCAGACAGTGGTACTCCAGACGCGGCATCCCATCAGCCAGCTGCAAAGGAAATCCAGAAAGCCATCAATGGGGAATCACAACAGCTGGCTCCACAGTCCAGCTTTGCAGATAGCCACTAGCCATCCAGTCAGAAGAAAGTGGACTGTATGATTGCCTTTCTGTACTTCCCTTGTATGGAGAGTAGGAGCTGGAAGTGAGATGGCACATAGTAGGTGTTTAATGCTTTCTAACTGATTGAGGCCATAGGGTAGGCATACATAGCTGATTTTTCCCAACTGGTTTTTAGAATTATAATATATTCTGATTTTATATATAACAGGAATGATGATTTGTTTTTATGATCTTGTCTGTTTCATGGCTTTTGTGTGTATTTCATTCATAAATGATATTGTGTTAATTTTACTGAGCTCCACAAGACTATAAAATCTCTGTGGTAAGATTATTAATTAATGGAAAAACTTTTAGCCATTCACACTAAAAAAATGCAGCATTTTTTTTTAGTTTTTTATATGTATTTGAATGGATCAATAAAGTTGGTTTACCAATACCAACATCTTGGACAAGTGGTATGGACGGAAAATGAGTGAGGCCTAGTACTGAATAAAAGGAGATAAGGCTTGAACCACATTTGAGAAATTACACAGCAGTGGCCCCAAGCGCCCTGCTGCTGCAAAGGCCCAACTCTTTAAGCCCAGTGGTCTCCTGTTGGTACTGTCTCTATATGGCTGTGAATCACAGAACACCATAATTTCTGAATAATCAAAATTACAAGTAACCCAGAGGGTGATGGAATGATGTGTGGCAGGTATGCACAAGCTACAGCACATTATGCATAAAGGACAGTCCAAAAAAGGATGTAATTATCCAGAATATATAAAAATGAGAGGCAAGAAGAGTTTGGACATGACTGAAACAACTGAAGAACAACAAAATAGTTATCTCAACTTCTTTCTCCTGAATAAGTGTCCTGGTATGGCACAAAGAGCCCTAGGCTGGGAGATAGAAGATCTCTGTTCGAGACTTAGCTCTGTCATTCTCTGTGGGCATTGAACATGTCACCTAATTTCTCTGGCCTTCACTTTCCTTTGCTGCGTGTTAAAATGATAGAACACCACCTTCTAGCTCTTATATTCTATTCTAAGAGTCTCTTCCACTTTTGACACTGAATTTTCCATTCCATCTCATGCCCTCTACCTCTTATACCCTATCCAGCTCTAACAGTCTTTGTAAGGATCTCTTTGTCAGGAAACAGATGACAAGTCAGGACAGGTCCCTCCTTCCCCTGTCCCCCCCCACCCTCCCCAAAGATCAGCCCCTACCTCGAGGAAGGCCACTATGGACCAGTTGAGGAACAGCAGTGACACATGAGGCTGCTGGGTTTTCAGCTGGAAATGGATACGCCAGTCCTGGGCAAAAGGGTGTTGGTACCGCACCGAGCTCTGACTGCCAAACCTGGCAGCTGTGTCTGTAACAACAAGCTTCATTACCTTAATCCTAGTTGGGTAAATTGGGACTTTTCTTCTCGGTCCTCAGGGAATTAGGGACCCCTATTAGTTCAAGGCTTTCTCTGGGGCCCAAGTTAGGGCTTACACTAGGGCTGGGGTTAAGCAAGGGTACAAACCACGGCTCAATGAGGGGCTAATTTGAGGGGCATTTCTTTTAGCAAGTCTTCAGGAACAGGGATGGGGGTCAGTCAGGGTCCACAGTTAGAGAGAAGTAACTATTCCATACTGGCATTAAACTGTGGCCTTTTGTACAGGGAAAATATGTCTGCACTTGGTCCCTCCACTTCCTTACCCCTCTATCTCTTCTCAGTCTTCTGCAAGTTGGCTTCCATTATTACCACTGAACTAAAGTCGCCATCATCAATGTCCTACTAGTCAGCAAATCCAAAGATATTTTCTTCCCTCGTCCTTTTTTTCCTTTTAGACATTATTTACTGTGCCAAATCATACATATGATTGAATAGATGACCATGGACCTAATCATTCTGGCCTCTTTTAACTTCTGATTCTATTGACAATAACCTCAAAGAATTATTTAATGTTTCAACATATCTATTTTCTATCATCTTCCAAAGATAATAGATCTTAGAGATGTTGATGTAGAGAGCAATGAGGGTTGGCAGGAAGAACCCATATAGCTTAAGCAATATTAAGCTAGAGGGCAGGGCTAGTTGCATCCAGTCAGGTCTAAATGATGCCCATGCCTGCTAATTGCTCAGTATTATAAAATGAGGGAGCTATTTGCCAAGCTTTATTCTTTGTCTACCTTGGTGTCAAAAACTGAAGCCTAGTCCTGAACTACCCTGCTTACTAGCCCAATTACACTCTGTCTTTGCCCTCATCCTTCCTGACCTCCGTGGAGCATTGCACACAATTTCCTTCCCCTCTTCTAGAAACATCACATTCTTCTGGTTCTCCTCTTGCTTCATTAACCACTCCATCTCTTTCCTTTGCTGGTTCCTCATCTCCTTCCCAACCCCTTACAGAGGACTCATCTCCAGTGTTCTATCTTTGGTCTTCCCTTTTTCCACATTCTTTCCCTAAGTGATCTCACTCTTGTGGATTCAATTTCATATATATGGAGATAATTCCTAAAGCTATATCTCCACCCTTACCCTTTCCCCAGAACTCCAGTACCATATTTTCAATTGCCAGCTAGATAATCTTCACTCAGATATTCCACTGGCACTTAAAACTCAACACATCCCAAATTGAACTATTCATCTTTCTCTCTTCCTAACTTCTCCAATTCTGCTTATTTCACCACCATCTTCCTGGCCACCCAGGCTTATAATCTTGGAGTCATCATTGACCTCTTTGTCTTCTCACACCCCCTTCCCACCTCCCCCATTTAGTCTTGTTAACAATTCTATTCCTGCACCTGCACAATATCTCTCCATGCTAGATATAGGGGATGCAGACAGTTTTGGACATGTTGAGTTTGAGATGCAAATGGGATATCCAGCAAGGCATTTAGCTAGTAACGGGCGACTACAGTTCAGAAGAGAAATTAGGACTGAATATATTAATGTGGAAGTTGTTTACACAGAGACCATCGAATCCATGGGAGCAAATGAGATCACAAGGAAAAGGGTGAGAAATAGTAGGTCTGAGACACAGCTTTGGAGACATCCAAGGATATGGATGATGATTCAGCAAAGGAAATGGAGGAGGAATGGTCAAAGAAGTAAGGGAAGAGGGAACCAGGAGAGAGGAGTGTCATGGAAGCTAAGCGGGGGAGAGTATCTAGGAAGGAGTAGGTGACAATGTCAGAAGTTAAAAAGGGGTCAAGAGGGAAAGGGGCTGATAAAAGGCCATAGGCTTGAGCCATTAGGAAACTACTGGCAGCCTTGGTGAGAGCAGTTTCATTAAAAGACCAGATTGTCATACTCTATATACATCTCCCAAGTTTCCTATATTCATGCCTTTGCTCCCACTGTTCCCTCTACCTGAAATGCTCTCCATCCCATTCTTTGCTTCTTCAATTTCTGTCCATCCTTTACCAAAGTAGCTTTTTCTGATTCTCCCTAGCAGTAACAACTTTTCCCTTCTTAGCCTAGACCTCACATAGTGCTATGTTCTGTACTTTTCTGGTATACTTGTTTTATCATCATCTTTGTATGTATCACATCCACCAACCAGAACTTCAGCTTGCATTAGGGCAGGGACTCTAAACTTTGTACCTCTTCCAGCATCCAGCTCAGTGCTTTATATGTAATATTCAGTTAAGAGGGATTCAATTCAATTAACACTGCAGTCTAATTGCTACAATGCAGGTGCAACAACCTGGGACATAATGGAATTAAGATTAATGGATTTAATCCTGGGAAATTAGGCCAACTCCAGTCTTGCCCCAAGGACAAGAAGGCTTTCTCACCATTGCAAGAGCAGTTCAGTCTCAGGCTGTACTTAGGGGTCAAGATGCTAATCCTGGCTGTGCTGTAGGTGGACACAGCTCCTGAGTCCAGTTGGAGGGTCTCTGTGCAGCTGTATTCCGGGCAGCCTGGGCCCTGACATAGCACCACAGGAGCCACTTTGGTCATGTGGATTCCCACAGAGTGCTCCATCTCTCTGGCCCGGCGGGCAATGGAGTCTGCAAGACTTCGGGGCTCATGGAAAGAGCCGAGGGCATCCTCAAAGGCGAGGAGGAGGTCTATTCCTGCTGCCTCCTCTGCAGGTTGCAGACTCACAGGGTAGATGTGCTGTCGCTCAAAACCCAGGGCACTGCCCAGGAACCTCTGGAGGTTGCGCCAGTGGTCACCCACAAACTCCTCTGGAGAAAGATGACGGAACTGCAGTAGGACAGTATGTGCCTGGGCTTCTGGGGCTGCATGCCACACATGGACATGGACTCCGGCCAAGGCCACAAAGGTCCCATCACTGACATTGATGTTGAGGATGTAATGGCCATGGGGCAGCCCCTCATTGGCAATGATCTTGCCATCAGCAATACCCACTGAAAAGTAGCCATGGGTGGGCTTTTTCTCCATTAGCCTATATGTTAGAGTGTCACGGGGATCCCGGTCAGTGGCATGGATCTTCCCTACCACGCCTCCCTGAAATGTCTGCTCCCCCGTGGTGATGAAGATCTCTAGTGGGAGGGCAGAAGGAGGGTACTGGCTCTGCTCTGTGACTTGGGCATTGACAAAAGTTGAAGAAGAAAGGGTAGGAACTCCACTGTCTGATACCTGTCAAGGAAGACCAACCACACTCATTAGGAATGAATCTGACGGATGCAATGGATTCAGAGAAGCATGGGAAGATTTATATGAAACGATGCAAAGTGATATAACTAGAGCCAAGTAAACAATATGCACAATGCCTACAATGATGTAAATGGAAAGAACAGCAAAACAACTGAAACTGGATGCTATTAAATGGCCAAGTTTATCCAAAAAAAGAAACCTAAGAAGGCAGCTTTCTCCTTTCTTTAGAGAGGTGGGAAACCATGGGTATGCAACACTGCAGAATATCAGACCTTTTTGAAGTGTTGGTTCATTTTGCTGAACTGTTGGAGTTCTTTTTTTCCCTTCTTTTTTCATTCTTTGTTACAAGGGATGGCTCTTTTAGAGGGGAAGGGACACATCGGAAAATATAAGTGATGTAAATCGAGTATATATATATATATATGTTAGGTTTACTTGTATCTTCACTCAAGTCCTTCTCTGGCTTTCTCCTCTTGTGTCCAAAGAAAAGAAGAGCTGTGGACCTCTAGAAGGAGGAGGGACCTTGGGTCCCTTGAGCACATGGACCTGCTTTTGCTTCTCTCCCTCTGGAATCTATCCTTTCCTACCCTTAGGTGGAGTACTGGAAATAGAATGGTCTTGTGAGATTTGAAAGGGTGGTGGTCCAGAGGTCTGCAAACTGGAGGCCATGACCCAGTAGCCACTGCCAGCACAACCTCAAAGACCCAGCCCAGCATTTAACGGACCCCACAGCCAAGACGCCAGGTTCTACAAGAGGAAGCAGCTCTTCTTTAGCATCCAATAAAATGCAGCATCCAAAAGTGACCGTGGGCGGGGCGGGGGTGGGGGCGGGAAGTGAATGTTCGATAGCGTCTATTTTAAAGTACCTGCCTGTTCTTCACAGGGACTGAGATGCTCTGGGGAGGAAATGTTTGTGCTTCTGTCCTTGCTATATCTTCTTAATAAATATCCTTTTTTTAACAGCCAAAAATGATGTCTTATCCTATGGAGATAACCCTGATTTCTCAAAGATTATGCTCTCAGGGCAAGCTATGGAAATTGAGCTGGAAAAGCTTTGGGTGTGAATCTGTTGACTGACTATATGTTTGTTTTCTTAGTCCAGCTAAATTTGGAGTCTCATCACCAGACTGGCTATAGAATAGCAAATTTTTCAGCCCCGGCGACTCTTAAAGACCATTCGCTAAGTTCCAAAGGGCTTGTGATCTGCCATAGTATACCTACATCAATGAACTCACAGATCCTTTAAGTACTGACATTAAAATATAATTTCTATGTATGTCTTATCCCATTAGTGGACTGGAAACCCCAAGATAATAGGTTTGGTCTAGATGATACCTAAGGTCTCTAAATCCTATGATTGTTACCCTGTGACACCTGGGCAGGCCATATCTAGATGACTGTATCCAATCGTGAGGACCACATTTCACTGACAAACTGGGGTGTGTCAAGACGAGGGTGGCTGGGATGATGAAGGGATGTAACACCACACTCTATGAGGATGGGCTGAAGGAACTGAGTGTGCTTAGCCTTGAGAAGAGAAAATTTAAGGGGAACATAATCTCTGTCTTCAGTTATCTGAAGATCTGGCATGGGAAGGAGGGATTTCATTTATTCTGAACACCAAAGGCAAAAAGTAGGGGTAATGGGAGAGAATGTAGGGAAGCAGATTTCAGCTTCATATACTAACAATTAAATCTGTCCAAAAGGGGAATGGGCTCCACTGGACATTAGGAAATAGTAAGGACTATTCTCACAGACAGACAGACACACACACACACACACACACATACACACACACAGCTCTAAGGGGATTTTCACCTGGATCTGAAGCAGATACTGCTCTTTGAATCTCCGGTTCAAAGCTGCTGCTGTCACTAGCCAACCATCCTCTGTGACTCGGAAGGCAGAACCATCATTGCCCTCAGTGATACGGAATGAGTATGGTGGCCCATTCTTTGGGGAGTCTCGGTCACTCAGGATCAGCTCCAGAACTCTGCTGCCAAGTGGAGCATTCTCCTGAGAAAGTAAGAGACATGCAATTAAGAGAGTGGGGGACTTCCTTGTCAAGAGGCCTTCCCTTTTTGAGCCTTAATTTCCACCTTTGGACACTAAGCCCTACCTCCCGACTGCCCCCATCATAAGGATCCTGAAAGGGACAATGTGTTTATGACTACTAAAGCTCAAAGAGTATTTTAAAAGAAAATAAAATCAACCAATATTTATAGGGTGCCTATTGTATGTACAGCTCACACTGTTGCGGAGACTTTGAAATGTAAGGCATAAGGACACTTGGGGATGTAATCATTATATTCCTAAAGACCAATCAATAGAAAAGACTTAATCATTATATTCTTAAAGAATGATCAATAGAAGAACAATAAATATTAATAATACTATATAATAATAATTAATATATATCATAGAAACTTGAAGGTGCCTTAGAAGTCAAAGTGTCTGCTCCCCCATTTTACAAGTAAGACCCAGAGAAGGGACATGACTTACCAGAGATCATACAATGAGTAACTGGGGGGGGGTGGGAGTGGGACCCTGACACTTCAACCCAAGTCTCTTATTTCCCTGATCACTGTCCCACCCTACGTCTTTATAGAGTATTTTACAATTTGAAAGGACTGAGTACTTTCACATTCATTATTTCCTTTGATCGTCATCTTAGTTCTTAGGTCTTTGAGGTAGGCACAGCAGGGATTTTTATCCCCATTTTATAGATAAGAAAACTGAGCCCCAGAGAGGGTCTCATGGTTAGTAATTATCATGTTAAGTTATTACATAGTAATTGTGTAAGATAAGTAAGGTGGTTTGAGGGATCAAAAAGCCACCTACAAAAGTTTTCCCTACAGGCATAAAGCTGCTACATCATCACATTAACTGAGAAGTCCACTGAACGAACAGGCATTATTGGACCAATCCCCATGTCAGAGTGATTTACGAGGGAGACGTGTTGCCCATAGGAATTCACAACACACAGAAATCACAATCCTCTCAAATTGAAGGTTTCCGTATAGCTGGAACCTCAGGTAAGAAAAGCAAACTCCTGACTCTACCCCAACCCCACATGGTATAGTAGAAAACATAATTGACTTCAAGTCAAAAGATTTGAGTTCGAGTCCAGGCATTGACCCTTTCTAGCTGTGGGATCCTGTCAGTTCTCTTCATCTTTCTGAGTTTCCTTATCTGCAAAAGGAAGGTGAGAGCAGCTAGCACACAGAGTGCTGGACTTTGGGTTGGGAAGACCTACATTCAAATCTTGCCTCGGATACTCATTAGCTATGGGACCCTATGGGCAAGTCACTTGGGTTCTCAAACCTTAGTTTCTTCATCTGCAAAATGGAAATAATAATACTAGCACAAGATTATTGCAAGGATCAAATGAGATAATATTTGTAAGGCTCTTTATAAACCTCAGAGTGCTTTATAAATATTAGCTATTATTATTATTATTGTTATTATTAATTATCCCTACCCCTGCCGCTCCTGGGCTATTGTGAATAAATCAATTTCTAAACTAGATAGTAGAAAGCACTGGGTTTGGAATCAGAAAACCCAGAAATCTGGGTTTAAATTCTAGCCCTGCTACTTACTACCTGTTTGAATGTGAGCCATTTATATATCACCTTCACCCTGGGTCTTTTTTCTTCATCTATAATCTATGGGGTTGGCCAAGATCATACCTAAGGTCTCTTCCAAGTCTAAATCCTATTATTGTTACCATACTATATCTGGGCATCTAGGTGGCTCAGGGGATGGAGAGCTGGGCCTGGAGTCAGGAAGATTCATCTTCCTCAGTTCAAATTTGGCCTCAGACACTTACTAACTCTTTGACCCTGGGCAAGTCACTTAACCCTGTCTGTTTCAGTTCCTCATCCATAAAATGAGCTGGAGAAGGAAACGGCAAATTGCTTTAATATCTTTGCCAAGAAAACCCCAAACAGGGTCACAAAGAATCAGATACGACTGAAACTACCGAACAACAAGAACACCTGGGCAGGCCACATCTGGATGACTGTATCCAGTTCTGAGGACCACATTTCACTGGCAAACTGGGATATGTCAAGAGGAGAGTGGCTGGGACAATGAAGGGATGTGACACCAATCGACTGAAGGGACTGAGAAAGAACATCGTCCCTGTCTTCAGTTATCTGAAGACCCGTCATGTAAAGGAAGGATTCCATTTATTCTGACCTCAGAAGGCAAAAAATTGAAGCAATGGGGAAGAATTCTGGGAGGCAGAATTCAGTTTCATATACTATCAATTAAATTTGTCCAAAAGAGGCATGGGCTTTACTAGGATATTGTGAAGTAATAGCAAACTCCCACTTCTGGAGGTCTTTATAAGGGGCTGATTCCTGCTTCAGGTAAGGAAAGATCAGAAGAGATGACTTCAGAGAAACCTTCCAGGTCTAAAATCCTGTGACTCTACCAGGAGATGAGGTGGGTGGGGTCCTGGGCTCAGGGTAACTCAGAAGCTCATCCTTACCTGGACCACGATGCTGTAGTTGAGCTGGAAGAAGCGCGGGGGGTTATCATTGACATCAGCCACCTGCACGTCCACTTCCACATCCTGGTAGAGTGCCGGCTGCCCGCTGTCTGTGGCTCGAAGTGTCAGGGAGTAGCTAGAAGTCTGGCCCAATGCAGGTATGGGGTAGGGGATGTTAGCAGGCTTGTAGGATGCCCTGCTAAGTGTTCTCTCTTTTTTAAGGATACAACTATCTAGAGCGGGGGCCAGTGTCTGGGAGTTTAAGGCTGGGTGGACTCCTAGAACTGAAACCCAGAGCACCTGGGATGTGGGGCTTCATCAGGACCATTTGTTGATTCCAATAAAAGACCAAACTCCATAGAGGTCATTTAGTCTATCCCCCTGCATCCACATTAGCATTCCTAAGAGGCATGATGATGAATTGAGTATGGCCATGATTTACTTTCTGTTCAAGGAGCAAGGGCATTGTCCTTGGTCCAGATGCTTTTATGTCCCAGCCCGGAATGTGTGATATTAATTCCTCTTTTTCAATTTCCCCAAGGGGTCTATTTCACCGTGTAACTCACCTCCTCCCAGTCTAGATGCTTGGCAATTTGGAGAGCCCCCTTCTTAGGATGGATGGTAAAGTGGCCCAGTTGGTCCCCTGCCACCAGGCTGTAGGTAATGGCACTGTTTAGGGGGCCATCCCCATCAGTTGCTGATACCTGTAAGAGGGAAATGACCTTCTGGGAAGGAAGAGACTGACCACTTTTTACTGTCTCACTTTCCTAAACTGTAAAATAGGGATCATAATAGCATTCACCTAATAGAGCTGTTATGATGATAGAAAGAAAGAATATTTCTAAGACACTTAGCAAGCACTATATGAATACTTATTCCTTTCCTTTTCCCCTTCCCAAGCCTGCCATGGAAACTGGGCTAGTTTTTCCTTAAAAGGCAGGGAAGCTGCTCCTGAAACTTGATCAGTTTGGTGTTCTAAGGCTCAAGCCTTTGGCATGGCTTCCCAGCCATGGGCATAAGAAGCCAGTCCCAGAGGAGCTAATGTCCTTCAGATCTGACAGACGTTCCACAGCTGTGGGAATCCACACAGATTTCTAACCAAACAAGTTTCTGTGTGGAGATGAGTAGGGCTGAGTCTACTCAAACCAGCTTTGTATCTTGTTGGGGATCCTCTCCACTCTGTGGTTAAATAAGCATCCTTTTGTTACCAGCCACATGGTCTACCAATGGCTCATTTCATTCCAGCCCTGAACCTGAAGTACTAAACAGGCCCGAGTCAGGCCCAGCCTACAAAAGCAGATGAGTCTTCCCAGCATGGCATAGCTCAGGGCTGGGCTATGCTCTATTCTTTTGTTATTAAGGGAGAGTTTAATTGGCAGGGGAGGCAGAAAATAGGACATGTCTGTGTTTAAAAAGCATGAATAAAACATTTTTTAAAGAAAGAAAAGTTAATACAGTATCGGTTTCTTTCTCTTTCTCTTTATCAAAATGAAAGTGATAGACATAACTGGCGCTTTCTGTATATACTGTTCTTAGCCTGGCTACATGCATTCAAACACACACACTTTGAAGATCTGATTTTTTGCTTAATAAAATTTTTTTAAAGCATAATTGAAAAGTGTTTTGCGGTCTCTTGGCACTGAAACTACTGGATAACATAGCCGTGATACAATGGGAAAAGACCACTGAACAATGAGACAAAAGGCCTGGGTTCAAGTGCGGGAGCCATTACTTGCTGGCCCTTTGACTATGGACAAGTCACATTTAACCCACAGCCTCAGTTTCTTCATCTGTAAAGTGGGGATACTAATTGCCCTAATGGGGTATTGTGATGAAATGTTTTATAAATAATAAAGCACTTTTAAAATTATTATTATCTTATATAGCTTTTACTCCCACTCATTTCTTCTACATCCTGGTAGCTATTGTGTTTATATACAAGTACAGCTTGATAACACCAGTTACAAGTCATACACTAATACACTCATATAATCTCATGGTGGCTAGCATTTGAATAGCACGATAAGGTTTACAAAATGCTTTACATAAGTCATCTCATTTGACAAAACAATGCTGCGAGGTTGACTGGTTTTTCATAGATTGAGGAAACTGGGGTTGAGAGAGGTTGTGACTTGCCTGGGGTCACATGCTTCTGCCCAGAGTAAAGGAAGGTCCCACCACCCTTCTTTGTTTACCTCTCATTTTTTCCCTTTCCCCAACAGAGCATCACTGCTCTTGGCCTCTTAGCTCACTTCTTGGTATTTTAGACTAGGGAGTCAAGTTAGTGTTGGCAAGGCCAGAGCAAAGAAGGTTCCAGACCTTATGGTACCACAAGGTGCCAGACATTGGCCAAAGACACTGAGACCTGCCACCCATGTCAGTGCTGTCTACATTCTATCCAAGTTTACAGGTCCTCTGGCTTTCTTCCTTAGGCAGTTCTTGTCCTCTGATCTGCTAATCTGCCTGGAGGTGTGAATGACTGACACAAGAAGGGAATCTGGCTCCAAGCCTGTGGTCAAAGGTCAGGAGTAGAGGGTAAGCATGGGCTTACTGTGAGGATGGTCTCTCCCACAGGAGCATCTTCCTTAACTTCTACACTATACAGATCCTGAGGAAACTTGGGCGGATGATCATTGACATCAGTAACGTTGACTGCAACCATGGTCCCATCATTGAGGGAGGGAGATCTCTTTCGGATGCACTCGATGGACAGGTAGTACTCTTGACCAGTTTCAAAGTCCAGACTCCCATTGACATACAGAATCCCTGTTCAGAGGCAAGGGGAGACAAGGGCAATGAGACAAATGGAATCATGCAGAAGCAGAAGAGTGATTCCCCTCTGAGGACCAGACCAGCAACCTGCAGATGCAAAGGGCCTTCAGTAGGTCATTCTAACCATTCCTTCGCTGGCTTCACTTAAGCTGATCCAAATAGAGGTGTTCCTGTCCCAACTTAGAAGACCTTCGGGGGATGTTTCCCCATGAATAGATGAGGCAGCTGTGAGGCTCTTATTCACATCCTCCCCTAAGTCTTCCAAAGAGACTTTAATGCCAAAGTCCTTTACCATGATGTGGGCACTGGTGAAGCACAGAATCTGTCCATCTGTTATCCTTCACTCTTACTACACAACTGACCCACCTCTTTTTCCAGTCATGCATCTCTTGGAACACTGCATCCTCAGTTGGATTTTTTCAACATATTGATTGATTTTGTTTGACGTTTTCCTCTTTCTTTTTTAAAAATCTTTGCTATAAGAGATGGCTCTCTAGAAAGGGAGAGGGAGACGAGGGAATTCTAGGTGATGTAAAAACAAAAAAATCATAGTAAAAAAATTTTTTTGAAGAAAGGACCGAAGCTGTTTAGTCTACAGGTGGAATGTTTTATTGTTCTGTGAAGTTTGGATTCAGTCAAAGGGCTGCACTTGAGGAACTAGGTGGCCTCGAGGCCACAGGTTCTCCACCCCTGTTTTAGGAGGAACATGACAGGAGTCTAAATATCTGACGGACTATCATGGGAAAGAAGAATTAGATTTGTTCTCCTTCACTTTAGAAGGCAAAACTAAGAGAAACAGGGAAAGTCACCAACACAGAGATTTTTGGCTTACTATAAGGGAAAATATCCTTAGCAAATGTGGTATCATGGAAAGAGGGCTGGACTTGAAGACCTGGAGTTCTTAAATAGCTGTATGAATGCTGGTGCATATATATGTCCTATATATATGTATGTATACTACAATACATATATACCATGCATATGTGATATATACATATGTGTGTATGCATGTATATCAAACACATGTACATATATATCCCATATATCTATGTATATATGTATTTACCCTTTAAGGGTTTTGAAGTGCTTTACATATATTGTCCCATTTGATACGCACTGGTGAACACGAGAACCTTCAGTTTGAGGGTGCTCAGAGTGGCCACCCTGCCTTGCAGAGAGATCATATGTATAGCCAAACCTGGTCTAGAAGTCTAGGATGTTAATTCATGCCCTTATAATCACAGAAAGGTAGCATGATAAGTTCTATAAAGAGCCTTCTATTCCAACTTTCTCTCTTGACAGTGCACCAAACTGGGTTCCAAGGAAATCAGGGACTTCCCAAGTTTGCACACTGAGCCAGAGACAGAGCTGGGACTAGAACTCAGGTCTCCACATTCCTCGATCCTTCTTACTTTCCAGTATTTTCCAGACTGCCACCCCTAGCAAGGGTAAAGAGGTGAAAGGTTCAGTGGAGGTGGAGAGTATCTGGGTAGCATTCATATGGAAAGATGAACATGTCTAACCCTACCAAGGGAATGATTTCAGTAGCTTAGCAAAAAGGACCCTGTGATCAAGCAGATTGTTGGCTTCTTCAGGGAGGGACTGTTTCTTTGTTTTGTCTCTGTCACCCTGGGATAGCTAGACAGCTTTACACATCAGTAGACTCTCAATAAATGCTTGTCGAATCACCCACAGTCTTCAGTGTGGGGTATGGCAGGGCTCAGGTGGGGTGGAGCACAGAGAGAAGGTTGCAGCCTTCAATAATCAATGTTGAGGGATGAGGAGAGGCCCCAACTTCAAGCTGCAGAAGAGGAACAAGAGTCTTGGTGCCCCCAAAGAAGGGGCACAGGAAGGAGCCAAGGGGCCAGCCTTCAGTGATATTAGTAAATGTTAGTATTTCATTTTCCCCAGTCCTTCATCCTTAGCCCTTGAACCCTGGTCCTCTGAGGGGGACTAATAGGAAAGAGTTAATAGATCATCGTGCCCATTCCCTTCCCTCCCCCCACCCTCAAATGTAGGCAGAAGGCTTCTCAGTTACTTTCTTGTTCTAACTTGCTCCTCCACACTCATCCCTCATGGCTCTGTTCCCAGAAGATTCTATAGCTAAGAAGGCAGCCAGGGCTGCCAAGAAGATGCTCCAAGTCTACAAAAGATCCGCCTCCTTTTCTTCTCTCGAGGTCCCAGGAATCTCTTCCCCCTCTGCCTCTACCCCCAAGCCTCACCCTCACCTTCTTCAGGATAAGAAAATGTAATATGAAGCCAAGGGACCCCCTGTTTCCTTAGGAAGCCAGCCAGCACCTCTCTGGCCTGGGGCACAGCCTCACTATGCCCCACAAAAGAGCTTCTCACCTTTCTCCCAGGGATAGGGATGAACAATGTCTGTGGCACCGGGGGAGCGTAGTAGAGTGGAAAGAATGCTAGATTTGGAGACAAGAGGACCTGTGTTTGAATCCTGATGCTGTCACTTACTACCCTTGTGAGGCTGGGGAAGTCATTTACCTCTCAGTAAAATGAGGGGGCTGGAATAAGGTCTCTTGCTGCCCTTAATCTATGTTCCTATAAATAAGAGGACTCCTTCCCCACTCTCTGCTATGCCCAATCCTTACCTGAATGACGCCTCAGAGACCTACATTTGTTGTGAAATGCTATGTACTCTTTGAAACTTCTCTTCAAAGTTACCTGCCAATTTCCACCTCCCATCTCCTTTTTCCTAATCTACTTCTTATTTCTACCTTTTCCTCAACCAAACACATTTGCTCTCACTTCCTTGTTCTGACTACAAAGTCATATCAGTGTTGGGAATAGCACTGGGGATGGGGATGTCTTATGAATTACCACTCATTGGCTATATATACCACCCCTACTCCCACCCCAGACCACCATAAAGCAAAACAACAATGAGGCAATATGCTCTCTCATCAGCAGAGATGATCAGTGAAATGGGATAGTTGAGAAGCTCTGAGCTAGGGATGGAGAAAGGGGTATGATCCCCTTCCACCACCCAAGGCTTATTGGCCCTATGGCACCTATAGCTGGAACTTCTGTTTCCTTTCCCTCACCTCTCCCTTGGCCTTTTCCTTCTTTCCTCCTTCTTTTCTCTTCTCTCTGGTCTTCCTTTCCTCAATCTATCTCTCTAACTCCCTCTCTTCTACCTTTCCTTCATTGCTCCCCTTTGCCCTCTTCTTTCTCTTTTCCATTTCTTCCTTTTCTTTTTCTCTTTCTCCTTCTCCTCTCTCTAGGTCAGTGAGTGACAAGGATCATCAGATCAAGAGAAAACTTCTAGATCATCTAACACAAACTTGCTGATTTGCAGGGGATGAAAATGAGGAATCAGGTTGACCAAAGTCCCACACAGAGTTAGAGGCAGAGCCCAAGCTGGAAACAAAGCTTCTTGATTCCCAGTGTTGCTTTCACATCCCTGCCATAGAAAATTGAGACTTCAATGGGACAGATCTCCAACTCTCTATAATGTGCTCCCATCCTGTATTCTCACCTGTATGGTAGTCCAGTCGGAATTTCTCCCGCTCATTCCCACTGACAATCTGGTAACCTGTCTTCTCAGCACCTTCACGGGTTAGGGGGCCCAACCGAAGGACCTCGGTGCCTGGGCGGGCATCTTCAGGGACTTGCACGCTGTGCTCGGTGCTCAAGAACACAGGCAGGTAGTCAGCCAGGTCCACCACAGACACTGTGACTGTGCCCAGTGTGGACAGTGGGGTTGGGGCCCCCTGATCTGAAGCCCTAACTGTCAGTTCTAGGACCTCCTGTTGCCTCGCCCGCAGTGGCTTCTCCAGGCGAATCACACCTGTGGTGGCCTCTATGGAAAAGTGACCATCAGCTGAGCCCACTAGGGAATAGGACACCTGGGCATTAACACCTGTTGGGAAGGAAATGATATTTATATCAAACACCTAGGCTTGGCCTTCAAGAACCTCTGTGGAAAAAAAAAATGTCATCCTAAGTTTGGGGAATGGAGGGGATTCTTACTTACATAGCGACTGTATGAATGATAGAATCTTAGAGTTGAAAGTGACTTCCAAGGTCATCTGGACAAACTACTGTTTGAACCATAAATTCTCTCTAAAAGATCCCCAATAAGTGATCATTGAGGCTCTACTTTAACACCTCCAGTGTTGGGGAACTCACTACACCTTGAGAGACAACCCACTTAACTTTTGAACAGTGAGAATTATTAGGAAGTTTTTCCTTATATTGAGCTAAGAAATCATTCTTCTCTTAACTTTCACCAGTGGTCCTATTTCTGCTTATAGGGGCTTAAGCAGAGCAAGCTTAATCCCCTTCTGGAATGAAAACTTTTTAAACACCCTCAAGAGTCACACAGAAAGTATGTGTCAGAGGCAGGACTTGAACCCAGGTTTTCCTGACTCTGAGGATGGCTCTCTATTCATTGTTCCACACTGCCTCTCTGACAGGCACTTGTTGTTTAGTTGTTTTAGTTGTGTCCAACTCTTCATGACCCTGTTTGGGGTTTTCTTGGCCATGATACTGGAGTAGTTTGCCATTTCCTTCTCCAGCTCATTTTACAGATGACAGAACTGAGGCAAATAGGGGTAAGGGACTTGCCCAGGGTCACACTGCTAGTTAAGTGTCTGAGGATGGATTTGAACTCAGGAAGATGAGCCTTCCTAACTCCAGGTCCAGGGCTCTATCCACTGTGCCACCTGGCTGCCCTGGTATAGCCACACTGGAGAATAAGGAAAATCTCACTGAGATGATCTCAGATTCAGCTATGAGAACTATCCCTCTTTTTCTCCAGATCATTTCTTCATATAATCCAGGCTCTCCTACCCCACCCCACTCCCACCAGGTGACACCTATTTCGTTTTCTCCTTCCTCCCTGCTAAGGTCCCTCAATCCCAAGCCAATCTGCTTGGCATCTCCCATACATAGCTTACTAATTCTATTCCCCTTTCCCTTTGCATTAACCAGGTCCCCTGTTACAATATTTTTACCCCTCCATTCTGATAACCCATACCCTATTCCAAAACCTAGCTCTTACCTCCTCTGAGAAGCCTTCCTAGACTAATCCTACTTACTTCCTCTATCATTCCTTTACTCCGCAGCCCATTAACAATATGTCCTCAAGTTGTAGAACACTGTTCTCCACTTACGGGTAAGTTGTTAAGGTAATGTGTGTGTGCACCTGTAAATGTGTCTCTTCAAATATACGGTAAGCCTCTTGAGGTCAGCGACTTCTATTTTGTCGGTATCTGCCTAGCACAGTGCTAAGTGCCACAACTTCTGGCTTTTCTCTCTAGCTGTCCAGAGCCTTAACAATCCAATTATTTCCACAGCTATCACTGCTTCTTTTGAATGTTGTATATAAGTTGTCTAAATATGGGCCTTTGGTTGTTCTCAATGGTTGAGATGGATGGTCTACCCAAAAGAAGTGCCTTCCCCCCCAGCCCCATTTAAATTTACCTTCATCTGGATCCCGGGCAAAAACAACAGCTATGGGAGTCTTCACAGTCGTGTTGTCAAAGACAGCCACAGAGCAATGGTTGGGGAAGAACCTGGGTGCATTGTCATTCACATCCTCTACCCGGATGGTCACATCTGCTTGACACGACCGCCCCCCTCCATCTGTGGCCTTGGCTACCAAGTGGTACACATCCTTCTCTTCACGGTCCAGAGGCATTAGGGTGGTCAGCTCCCCTAGCAGGCAAAATTAGAACTGGTGAGCTTTCCCAGTAGTCAACAGGGCTTATGCCACAAAAGTCTAAGAAAGGGGAGGAAATGATCACCAGCCCTACTGGTCCTTGTTCAGGGTGGGACTGGCTGAAAGCTCAAGTACCTTGCCTTTTGGGGAATGGACCTAGATAGTTTTGAGGACAGCATTCTCCCTCCCTCACTCTGCTGGCCCACCTTAAAGCACTATGTAAAGGTCAGCTATCATCAATATTATTATACCAATAACTATAATAAAAGTAATACAAGATAAGTATATAAGGCATGCAAGCATATGTATAAGGTAGCAAGGTGGCACAATGCATAGAGTACTAGAATTAAAATCAAGAAGACCTAGGTTTGTGTCTGTGCTCAGATATTGATTAGCTGTATAATCCTAGGGAAGTTACTTAATCACTCTCAGTCTCATTTATCCCTATCTGTAAAATGGAGGGAATCATAGCATCTACCTCACAGGGTTGTTGCAGGGATCAAATGAGATACTATATGGAAAATTCTTTGCAAACTTTAAAGTGCCATATAAATGTTAGCTATTCTCTATACAATTATTAAAACAAGAAAAGAAGAAGCAAAGAAAGGTCATGACTGACTGAGGCGGCAGTAAGCAGGGGTGAGGGGTGCCCAAAGAAGAGCTAACATTTGAGCTGAGCTTTAGAAGGATGGGTAGGATATCAAAAGGTTAGGGAAAAGAGGAAGGGTCAGACAGAGGCATTTTAGGGATAAGGTCGAGTGTGAATAAAGGTAAGAAGGCAAGAAGGTAAGAAAATAAAGGGAATTTATTAGAAAAATGAGTAAATTGGTTTTCTGGGAATACAGATAGATGGAGTTTGTGACATAAGGCTAGAAAGACAGGGTGGTGATAGATATGGAGGATCTTGAATGCCAAGCAAAAGACTGAATTTTCCTTGGTAGACAGCCAGAAACCACTGAGCAGAGGAGTAACAAGATGAAATCTGGGTGTGTATCTAGGCCCCAACTACTTGAAGGCAGTGAATCTGTCTTGTCCTCCCTTTCTATCTTCCATGAAAATCCTCGAATGGCATGTGTTCCATAAGTATTGGTTCAGATCACTTCCCTCTAACACAGGGATCCCACCTGTATAAGGATCCAGCTTGAACTCATCAGCACCAGGACCATGAAGAGAATATGTGACCTGGGCATTGACACCAGTATCCAGGTCTGTCGCAGTCACTTGCAAAATAAAGTGTCCTGGGAGCATGTCTTCTGTAACTTTGCTAGAGTAGAGAATCTGAAATAAAGAGAGAGAAAAAGAAAGAGAAGAAGGAGGTGGAGGAAAGAAGAGAGAGGAAAAAAAGAAGGAAAAAGGAGAGAGAAAGTAAGAGGAGAGGAAGCAAGGAAGAAGAAGAGAGGAAAAAAGAGGGCAGGGGAAAGAATTTTTAAAAGGAGAGTAGAGAAAGAAAGGGAATAAGGAAAAAGAAAGATGGAGAGAAAGAAAAAGAGAAGGAAAAGAGAAAAGGAAAAAGAAAAGAAAGAGAAAGAAAGGAGGGAAACGGAAGAGGAGAAAGAAGAAAAAGAAAGGAGAGAGATGAGAGATAAAAGAGGAGAGGAGAGAGAGAGGAGAGAGAGTGCAGGGAAACAAGACAAAGACAGAAAAGGAGAGAGAGAAGACAGAAAGAGAAGATGAAAGATGCAGTTGAGAAAGTAGAGGAGAAATCAAGAATAAGGACGGAATCGGAGAATAGAGAAGGTAAAGAGAAAGAGAGAGGAAAGGACAGGGGGAGATAGAAAGGCATTCATTACTGGCCCAGCCAACATGTCAAACACATGACAGAATGCTCTGTCCAAGCGTGGGAGAAATACCCTTCAACCTACCCCACAGAAGGCCCTTTGAGAGTTGGGGAGAAGGGAGGGGAACGTAGTCAGCACCTATAAGGTAGAGACGGAGACGATATTGAGCTATACCCCATGGGAGTGGGGACAAAGAAATTCCAAACCAAGCAATGCCCTTTCCCCTGGTCTTTCCACTCTGAAGTTAATCTCTTCCCCCGCCCATCCTCGCTACTTCAGAACCTCAGCGGCTCAGGTCTACTGCTTTCTCCGGGTCTGGTCCTCAGCAGTGCCAACATGGCAAAGCCAAACACTTGGCTGGCTGTCCCTGAGTTCACACTCAGTAAACACTAGGAATTGGCACTGCCCAGGGAGATGCAGGTGACATCAGTATGGGATGAGGCCAAACATGGATAGAGCCCAATTTTCTCTTGGACATCAGCCCCCTGGCGCAAATCTCCTGCCAGCCGGGCTCCTCTCCCACCTGGTAGGCGTTGGGTGGATGCCGCCACTGCCTCCGCATGCCCCATGGTTGGCAACTCCACGCCCAGGTAGGCTAGAGGTAGAGGGTGTTCATCAACAATAACTCAATAAACAAATCGACAAGGTCATGGGGCCTCCTTTCCCAAGAGGAAGGTTGGATGCCTTCCCCAAGTTCCATTCCCTTCTACCCAGAAGGCGCTGTGTTTATTTTCCCAGGGATGGCTGGTGGGGCGGCCTTGGAATCCCCCCACCCTCCAATCACAAAACACCCCATGTTCGGGAAGGAGGGCTGGAGAGGGAGGAGGAGAGATACTCAAGGCAAGACAAAGATGGAGGACTCATTTAACATGACTTTGAAAGAAGAGGAGGAAGGAATTCTGGGAGGCACAATGGTCCGACCAGAAGAAAGCTGGATAGGGTCGGGACTAGTACATAGGAATTCCTCACTTCTCACCTACCCCTGCTCCCATCACTCAAGTATCCTGACCATGTGTCCCAGACTGAGTCTGGTTGAGGAAGAGAGAAGCAGCTTTACGTAGTTGGTTCACGGGCAAAGGAGGCAATGGATAAGGCCCCCAACCAACTGATCAGTAGATGGGTAACTGGGGAGAGGCTCCAATGCGTACAAAAGGCCATGAGAATTTCCGCAAAAGCACACGAAGATAAGATGCCACATTAGGTCAGATAAGATCAAGGAGCAACAGAAGACAGAGTAAGTGATAACTAGGCTCTAAGGAAGAAGGTCTAGCTGGTTTTGTTCTTCCTTTCTCTATCCCTCCCCTCTCCACCTGTCCTTCTTTCCCTCCCTTCCCCCTCTCCTCTTAATTCTCTACTCTCTTGGTCCCCTTTCTCCTTTCTTCCCATCCTATCCTATCCCTCGACAACCAGAGCTAACTAAACACAACGCTTCAGAAATGGCTTGGCCAGGATGGAGGGCAGAGAGATGACATTTTTTAATGAAGTCTATTTGTTAACCTTTTGGCTTCTGGGTCCTCCCTTGTCCTATGTCACTATGTTTGGCCTTGCAGTTCTGTAGCATGCCCACAACTTTTCCACATGAATTCTTGTCTATCCATGCTTTCCTTGTCTTGCATGATTTGAATAGTTGATTTTTTAAACCAAAGTGAGGACCTAATATGTACCTCTATTAAATTTCATCTTTTTAGATCTGACCCATCATTTTAGGTGTCAAGATCTTTTTGGACCAGATTGTATCATCCAGCATGTCAGCCAGCCCTCTTAGCTTCATGTCACCTGCAAATCTAATAACCATGACATATCAGACTTCACCCAAGTCATCGATTAAAATGAAAAATAGAACAGAGCCTGCCACTCCACCAGACGCTACCCTCTTCCCTACTCCTACTCCATCTTCTCCTCATTTTTGTTTATTTCGCCATCTTTTCCCATTTCTCCTTACCCCTCCTCTGCCCATCTCCTATTCCTTCCTTCTGGAGATTCTCACCTGTGTACACTGGGGGCTGTTGTCATTGATGTCTAGGACAAACACCTCCACGGGGGTAGAGGCCTGAAACTTGCCATCAGATGCGGTCACCTTGAGCAAATACTTGGCAATGTGTTCCCGATCCAGAGCCTTCTTGGTGGAGATCTCCCACTCATCCCCATTTCGGCTAATGCCAAACTGGCCCAGCGGATCTCCCTCTGGAGAGATAAGACAGGACCTCATGAGCCAGGCAGCAATGCTTGGTGGAGGAGGAGGGGAAGAGAGGAAGATTATAAAGGCGGCCAATAGCCAGTGCCATTTTTAGGGTTGTGTCAATGTGCCTAAACTTCTGCTATTAGAGTTTCATTCATATGGGTCTAGGAGTCTTTTCCAGCTTTAAGAGCTTCTGTTCAAGACTAGGGAAAAAAGAGAATCATTCATCTGACTACCCTGAATACCCAAAATGATCAGTATGTGGAACAGTGGGGAAAGAAAGTTGAGTCAGAACCCAAATTGACTGAGTTCAAATACCACCTACAAAGCTTATTACTATGTATGCAGAAGATATGTCAGATTCCATGCCACCTTGGGAGCGGGGGGAAGAAAATCTGGAGCTCAAAGTTATGTGGAACTGAGTGTTGTAAACTAAAAATAAAAAATCTTAATTATAAAAAAAAAGCTTACTACTATGTGACTTTGGGCAAATCAACTTCTGCAAACCTCAGTTTCCTCATCTTTAAAATAAAGGAGTTGGACTAGATGGCCTCTGAGGTGTCTTCCAGCTTTAGATCTATGTGTCCCGGGAATCTTCTCTCAGTTACCATGTAGATATCTTGGTCAAATTATAACAAGATGACAAGGACATCTGTCAAGTTAATTCTCATCAGTTTATACACTGTGCCTGGCTACTATGACAAATAGATTCCTGCTTAATGGAAGGTCTCGAGAGAAGGTCAAGTTCCCAACCAGGGTCCTTCTCCCCTTCTGAAGACAGACATCTCTGCCATGTCCTGAGTCTAATCAGTGGGATGGATTTAAAGGGTGGCAATTCCAAGTCAGATAGAGGGCTATACCATGTCAGGCTAATGGAGACAGGAGCAAAGTAGCCCCAACTCATAGTTCTAGATAAAGCCAAGATGATCTGAGGTTTCCTGAGCACTGAATGTGCCCCTTCCTTCAAAGCCTACGTAATGGTGGAAAGAGGTAGAAGACTGAGGGGATATCTTCAGGTCATGTTTGGTAATCAGGCTCAGTGCTGGAAGGATATCTCTCACTGCTAGGTAGACTGGAGTTGGACATTGGGAGAAGCATGTCCTCAGTGGAACATTAGGATGGTGGGGATGCAAGAAGGAATGGAAAGGTATTTTAACCGAGACAGCATGGTGCAGTGGTGTAGAAACCCCTGACCTAGAATTCG
Organism: Phalanger gymnotis; assembly: GCA_028646595.1. NCBI lineage: Eukaryota > Metazoa > Chordata > Mammalia > Diprotodontia > Phalangeridae > Phalanger > Phalanger gymnotis. The sequence continues at coordinate 41,463,175 of CM053625.1, forward strand.
GGAGAACCCAGTTTGAGTTAGAATCACTAATTCACGGTGTGATCTTAGGTGAATCACTTCCCCTTTTTGGGTCTCAGTTTCTTTACATAAAGGTCAGGATAATAATGTTCCTTTTGACTCACATGAGTGTTGTAAGGATAAATGAGAGGATGAATTTTTAAAAAAGCTATACAAATCATGCAGCACAAGATTCCACTGTTAGAGAGTCATGCCTTTAAATCTTAAAGCTTTTCTGTCATGTTAATTAAGCATCTACTACATGACTAGCCTTCTCCTCGACTAAGGGATACTGAAGAAGATATAGTTCCTGTCCTCATAGAGCTTATATTCCAGCTAAGAAGACTTGTTATGAGAAGATTCTGGTTATGAGACCACACACCATCAGGCATAGACAGAAAGGTCTCTAGGAATTCAGAAATAAGAAGGACCTAACTAGGGCAGGAGGGAGAGAAGAGGAACAAATTAGGGAGGAGAGGGGAGTGGAGGGTAGAAGAGAGAGTATTTCAAGCAAGAGAACTATCATAAGTGAAAACAACAATGACTATGGGGGGTGCAGGGAGTGCGGGGGTGCTATGTATATAGGATCTGTCCTAACTAGAATGAAGCAAAGTGCTATTAACTTACTGTATCCTCAATTATACACCTGTAGGGTGTCCAGGGCAGATATCATTATCCTATTTTTCAGGGGAAGAAACTGAGGCTCAAAGACTTTGCCCACCAAAGTCCCATTATGAAATAGTAGCAATAGCAGGACTAGAACCCAGGTCACCTGACTCCTAACCCAAGGCTCTCTCCACCACGCTGCTCTATATCAGAGATAGGCCTGATGACCTTACCTGTGATGTAACAGGTGACCTGCCTGTTCTGCTCTGAAATATCTGCATCCAGGGTCCTTAGGGTGACCACGTGTTCCCCAGGGTCACCATTCTCAACCACGGACCCTCTATAGACCTCAGAGGCAAACTGGGGGGCATTGTCATTCTCATCTGTGACAGTGACTTCCACCAAGGCTTGGGAAGACAGCTGAATGGCCCGGCCATGATCTGAGGCCACCACGTAAAATCTATAGGTCTCTTGCATTTCACAGTCCAGTTCCCGGAGTGTGGTAATCCAGCCATTCTCACTGTTGATGGCAAAGAGTTCAGCAGCAGCATTTCCCTGTTCAAGAGCCAGGCTATATGTTACCTCGCCATTAACACCTGTGTCCTGGTCATTGGCAGTAACTTGTATGACTGTGGTTCCCACTGGCATGTTCTCTGTGATGAAGGCCTTATATGGATCAGCTTCAAAGACAGGCTTATTATCATTGACATCTTTCACTTGGATGTTGACAGAAGCCAAGGTGATTAAGCCCGTGTCCTTGTGGGAACAATTAGCCATCACATCAATCTGGTACCACTTTGTTGTCTCATAATCAATAGGTTTCCTTACCTTCAGAGCCCCTGTTTCCTGGTCCAAGGAGAAGACCCCATCTTTATTACTTTCAGGGGTTGTACCTTTCACCAGACTGTAGATGATAGGATCTTCAGCAACTGCTTTAACTAATCCAACCTCAGACCCCTCAGGAAGATCTTCAGATACTGAGAAAGTATATGAAGGCTCAGAAAATTTGGGCAAAGTTACTTCATTTGGGACCACCTGAAGTCTTACTGGGATAAGAGAGTTCCAGTGAGGAGGTCCACCATCTTGGGCTTTGATTTTAAAGTTAAATGCCTGATTTTCCAAGCCAACCAGGCTCTCTTTGACCTTGACTACACCAGTGGCTGAATTGACCTCAATGACTTCCTCAGCCAAGTCCTCCATTGAGTCTACCGAGTAGGTGACATCTGCATTGGCACCTTCATCTGCATCATACGCCAGCACCTGGATGACTGGGGAGCCCTTGCTGACATTGGACTGGATGGACACAGTATAATCAGAGGCCTTGAACTGTGGTGGATTATCATTTTCATCTGTGAGGATGGTCTTCACAGAGCAAAAAGCCACTCTGCCCCCACCATCCCGGGCCATGACCTTAATGGGCATGAGTTTTTCTGTTGGGTTTTCTCGATCCAGTTTCTGAAGGGTAGTTATCTGGCCCCTGGAGTTGATAGAGAACTTTTCACTAGCCAGTTTGTTGATGATGGTGTAATCTATGGTGCCATAGGGCCCGTCATCTGGGTCAACAGCCAATAGCTCGATCACCTTAGTTCCTATCTCAGCGTTTTCTGCTAATTCAACCTCATAGATGTGCTGACGAAACTCTGGGCTGTACTTGTTGGCATTTGTAGTGTTGATATACACTGGTACAGCAGTCCTGAAGACCCCATCTGAAGCAGCTACCCTCAGGCGGTAAGCAGGATCAAGGTGCTTTCTGCAGAAGTTGAACATGGAAATAATTCCAGATGTACGGTTGATGGTAAAATGCCGGTCTTCGTTGCCTGAGAGAATCAGATACTCCAGTCGGGGGGTGTCCCCACTGTCAGGGTCCAGAGCCTGAACTTTGATCACCAGGTGTCCACAGGTTGCCAGCTCACTTATGTTGGCCTCATATTGAGGTTGCCTGAAAGCAGGTGGGTTGTCATTGACATCTGATACATTGACAATGACGAGGGTTTCTGCACTGAGTGGGGGTACCCCATTATCCACAGCTCTTACCTTCACATGGAACTGTTGCTGGGTTTCATAATCCAGCTCCTGAGCTGTGGACATCTTCCCTGTGCTTTCATCAATCTGGAAGAATGAGGAATCTTTGGAGTCATCCTCCATGATCCAGTAAGAGACATCCTTGTTCCTACCAGAGTCCCGGTCGGAAGCCAACAGTTGGATCACAGGGGTCTGAGCAGGCAAGCCCTCTGAGACCAAAGCAGTGTAGACCAACTGGGAGAAAACAGGAGGATTGTCGTTGATGTCTTCTACCTGGACTTCCACTGTAGCTTCAGAGAAGGACCCCAGAGCTGTATCAGTGGCTCTAACAGTAAATACATGCTTGGTCTGGGATTCATAATCCAATGGACCTGTCACAGTCAGTACACCAGTCTTGAAGTCAGCAGTAAACAGTGTCAACGATTCTTCTTCCATGATATTATAGATCAGCCGTAGTCCTTCTGGGCTCCGAGCCTGAGTATGAAGGATGGGAGTATAGAGTGCAATGTTCTCAGGTACTTGGACTTTATAATGAAGACTCTGGAACAGTGGGTTGGATTTATTCCTTACTGTGACAAGCACATGTTCCTCAGCCTGTAGGGATGGGTTACCTCCATCTCGAGCAATGACTCTCAGATTATATTTATTTAAGGCTCTATAATCGAAAGGTTTCTTGAGTGAAATGTCTCCAAGATAGGGATCAATCCAGAAATACACATAATCCTCTGCAAATGCATATGTGATGTCCCCATTGGCTCCCATATCCAGGTCTGTGGCAGACACTTGGAAAAGGACATCCCCTGGTTCTGTACCGTCTTGAATAGCTGTATAATATGGTAAATGCTTGAACTCAGGGGGATTGTCATTGACATCTTCGATGGAGACCCTAATTGCAGCTTGGGCCACCCTTGGGGGGTGTCGATCATCCCTCACTTCCACAGCCACTTCATAAGTATCCTGCTGCTCACGGTCAAATGCCACACCCCTTGTTTTAAGCACACCCACCGACTGGATCATTTGGAACATGTCTGTTCCATTCAAGACAGAGTAAGAGAGGGTATCATTCAGCTGACTGCCCTGAACACCCAGAATGATCAAAGCCTGTGTGTCCCAGGAGTTCTCTTTCACAGTTACTGTATAGACATCATGGTCAAATTTTAATGTGCTAATAGGAGCTTCGGTCAGGTTAATTTTCACTGCTGAGATATCATAGTGTAAGCCATCAAAAGCCTTCACAGTGAGGTCACAAGAATGACTCAGAAGAGCCACATCTACCACAGAGATGAGACCAGTGACTGGGTGAATGAAGACAGCATCATTGGCATTTCCAGCAATGATGCTATAAGTGACCTCTGAGTCAGCATCAGTGGCCTGCACTTGAAGGAGCTCCATCCCTGGATGGACTGGCAACAAGACTTTCACCTCATACATATCCTTTGAAAACACTGGAGGAGAATCATTCACATCTTTAACATGGATTGTGACCCTGGCAGGCTTGGAGGCAAATAAGATGGGGTTTCCTTGGTCATGGACATGGATGCTGAAGGTGAAAGAGGGAATAGTCTCATAATCCATCTCCATCACAGTGGTGAGGGTCCCCATGCTTGGATCGATTTTGAAAAACTTCAAGGCTTCCCGCTCTAGAATCTCATAGACCAACAAGGCATTGGCATCTGTGTCAGCATCAGTTGCACGAACCACTAGAGGGTGATTGTATTCACCCAGAACCATGCTGTGGATCGGAGCAGCTTCACTGATCTGGCCTACAAAAGAAGAATTTGTGAAAACAGGAGCATTGTCGTTCTCGTCAATTATGTACACAAGCACCATGACATCAGCAAAGGTGCCAGCCATGTTGCTGCCACGGATTTTTAGCTGGTAAGAGGAGACCTTTTCATGGTCCAGATTCTTCTGCGTAGAAATAAGGCCAGAATAGGAGTTTATGGAAAACACACCATCTTTGTTTCCTTCTCTCATCTCATAGGTGACTTCAGAGGTACTCACAGCTGAGACTAAGAGGAGAGGAGAGCCGATGGCGACAGATTCAGGGATCTCTGCAAAATACTCAGCCATGGAGAAGACGGGGGCACTGTGGTCAGAGGGATGTATGTGAATTGTCACTGCGGCCATGTCATGTAGTGGGGGTGACCCTTGGTCTTCAGCCTTCACTGTTAGCATGTATTGGTCCTGAGGCATCAGGTCGAGTTTTTGAGTCACTGTGATGATTCCCAGGTGGGGGTCAATGCTGAAGAAACTTTCACTGTTCCCTGAAAACAGAAGATAAGACCGCATGAAATTGGTTGTGCCTTCAAAAAGCAACCCTCATTTCTCTTTACAGAAGATACCATAAGTCAACTGGGCCACTAAAGCATTCCTAGGTCCAATCAATATTCTGAGTGTTTGCCAGTTCCTTAAGTCCATGTCACAAGACTCTCCCCCTTACCCCCAAAATGTCCTATACTTGGCTGCCTCCATGTGGTTGATAAAAACTATTCCCTGTTCCTAGAATGCCTTCCTCCCTCTTCCCACCATCTGTGACTGAAGACAATCTTTCTCTCAAGGCCCAACCCAAGAGAGATCCCCTTCAGGATACCTTTCACACTTCTTGTATGCATTTGTCATATTCTAATTTGTATTGAATTTATCTGTGAATACTTTTCTCTCTACCTACTGGACTACGACCCTAAGATACCTAAGTGTCCTAGGTATTCAAATCAATAGGGTAATTTAATTTGACATACATTTGCTAAGTACTTAATGAGCACTGTGGCTCAGCAAGGACACTAGATAGGATAATGGATAAAGCACTGGGTAGGGAGTCAGGAAGACATGATTTAAAATCTGGCCTTAGGTACTTACTAGCTGTGTGGCCCTGGGCAAGTCAGTTAACCTCTTTATCTCAGTTTCTTCAACTGTAAAATAGAGATAATGACAGCCCTTACCTCCCAAGGTTGCAGTGAGGATGAAGGAAGTATTTGTAAAGCATTTTAGCCCAACGCCTGGCATGTAGTAGGCACTATATAAATGCTTATCCCCTTCCCACCACCCTTCCCTGTGCTTGGTGCTAGGAGAAATGTGAAACTTAACAGAGAGACAAGACACAAACCCAGATAACCGTCATGCACACATATGACAGTGTCTATCATATGGAGGACAGGACATGATAAAGGCACTGGGGATGTGAAAAAGCAAAGTACTATGTGAAGTCCAAGAAGAGAAGGTTGCTAAAGGATGAGGAAGTATCCAACAGGAGCAGAGGAAGGGAGTGCATATTCTGAGCTTGAGTAGCAAGGGTAGGGAATGGGAAGGGCCAGAGCATATCCAGAGACAGAGCCACTGACTTTGGCTGGAGGGCAGGGTGAATGGAGAAAAGAAATAGGAGGTCATGCCAGAAACCTCAAGGGCCACCAAGCTGTAGAGGGCCCTGAATGCCAGCATAAGGAATCTGACATTTCTAGCACTCCCAAGGCCTGGCATAATTCTGTGCATGGAGCTGGTATTTAATAATAAGTCCTGAATTAACTAATTAATACTGAAAAACCCAGGCTGACATGAATCTTTGCAACAAAGGTAGGAAATTTATTAGTGTGAAAATCACAACAACACAAGCATTTCAAAGGGATTAAGCATTTATATGGTGCCTAGTATGAGGCAGGCAATGTGCTAAACACTTTACAGATATCGTCTCATTTTCTTTTCTTTTCTTTTTGCTTTTTTTTTTTTGGAGGGTGGAAGGCAGGGCAATTGGGGTTAAGAGACTTGCCCAAGTTGTCAAGTGTCTGAGGCTGCATTTGAACTCAGATCCTCCTGACTCCAGAGCCGGAGCTCTATTCATGATATCGTCTCATTTAATCCTCACAACAACCCTGAGAGTTAGGTGCTGTTACAGTTGAAGAAACTGAGACAAACAGGGTTAAGTGACTTTGCCCAGGATCACACAGCCAGGAAGTGTCTGAAGGCAGATTTGAATTCAGGTCTTCCAGAATCCAGGCCCAGCGCTCTATTCTCTGCACCACCCTGCTGCCTCGATTGTGCCTACCTTCAGAAGAGTTCCAATGCATATGTGTGTATGTGTATGTGCGAGCCTGTGTTTTATACTTACAGTTCAGGATTCTGTGATTTTGTGACTGTCAGCGTGGTGTTCTTCCTCCATCAAGGTGACACATAACTCTTTGGAACTTATTCTGATTGATCCCTCAGGCAACTGATACAGCATCTGTCAATAGGCCCCGACTCATAGCCTTTCCAGCCCTTTTGGCACCTACCGGGACTTGGAGTCTTCAAGAGCTCAGGGTTGCTGCACGTCCACCTGTGTGTACGTAAACCTGTGCCTACCTTAACACTTCGAGGATGTGTGATTTTATTAGTGTAGGAGTATTAATTCAAGTCCCCAAGGGTGCGTATGTACACCTGTGCCTACCTTAATACTTCGAGGATTTGTGATTTTATTAGTGTAGGAGTATTAATTCAAGTCCCTATGGGTACATATGTACACCTGTGCCTACCTTAATACTTCAAGGATTTGTGATTTTATTGGTGCAGGAGTATTAATTCAAGTCCGTATGGGTACATATGTAAACCTGTGCCTACCTTAGTACATCAAGGATTTGTGATTTTATTGGTGTAGGAGTATTAATTCAAGTCCCTAAGGGTACATATGTACAACTGTGCCTACCTTAATACTTCAAGGATTTGTGATTTTATTGGTGTAGGAGTATTAATTCAAGTCCCTATGGGTACATATGTAAACCTGTGCCTTAGTACATCAAGGATTTGTGATTTTATTGGTGTATGTATTGTGTATGTAAACCTGTGCCTACCTCAATACTTCAAGGATGAGTGATTTTATTGGTCTAGGAGTATTAATATAAGTCCCTATGGGTACCAAAGACTACCTTGGTGTTGTAATTTACTATTGGCTCAGAAATTTATTGACTTGTTCAATTCTGGCAATACTACTCATGGTTCCATTTTGCTCAAGGTAGTTCTAGACTTGCTCTCAAGTCTAAGATTCTGAAGCAAGTACTTGGCTGCTTATCCAGCGATCCATGCACCCTTATGCCTCCCACTAAGCTGCTCACCTGCCTGGAGAGAGTACTGAACTTGGCCATTAAATCCTCGGTCGACATCCAGGGCTCTGACCTGCAACAGCTCTGTACCCAGGGCAGCTTTGTTGGAAGTAGTTGTCTCATAGTGGAGCTGGGTGAAGCTAGGTGGGTGGAGGTTACAATCTTCTATTTGGATAGTCACCCATACAAAATTCCTCTTGATAGGTATTTCCTGATCCCGAACCTAGAAGTCCAAAGGAGGAGGATCACATTAATACCAGGTAGCATGGGGAAAATCTCTTTCTCAGCCACAAGAAAGGGAAGCAGGGAAATTACAAAGGCTTTCCCTCTGAAAAGGCATAAATAGACAACTGAAAGTACATATTACTAGAGAGAGAGATCAAAGGCTGGATAGAAACCACTTGCAAGAGCCTGTGAGGTAAGCTGTCCTTTAAGGAGTTCTGCAGGTAGCAGTGAACGAATCTTAAAGTCAGAAAGTACGTAGTGAATTAGAGCTATTACAACTTGCCGAAAACTTGGGTTAAATTAAGCAGTGATTGATAACGGTGGAAGGTTAGTGACAAAAACTTATTTGTACCTAAGCTTTTTTTTTTATTCCTTTAAAACTTACTCCGATCATTGTACTATGCTACTCTGTTCATATGATTTCTCTTCTTAGAAATCTTCAGTGGCTCACCATTGACTAACTGCCTTTTCCTAATATTCAAGGCCCAGCCTCTCTAGTCTTACTTCCATATTTTGTTCACTTTCACATACTCTGTAGTCCAGTTGAACTGTAGTATTTACCATCCCTGTTGTTGTTCAATTGTTTCATTCATGTCTGATTCTTTGTGACTCTGTTTAGGGTTACCTTGGCAAAGATACTAGAGCGGTTTGCCATTTCCTTCTCCAGCTTATTTTACAGAAGAGGAAACTAAGGCAAACAGAGTTAAGTGACTTGCCCAGGGTCACACAGCTGGTAAGGGTATGAGGTTGGATTTGAGCTCAAATGTTTCTGACTATAGACCTAAAGGTCTGGCCACATTTACCATCCCTACCCCTCCTTGTTATTGCCTTGTTCTGTTTCTGTGCCTTTCCTCATACCGTCTTCCATACCTGGGGAGGGGAGGGCCATAAAGAAAGAGAATATCCTCTCCTTATCTTAGTCTATAAATTCTATGTTCAACATTTAATTGTCCAGTGTTCCAACTCTGACATTGTATGTTTCTATGTTAGAGAAGCAAAGAGGAACACATCAGAACCATTTGCATTTGACTTTCATATGTAGTCAGAGGTAGTCTGACTTTTGGTTAAAAGACAGGTCTTGCCTTCCTCACCCAAGGCAGCGTGGCACTGTATACATGGAATGCTTTGAGGGAGAAGAGCACAGTGTCCGTGATTACAAGAAAACTTCTGCTGCAGACTGATACGATTCAGGCTTTGGGAGTGTGAGAGTGGGGAAGAAGGGTGCTGGTGGTACAGACAGACTGTTGCCTGCAGAATTCCTGGTTCTCCGTGTGATTTTTCTCTGTGTCTCTATGTGGATCTGTAAGTTGGCTCCCAAGTTTCATTCTTGCTATTTCTTTCTCTCAAAAAGATGAAAGATAAAAGTATTTCAAACTGGAAGAGACTTTACAGGTCATCTATTTCCATCTCCTAATTTTACAGATGAGAAAAATGAAGCCCAAGGTTGGGTGTTGGGGGCAAGAATGGAAACATGCCTACGATTCAAGCCTAGATCTTTTGACTCAGATCTAATGACGTTTTTATTACATTCTGTTGCTTCAAGGCTTAGAAAGTATAGAACGAGGGTTGTGACACATCTGGGCCCCATCTGGCATATGCAGAATGTCTCTGGTGCTAAAAGGTCTTGTTATTGTCCGGTTTTGTCCAACTCTTATAATAACACCATTTGGGGTTTTCTTGGCAAAGATCTTGGAGTGGTTGGCCATTTCCTGCTCCAGTTCATTTTACACATGAGGAAACTGAGGCAAAAAAGGGTTAAGTGACTTGCCTAGGATCATACAGCTAGTAAGTGTCTGAGGCCAGATCTGAACTCAGGAAGATGAGTCTTCCTGATTCCAGGCCCTGTGCTCTATCCACTGAGCCTCCTAGCTACTTGATACTAGAGGAGACCCAATCAAATAAATTATTAGCCATGGGGGATTCCTGAAGCTGGAGAATTTCACTGGAAGCTTAACGTACAAACACTGCTGCCACTACTGCCTAAACAATCTGGTTCCTAGGGATAAAAATGCTAAAACTGTTGAAACTTTCCTAAGAGACTTAGGCATGTCAGAAAGAAAATGGTCAAAAGGCGACCATCATTTGGCCTGCTAGATTGTTAGGCATCTATTTTTAGTCATCATAGCCTATATGCAGAAGCATCATTCTGTAATGCTGGGGCTAGATTTGGGGTCACTTCCAGACAAGAAATGATGACATGGGCTAGCCCCTAGGGTAAGGGACGCCTCAAAGTCAGATGCCATTGGAAACACTGGGAAGGCCCTGATGCAGAAAGATAAGGGGATGTTTGGATCTGGTCGCTTTTTTCTCCTCTTTCCCAGGTCCCTTATCTCATGTATAGACCACAACGTCCCCAGCCTGTCCACCAGAGGACAGGAACAGATATGCAACATGACGTAATACAGCAGGTCCCCAGGATCTTTTCAGAGGGTCCATAAGGTCAAAACTGTTTTCATAATACTAAGACATTTTAATTTCTAATACCATAAATATTGATAGATATAGCCTGCATTAACGAAAGCTAGCTGGAGGGCCTTCAGTAATCTTAAAGAATGTAAAGGGGTCCTGAAATAAAAAAAAATTTGAGAACCATTGATGTAATGGAAAAAGTACTGGCTTTGGAGTTGAAATCAAGCTCTGTTATTAATTATCTATTTGAACTTGGGCAAATTATTACCCTTCTCTGGGCCTCAGTGTCTTCATTTGTAAAATTAGGGGGTTGGGCTAGATGACATATAAGGTCCCTCCTGGGCAGCTAGATGGCTCAATGGATAGAGCACTGGGCCTGGAGTCAGAAGGACCTGAATTCAAATCTAGTCTCAGATACTTACTAGCTATGTGACCTTCGGCAAGTCACTTAACCTCTGTTTGCCTATTAAGGCCACTGGAGAAGGAAATGCAAACCACTCCAGTATCTTTGCCAAGAAAACCCCACGGACAATATTGGCACGATATGTCCATGCAGTCATGAAGTGTCGACATGACGGAACAGCAAAGGTTCTAGTTCTAAATCCCATGAGACCTATCAGACAGCCTCTCCTCATTCAAGACTCAGTGCAGGTGACGTGTCTGCTGTGCAGTGTTTTCCCTGATTCTCCCAGCTAGAAGCGACTTCTCAGATTCCTCATAGAATTTTCCTGGGCCCTCCCCTCTGCACTTCTAGAATGGCATCTTATTTGTGTGCATGCCTCATCCCCTTGTTAGACTGCAAGCTTCCTGAAGGGCAGGATCTATTCCTTATTTAAAACAGTGCCACGTACTCTTCATTAATGTCGACTGAATTTTTGTTATTTCTATAAATAGGTAATTAATGATTGCTACAGAAGCAGTAGGGTGTAGCAGATAAGAGAGCCAGCCTCCGATCTAGGGGAACCTGAGTATAAGTTTCGCTCTGACACATCCTGCTGTGTGAACCTGAGCAAAGTTTAACCACTCCAGCTACTCCCAGTGAAACCACATCTAGTCATCCTCCTCCTCCTCTCTCTATGCTCAAGTTGTTTTAATAGTTCTGCTCTTATATAAAAAGCTGTCAACACACTGACTATAACAATATAAAATATATAGGAGAGAGCAAGAGAGAGAGACAGAGAGAGAGAGAGACTGTAAAACTTTATAAGTACACAGATGGGAAAAGGACCAGAAGGGCAAACAAATTGTTACTAACATTGTTTTAATAAAAGTTATTATATTAATATTTTCCCAATTAAAATAAAAAAGTTTAGCTTTTATTATTTTACTTGAAGATTAACTCCATTTTATGTTTGTTTATTTGTAGAGAATATTGATAAGTTTAAAAATAAAATTTAATTTTTAAAATTTAAATAAAAAATAAGATTTTTTTATTTTAAAAAGTGGAAATGCGCTATGATATTTGGTTATATTTGTCCACCTTGTGGTGACTTATCCAAATTGCAGTTGTGGTGACTTGGAGAAAACAGCAGAAAATTTGTCCTTGTATACCTTAATCTATACAATGACAGCAAACATCATAACATCCTAGAATTCCCGGGGTCTTTTCATCTCCTCTTCAGATGGGACATTCCTGGGTGAGGGGGTGCTAAGGCTGAGTCTGTTTCACTTGACATAAATGATAGTAGACAATAATAATAGCTAGTATAGTGGATAGAGCATCAGCCCTGGAGTCAGGAGGAGCCGAGTTCAAATCTGGCCTCAGGTACTTACTAGCTGTGTGACCCTGGACAAGTCATTTAACTCCAACTGCCTCCAAAATAAATAAATAATAGCACACATTTATATAGTATTTTAAGGTTTGCAAAGCACTTTACAAATATTACCTCATTTGATCCTAACAACAACCCCAGAAGGTAGGCATTATAATTATTCCTAATTTACAGACAAGGAAACTGAAGCAGCAGTGGTTAAATGACTTGTCCAAAGTCACGCAGCCAGTAAGTATCTGAACCTGGATTTGAACTCAGATCTTCTTGACTCCTGGCCCAATACTCTATCTCTTCTGCCACCTACCTGTCTAACAATAAACCTTTGTGGACGGCAAGATTTCTCTACTTTTCGAGGAGGCTTTTGTTCTGGTCTATAAAGGAATCCTCAGCCTAATCGGTAAGCTATTACTTTCTTTATGAAAATTCAGTGTCACCATTCCAAGACCCACTGCCTTGAATGGATTAGGGCTGCCCTGGATTAGGGCTCTGGGCCCAGATGTTCCAGGTTCTACTGTTCACCTGAAAGTCAGGATGGTACAGAGAGAGAAGTGAATTGTGGGACAGAAGACCCCGGCTTCCAGTATCCCTCCATCACTAATTCACCATTTTACCCCTCTGTTCCTCAGCTTCCTCATTGCTAAAATGGAGACAGTTGTACCTATTCTTCTACTCTCATAGAGGCGGCGCAAGGATTAATATAAGGAGATAATAGATGTGGAAATACTTTGTGAAGGATAAAGTAGTTTAGTAAAATAATGGATCATTATGTTTTTATTACAGCCATTGCTGTTATCAGGAAACAGATTCTTCAAAAGTTAGCAGGTCCTTCAAGGCTCCATCTAGCTGTACTTTCAAATAAACATGTCCTTAAATGTATGCCCACTTTCCCAGAGGACTCACCATGACAGTCAGGACGTGGCGGCTAAGCCCCGAGCCCAGGTCCAGTTTTCCCACAGTCACCAGAGAGCCGCTGCTTGGATCAAGCTGGAAAAGCTTGGTACTGCGGGTGTCCACACTTCCCTGGATTGTGTAGACGAGGCTCTTGCCCTTGTCTTGGTCTGTGGCCTGGACTCGGAGGAGCTCTAACCCAGGGGGAGTGTCTTGGGGTACCTTCACCTCATACTGAGCTTCCACGAACTGGGGTCGATGCTGGTTGATGCTGATCAGGTGTATAAAGACCTGGGAAATTCAAGGTGGGGGAAGAAATTGAGACAAATACCTATTAAAGACTCTTAGGAGCCAAAGGAGACTTTATGCAGTTTCCAACCCAACCTCCTGGCCAATGCAAGAATCTCCCTGCAGCATCCCTGGCAGGTTGGCCATCTCAGCTCTGTCTCAAGACCTCCAAGGGTGGGTATCTCACTACCTATCATAGGACCCCATTTCACTGTTCAGTTGCTCTGTTATAAAGCGTTTTCTTAAATTGAATTGAAAACTGCCTCTAAGCAATGTGCATCTGTAGGTCATAATTTTGCCCTTTAGAGACATACAGGATAAGCCAAGTTCCTCATGAGTTGGAGACCTACAACAGTTAAGGTCAAGGATTAGCCCTGACCCAAAACTAGTGCCTGTCTCCATCTTGGTGGTCTCATCATGGTTCCCCCAACAGCCACCATCTGTATTGATAACGTTAGAGTTCGCTTACCTAGAAGCAAGCAGTTGAACTAGAGCACCCCTTGGGGATGCCTGCTCAATTGGGGAATCCATCATTAGCCACATTCTTCCCCATGCTGACACTCCCCATGCTCCCGCCAGTCTCATCCTGAGAATTTCCAGCTGTGGCCACAGGTTTGTTACAGCTGTGGATTCTAGCCTGATGAGTCACCCCCACAATCCCATACTGGAGCCGGCGCAGAATCTCTGCCCACAGCTAGGTGGGAAAGCGTGGCCTGAGCCACAGGTCGGAGGATGGGTAGGGCCAACCGGATGCCCTGCCCCTAAGTTGTCCAGTGCCACCCACTGTTTCTGTTTCTATTGGCTTTCCCAATGGTGCCACCTCCCCTGCTGGAACTCAGGACCCTCATACTCTCTCCTCTCTCCCAATCAAACCTTATTTTCAGAAAACTTCTTATGAAATCATAGAGTCTCAGAGAAGGAAAAGATGTTAGAGATCAACAAATTAAATCTCTGCTCAAGCAGTAATCTACTCAAGAATGTGAATGCTTCTGGTCATTAGAAAGGTTTCCTCCTAGTTCTGCTCCCTACGGCTGAGCAAAACAAGGCTAATGCAGGGGTAGAGGACCTGTGGCCTCAAGGTCTCTAGGTCCTCAAGTGCAGCCCTTTGACTGAATCCAAACTTCACAGAAAAAAATCCCCTTAATAAAAGGATTTCTTTTGTAAAAGTTGGACTCAGTCAAAAGACCGCACCCGAGGACCCAGAAGACAATATGTGGCCTTGAGGCCACAGCTTCCCCATCCCTGAGGTAATCCTTCCACATGACAACCCTTGGGATACCAAGACAGCCGCCATGTTCCCCATACATTTTCTCTTCACCTTGCTAAACATTCTAAATATCTTCTTAGACTATGGTATCCAATCCCCGCACTATCCTGGTCCCATTCCTCCGGACATGGCCCCATTTTATCAGAGTTCTTCATAAAATGTGTCACGCAGGACTAAGCACTGCAGATATGGCCCAGCCAGACCACTATGTCCCTTTTTGTGGACACCATGCCTATATAAAAGCTGCCTATTAACTGATTTGTTTTGGCTGCCATGTCAATTGTTGACTCAAATTTAATTAATAATAACAGCTAATGTTTACATAGAACTTACTATGTGCCAGGCACTGTACTATGTACTTTACAATTATAATCTTATTTCATCCTCACAACAACCCTGAGAGGTAGGTACTGTTATTGTCCCCATTTTACAGAAGAGGAAACTGAGGCAAACAGAGGTTAAGTGACTTGCCCAGGGTCACACAGCTAATAAGCGTATGAGGCCAGATTTGAACTCAAGTCTTCCTGACTTCAGGCCCAGAATTCTATATCCTGTGCCACCTAGCCATCCAAGACTTGGCAGTCCAGAAATCCAGATTTGTTTTTTACCTACATCTCTTATCTGCTACTCACCCAGTAGAAATTTTGAACCCAGATAAGGACATTACATTTGTCCCTATTAAATTCCATCTTAACACATTTGATCTATCACTTTGAACTGATCGTGATCTCCCAGCGGTAGCTAACACCACTCCCAGCTTCATGTCCACAATCCAGGAATCTGACGAGCCTGTTCCCTTTGTTTTCATCCGAGTCATTGGCAAAAATGACTCGGATAAATGATAAAAATGATAAAATATCATTGGATAAATGATAAAAAAGGGAACGCATGGTCAAAGACAGATCCTGGGCAAGTGACCTATCTCTTGCCGCCCTTGATGAGCATAACAACAGCGCCTACACTGCGGGGTCGTTGTGAGGGTGTGATGAGATAATGTTCATAAGAGGCCCTTGGCACAGAGTAGGTGCTATAGAAATGATTAATCTCTTCCCTTCCCTGGAGACCTCCCTCTGACATAATACATTTACACTCAGGTGTAAATGACTAATGATCACTTAATGCATGAGATAGCCTAGTATTTTAATAGGAAACAAAGCCTTCCCCCCCGCAAAGGCAGTTGTAATAATGATAACAAGGATGGTTAATGCTTATTATATTATTCTATCATTGATGTCCGCAAAGAGCTTTACAAATATTTTATCCTCACAACAAGCATAGGAGATAGGCGCTATGATTATCTCCACGTAAACGTGAGGAAACTGAAATTAAGTGACTTGCCCAGGGTCACACAGCTAATACGTCTCTCGGGTCAAATCTGAACTCGGGTCTTTCTGAGCCCAGGCACAGCACTTAATCCACTGCACCACTTGGTCCCTCTAAGATTCTGTCTCTAAGAAACTCTGGTAAAATTTTGTGGATCAGTGGTAGGCCAATAGGGATGATACGTTATGGGATACAGGAGTATTGCCTGTTACCCCTTCAGATCACGGAGCCCAGAGGGCCTACCTTCAGGGTGAGTCCTAATGGCCAGGAAGTTAACGCGACCTCAGACCACATGGCCAGAAGCGCAGTGTCTGGAATGAGGCACTTGCCCTGCTCACCACACCTCGA
Source organism: Phalanger gymnotis (assembly GCA_028646595.1). Taxonomy (NCBI): domain Eukaryota; kingdom Metazoa; phylum Chordata; class Mammalia; order Diprotodontia; family Phalangeridae; genus Phalanger; species Phalanger gymnotis. The sequence continues at coordinate 41,479,389 of CM053625.1, forward strand.
ATTCTTTGTTCACTTCTTGGTACTGTATCTTAGGAAATGCATTTTGTAAGATGCAGAATGTCCGTGGGAGGGGTGAACAGGATCATGAGGGGCCTGGAGGCTCAGGCATACGCCAACAACCCAGTGAAGGAAACAGAACTCATTAGCTTGGAAAAGAAAAGGCTTAAGAGAAACATGGTTAATGTCTTCCCCTGTCTGAAGGGCTGTATTTTAGGGATTATAGGTTTAGAGCTAGCAGAGACCTTAGAGGTCACTGAGTCTAAACCCATTGTTTCAGAGTTGTTTTTACAACTGTGGCTGAGTCAGGAATCAAATCTGGGTCTACTGAAACCTCTCTTTCTGCCACACTATGCAGCTTCTCATCTAACCTTAGATTTGTCTTTTTCAACCTTGGAGGACAAAACTAGAAATACTAGGTGGAAGTGGAAGCAAAGCAGATTTACATTTCATATGAAAAGAAAAACAGAACCAAACTTCCCAACAATTGGTCCTGAGCTAGAATGGGCTGACTCAGGAGAAAGGGAGCCTCCCATCTCTAGAGGTCTTCAAATAGAAGCTAGATGACTACATGCTAGGGATTTTGTAAAGAGGGTTCCTGCTCAAGTGTGGTTTGGCCTGGATGACCTAGCTTGGGTCATAGCACAGTGAATAGAATGCTAGACCTAGAGTCAGGAAGACATGACTTCAAATCTGGAGTCAGATACTTACTGACTGTGTGGCTCTGGGTAAGTCATTTAACTTCCGTTTGCCTCAGTTTCCTCATCTGTAAATTGGAAATAATAATAGCACCTACCTCCTAGAGTTGTTATGAGGCTGAAATGAGAAAATATTTGTAAAGCACTTAACATAATGCCTGGCTCATAGTAAGTAGGTACTACATAAATGATAGCTATCATGATGATGATTTCTGAGGTCCCCCTTGCACTAGGATTCTATGGTCTCTAGTTCACAATGCATTCTAAATGCATACGCATCTATGGGAAAGATGCATTCTTAATCAAAGAGGCAATTACAAAAGATAAAATAGATTACTTTGATTACATGAAATTGTGAAGCTTCCACACAAACAAAATTAATGTATCTAGGATAAGAAAGGAAACAGCCAAGTGGGAAAAAAGAACAATTTTTGGATCAAATTTCTCTGATAAGAGTTTGGAATCTAAGGTATATAAACAAGTAGTGTGTGTGTGTGTGTGTGTGTGTGTGTAAAACCAAAAGCCAATATATAAGTGGTCAAAGGACATGAAGAAATATTTTTCAAAAGAAGTACGAACTATTAACAACCATGAGAAGGAATACCCCAAATCAGTAGTAATAAGAGAAAAGCCAATCAAAGCAACCCTGAAGTTACACCTGACACCCAGCAAAGATGGCAAAAATGTTAGTTATTATTAAAGATGGCAAAAAATGGGAATATTCAATGTTGGAGGGGTTACAGTATAATGGTAATTTAAATTTGAAGATCTTTCCCATTTATTAATAGGCCCATGTGACCCGCTTATATCATAGGAAGCCTAAGTCACATGTGATAGGAGGAGCTTGCTGAGAGGAAAAGGAAAGCGTGTCACAGGAAATGCTGAGAGAGCAGTTAGAACTGAGGGAGAGAGCAGGCATAGGCCTGCTCGCCGTGCTGTGAGTGTGTTTGTGGGAAGGCCCCTGAAGGGGGGTGGAAGGCTAATGAGATGGCAAGGCTCCATGCTGTGATACTGTGTTTTAAGTTCCTTGCTGTTATGATAAAGCAGGCTTACTGATTTTGGGAGTTGGTTGCTGCTTGGATCAATTGGACTTATTGGTTATGGGATTTGGTCCTCTGGTGTCTGAATAAATGTTTTACCTTTTCTACCTTCTATATGGAGAGTCTCTCATATTTTGCAATACGAGAACTACATAGGCATATCACAATTATCATCGATGTTGTGCTTATTGCCTTGCTGATACGTATGAAAAGATAGGCACACTAGTGCATTGTTGTTGAAGCTGTGAATCAATGTAACCCTTTTGGAAAGCAATTTGGAATAAGAAAAATAAAATAACTAATCTGACCATACCCTTGAACCCAGCCAGATATTTCTCCAGTAGGTTTATACCCCAAGGAGGCATTTGATAAGAAAATCTCTATATATGCTGAAATATTTATAGTAGCACTTTTTCTGAATGCAAAGAATTAGAAACAAAGCAGCTATCTATTGACTAGAAAATGGCTACACTTGAATGTAATAGAAAATTATTATTCTATAAGAAATATCGAATATGATGAAAATAGAGACTCATGGAAAGATTTACATGAGCATCAGATAAGATATTAATAACTGAAAGGAATATGGCCTTGAGGTCCTCTAAAACTTCCAAGTCTAAACATCCAAGAATAAATCTTGCCAGACAAGGGAAAGTGACTCAACATTTGATCAGGCAGAGGACTCTCTGGAACCCAAGAGAACATGGAACCACAGCAGAATACTCCTAAATGGTCTAAGAGAGAAATAAAAATCATGAAAGCAGAATTTAGGGCCCATACAGCAGAAATTTGGGAGCTAGGTGGCACAGGGGATAGAATGCTGGGTCTAGAGTCAGAGAGACTCATCTAAAGTCAGAGAGATAAATTTGGCTTCAGATACTTACTAGCTGAGTGACCCAGGGCAAGTTATTTAACTGTTTCCCTCAATTTTCTCATGTGCAAAATGAAGATGGCAAAAAAATTCCAGGATCTTTTCCAAGAAAAACTCAAATGGGGTCAGGAAGAGTCAGATACAACTGATACACCTGAACAACATCAAAATTTATTAATAGAATAGAAAAACTTGAATCCACTGTGCAAGAGAGAGAGAGAGAGAGAGAGAGAGAGAGAGAGAGAGAGAGAGAGAGAACAATTGAAAACCAAATAATAAATAGAAGTAAAGGACAATCTGGAAGAAAAGATGCAAAAAAGCAATAACATTAAAAGAAAAAAAATTATGTCAGATGGCTCTCTGGGAGGAGAGGGAGATTGAAGAAAATTTTGGCGTTAACATCTTTAAAAAGATCTCTTAGAAATTCTTTTAAGGTTTGAGAAGTCCAACTTTTAATCCTTCCCTTCCACTCCCCACCTACTCAGGGGCTAAGGAAGACCTTTGGTATTGCTGTGGGTTTTAATAATGAGTGAATATTATGAAAATCAGATGCAAATGATACCCAAATCAGCATGCAGCTTAGTACTTTTCCAATAGGTTTGTAACAGTGAGGAGGGTTCTACTGCAAAAAAAGAACATGTAACTCTTTTTTCCATACTTTGGTCTAATATCTCTTGAAGGAAATGCCTCTTTTTAGCAGAAAAACTTCTTAGTGAGAAGATGCTCAATAAATACTGATTGATAGAGTGAAGATGGGACAGAAGAAGGAAGAAGAGCAGGAATAGAAAGAAGAGAAGTGAGAATCAGTCATTCAGTCAATAAATACTTAAGTGCCTTCTATGTGCCAGGCATTGAGCTAAGCTCTAGGGATTCAAAGAAAGGTAAAAGGCAGTTCTGGCTCTCAAGAAGCTCACAATCTAATGGGAGAGACAACATGAAAATGACTATGTATAAACAAGACACATACAAGACATAATAACATAATATATAATAATAGTATAATATATAAGATATAACAATATATCCAAGAAATAATTAACAGAGAGGAGCCATTAGAATTAAGAAGAAGTAGGAAAGGCTTCCTGTAGAAAGGGGGACTTTCATTAGGAATTGAAGGAAGCTAGGATGTGGAGATGAGGAAGAGAATCGCAGGCATGAGGGACAGCCAGAGAACATGCCCAAAATACTCCATTTCGTTTGAGGAACAGCAAGGAGGCTGGTATCACTGGATCAGAGTGGCCTTCATGGGAGAAGACAAGTCTAAAGAATAAGAAGGCTGGATACATTGCAGGGTAGGGGAAAGGCCAGGGACAGATTATGAAGGGCTTCAAATGCCAAACAGAGGAGTTTATATTTAATCCAGCAGGTGGTAGAGAACCACTAGAAATTATTGTGTAGGGAGGATGGCCAGACATGGTCAGACCTGCATTTTAGGCAGATCATTTTCAAGAGATGTACTACAGTGGGGAGCAACTCGTTGCAGGGCAACTGATAGTCAATGAATAAACCTTTAAGTACCCACTAGGTGCCAGGCACTGGAGGCTATTGCAATAGTCCAGGTGTCAGGTGATAAAGGCCTGCATCAGAGTGGCGGCAGTGCCAGAGCAGAGAAGAGAGAATATTTGAGAGATGTTGCAAAGATAACATTGACAAGCCTTGGTAACAGACTGGATATGGCGGTGTGGGATGAGATGGTAGATATAGGGGAGGGTGAGAGAGAATGAAGAGTCAAGGATGACCTTTGGCTGAGGTCCTGGGGGACTGGGAGGATGGTGGTACCCTTGACAATAATAGGGAAGTTTGGAAAGGGGGAGATTTTAGGGAGAAAGATAATGAGCTCAGTTCTGGACATGTCGAGTTTAAGAAGTTACAGGACATACAGTTCAAGATGTCTGATAGGCAGCTGGAGAAAAGGAAAAGGCTGAAGGGGAGGAGAAGCAGCAGAGGTGAGACCAGACAAAATTAAGGGAGATAGGAAGAGGAAAGGAGAAGAAAAGAGGAAAGAGGAAAAGGAGGAAGGAAGAAATGAGAGAAAAGCAAAAGGAAGATGATAATAGGATCACAAGATCGTAGATTTAGAGCTGGAAGGAGCCCTAGAGTCCACCAAGTCCAGTAACCTAATTCTACCAACAAAAAAACTGAGGCCCAGTGAGGATAAGTGACTTGCCCATGGTCACACAGCTAGTAAAGGCCTGAGGCAGGATTGTAACCCCAAGTCTAGTACTTTGTGCACTGCAAAGTGTGAGGAAGAAGAGTCAGAGGGGAAAAAGGAGAAGGAAAAGGAGCATGAGGTATTAAAGGGAGAGGGAAAAAAGAAGAGAAGAGAGGGGAGAGGAGACGATGATTGAGAGAAGGATAGAGGATGAAAAGGAAGGCGGGGTGGGGATGGAGGGGTGATAGAAGTGACAGCGCTGCCTGTCAAGGGACCTGGCCAGCTCTTACCTGGGTGGTGACCCTGCGGGAGCCATCCGTCACTTCCACTGTTAGATTATAGCTCGCCTTCCTCCTGGAGTCCAGGCGCCTGGCGATGACCATGCTGCCTGTGGTCATCTCAATGTCAAAGTCCATGTCCTCGTCACCACCTAGGTATAAGGAAGGAGTGGGGAGTGAGAGAGAGAGTCAAGATCCATGGGCTCTGGTCAAGGAAGATTTAGGCTCCTCACTGGGCAGGACTCCAGCCAACAAGCCCTGAGGGAGGGTGTGTGTGTGTGTGTGTGTGTGTGTGTGTGTGTGCGTGTGGTGTTTTGTTGTAAAGATGTGGCAGTGGGGAGCAGAGTAAGAAAAGGATGGCATACAATCTTTAGGAAAGAATCCTTGACAGGGATTCTAGGTACCTCCAAAGAGGCATTGTAATATCTAAGTACTCTTCCCAAGAGTCCAGAAAGCAGCAAGTTTATCCTGTAAAACTGTCCAACTGAGACTGAAATAATGGGACAGGGAGAAGTCAAACCCACTGATATAACTTGGGAGTGAGAGAGACAAATCCCTCCCTCCCAACCCCTAAACCTATGGAAGTCTTCCCTTAATGGAGTTAGCTCAGTTGCACCTAGAATGGGCTAGAGAGAAGTGGCCACACGAAGTTTGGAGCCCAGACCCCAGCTCACCAGAGATGTTGAACCACAGCAGGCCAGGTGGGTCCTCAACACTGACCATGCCCACCATGTGGTTCACAGGGTCAGTCTCCATGGCAGCAAAGTTGTAGTGGGGCTCATCAAAGGCCCACAGCTTTCTCGAAGGGCTGGGCCGAGGAATCCACTCTATATGCAGTCTGACGCTGGAGAAGCGTGAGGGCTGCCCATGGTCTACTGCCTGGATCTGCAAATTGAACCATCAATTAACCAACAAATGTTTATTAAAGCCCCTGTTATATGCCAGATGTGGGGGTTATGAGTCCAAAGAACAGAAAAATCCCTAATAGAAAGAAGCTCACATTCTAATGGAGGAGACAGCAAGGCCATATAAAAACATAAATAACAAATACAAAAATAGAGATGAGGTAGTTGGGGAAGGAGGTCACTAGCACTTGGATGGGGTAGGGATCAGCAAAGGCAGGCTTCTCACAGAACATGGTGCAACAGTTGTATCATAAAGAAAAACGGGTTCTCTGTGAGGTGGAGGGAAGGAAGGAGTGTGTTCCAGGCATGTGGCACAGCCCATGCAAAGGCACAGAGGTGGAGTGTCATTGGTCGGTTTGCCTATAGTGCAGAGTGCAGGAAGGGGAATAGTGTTTGGGGAGCCTAGAAGGTTAGACTGTGTAAGGCTTTAACAACTAAACAAAGGAGTTTATGGTTTGTTTGTTTTTCCTACAGGCAAAAGGAAGCCACTGGAGTTGGTTGAGTATGAGAGAGACAAAAAGTAACCAGAACCTACTGGGAAGGCCTTGGAACTAATGATGAGGGTTGGGGAGGGGGGAATTCCTGAACCCCTCAGGGAGAGGGAGAGCCCCTATGGCTCACAGCCCTGGTTTCCTTACCTATAACATGCGACCAATCAAAAATTGAATGGACTGTTATTCTCCAGAAGAAGAATAATTTAATTACTTTAAATAAATAAATAAATAAATGAATGAATGAATGAATGAATAAATAAATAAATGAATGAATGAATGAATAAATAAATATTAAGCATAATAAAATAATTTAGCTGTCGGAACAGCCAAAAGCACCAGGTATCTGCAACACCCCTCAATCTTCAATCCCAAATTCACTTTTCTCAGGATCTTTGGTCCTTTTATTCCTTCCTATTTTCCCAGACTATCAAGGTTAATCCAATCTCATTCTCCTCTATAACCAGTCTTTACCTTATGGTCAGCTATTTCAACAAGGTCTCCTCTTCCACCTGTGAATCTCTTGTCCCTCAACCTCCTCCGTTATTCACTTCTAATCTTCAAACCTGGGAAATTCCAATCGCCAGACTCCGACACGCCTCCTCTCAAGGTGGAGAATACCGATAGAGTCACTCATAAAACAGCGCTTGCCTAGTCCACTACAAATGGACGCTGTCTAACTAACCTCAACTGGCCTCTCAGTGCAGTACAATGATATTTTTGTTCATCTCTTATTGGTTCTATCACATTTCTATCCCAGGAGCTCCAAAGCTCCTCTTCCTCCCCAAGTCTCCTAAATCTACTCACTTCATTCCTTTCCCCTTTGCGCTCATCAGAACACTTCAACAAATACTTTACTGATAGGTAAGACATCTGAAATGACCTTCCATTTTCTTTTTATTCTCATAACTCCCAGAGTCCTCACTCTTCTTCTCCTTCTATCAAGTTTCAAAGGCTGTGGTCAAGAATCATAGGATCTCATTTTGCAGGCCCACAGGAGTGAACCAACTTGCTGAAGGTTACACGGGTGACAAGTAGAAGAGCTGGGACTTGAACTCAGATCCTGAGCTGCAGTTAAGATGTTCTTTCTACTGTGTCACAATGGTATCCCCTGAAGCACCCTCCTGCCTGCCTGTTCTGTGACCTTCCTCAATCAAACATCCCTTCTCTGCATCTTCAATCTCTCCCTCTCTGGTGTTTCCTTTTCCTCAAGTATCAAATATTTTCAGGCTCCATCCTAAAATCCAGACTTCCGGCCCCATCTGAAAATTACCTTCCTCCAACCCTGCAGGTCCTTTAAGTGAGAGGTGTTAAACACACAGCCCACAACACTCACTAGTGCAGACTGCACCAGATTAAAATGTAGTTCCTAATTTATTTTAATGCATTAGTGTATTTATATATAAAAAAGAAATATAGAAACGTGGTCTTCTCAGTCAATATTCAGCCCACAGGAAACTTTATGGGCAGTTTAGCAGCTCCTGTTTATATTTTAATTTGACAGCACTGCTTTAAGCTATTACCCTATTTCTCTCTTCACCTTCATTGTCGAACTTCTATAAAGAGTAGTCTATACTTGTTGCTGTATTCTTCCACATCACCCTTTCATTTCTCAACATTTGCATTCTGGCAAATGTCCCAACCATGCTATGGAAGCTGCTTTCTTCAGTCACCAATGGCATTCCCAGTGGCATTCTTCTGTCTCCATTTGGTTTTACTTCTTTTCAGCATTCTTACAACCACTCTTCCTTCTTGATACCCTCTCTTCTCTTGGCTTCAGAAACACTACATCCTCGTGGTTCGCTTCCTCTGACTGCTCATCTTCTCTTTTGCTGGCTCCTCATACTACCTCTACACCTGGACATGAATTCCTCCTCCAAGGTTTAGTTCTTGGCTCTTCTCTCTATATAATCCTTTCCTTGGTGATCTCATCCGCTTCCATAGATTCAATTATCACCTCAATGCAAATGACTCCCAGATGAATAACTCTAGCCCTGAACATTCCCCTGAGCTCAGGTTCCATAACTCTAACTGCCTGCTAAAAAAAAAAAAACTCCATCTGGATTTCCTACTGACACCGGAAATAAACTACTATTGCAAACTGAAGTCAGGAAGACCAAAAACTAGCCCCTTTTCCCAGGTTCCTTATTTCTGTTTATGCATCACTATCCACCCAGTCACCTAAGCTCAAAACCTTGGAGTTGTCTTTGGCTTTTGCTCAATCTTCACCCAAACAGCCAATCATTTGCCACACAACTGATGGTCTACCCGGGTGTTGTAATTCCACACCATCTCCCACATCCATACCTACCTCTCCACTTCCATTACAATCCATCCCCTAATTGGACTACCTGCTCCTACTTCACCTTCTCTTTAGTTTATTCTTCACTCTGCTGTCAGAGTAACCTTTCTAATGCATGACTCTGAGAATGTCACTTTCCCATTAAAAATGTCCAGTGGCTCTATACTTCCCACAAAAGAAAGCATAGCCTTTTAAATCATAATAATAATGGCTAGCACTTAGATAACATAACTTACATATTTACCTTCTTTGATCCTCACAATAACTTTGGGAGGTAGGTACTATCAATATTCTCATTTTATAGTAGAGGACACTGGGGCTTTCCCAGGGTCTAACAGCTAGGGGTGGGGAACCTGTGGCCTCGAGGCCACACATGGCCTTCTAGGTCCTTGGGTGAGGCTTTTGACTGAGACCAAGTTTTGCAAAACAAATCCTTTTATGAAGGAGATTTGTTTTATGAAGTTTTCCCATTTGAGGCAAGGTTCAGGTCTTCCTGGCTTCAAGGCCAACGCTCTATGCACTGTCTAGTAAATGTCCAGTAGATATTTTAAACTAAAGATATCCAAAATGGAACTCATTATCTTTTCCAACCTTCCCCAGCTCCTACCTTCCCTGTTACTACAGAGGGCAACACTATCTTCTCAGTCCCTCAGGCTGGCAGCCTAGGTGTCATCTTTGATTCTTCACTATATCTCACTGTCCCCTCCCCCACCCTCATATCCAAGCTGTGGCCAAGGCCTATCCATTTCACCTTTGCAACATCTCTTAAATATGTCCCCTTCTCTCCCCCTACTGGAGGCCCTCATCACCTCATACCTGGACTGTCGCAGTAGCTGCTGGTGGGTCTGCCTGCCTCAAGTCTCTCCCCACTTCAATCCATCCTCCATTCGGCCACTAAAGAGGTTTTCCTAAAGTGCAGTTCTGACTATGTCACTTCCTATTCAACAGGCTCCAGTGGCTCCCTATCACGTCCAGGATCAAACAAAAAATCCCATGTTTGGTGCTCAAAGTCCTTCATAATCTACTCCTCTCCCCAATCTTGACCTTTCCAGTCTTCTTCTACCTTACTCCCCACCACATACTCTTTAATCCAATGACATTGGCCTCCTGGCTGTTCCACAGACAAGACACTCCATCTCTTAGCTCTGGGGCTTTTCTCTGGCCATTCCCCATGCCTGGAATGCTCCCCTCCTCATCTCTACCTACTGGCTTCTCTGGCTCCCTGTAAGTCCCAATTAAAATCCCATCTTCTACAGGAAGCCTTCCCCAAACCTTCTTAATTCTAGTGTTTTCCTTCTGTTAATTGTTTCCTCTTTAGCCTGTATATAGCTTGTTTATACATAGTTTGCATGTTGTCTCTCTCATTAGATTATGAGCTCCTCGAGGGCAGGGTCTATCCTTTGCCTCTTTTTGTATCCCCCCCGCACTTTGTATAGTGCCTGACACCTAGTAGGCACTTAATTGATGTTTACTGACTAAGTATGCATGTACTACCTAGGTCTTAATGGCCTCTACAATTAGGTTCCAGGCTGCCTTTCCAGTCTTGCCTCATATTTTATCCCTATCTGTACTTTTCAGTGCCTGGCACATAGTAAATGCTTAATAAATGCTTGTTGCCTGACTGATATTCCAAGCAAACTAAATTACTTCTTTTCCCCCTCATTCCCCTCTAGACATGTTCTATCTTGGTGCCTTAACTCATTCAGCCCCTACCCCTTTTCCCTAGAGTGGACTATCCCTTATCTCTATCTGTTGAAATCCCTTCCTTCAAGGCCCAAATTAGCTGCCACATACTCCATAAAGTGGGCAGCAAGGTGGGGCAGTGGATAGAGTACCAGGCCTGGAGTCAGGAAGACCTGAGTTCAAATCCAGCTTCATACACTCACCAGTTGTGTGACCCTAGGCAAGTCACTTAATCCTGTTTGCCTCAGTTTCCTCTTCAGCAAAATAAGCTGGAGAAGGAAATGGCAAAATCACTCTAGTATCTTTGCCAAGAAAATTCCAAATGATGTCATGAAGAGTCAGATATGACTGAAACAAGTGGACAACAATTCCATGAAGGCTTCCCTGATCCTTCCTAAGGAAAGAGACTCTCTCCGTCCTCTATTTTTCCACCTCACTTTGCTTAGTCCTTTCCTTCATGCTTATTTCATGCTCCCTTGTGTTCTATTTATTTCTGAACAGGTCATTCCCACACCTATTACACTGTAAGCTCCTCAAGGGCATGATCTGTGATTTATCTGTCATGGTAAGCCTAGCTCAAGGCCTTGCTTTTTCGGAAATGCTTGTTCAATTGAATCTGGGCAATTAAGTTCAACAAGCAAAGTCCTTTCAAACCTAAAGTTCAGTGGGGTAAAAACTGAGGAGAGTAGAAGGGTCCAGTCCTGGCTCCCCTGGCCTGCTTGTCATTTTGGACAAATTGTCCAACCTTTCTGGGCCTCAGTTTCCCAATATGTAAGACAGGGACAATATTCTCACCCCGTCTCATTGCCTACCTATGCCACAGTACTGGTAGACTAGTAGCTTAGGCCAATTCTCCCCAACGGAGTATGGAGGGAGACACATACCACCCGGGATAGCCAAGGGTGACACCGGGCAGCCAGGACAGAGAGACCCTTCTAAGCATGAATGTGGCTTTTTCTACCTCTCCTCATGCCCTGTGTAGAAGGGACATAGACCTCCAAGAGTGATAATCTACTGAAAGATCATGAAAAACTATCAAAGCTAGAAGAGAGTAATAAACCAGCTACTCTAACCTTTTCTAATTTTTAGGGAAGAAAATCAACCCCCAGAGACAGGACAAGACTTGACCACGACCACAAAGCAAGTTTGTCACCAAAGGAGGACTGGCATCCTAGTCTCATGATTCCTAGTGGGAAGTTGGGATGAAAGGTACATTCATTATTCAAGTGAGCACTAGAAATAGCAGGTATTTCCACTTAGATCAGTGGACCCCAGGCAGTGTTCCTCAAAGGTGGCATTTCCAAAGGCATATATATGCATTTTAACAGCAATTCAGTGAGAGTAGGGGATGGAGAGCTGGCCTTGAATCCAGGAAGATTGAAATTGGAGTCCTGCTTCTGACACATACTGTCTGTGTGACCCTGGGGAGATCATTTAATTCCTCAGTGCTCTTGGCTAAGACCAAAAGTTCCATGGAAGGTGCTGATCCGTATTGGGAGAAGGAATTTCTTCCATGGTGATTTTCTAGAGCCGCTGTGTTAAACCCAAATAGAAACAGGGGTCACTAAAAAGTACACCTAAGGATTCCTGGGAGCAGCATATTGATTTAAAAAACACATATTAACATTATCTAACTTCTATTGTATCTTTATTTATTTTGTTAAATATTTCCAAATTACACTTTCATCCGGTTCAGGTCATATCTGAGAGTGTTGTCACTGCATCTGACATTTCTGGTTCAGGGCCAATTCTGAAGTGTTGTGGGCCCATGATGCCTGGGCTGAGTGTTTGACCCCTCTCCCCTGGACCAATGAAACCACAGGATCATTCCCTATCTCTATCTTAATAACAACAGGTCATATTATTTATATAGTACCTTAAAGTTTACAAAGCACTTTTCCTATAACAAACCTATAAGGTAGGAAGTATAAATATTATCATTATTAATATAATTATTGTCATTTTACAGATGAAGAAACTGAGGCTCAGAGAATTTAAGTGATTTGCCAAATGTCACACAGCTAATAGGTAATTGAATTTTAACAAAATGTTATCAGGATGATAAAATCAGGATTTTATCGAGAGATAACACCTCAATCCAAGGGTCAGCAAACACAAACTTGAGAATCACGTGGTTCTTTAAATATGCTTAGACTAACCTCAATTTGTCCTGTATATGCCTTATTTATACATAGTTGTTTGCGTGATGTCTCCCCAGTAGAATGTGTACTTGAAAGCAAGAACTGTTTTTGCCTTTCTTTGTGTCCCCTGTGCTTAACACAGAGCCTGGCGTGTAGTAGGTGCTTAATAAATGCTAGCTGGTTGACATACATACTGCCTTTAGCCAAAATACATGTTTGAATGAGTCTTTACCAGTCTGTTGATTCATTTCTTTAATACACAAATATGCTATAAGTTGCTAGCTCAGGCCGGGAAAGCTAAATCCCTTTGCCAACAAGCACTGCCCAAAACACAAATTCTGACTTGGGCTTCTTCTTTCTAGGCCTCTCTCAGCATTTAGCAACCATACCCCCAGGGTTTATGGTTGAGTGCTTCCCTCCTCCTACCTCAGCCCCCATACCTCATCTCCCCTGGGCTAGGTTCTTATAGTCTTCCTAGGTGATAAACAGCTAATCTGTTCCACTGACTGTACAAACATGCTGATGAGAAAGGCAGGAAGAGCTCATTGCCTTTTTTTCACTTTCCAGGCCAGTAAGGAGCTTCAACTA
>CM053625.1:41493034-41552968 GCA_028646595.1 Phalanger gymnotis
GTTTTTGTATTTCTCAGCACTGAGACAATTGGGAGTCATTGATTTGTATCTGATGTGATATTGGGAGTGGGGAACTTCTCCATGCCTAGCCTGGGTGAGGTTGGGACCCTGAACAGGATATATAAGCTCACAGGTTAGCATTCTCGCTTGGAGCTCTGAGCCACAGCAGGAGTGGCGAGTGACTCTGGGTCAGCCGTTATAATGAGCTCCCTGGCTGAATACTCAGATGTTGATAACTACAAATTGTATTTGGTCTGTAATTCAAGGTGCTGGTTTTTTCCCCTGAACTAAGTAAATGATATTTGTCTGCTGGATTAAAGTAAGATTGTTAACCCCTTAACATTGCTTTCCTTAGTAAAGCAGATGAAAAGGACCTGGGCTTGCAGCGTTCTGAGAGCCGATCGTTGTTGGCTTTACACCCTCACAGCAGCTGCTACCGGATTGTTGAAACAAACCCAAAGGAAGAAGTTCTAAAAATATAATTTCAGACCTTGAGATAGGTTCGAAGAAAAATATTTGTGGGAGTAAGGGTGGGCTTTGGATTTGGTCTATGCACAAGGCTCTTTTTCTCCTACTTTTAAACCTCTTCAGGTCTGATTGGCTAGGCTTCTTCTCCTCCCTCACCTCAAGGGTTCCTTGTGGGTAGACTAAGATCAGGGCCTAAACTATCCCTCCCGTTCTCTCACCGTGAGGATGTTGTACACGCCAGCAGGGAAGTTGACACTGGTAGACACCACACCTGTCTCAGGGTCAATGGTGAAGGCCTCTTCATCATTCTCCTCAATGCTATAGGTCACCTGGCCATTGGGGCCTTCATCACGGTCCGAAGCCACAAGTCTGTATACGGGCCCTGGTACAGCGGAGGCTTGCCGCTCTGGGAGACGGATTTTGAAGCGTTTATGGGAGAAAGTGGGTGAGTTGTCATTGACATCCAAGATGCGCACTACTACTCTGGAAGTGGACTGCAGGCTTGGTTTGCCATTGTCTTGTACGGCCACCTGGAAGCAGACAGTCACATAATTACTGAGCACCTGCGGTTCAAAAGCAGTAAGTTTATCCTGTATCATTCTCAAATCTACAATGATTATTATTGACAACCTGCAACTAGGAAGTGAGCAACCAGAAAAGAAAGAAGGGTGAGGTGTAGAGGGAACTACATAAGGTCAAAGACTCTTAGACGTGGAAAGAGTCTCTGAGGTCATCTAGTCCAACCTTCCAGCTAGCGAATTGTGCCCACCTCCACTTGATGATGGGGATCTCACTGCTTCATATGCTAAACTATTCTACTGATAGGTAGCTTCATTTTTAGGAAGTCCATCCCCTCATTGGGCCTCTCTACTTCACTGAAAGAACTCTAATGATGGAAAACATTCCACTTTCCAATGTAGTCCCTTTCCCTTTTGATAGCTAGGTATTAGATAGGCTTTCCTTATATTGAGTACCAATATGTCCCTTTGTACTTTTGGGTTCAAGTATTGGCTATCTCTTACCTGTGTGACCTCAGGCAAGTTCTTTTACCTGCGACCCTTACTAAATGACCCCCAGTTCCCTCCTAATGCTAAATTCACCATCCTAAATATAATTTCTCTTCTACACTAAAATTTTTCAAATACTTGAAGTTTATATGTTCTCCCATCCCAAGTCTTCTCCAGGGAAATTGTTACTAGTTCCTTTAACAGATTCTCACAGGGAATGGTTTTCAGTCTCTTCACCATCCATCAGTTAGCACGGTGTGTGGCACATGATAGATGGTTATTAAATACTTATTGAACTGGCCATCCTGGCTGCTCTGAATACCCTCCACTTTGTTAATGTCTTTTCTAAAATGTAGCACCCAGCCAAAATTTGAGCAGAAAACCCTCCTTATGTGTTCTGACCAGGGTAGAAGAGAGTGATACCATAACTTCCTGTATCTTGGATACTATGCTTCAATTCAAGCAGCCTAAAAAGTCATTAAGTTTTTGGCTGCCATATCATACAATTGACTTATATTGACCTTATAGTCAACTTACTATTTCTTATATACCCACGATTGCTAAAAAATAACCTATGCTTTCTGTAAATGAAGATCTGTGTCAGTTCTAGCTTTCCCACTGTTATTTTTTCCTCTCTGGGGTCTCAATTTCCTCTTCTATAAAATGTCCAGGTAGGACAAGATGTCTTCTGAAGTCCTCTCCCATTGATTTTATATGCTTCTACGATAAAGAAGAATTTTCTAACAGGGCAAACCAACAGCAAAATAGCTTGTCTTTTTTGTTTCTTTGTTTTTCAGTCGTCAGCTTTTACCTTTCTTCATTTTTACAGTTCAGTGTTATTAATGCGTTTTATTTTTATACAAACATTTACATATTGCTCCCACTTTGTGAGAGGTCTCGTGTAACAAAGCACAACAACAGTTAACAGTGCTCTCATATGAAAGTACATGCAACAAACCATATCTATAAACCCCCCCTCTCATTTTTTTATTAACAGAAATCTATCTTCTCTCCTTTCTACCCCATATGCCACTGGGAAAAAAAAAAACAAAAGCAAATTTCTTATAACAAGCAGGTATGCATAGTTAATATTAATTGTTCATGCATAGGGCAAGCCAATGTAATAAAAATGACAAACTACCTATGTTAATTTCCTTATTCAATGTCTTATGAAATGGCAAGCTCCCCATCACTGTACATATTCAAGCAGATAGATTATTTGTCTTGCTTTGGTAGTAGGTGTTCTGCTCCTACAGGGGTTAGACTAGATGACCTCTGAGGTCCCTTCCAACTGTGTAATTTTATAATTGTAGGAGACAGTTGGGTGGGGAATAGAGAATGAGGAAAGAGAATTCCACTTGTTAAAGGGATCCCAGGATATTCTAGGTCAAAGAAAAAGGTTATTATGAATAGAGAGGGAAAAGAAAATCAGTGGAGATTGAATGGGGATGGGTTGTGTTTCCCTCCCAAATTTCCCTCTGTATTGGGATCTCTCCCTAGGGACCTAATTATGCCGGCTTCCTCAGCCTCCAGGGTGCCCGGTCTCAGTCCTTCCTCATTCCAGTCTAGGGGTTCCTGAGGATCTAGCCTAACTGTGATGATTCAGGACCTGCATGACCCCACTCTGGGTTCCAACATGTCCTAGCCCGGCCCCTTCTTTCACATCCCCTGGCGAATCCTTCAAATCAATCCTACATAATTACTCTCCTGCTATTACCCACCTCGAGGATATGTTCAGCCTTGTTCTCACGATCCAGCTGCCGAGCTGTGGAGAGGAGACCTGGTAGGGAAGAGATGGGGAAAGAGGGTAATCCTGTGAGCACTGGGGCTCCCTCAGGACCTTCACGGAGGTACTGCTGGGGGAGCCAGACCAAGCTCTAATGTGGAATTCTGCTGGTGTGCCAGTGCTGGCAGGAGGTGGAGAAAAAGAAGAAAAAAGGGGTAAAGAGGAAACTCTCCAAGTAGTCGTAATAATGCCCTATTATCAGGAGTGCATATTAAAAATCTCTACTTCCCCTTACTAAACAATACACCAAAAGGAAGGCAAATGGTTGGGACTATGAATTTTGGGCCATGTAATGAGAGGTAAAAACAGGTCATGGACCAGAGTGAACAGAAGAAATAGTGCCTATACTTCTTTGGCCATACCTCATTGCTAAGGGGACTTTTCATCAGCACAGAAGGAATGAAGAGATCTGAAAGTATGGATATAGGTACATGTGTGTACATGGGTATAAGTATATATGTGTGTACATAGGTAAATGGGTGCATTTACCTATGTACATTTCATGCACATGTTATGTCTGATGCAAGCATATGTATACGTACGTATCTATACACGTGCATATGCTTTGATAGCTCCCCAAGAATTTGTTTTGTTTGAACATATATATTTGTATTGGGTTTTGTTTTCCTGCCTTTGCAATGGATAGGGGAGGGAGAGGGAGGAAGGGCAAAATTCAGAACTGAAAATAAAATTGAATTGAATTTATAGAAAGATACCCAATTTCCTTAGCTTGAGATATCCATCCACCAGTATAGATTGCAGTCCCTTCACACCATCTCATTCTGTCTCATTATTTTCTGTGTTTTCCCATATATGCCCCACGAAGGATCCATCCAACAAGATGGAGGCCTTTCCTCATCTTGGTCTTTTAATGTCTCAAGGTTACCAGTCAAGCACTTGGCTGTCCATCTGCTGTCTCTCACAACATGAACTGTTCATCTCTGCATTTTTGTTCCATGAAGAGCTCACCTTTTCCAGTCAGAGCTGGCATTTGGCTTCCCAAAGGTAGAGCAGGTACCATTTCTTCCTCCCACTTCATAATGACTGTAGCTTCTTCTGGAGCTACTCAGTGGCACCAGTTCTTCTGAAAGCCCATCCAGAGGACTTGCCTTCATGTCCAAGGCTCTGTCTCCTTACACTCCACTAATCCTCGAAATCCAAATAGACTCCAAGCCTCCCAGACGGACTTTCTTGATCCCAGAATCAACTTAATTCTCTGAGTAAGGAACCTGTTGCACCCGACCCAAACTGCATCCTTCCTCTTCCACGACCCCTACTCTAGGTTTCCTTTCCTAATACCCAATAAGTCCTAGTTTTCACCCACTCAAAGCCACAAAAGTGAGTTCTCTAGGTTTTAGTTACAGGAGAAAAGAGAATGCACATTCAGAATGAACGCACCACGAGGTCATTAGAAATGCATATATTAAAAGATCTACTTAATTTCAGACCATGCAGCCCCAAACTTTCTAAAGATCCTCTGCTAAAGTTTCTCTAAGCTTAGCGAGAAATCTGGATTTCCCCTAGGCCAGGATTAAGCTATTGTGACAGATATATTTTCTCCCCTAAAGTAAATTTGGGATTCACCTATCTAAGCTCTCACAACTCAGGTCATTAGTCCAATGACTAATTCTCCCAATTGCAGGTTGGTGCTTAGCCACTCAAGAAGGGTGTGCGGCTCCACCCCATATTTCTAAGCAAACCTTTAGCTAACTAGAAATCTGACTACAGCGGCCCCACCAAGGGCCAAAGGAGGAAATACAAATGAGGAAATTATTTTCAAGGCCATTTCCCATGACCTCAAAGTCAAAATAATGCAACCTAACCCAGGGAACTTCCCAAAGTTCACAAAAGAAAGACAGCCCCATTCCTTAAAACCTCTCAGTTTGTTGTACGTCCTAAAGGACGTGGTCAGCTATAGAAAATCACCTGTGAAAGCCTACAAGTCCCTGGAGATCATTCCCCTCATAAACATTTTATATTGATGAGAAACAGGCCTATGAATGGGGAATTATTTCCATCATTTTAGATACTTTCCTTCTTTTATTCATTTATTGATATTTATTATTATTGATATTGATTGATATACATTTATTGATATATTTTGTTTTGATATAATAGGCAATCTCCAACAACCACTCAAAGAAATCTATGCCCCTCCCCAATCTATGCCCCAAATAATTAACAGAAAGGGGGGATATGTTCTTTGACTTCAATAAGATGCTACTAATATTAACCACTGTATTCAACTAGAATTTTGCTGCCTTTTAATGCTGACTATATCTAAGTTGTTGTAGTCTTTTTTTTCTTTTTTTGAGGGGGGAAGGCAACGCAATTGGGGTTAAGTGACTTGCCCAAGTTCACACAGCTAGTAAGTATGTCAAGTGTCTGAGGTTGGATTTGAACTCAGGTCCTCCTGACTCCAGGGCCAGTGCTCTACTCACTGCGTCACCTAGCTGCCCCAAGTTGTTGTAGTCTTAAGCCTTGCTAGAGCATTGTTTTGTAATTTATTAAAAGCATCAGTCATGACTTTTTCCACTCTTTAAGAATCTTCCCTCTTTGAGAGTGTTTCAAATATCCAAGTGCCTTTAAAATTCCGTTGTCTCTAACACAGATTTCTTTGGTAAGCAGGTCCAGACATTTCCTCCTAACTTAATCTCCTTAAATGTGTCCTAGTATGTTTGCGTAATACTCCTTTATCGGTGCATAAATCTACTGTGTACTTGTACATGCCTATGGACATATACATTGTGTGTATGGTGATGCACTTGCATATTGCAAATGTATTTAGTTACCTACATATGTAGGTATCTATGTGGATGTGTGTATTTACAAGGTGTGACTATAAAGTAGTAAGACCAATGCTAGTTTCACATGCATGTATACTGTATTGTGAACAAAGCAGCTAGGTGGCATAGTGGATAGAAATGCTGGACCTAGAATCAGGAAGACCTGAGTTCAAATCCATCCTCAGAAACTAGCTGTATGACCCTAGGCAAACTACTTAATCTCTGCCTCAGTTTCCTCATCTGTAAAAAATTTTAATAGCATTTATTGCACAGGATTGTTATGAGAATCAAATGAGATAAAATATGCAGAGTGTTTGGCAAATCTTAAAGTCCTATATAAATTATAGTAATTATATATACGTGTGTGTTTATATGTATGTGCTTATATATATATACATATACATTCATTATACATACATAGTTATATATACACATACATATATAATTTTGGATTGTATATTTAAAGCTAGAAGGAACCTAAGAGACCATCTTGTCAAACTTTCTCATTTTATAGATAAAGAAGTTGAGGCTGAGAGGTCATGTCCCAAGGTCACACAGCTAGACACTTATTTGAGATGAGATTGGAACTCGAGGTCTTCCTGACTCCACACCCACTGTGTCATTTAGCTTCTAATGACCTCACAATCATATGGTGTGGGTGGGCTCTATGTGCAGAGTTCACATGCACATGGATAAATGGAATTCTATAAGTACGTCTAGTATTTTTGTACTGAGGCAGGATGTCCTCTGTTACCTCCAGCCTGAAAGTGCTGACTTTGTGAATAAATAAGCCTATTTCCTTATTTCTCTAACAGAACAGTGACACAGTCTGTACCGCTTCTTCATCCCTCTGTCTCCAAGCGTGCTTTGTGTGCCTAGGCATACATAACTGTGAGTACAAATGTTAGTGCATGCATGTTCTCGCTCAGGCAGCATCAGGCACCCAGGGTAAAGGCCCTGGGGAGGTTGGCTCAGTGCTTCCAATCTTGGCCTGCTTTCAAAACAACCAGCCCAGGCAATTTGCAACCCTGCTCAAATGCCCCCAAAGCAGCAAACTTAGCCTATGAGTGCGAACTTGGGGATGTTATCTTGGTCAGTGAAGAAGAGAGGAAACTATCAGGATATTTCTGAGCAATAGAGGTTGACCGTCCTCCAGGGAGGCCTTTGATGTAACCAAACAGCTCATCTTTTAGGTAGAGCTTGGAACAAGCTGTTCCTGAGGTCCTTTCCAACTCTGAGAGCCCATGTTTGATAAATTCTGGAATCCAAGAAGCTCCTTTGATTCCAAACAGAGTTGATACTATCTCTTAACACAGATGTAATGGAAAGTACAGAAGGAAAATCATCCATCCGTACCCAACACCCTGTGTTTTATAACTGCCCTTAACTTCCCTGCTAAACAAAAGTGGTCCATGAGCCTAAGAATGGTCAGGATGGCCAATGACCCCATGGCTAAGGAGGAAGAAGAGAGTGGGGAACTAATAAATGAGAGCAGGAAGCTGAACTCTGTCCTCAGATGCCAATTGTTCAACTACACTTTTTTTTTTTTTTGCAAAGTCCAGAGTCCTGAGAGTGGGCAGGTAAGTATCAAGGATGAAGGCATTAAATGCTAAGAACAGAAGAGAATCCCTCCAGAAGGACAGAGATGACAACAAGGACATGGGTATGGGGGCTCAGCAAGAGAAAGGAGGCTCAGTGAAAAAAAATAATAATAGCTCAAATCTATATAGCATATTAAGGCTTGCAAAGCAATTTATATACATTTCCTGATGTGATCCCCACAGCAGTCCTGTGCAGGAAATGCTATCACTAGCTCCATTTTACAGATGAAGAAACTGAGGCCGAGAAGTTAAAAGACTTGGCCAGGATGACAAAGCTATTTAGCATTTGAAGTAGGCTTCTAACTTAGATCTTCTTGACTCTCAATTCAGCACTTCATCCACCAAGCCACAAGGATAAAACCTCAACAAAGGGGACTAAAGCCAGACCATAAAGTTTTAGAAGTGGGATTTATTTGTATCTTAAGATGAGAATCCTCTGACTCTTTCTGCCCTCTGCCTGTCCTTGAGGACTCTGCCCTCAAGACTGACAGAGCCCACTACTACCACTGTCTCCAATTCTGAGGGGCCTAAGCCCTCCATACTTGGGTCTAAAGTGAAGAAGGCGCTGAGAGAGGCAAGGTCCTGGCTCCTTGCCAGCCCCATGGCCGTGGGGTCACTGTCAGAGGAGGAGGAAGAAGTAAGGAAAAGGAAGAAATTATCAAGTTGAAACAGATCAGGCCCATTGTTCTCAGCTAAGCTAACCCAGCCCAGCCCATCTCTGAGCACAGTGGGAGGAGACAAGAGGGAGGAGGGAAGGCTGATAGAGGGATCAGGAAAGCTTCACAATTACAGCCCAGGAAAGAGGCCACAGAAGGAAGGGCTCCACAGCGGGGTCACATATGTCTCTGTCCTCTCCAGGGCCTATGCTTTCTTCTCTACCTCTCTTCCCATCTTTCTCGCCTCTCCCCTACTTTATCTTTTTCCCTTCATCTCCCCCTTTTTTTCTATAACCTACATTTGGGCCATGGGTCCCTCCTCATCCTTTTCTTCTCTTTTCTCCTCCATCTCTGTCTTCCTCTTCCTTTTTTCTTCCTCTTCCTCCTTTTGTTTCCTTCCCTTTTCCCCTTCTCTTTCTTCCCTTTCTCCCCCTTTCTCTCCCTTTCCTTTTCCCCCCTTCTGTTTCCTCTCACTTTCCCTTCTTCACTCACCTCCCCACGCCCTTCCCTCATAGTTTTTGTCTGTGTCTCAGATATTACCATCTAGACTTGCTTACAACTCCCAGAAAGGGGCATGCTCATGGTCGTCCAAGTGAGGGAAAAAGATTTAAAGTCTTTTGCAAGTGATGGGGAGAGGAACAGGAGATTAGGCTAAAAGCAATGGTATCCTCTACCTTGGGAACCTTCTGCCTTTTGTTAATAAGCTGCCAAACACAAGGAGAACTCTCTCTCTGGCCCACTTGGAACCCCAGAGCAAGGCTCTGAAGGGCCCCATCTTAACCATATTCTCCAGCTTTGCCCCCTTTTTCATTCCTCAGACTCCCAATTGAAAGCCCCTTGCCTCCTGTTTCTTATGGGAAGGGAGTGACTTCAGGTCCCAGTAGGACCACCTTCATGGCATGCGTAGGGTTCACGAGGTCTGTTTCCTTAGATCACATCAGAGTTACGTTCAGACCCACAAGAATCCTCTGCATCTCTCATGCTTTCTTTGAGACAGATGAGGAAACAGGCCCAGACAGATGAGCTAATTTGTCAGTCACAAGTGAATTTGCTGCAAAGGTGGTTCTAGAACCCAGGTGTCCTGATTCTTAGCTTGGTGATCTTTCTACTAAAACCATCCCGCATTTATGTGACATTTTATATTTTAGGAGATTGATTTCTCTATCCCTGAGCCAGAAGCTGGGCCATCCTAGGTTGGAAAACAGAGGACCTGCTTGATGTTTCCTTAATCACAGGTACAGGGGTGGTACTTGACATTCACAAATACTCTTATACGTACATGCACATGCCTAACCATGCTAGGAGCACAGAGGCTATCACCATCACCACCTAAGAGCCCCAAGCTTTATCTGCATCGAGGGCCTAATGTTTATGGCACTAGATGTGCAAGGGGCAAAGACCACAGCCTACACCATCCCTTGACCCTCAGAACAACTACCCGATTGTCCATTCACTCCAGCTTTATGTTTAACCACATCATATATAAACACACATAGAGACACACCTGTACATAAATCTACATAGCACCCCACCCCCTCAGAGACATACACGAATCACAGCATGTCAGAGCCCAAAAGGACCTTCAAGGGCATCTAGTTCTGTCCCCATGTTTTACAGATGAGAATAGCAAGGAGAGAGGAAGTGAGGTGGCCAGAATCACCCAATTAGAACTAGGACTGTCTAAAGAGCTCTCATCTGGAAAAGAGATTAGACATTTTTTTTTTTGCTGGGTCCCAAATGGAAAGACTAGGACCACTGGACAGAATTAATAGTCTCAGAAATTTAGGGCTAAAAGAGTCCTTAGATGCTGCCTAGTTCAAACATCTCATTTTATATATAAGGAACTAAGGCCCAAAATGGTTAAGTGATTTGCCCATGGTTGCAGAGGCAAAGTTACTTTGAAGCACTTCATAATTTGCCTCGTTTAAAGGAAAAGTTCCTAACATACATGTCCAAAAGTAGGATGGTCCATTCATCCCAGCAGGGAGTGAATCTCCAGTCACCTGAGGATGGATAGCCATTTACTGGTATCTGAAGGAGTTGCAGCACAGGCACAAATTAGGCTATGGTGTGGGAGGTCCCTTCCAAATCTGGGATTCTGCAAGTCCATGACCTCCAAAATATTTTAATTTCTGCTTCTTTAACAGCACTTCAGAATCACAAAAATACAGAATCTCGAAGCTGGAAGGGACCATGGGGCCATGTAGCCCAACCCACAATTTAAGCAATATCCCCCCAATAACATACCTAACAAGCGGTTGGTTCAAGTTCTGGCTTAAAGACCTCCATTGAGCAATTTCCAAATTATCCCATTCCACTTTGGGACAGCTATAATGGTTAGGAAGGTTTTTTCTGATTTCAAGCCTAAATTTGCTTCCTCTCAACTTTTAAAAAAATTTATTTATTTTATTCTGAACTTAAGAAAACAAGCATTTCCATAACATAGTAGAATAGGAAAAAAAAAAGATGATTGCACACAAAACTGCAAATCTATTATGTACAATTTGCTATTCCTTTTAAATATATAATAAACTTACCATGTAACTTTCTTTTTTTTTCTTTTTTCCTTTTTTTCTTCTCTCCCCCTTCCCCACCCTGGAGAGGGTTATCATTAGAGACGAATATGTATATATATACATATATACGTATATACATATACATATGTACGTATATAGATATAATATGTAAAATCATTCTATACACATTTCTATTTATCAGTTCTTTCTCTGGATCTTTTGATAGATGAGGACCTGAGGCCAAGAGGTGAAATAAGTTGGCCAAAGTCACATAAACAGTAAGAAGTAGAGCAGGGATCCTCAATATAGGACTTGAAGGGAGCTCGGAGACCATCTGGTACAAACTCCTCCTCGGGAAACAGGGGCCTTCGGAGGTTAAATGATGTACTGAGAGCCACACAAGTCATATGTAAGCCATCAGAGGAGGGAAGGGGACCCATGTTCTCTGATTCTGGAAGCAGTGTTCTTCCCACTATTCCCTATAGCGTCTAAAGAGGTATATGGAGCGTTCGAGGACAGATTAGCCCAAGAGCTGCCCTCTCAGGGCCAAGCAGAAAACATCTAAATTGCCTTCCCCATGGTAGTCCTTCCAATCCCTGAAGCCAGAGATAGTGCCCTGCCTAAGTGTTCTAGCTCACCTTCTTGTATGACAGTTATTTTACACACAGCTTGCCCTCCCTCCTAGACCAAGGGCTCTTAACATGAGATCCATAAATTTAAAAAAATATATTTTTATAACTATTTCAATATAATTAGTTTATTATATTTATTTATTTAATAATATTTATTTTGTTATTAATTATTACTATTAAATTAATTATTACTATATTAATCATAATTATTATGTTATTGATTATATTAGTTACTATTAATAATATTATTTTAGTAATAATGATAATATCATTATTATTATTATATAATTTATAATCCTATGTATTTCATTTTATACATTTAAAAACATTCTGAGGAGGGGTCCAAATCATACTGCCAAAGAAGCCCGTCATGCAAAAAAGGTAAAGACCTCCTGTCTAGAGCGTGAGTTCCTCAAGGGAAGGGACCGTGTCCAGGGGATCTTTATATCCCCCTCACTACTGAGCAAAGGCTTACACATAGCACGTGTTCGACATAAGCTTGATGGATATTCAATAAAGTTGAATCATTACAATGCTAGGAAAGATGGATGGGAACACTTTCCTTTGTCAGCCCCTGGGGGTAGGCAATGAATCTTCCAACTCGGTCTTTGGTGGTATGTTGGGGGTTTTTTTGTACCTGACTGATTCCATTGAATTTTTAAACACACACCCTTCTGAAAATTACCTCTTCTCACTTCAGTTGGGTGGGAAGAGGAAGACAGGGAACATCTCTACCCTGCAGGGAGCTGTGCCAAACACCCCTGTCAAGGAGCTGTTGACAATAAACAGAACCTGGCCCTGCAGGGAGCTGAGCAGAATGAATGGCCTCCAGTTCCACAGGTAAGAGAGGAAGAGGAGGTGTAGGGTAAGACTGGTAAGAAGCCTGGCCGACCCCAAAGGGCCCGTGCCAGACTGAGCTGATTATCTTTCCCTTCCAAAACTCCCTTTTCTAATTTTCTCATTCCCGTTCATGGTGCCGCAATTCACCAGGTCTCCCATGTTCAGAGCCTGTTTTTTGTAACCCTTTTTTCTCTTGAACACCTAATATCCAGTCAGTCACTAAGTCCTAGTAACTCTATTTTTAAAGTGTCTTTAGCATCAATCCTCTCCCCTGTATTGCTCCTGCCACCACCCTGGCGCAGGCCCTCTTTGATACCTGCCTTAACTACTGCAATAGCCTCCTTTACAGATCTTATGGCCTCAAGGTTTTCTCTTCCCCCCACCCCCTTTCCATTCATCTTTTAAACTGCTGCCAGAATAATCTTCCATATACATAGGTCTAGTCACGTTACTCTTCTACTCATAATTCACTAGTGGCTCCCTATTGCCCATTGAGTAAAATTTAAATATTTTCGCCAGGAAAAAAAAATTGGTTGCCTACTTTCTGCCAATCTTTTCATATTACTCTTCCATGTTCCTCTACAGCAGGGCCAGGGGTGGGGGTGGGGGGCCACATGTGGCCATCTAAATCCTTAAGTGTGGCCTTTTGACTAATCCAAATTTTACTTGTTCTATAAAATTTTGATTCAGTCAAAAGGCCACACTTAAGCATTTAGAAGGCCAGATGTGGCCTTAAGGCCACAGGTTCCCCACCCCTGCTCTAGAGGAAGACCTAGAGTAGGACATTAATTCAGTCCCTGAAAGAGATGAGAGGCTAGAGGAAAGTGGAGGGAGTCCTTCTGAGCTGTGATGCCCCTTAGGAGGTAGCATGGCATAGGAAAAAGATCTTGGCTCTACTACTTGCTATCTGCTCATGGCACAGAAATTAACCTCAATGGGCTTTAGCTTCCTCATCTGTGAAATGAGATTGGATAAGGTGACCTCTACCCTGACAGCTATAAATCTAAGCTCCTGTGATATAATCCTATGATCTGTGACTTATTGACCACATAAAATTGGACAAGTCACTTCTCGATAAACCTCAGTTTTTTCATCTGTAAATAAGAGACAAAATTTGCAACCCCAAAAAATGCAACAGAGCATTTGTGAAGAAAGGGCTTTGTAAAGTGTGAGAGAATTAATTATGAGTGATAATGAAGACGATCGTGACGATGAAGAAAACAATATATACTACTGTCCTTGCTATGATGACCACCACCACAAAGCTCTGAGTTGTTTCTAACAGTAAGGATAGGTTACACTGAGCCATCCACACTCTCTCAGATATTTCTGTACTATTACTAACAACATCACCTTATATGCAGAGTATATCATGTGAAAAGCCAGGCTGGATGAATCAAAAGCCAGAATTGAGGTTGCTGGGAGAAGTATCAACAATCTCAGATATGCAGACAATATCACTGATGTCAGAAAGTGGAGAGGAATTAAGAAACCTCTTGATGAGCGTGAAAGAGGAAAGTATAAAAGCTGGCTTGAAGCTTAACATCAAAAAAAACCTAAAATCTTGGCAACTGGTCTCCCCACTTCCTGACAAATACAGGGAGAAGAAATGGAAGCAGTGTCAAATTTTATATTCTTGAGCTCAAAGATCACTGCAGATGGTGACTGCTGCCATGAAATTAAAAGATGCTTGCTCCTTGGAAGGAAAACTATGGCAAATCTGGACAGCATACTGAAAAGCAGAGATATCACTTTGTTGACAAAGGTCCCTATAGTCAAAGCTATAGTCTTTCCGGTGGTAATGTGTGGCTGAGCAAGTCGGACTATAAGGAAAGCTGAGCGCCATAGAATTTACACTTCTGAATTGTGGTGCTGGAGACTTTCGAGAGTCCCTTGGATAGCAAAGAGATCAAATTAGTCAATACTTAAAGAAATTAATTTAGACTAATCAATGGAAAGTCAAATACTGAAGTTGAAGCTTAAATACTTTGGCCATATAATGAGAAGACAGTACTCACTGGAAAAGACCCTGATGTTGGGAAATATTGAAGGCAAAAGAAAAAGGGGACAGCAGAGGATGAGATGGAGAAATAGTGTGATGGAAACAATGAACATGAACTTGGACAGACTTCAAGACATACTGGAGGACAGAAGGGCCTGGTATGTTATGGTTCCGGGGGTCATGAAGAGGTGGACATAACTGAACAATAAAAACACACTAACAACATATGAGAGCATTAATAATGGCCAGGATTAAGAGGTATTCTTTGTCTGAGTTTAGGACTTTGTGTGAAACAAAGGTTAGAGTTTATTTTGAGACCAGGGTTAGGGCTCAGTCTCAGAGTTCAGTGTTAGGTTGGAGTTTATAGCTGAGTTCAGGCTTGGATAAGGATCATGGATTAGGGCTCAGCCTGAGGCAAGGTTCTGGATTATCTCACTGGGTTTGGTCACTTATTTCCATTTAAGTTTAGACAAGTTACTTAACTTTGCTGAATTCCTAAAGAGAACAGGGCAATGTGCCATCTTACCCTCCCCAGGAAAGAGCCGTGTCCTGAGGATCCCAAAGGTTTTAGCTAGGCTAGTAGATACAAGGTTAACTTTTTAGGATGCTTACCTGTAAGAGAATTAATGATGAAGAATCCTAAATTATTTCCACTGATGATATGGAATGTCAGCTTCCCTTTGGAGATGGTGTCTGGGTCCCAGGCATCCAGTTGAAGGACAGAAGTATTCATAGGGGCATCTTCTTTGACTGAAGGGTAATAGACAGGCCTTGACATCTGGGGTGGGTTGTCATTAGTATCCATGACTTCGATATAGACTTCAGTCACAGAGGAGAGGGGCACAGACCCCTGATCCACAGCCAATACCGTCAGCCAGTAGTGTGAGGTGAACTCTCGGTCCAGAGGCATCATGGTCTGGATCATCCCTAGGAAATAAATGAAAGTCTTCAACCAAGAATCTAGACTTACGTTAGGTGCCATGGAATCACAAAGCTAGGAGGGACCTTAGATTATAAAATGTCATGCTTGAAAGGAACCTTAGAATCGGAACATAGAATGCTAGATTTGGGAGAGACCAATCAGGATAGAATGTTAGAGTTGAAAGGGACCTTAAAATACAGAACACAGATTGCTAGAGCTGGAAGGAAACTTATAGAACACAGAATATTAGAGCTGGGAGGGACCTCTGAACATACAACAACAGAGCTGGAAGGGACTTAAAAAACAGAGAACGTTGTTAGAACTGAAAGGGCCCTTAGAGACAAATCCCCTCACATACCAAAGACCAGGAAACGAAGGCCCAGAGTAGGGAAGTGACCCAGCAAAGCCAGGCCTCCAACTTCCAGTATAGGGTTCTTTCTACTATACTGTGATGCCTACCTGTGTCCCGATCAATGCTGAAAGTGGCAAAGTCAGTACCATCTCGCAAGAAGTACTGGATTACCCCATCCTGGCCAATGTCAGCATCCTGGGCAGTGACTGACATCACTAGTGTCCCTGGGAGACTGTTCTCTTCCACCTGGCCCTGGTATACAAAGGAGGCAAAGCGAGGAGGATGCAAGTTCTCATTCACATCCAGAACTGTTACTTGTACGTGGCAGGAGGCTCCACGGGCCATGGGCTTCCCACCATCACTAGCCCACAGGCTCAAATTATACCAGGTCTTC
Organism: Phalanger gymnotis; assembly: GCA_028646595.1. NCBI lineage: Eukaryota > Metazoa > Chordata > Mammalia > Diprotodontia > Phalangeridae > Phalanger > Phalanger gymnotis. The sequence goes on from CM053625.1 coordinate 41,508,997, forward strand.
TTTTCAAAGTCCAGCTCCCGCTCCAGGCTCAATGCTCCTGTTAATGGATCCAGTCCAAAAGTTTCCTGAGCATCGTCCATCAGTGTATACTTCACCTCTCCTCCAGGGCCCGTGTCTGGGTCAAAGGCTTCCAGAAAGGTCAGAACAGTCCCCAGGGGTAAATCTTCAGGGACTTTCACTTGACTGAGTTCTGGGATGCACTGTGGAGTATTGTCATTGACATCACTTAGTGTTACTACTAGGTTTGTAATAGAAAAGAGCTGATGACCCACCTTTGCCTGGTCTCGTGCCTCTACCTTAAGCACATACTGAGGCTGTGATTCCCTATCCAAAGGCCCTGTGACCACCACCTCGCCACTGAGGGCATGAAGGGAAAATTTATCTGTTGGGCTCAGCAGGGTATAGCAGACTCTCCCATTATCATCTGTGTCAGCATCCTCTGCTTTCATCTGGGCGATTGTGGTCCCCACTTCAGTATCCTCTCGGATCTCTACCTGATATCCACCAGGGGGGAATCTTGGAGTGTTATCATTCTCATCCCCAACATTCACTGCCAGCTGCTTCCAGGATGATTTCTGGGGAGTGCCGAGGTCATACACAGTCACATTGAGGATATAGAAACTGGTGGCCTCATGATCCAAGGGAGCAGCCACCTTGAGCAGTCCTGTCTCCAATTCAACATCAAAACGGCTCTCTTCATTGCCCCCCGCAAGGACATAGACCAGTTTTCCATTGAATCCAGTGTCAAGGTCAGAAGCAGCCAGGTGTGCAACAGTGGTATTGATGGGGACACCCTCCAAGATGTCAATGGACTGAGGGAAGTGGTCCTCAAACTGAGGGGTATAGTGGTTGATGTGATATGTGCTTAAGGAGGTGAACTCCTCAGGACTAGGTTCCTGGATCTGAGACCCAACAGAGTGGATGATGGTCTCTGTGAGATGTTTCAGCACTCCTGTTTCTTCACATTGCACGTGGACTGGAGAGCCTGAGGCCACTACGGTGACATTCAAAGATGTAGGCAAGGCATAGTTATCCCCATCTGAGGCAGTGATTTCCAAGGAATAATGCTGACCAGGAGGAAGGCTCTTAAGGGAACGTTTGAGGGAAACCACTCCAGAGAAATGGTTCAGGTCAAAATGCTCCAACTCATTGCCAGACACAATCTCATACCTCAGGTTCAGAAGCTCATCCATGTCTATGGCTGAGAGGGTCACTACTGTCTCTCCCACCCGTAGGTCCCAAGGGACAGTACCATTGCAGTTGGCATTCTCAAACATTGGTTGGTTGTCATTTAGATTGTTAAGCATGAGTGAGATGGAAACTTCACTCTCCCGGCGGAATGGGGATCCCCAGTCTGATGCCCAGACCCGGAAGGTATAAAGCCTTTGCATGAGCTCATAGTCCATAAGTTTGGAAGTGGAAATGACGCCCAAATAGGGGTCTATGGTGAAAGGGACAGTTCTTGGGCTAATGATAGAATAGGTGACAAAGCTATTCTCCCCATGGTCTTGGTCTGTGGCAGTAACAGTTAGGACGCTGGTCCCAGGAGGAAGATTTTCATCAAATGTGCCATGGTAAGAAGATTGAGAAAAGACAGGGGCATGATTGTTACAGTCAATGATATCAATGATCACAGTAGTGAAAGCCTGGCCCAAAGTGGTTCCAACATGTAGCTGATATCTGGCTCGATCATGGAAATCCATTAACCTTGTAGTGGTTATAAGCCCAGTTCGAGAATTTATCTTGAACCCTGAGCTCTCTGAGGTAGACTTCAGAATGTACTGCAGACTTGGGAAGGTTGGCATGACTTTAACTGCTACAACACAACTTCCTGGAGGAGAAACTTCACTGAGCTGGACTCTGTAAATGGCCTTCTCAAACCTAGCTGAGGCTATTTTGGAAGGAGGTAAGTGGATACCTCTGATCTGGGAATACAAAGGTGGTTTTCCTCCACCTTTGGCCTGTAGACTAAGGTTGAATCCATGGCGATATTCCAACCAATCAATGTCTTTGATGGATACTAATGTAAACTTGTTGCTCCCAACAAATGATTTGATAACTTTGAAATGCTTCCCTGGGTCTCCATCTACAATGTTCACTACTTCAACCCCAGCCTCTGAACCATTTGCATCCACCATGAGTGTGGCATAGGAATTGTCCTCAGTGTCATCCTGTGGTGTCACCACTACTGAAGAAATAGCTGGTGGCTTCTTGGGACACGGATCCACCTGGATGACCAGAGAGGCCAGGTTGCCAAATCCATTGCCCTCAGAGATCTTACGCATGCGGTCCACAGCCAGCACCTGAAGCTCATGCCTCCCCTTCCAGGTGGCATTAAGTTTTCGAGTCACTGTCACTACACCACTGGTGGGATGGACTGTGAATAGCTCTGATCGGGTATTGAAGGCATAATAGAAGTCGGCATTCTGGCCAAGGTCGGCATCAGTAGCGCTTACCATGCAGATGGCACTTTTGAGAGGGGTGTCTTCAGGGATGGCAACTTTATAGGATGGGGGAGAGAACAATGGCTTTAAGTCATTTTGATCTAAGATGCGGACCAGCACATGAGTCGAAGCTTCATACCCCAAAGTCTGTTCTGTGGCTTGAATGACAAGTGTGTAGCTGTCACATACCTCGCGGTTCAGAATTGCCGTGTTGCCACTTTTGGTCCTTATCCTCAGAAAACAGAAACTGCCCACCACATGCTCCTCTGTTTTGAATACATTAGCCAGATCTCCTGATATGATGCGGTATCTCACCACCATCTGGGGCTCTGCCAAGTAGATGCCCATCTTGCCAAGACTCTCCACGTAGGTCTTGGGAGCTGAGTTCTCATAGATGGTGGCATTGTACACAGCGTGGGTGAAGTGCAAGGTTGACGGACCGGGGCTCTCCTGGAGCCTCTCACAGGACAAGCAGTGAAGCAGGAGAAGCATAAAACCCAACACTATGATGGCCATTGTGAGGAATCACCTGAGTGGAAACAGAAATAGGTATGAGTCAATGGGAAAGAGCCCCAGTGGGAAAAAGAATTAGCATGAAATTGAGGGCAATAAAGAGAAAGAAAAATGTTATGGACCAGATCATCCAGTACAAAATCCATTTGAACAACTTGGCTCCACTGCCTACAGGATAAAATATAAACTCTTGGGTTTAGCGTTCAAAACCCTCCACAATCTACTTCTCTGTCTATTTGTTCAAACATCTCCCAAATGCTCTTCATGGACTTATTCTCTGCTCAAGCCATGCTGGATTCCTAGGTTTTGTTTTATTTTGTCCTGCAATGTCCTGCTTCTCTGAATTTGTGGAGAAGAATGACCAAGAGAAATAACTGTATTCGACAACAGCGACAAAAAGTCCTTCAGTTTTAATGAATTGAGATGCTACGTTCAACCAAACATTTATTTGCTAAAATGTCAGAAGCCAGTAAGGATGCTTTAAAGGCAAAAAGAAGGCACAAAAGAAAGGACCAGGAATTGAGAGGCCTGGATCTGAGTAATGGTTCTGTCACTTAATCATTATATGAACTTAGGCAAGTCTCTCTGCCTCTCTGAGTCTCAGTTTCCCTATCTCTGTAAAATGAAGGGGTTGAATTAAATGTCTTTGGAGCTCCTTTTAACCTGAGTCTACAATTCTGTGAATACTCTCCCATGTGCTTATATGTGGATAGACTTACAGCATGCAGATGCCTAAAATGCCCACCTCCATCTCCAAATACTGAAATTCATCTTTTCCTCCAAGATTCAGCTCAAAATGCTGCTTCTTCTATGAAACTTTCCCTGATCATGCCAACTGAAAATGATCTCTTCTTCCTCAAACTATCTTAACATCCTTTCTCTGAAACCCTCTTTTTCCCTCCCATAACTTTCTACTTAGTATCATATTTATTTATGTAGCTGGCATTTCCCCCTTGTTAGGTTATAAAAGAAGCAACTGGGTATTTGTTGAGCTTTGAAAAAAAACCCTTTGTATCCCCCACTGTCTAGAACAGGCTTGGCATGTGGTAAGCACTTAATTAATATCTGTGGAACTGAATTCCTGAACAATGCCACTTAAACCTATTCCCCAAATAAAATCAAAGTCTTAAGGGAAACCTGGCAAATATTAACATGGCAGAATCCTGGGGCTGGAAAATTTGGAAGCTATCCTGCTCCTGTCTCCAGGCAGGACTGCGCCTAATCCTTGTGTTGAAAAGAACTCAGGGATGGAGGCTTTATCTTCCTCTTGTGTCCTCCATGTCTCCTCCATCTCTGAAATTTTTTCCTTCAGTTTAATGGAGAGGAGCATCTGACCAGGAATTCTAGTCCTGGATCTGTTGGTTCCTCCATGTAATCTGTGATAAATCACAGCCTCAGAACCTATTGCCTCACCTGTAAAAAGGAAATAAAAATATCTGCCCCGCCAACCTTGCTGTGAGAATCAAATGTGATAACGAAACTGTTTTGACGAGGTATCCTAGTATAAGGTGCTATTGTTATTATCTGGCCAAGGTCACACAACCAGTGAGTGACAGAACCAAGATTAGGATCTAGGTCTCCAGTACTTGGCAGCTGAGTGTGAGAACGGGGCTAAACATCCCTGGGGCAGTGTCTCGGGGGATATTTTCAATGGGAGTCCCAGAGTGGGTGCTGCCTCTAAGTACGGTCTGACATTTATCCAGGTTGGCACAGAGTGGCCTTCCAGGTGTTAAATGCATTCCTGGATAAAACAAGAAGGACTTGTTTCTCTGGGTGCTTCTTGTCTTCAGAGACTAGGAAGAGTTAAACTTCCAGGGTAGAGGGACTGGAGAGCCTCAAATTCAGGAGGCTGCTGGCTGTGACCATCTCCCCAAGACCATGACACAGAGAGTGGGGGTAGGGGTCAGGGCAGAGACAGTACTACAAAGACACTCTAGAGCCCAGGGCAGGGCTGGATATCTTATATGAACCTTCCCCTCCCCCTCAAATGCATACCACCACCATTACCACCCCATACTTAGGACCCCTCTGGAAATCCCCAACCCCAAGAGAACCAGCAAAGACAAAGTCTATATTCATAACACCTCCTGCATGGCCCAAACTCAGCTCACAGCAGCACTAGCTAATCTCTAGGTACCAGGATGGGAGGAGAAGCCCAGGCGGAGTTATTCCTTTGTCTCATGGCATGACAGAAGCAGATGTTTCTTTCATTCATCAGATTCTGGGGGTGAGGTCCTTGGCCACCATCCCTCTGCTCCTCAAAGTCTTAGGCACACTGTCACCAGCTCAGGACAGACCTTGGCCCATGTATGGCCTCTAGAGTTCCTTGCCTTCTTGGTATGCAGAAAATCTTCCCACTTACCCGGGTCAGCAGTGGTACGGGGCAGGCTTCAACAGGCTCAGCCTTCCAGCTGCTGCTGCAGCAGCAAACCGGCCTTGCTGAGTAGCAGTTCCTACAAGGATGGGGGCGTATGAAGGCGGGGACAGAGGAGAGGGGCTCAGTAGAAGATGGGTGGGGAAAGGACACAGTGCCTGGGACTGGAGAGCTGCACGTACATATAAGCCTGCATCTGTGAATATGGATGTACTCCCCTTTAGTAACCATGTCTAGTCCCACTGGAAGTAGACAGGTGGGCGTACCTCTGACGCACTCTTTCTGTAGAACTCATGGAGGTCACCAGCCCCTCAATGACTAAAACATGTCAGAGAAGGAAGCCTAGGGGAGCTCCAGGCTTATCTGAACCTTGGACAAGGAGTAGGGCTAGACTAGGGTCCTGTGGTCAGACTGAAGTGGTACGGGGCAGGTGGCAAGTGGCCACCACACAGCCACTAGCAACACAGAGAAGCAAAGCCCACCTGCCACAGAAACATGCAAAAGCTTGTCAGGGGCTGTACCTAAGGCTCAGTTTGCTTTTCAGATGCCAAAAGAAAGGTGAGCATAGGTTAACACATGTACCTTTATGCATGTATGTTGTTACTTGTGTATGCACATGTATGGATATATATTATATGACCATATACATGTGTGAATGTATATCTATGTATAAGCATGTGTAGGTGAAGGCTTTAAGAACACCCACATGTAAGTATATGGAAGTATATTTGAAGAAAAGAGTCAGAGGTTGAAAGGTACCCAGAGAACATTTAATCAACCCCCTGTATTTTATAGATGAAGAAACTGAGGCCCAAAGAAGCAGAGAAACTTGCCCAAGGTTACACAGTGACTGTAAGTGACAGGGTCAGTACTAAAGCTCCCCTCTCCTAATTCCTGATCCTTTCTACCACACCTTCTCTCGGCCTTTAAAATATCCTTATTGGCCTCTGTTTGTTTAGCAAGTAAATGTTTGATTGAACAATTAAACAATCGAAGAATTAAAAACTTGGGGATTTTTTTAATTCACAGTGATTCCCAGGGAGTAAACACAAACAACTATATGTGTAAACTGTTCTACAAGAGACAAGAATTCATGCTGTCCCTCTCCACTGCACATCCTGAATCCCTTAGGCACTACCAGAACAATAGGCCTGTTAAGTCTGCCAGAAGGGATACAGGGTGATAGGAGTTCGCTGGCACTGGAAGGGACCTGAAGAAATATTGAATTCAAAAAAAAAAAAAAAGGAAGAGGGGCAGCTAGATAGAGCAGCAAATAGAGCACCGGCCCTGGAGTCAGGAGGACAGGAGTTCAAATCCGGCCTCAGACACTTGACACTTACTAGCTGTGTGACCTTGGGCAAGTCATTTAACCCCAATTGCCTTGCCTCCCACCCCTCCGAAAAAACAAATTAATATTGAATCCAATCCCTTTATTCTACAAAGAAAGAAACTAAGGCCAAAATTTGTTGAATAACTTTTTTAAGGTTACACAGGCAGTAAAAGGTAGATCCAGGATATGAAACAAGTTGGAAGACTTCAAATGCAATGTTCTTGATTAAAGGTCCAACGATGCTTATATTACAGATGCCTCTGACCAAATGTTTTAGAAATCCTGAATACCGGTCTAAGCAAAGACATTCTTATCCATCACTCGCATGAATGCCAAGGAACAGCTAGGTCATTCTCAGATCCACCAGTAATAACAGCCTTTCCTCTATCCGCAGAGCTTCCTATTTCTCAGGCATTAATTAGTAACCCACACAATACCTCTGGGAAACCTCTGCCCTTCTATGCCCATTTCACAGATAAGGAAAGTATGAATTGAATGGCTTGCCCAAGGCCACCCATATAGTCCCTAAGATCAGACACTTAGGGTTTCCTGAAACCTGGGTTCCTCTAAGTTTCCCAGGCCATAGTATCAACGAGATAAGATATTTGAGGCTCAGTGGTACTGTTGTGAAAGTAGCCAAAGTACAAAAAAATGCATTACGGGCCTTGTTCCACTACTGGACAGGCCAGGAAAAGACTGTACGTCTCTCCCTGAATCAGGGTGAAGTTGGTCTTCCATGACCTTAAACTTCCTTTTTTGTGTCCTTTTCTATTCTTTTATTTTTTTTTATTTTTTTATTTTTTTTTTTTGGAGGGGGGAAGGCAGGGCAATGGGGGTTAAGTGACTTACCCAAGGTCACACAGCTAGTAAGTGTCAAGTGTCTGAGGCCGGATTTGAACTCAGGTCTTCCTGACTCCAGGGCCAGTTCTCTATGGGTCCAGGTCCCTCCTGTACTTTGTCCTACCCTGCCCCTAGAGAATTTGCCTTAGGAAAAATGTGGATAAATCCATTCACATTGAAATGTCCGTGACAGATAATGGTCTAATGAATAACCTCTTCTTGGCATTCAAAGTTCTAGGATGTGACTCCAATCTCCCTTTCCCATCTTATCTCACTACTTTTCCCTTAAGAGACATCCAATGTGGTATATTGGAAAGACCACTGGATTTGAAGCTCAAAGGCTTGAATTTAAATCCCAAGTCTGCCATTATTTGTATCACCCAGAGCAAATCATCTTTTCTCCCTGAGGGGCAGTTTCTTCATCTGTAAAGTAAAAGGACATTGCCCCAGGGGAAAGAATCATATTGACCCTACCTAAGGCCTCACAAGGTTGTTGAGTAGAATTGTTGTAAACCTGAAAGTTATGGAAATATGAACTAACAACTAACAACATAGACACTTTATGCTCTAACTAAATTGGGCGGCTCATCATCCCATTCTTAGACTGCCCTCTCCCACCCCTCTACCTTTGCTCACATAATCCACAGTCATAAACATGGGTTGTATGGAGCATACACAGATATCCCAACTGTTTTCTGCTGAATAAGTGTATGACCCAGTCCTTGAGCCCTTTGGGGATGACAATTTTCCTGGCTGCTTCTGGCCATCAGGTGGCCTAGCACTAAGTGGACTTGTCATTTTGGTATGGCGCTGAAAATCTGAGTGGTCACTTGGTCTTCTCTTGCCCCATGCATGGCACTGGTGACTTCATGAGTCCCAGAGGTCCAGAAACTATGGGTACAATGAGTAGAGCTCACTGGTAACAAGGCAAGCTTCTGCATCAGAGAAGACAATCACCAACAAGAAGAAGAGGCCAAGCCTTTGGTCGGCCTTGGACAAACACATGGACTTTAAAGGAGAAAGAATACAGAATGGAGATGTGAAATGTAAACTGCCTAGTCAGCAGCACTGCAAACAGCTTCATGTTTAAATGAAATTAAACCGCCTCTCAGTAGATTGTAAAAATACTTATGTCAAGTTACTAAATCCAGTTTTAAGTCATTCTGTCAATGTGTGATGTCTTTTCTATCTTTTAACATTTCTTGGTTTGTAGGAAATAAATATCTGTCCCATACCTGATTCAAATTGTACATCAAGTATCTTTTTATTCCACCCCACATACACCCTCCCAACCTAGACATGAGCTGAAACCTAAGCTTCAAATCCCCAAGACAATGGAGTAGGGGTTTAATGAGCCAGGCTTTTGTCAGTGGTCAGGCTCCCCCAGGACGGAACCTGATGCTGACTGGATATGTGGGTCCACTGCAGATGGGGCTCCATTTGTGGAGGAGGGAGTGGGTACACGCCCCAGACACTCAGCAGTTCTATATTGTTAGATCAAGGATACGTTGTCCCTCCACCTGTTGAAATCCTTTCCTTCATGCCTTACTCAGTTGCTGCCTCCTTCCTGATGCCTTCCCTGATGCTTGATCAACCCTAAAGTGCTTTAAAACTGTAATTTATAATGATAAGATATATTATTCTTAAATTTCCTATAGCAGTTTGCCTGGACTTCTCCTTTGTACTCATCAGTCTGCCTCTTATCTTGGTTATTTGTGTATTTCCTATATCCTGAAAGACTATAAACTTCTTGAAAGCAGATACTGTCTTTTTTCATCTTTGAAAAAGATCAACAATGAACCCACTGCTTTACATATAATATAGAAGGCATTTCCCAAAATAAATATAGAACTGAATTTTTTGCAGCTAATTCTTTTTTAATCAGTTTTTCCCCAATTAACAAAAATCCATTTGTTCTTCCTCCACCCTCCTACACAAAACAAAAAACCTTCAAACAACCATGCATAGTCAAGCAAAAAAAAAAAAAATCCTGCATTGGCCACGTGTCCAGAAATGTCTCCTTCTGCATCTTGAATCCATTCACCCCTCTGTTAGGAGGCGGCAGCAGGCTTCATTATCTGTCTTCTGAAATTATGGTTGGTCAATGTATTGATCAGAGTTATTAGAATAGCTTTCAAAGTTGTCAAACTACTTTTGCTGTTTAAAACTGGTAGTATTTGACTCACCAGCACCTATAAAGGTGTAATCAATCAAGATTCACAAAAATGGGTCCATTTCATCAATGCACATTTGTTTAACACCAATATACTCTGCCTCTCGCTGCTGACCATTAAAGAAATAAGTTCTGAAAAAGTCACAGTTCTGTAACTTTATAGTTTAATTTTCACCAGCTACATCTAGACTTTTCAGCAGTTGCTCACTTTGAAATGCTAAATATGATTCAGATGACTGTAAGAACAACAACTCATCTTTCTATTAGTGTTGGGCCAAAAAGAGGCGTACTCTGATTTTTCAATGAAAACTAATTATGAGAGACAGTCTAGGTGCTGTAATTTCATCATTTCAAAATAGTGTCATGGTACAACTGTTTGAGTTGCTTGGGCTGTTCATGAGATTGATTCTCCTTTCCAAGCTTTCGTGTCACAGAGCAAGGAGCTAAACTAATACTGTTTTGATTCGAAAACTTGTATTTGCTTTTTTCAAGTATATCAGATATATCTTTTCTTTTTTAAAGTTAATGAAACTTTCTCAGCTTGTCTTTTTGCCTTTCACTACACGGTGTGGAAACTATAACATGCAATGGCTTCTCTGTTAGGTTTAATTTTGTTCTGTAATGACTTAGCTTGCTAGATTGTACTCCAGTAAATATTTCCCAACAGTTTGTTGGAAGGCCCCGAATTTTATTGAAGATCTTATTAAAATACAGTTAGCACAGACATGATAAAGTCACAAGAGAGGTAAGGCTTGTCTTTGACACCCCTAGGGCCCCTTCTGTATGCTCTATCCCCCATCATGTGCAGAACTGAAATTTAGAAGTTTTCTTGAAGAAATCCTTCCCCACTTTGGCGAAAGTTGCCTCATCAGTAAAAATGCTACACTCTGCTATGCCCTCTCTTTCCTCCAACAAATACTATCTTTGAAAAAAGATCCTAAAGTCAATCACACTGAGGTGTGGATGACTAAGAAAAGCTTCTAGCAGAAGTGAGGGAGATGGATATGCATTTTAACTAGGATCGAAGGTTGAATCACAAGAATCCCTTCCATGTATAGGGCACTTTAGAACTTTCTCACAGTGATAAGGTAGTTTGCTGTTTGTCCTTCCTTCTCAAAGAGGACCAATGACATTACAGGAGTGATGTCTTTAACTTTCGAATGAATTGGATTTAAGTGAGTCAGAGCAGCACAAAGTCATCAGCCTCACTCTCTCTAGTCTCACAACTCCCATGAGGTAAGTGGTACAAATATTATATTCCCCATTTTAAATAAGAAACTTAGCCTCAAAGAAGTTAGGGATTTGCTCAAAATCTGGCACCTTGTAAGTGCCTGAGCCCAAACTGGAAACAAGTTTTTTCTAATTCCAAGTTCAGGGATCTTAGAATTATATCCTATTACCATCGTCTAAATCAGGGCTGTCCAAGATGCAGCCTGCAGTGCGATTTATGCGGCCCACCTACAAGCACAGAAATTTACATAAGTGCTTTAGTAAAGGAAGCCAAGCTCCCACAGAGCACTTGCTAAAATGGTAAATCAAAATATATTGTCTATTGTTTCAATAAAAACCTATGGTTGGGCAGCCCTGATCTAAATAATGGTGAATAATACATTTGTGGGTTGTTGTTTTTTTTTTCAACAAATAAACAAAAAGACAGAGTTCACAGAGCTCAATATAACAGCAAATGTAGAGGAGGGAGAATTCTCAATCCCTTAAGTCAGATTGTATGAGTAGGTGGTAGAGATTTTCTAAGAAATTTCTTAGACTCTTAAGTCTTACTCTGAACAAAGATATTCCTAGACCCTGCCCACACTTCTGTCTTTGGTAAACCAATGGGGAGGTCTCTCAGATCTAGTCAAGCTCAAGTTTCTTGTGGCAGGGAGGGGCTGCCTCCACCCCTCCACCCAAATCAGTCAGGCTGCTCCTTCCAGAGACAGAGGTCACCCCGCGAAGTATCAAAGGAGGGAATCTTGGGTTTTCAGATAGGTCTGCCTCTCTCATCTAACTGCCCTAGCTTATCACCATCCACACCACCTGTTAGTTTTTTTCGGTACCAAAATCACAGAATTAAAAGGTACCTCAAAGGTCATAAAATCTGGCCTCCTAACCAAAGTAGGAATCTTCTCCACAGCACCTCAACAAAGCATCATGTAACCCTGCTTAAATACCTCCCAAGGCAATCCATTCTACTTTTAGACAGCTTTCAATGTTAGAAAATTCTTCCTCATACTAAAGCACCAGTCCTAGAGTCAGGAAGATCTGAGTTCAAATGTATCCTCAGATGCTTACTAGCTGTGTGACTGTGGGCGAGCCACTTGACTTCTGTTTGCCTCAGTTTCCTCATCTGTGAAATGGGTACAATAATAGCACCTACCTCCCAGGGTTGTCACAAAGATAAATGTGAACATCAAATGAGAATAATGATTGTAAAGTGCTTTAGCACAGCGCCTGGCACATAGTAAGCTCTATGTAAATGTTAGTCATCATCATCGTCATCATCTTCATCATCATTCTGAGTGAAATACACATCCTTGAAACGTCCCACTGTTGCTTCTGATTCTCTGCTCTGGCAGAATAAGTCAAACCCCTTTTCACGTGGTCAGGTCTTGGAATTTTGGAAAGCAATTATTATGTTTCCCTGAGTCTTCTGCAGGGGAAAAGCAGTATGCTATGATGGTGGTAGTACTGGACTCTGGGTTTGGCTCTTGCCTGAGATATTTACAAACTAGGTAACCTTGGACCTCTTTGAGCTTCGCTCTGTTTTCTCATCTGCAAAATGGGGATAATAACTAGGGCAGTGTATCATGAGGCTTGAACAACATACCATATGTAAAACATGATGTAATCATAATCATAGAGGAACAAGGAAGAAATTACTTTCAGATCTACAGATAGGGCAAGAAGTCATGTCCAAACAAGAGATAGAGAGACTCACAGAAGATAAAATAGATGATTTTGATTAAATTAAATTTAAAAGGTTTTGCATAAATAAAACCAATGCAGATGAGATTAGAAAGGAAATAGTTAATTGGGGGGGCGAGCTTTGCAGCAAGTTTCTCTGATAAAATTCTCATTTGCAAAATATATAGGGAACTGATTTAAATTTATAAGAATAACAGTCATTTCCCAACTGATAAACAAAGGGTATTAATAGGCAGTTCTCAAGGAAAGAATTTCAATTTATGAATAGCCATGAAAAAATTCTCTAATCAGTAATCATTAGGAAAATGTAAATCAAAACAACTTTGAAGTATCACATCCCACCCATCAGATTGGCAAAAGTGAATTTTTAAAAATGACAAGTGCCAGAGGGTCTGTGAGAAATCAGGCACACTGGTGCACCTTTGGTGGAACTCTGAATTGGTACAGTTACTCTGGAAAGCAATTTAGAACTATGTCCCCAAAGTTGCTAAACTAGTATGTAAAAAGTTATTTGCCTTTGACACAATGACACTGCTGCTATACCACAAAAGAGATCAAAGAAAGATAAAAAGGTCCAATATGTATAAAAATATTTTTTTGTAGTGGCAAAGAACTGGAAACTAATGAGGTACCTATTGACTAGGGCAGCTACATGGCACAGTAGATAGAGTGGTAGGACTGGAATCAAGGAGATTCATCTTCCTGAGTTCAAATCTGGCCTTGGACACTTATTAGTTGTGTGACCCTGGGCAAGTCACTTAACCCTGTTTACCTCAGTTTCCTCATCTGTAAAATGAGCTGGAGAAGGAAATGGCAAATCACTCCAGTATCTTGGCCAAGAAAACCCTAAATGGGGTAATGAAGAGTCAGACACAACCAAATGACTCAACAACCACCTATCAATTGAGGAAGGAATGAACAAATAATGGCATATGAATGTAAGGGAATACAATTGTGCCACAAGAAATAATAAGAATGGATTCAAGGAAACTCAGGAAGATTTGTATGAACTGATACAGAGGGAAGTGAGCAGAACCATAAGAACGAATTATATTACAACAACAATATTGCAAAAGTGAACATTTTTAAATGCTTTAGATCAATGCAATGATCAACTAGGATTACATAGAACTAATGACAAAGAATACTAGTCACCTCCTGAGAGGTTTTAGCCCTCTTGTCACCCTGATCATCATACTCTCTTACTTCAGCTTGTCATTGTCCTTCCTAAAATACGGCACTTGAAAGTGAACACAATACTGAGATTGAATCCTACTAGGGCAGTGGCCAGTAGGGCTATTGATTGCCTCATACTAGATATTAAATTTTTACTAATGCAGCCTAAGATCCTCATCACCCTTTTTGGCTGCCACCTCCCACTACTGACTCATCTTAAGTTTGGAGTCACTAAAACTCCCATGTCTTTTCCACATGAATGTCCTTCTAAGCATGCCTCTTCTATCTTGCACAATTGATTTTTGGGGACCCAAGTACTTAACATTTATCCCTAATTAAATTTCATCTTTTTATAATTGGCTCATTGTTACAAAATCCTTTGAGGTCTTTGAGGATCCTGATCCCATCACGTAAGGTGGCATTAACTAATCCACTGAGCTTCCTGTCATTGGAAATCTGAGAAGTACGCTATCTAGGCCTTCATCTAAGGCATCAATGAAAATGTTGACAAGCACTGGGCCAGATACAGGGAGCCCTGTGGTTTTCATTAGGAATTTCTCTGCCAGGCTGGCATCCATCCATTAATGAATAATCTTTGGGTTCAATCTCTTAGCTACTTCTGTGCCTACTAAAATGGGTCCAGTTCATGTCTCCATCTTGTAGTCAAGAATGTTGTGATTCAGCTCCACCGACATGCCACCTCATCTTTGCCACTCCAGGGAGCTCTTTTCCCATCTCTGACCCACTATCCTTCCCTAGCTGGCTGTTCTAGGGTTTCAGAGATAGAAGATGAAAGCTAGAAAATTTCTTTTGTCAAGTGGCCAAAGACAAGGTCAGTGTTTATGGGGGTGTAAAAGGGTCTAAAAGCAGAGGGGGTGCAGTGGAAAGAGAAAGTCTTTCAGATGAGGGTGGAATATATTTGGAGCCAGAGGGCCTCCAAAAGATGGAGGATTCACTCTGGCTGTGACAGCGATCAGCCAGGTGTGGTAAATGGTCTTGAGTATGAAACAGAACCAGATTACCACTTCCCTACACACACACACACACACACACACACACACACACCTTTTACCCAGGTGAAATCAGGTTACAACAGCAGTCTTGAAGAGTAAAAATAGTCACAGAAGGGAAATTTGAGGAGAGTGTGGAGGCGGGGTGGGGGGGGGCGGTGTATAGCAAAACTCAGGAAGAATGGGGACTAGCAATCACTAGTCAAACCCCAGACCACTCTCAGTGATAATTATTTAACGCTCTTTGGATCACAGGATGTTAGAGTCAGAAGGGATCTTAGAACACAGCGAAAAGTTACCTTCCAACATAATATCAGAGTAGGAAATGTCCTTAGAACACAGAACATAGAACGCTCCTCTATCTATACCCTTCCCAGTTCTACTTCTCTCCCTGAGTCCCAAACACCTAGAGCTCCAAACAGCAACATCTCCCTTCCTGCTCTTTGCTTCCACACATATACTGAAGTCAAAACTCATGCTGCGACTTGAGGCAATATTAAAATAATAAGAATGATTTCTATTCATCTCACTCCTTCCTTCCAAATGGGTTCAGAAAGGTAACAGACATGATCTCACTCACACCTCAAGGAAGGGGGAAGAGGGGTGGGTGAAAAACAGTCAGGGAACGTAATGGCACCTAAGCGAATGGGATAGAACCTGGCACCCTGATCAGTGCAGCAGACACTGACCTGCTAATGGTGGGAAATGTCCCTGAAAGGGGAGAAAATGCCTTATTCTTGAGTCAGCAATAAGCTCCCATTACTAGTGTCTGCCTTTGATACTGGCCACTGTCACCTTGGGCAAGTTGCTTCACTCCCTTAGGCTATTTTCTTTTCAATAAAACTGGTAGAATAATATCTACATGACAGGCAACATGTCCTGATAGAGGGCAAGCGCTGGAACTGAGAAGACCTGGGTTCAGGTCCTGCCTACCTCTGACACAGGGTAATTGGGGTTAAGTGACTTGCCCAAGGTCACACAGCTAGTAAGTGTGTCAAGTGTCTGAGGCCACATTTGAACTCAGGTCCTCTTTATTGCAGGGCCGGTGCTGTACTCACTGTGCCACCTAGCTGCCCCTGCTCAGGTCACTTTTGAAGACTATAGTTTGTATTGTTGTCTGTTGATTTCACCTTTGCATTATCTCTTAAATATGGCCTCTGATCGTACCACCACCCTGGTGCAGACCCCTCATCGCCTAACTCCTGACTATTGCAATAGCCTGCTGGTGGGTCTGCCGGCCTCAGGTCTCTCCCAACTCCAATCCATCCTCCATGTAGCCACAAAAGAGACCTTCCAAAAATCTGATCATGTCACCCCCCCCCAACTCTATAAACTCCTCTGGCTTCCTATTATCTCCAGGAGCAAATACAAAATGCTCTGGCATTCAAAGCCCTTCATAACCTAACCCTCTCCTGCCTTTCCAGGATTCTTATATCTTACACATACTCTTTGCGACACTGGCCTCCTGGCTGTTCTATGAACAAGACACTCTATCTCTCAGCTCCAGGAATTGTCTCTGGCCATTCCCCATGCCTGGAATGGTCTTCCTCCTCATCTCTAACTACTGACCTCCTTGGCTTCTTTTAAGTCCCAACTAAAATCCCACCTCCTACAGGAAGCTTTTCCCTTCTTAATTCTGGTGACGTCCCTCTGTTAATTATTTCCTATTCATCCTATATGTAGCTTATTTTGTATATATTTGTTTGCATGGTGTCTCTCCCATTAGACCGCAAGCTCCTTGAGGGAAGAGACTGTCTTTTGATTCTTTTTTTGTAACTTTTTTGTAACTTAGGACAGCACCTGGCACAGGGTGGGTGCTTAATAAATGTTTATTAATGATTGATACCAGTCACCAAACTTCATCAGTGGATGTAACTACACTGGGAGTTTCTTGTAGCAATGAAATCACAAGTCTGGATGAAATGATACTCGCACATCCCTAAACTCGAGAGGTTGTTGTAAGCACAGACCCAGAAACAGATGTCCCTTTAATATTGCAAATCTCTACAAATCAATTCACGCAGCTCTTTCCTCACAATCCTGTGACATAGGTCAGGAGTGTACTATTAACCCCTATTTTATATATAAAAGCCAAGAGGGCTCCCAAATGAAGGAGCAGAGACCCACAAAAGTGAAATGAATTGTTCTAGGTCATAGGACCGTAGATTCAGCAATAGATGGTACCTTAGAGGTCTAATCCAACCCTACTATTTCACAAATGAGTAAACTGAGAACCTGAGAGATTGCTTGACTCACCTAAGGTCAAACAGTAAGGGTTAGAGGTGAGATTTGAATCCAGTTCCTCTGACTCCAAAGCCTATGTTCCTCACATTATACTACAAGGTCACCCAGCTTATTATTGGCAAAATATAGACTAGAACCCAAGTGTCTTGATTCCCAGTCTAAGGCTCTAACCACTACGCCAGGCTACCTCTCCAGCAACACCAAGTTTGCAGTTAGAGAACCTACATCCAGACCCTGACTCTGCCCCGTCTTATTTGTGTGACCTTGGATAAGTCGCTCACCCTTTCTAGGTCTTCCTCCTGACATCTCTAAAATGCAGTTGTTGGACTATTGCCTTCCAAGTTTCCTTTCCGCTCTCTAGCTGATATCTATGAACTTTCCCGGCCACCAGCATCACCTTAATAAACGGCGCTGGGAAGTCTTTGATATGAGTCAAATATGAATTAGTCAGCTCTGGCTGGGATTGAGCGTGGTGAGCCGCCTCTCAGGTGGGTGTCCATCCTGCTGCCACACCATACACCATCCTAGGCCAGAATAGCAGCTGAGCAGAATCGCACTGGCATGCTAGCTGGCCAATGGCATGAGGGTGGAAGGAGGGGGTGGAGTTCCATCTGATTCAAAAGAGTCTAGAAAAGAATTAGACACAGCAGAAGAGGCAGGAAGGTGAGACCATTCCTCTAGGCCCACTACTCACTGCTGCTTGGGTTCTCGGGATCTACTGCAGCCTCCTTCCCTTGGGATAGTGCTAATAGAGTGGGGTCTTATCCCCACACACACATTCTTCTGGAGTGATCAGAACCAAAGCATGTCAGAGCTGCCAATCGGCTTTATGTCGTTCAGTCAGTCATGTCCGAATCTGCATGACCCCATTTTGGGATTTTCTGGGCAAAGATACTGGAGTGGTTTGCCATTGCCTTCTCTGGCTCATTTTACAGATGAGGAAGCTGAGATAAATAGGGTTAAGTGACTTGCCCAGGGTCACACAGACAGCAAGAGAAGCCAGATTTGAACTCAGGAAGAGGAGTCTTCCTGACTCCAAGGCCTGGCACTGTAACCATTGCACCACCTAGCTGCCTGTGCCAATCACCTTTAGGATACTGAATAACTAGAAGGGTCCTTGGAAAATGAAACATAGCTTATTAAGAGTTAAGGATAGGGGGTATCTAGGTGGTGCCGTGAGTAGAGCACCGGCCCTGGAGTCAGGATTACCTGAGTGCAAATCTGGCCTCGGACACTTGACACACTTACTAGCTGTATGACCTTGGGCAATTCACTTAACCCCAATTATCCTGCCTTCCCCCCTCCAAAAAAAGTTAAGAGTTAAGGATAGCCTAGAAATCATCACCCCCTGTGTGCAGACCACTGTACTTGGTAGAGGTAAAACACAGTTTCCTAAGGGGGATAAGATGGTAGTCACAAAACAAAGAGCTGAGGTCTATAGGGCAAGTTTGTTTCTACCTGGGGGAACCAAGTAGAGGTCCCTACAGGAGGGGGCATTGGAATTGGATTTTAAAGGATGGCTCAACAGGTAAAGATTAGGCTGGTGGAAATTTCAAGCACAGACAACAGCCTGAGAAGAGGGACGGAGGCATTCAAGGGCAAGTTCTGTTCGAAGGGCAGAGAGTTTTCCAGTTTGGACAGTTCATAGGGAGCATTTGTAGAAAAGCTTTAAGGTATGCAGAGCACTTTGCAAACATGATCTCATTTGATCCACACAACAACTCTGGGTGGTAGTTTATTATTACATTTAGTTTATTATATTATTATCCCATTTTACAGATGAGGAAATGGAGGGAGACAGAGGTTAAGTCACTTGCCCAGGGTCACACAGGTAGCATGTGTCTGAGGGGATTTGAACCCAGGTCATGCTCAGTCCAGGTTCAGTGCTCTATCTACTGGACCACCTAGTTGCCTCTATACCTTGCACTGAAGGGAATAATATGAAATAAGATTAGAAAGAGAGGCTAGTGCTAGGTTATGGGGGCTCTGAACACCGGGCAATGGAGCCCGAATTTCATTAGGGAGGCGTTAGGGATCCGCTGAAGCTTTTTAAGGAGAAGTGACACGGCCAAATGTATGAAGATTATTCTGGCAGCGGTAGGAAGCGTGTGTCCATCGGTATGAACATTCATGAGTCATTTTTTTAATGTTCTCTCAGTGGCCGTGAAGCTTCCTGGGGAGAAGGCAGCCTGGTAGAATTGAAACAGCCTAGATCGTGAGTCAAGAGACCTGGGTTCTAGCCCGTGCTCCGCCACTGACAGGTTGTGTGACTGACCTTAAACAGATCACTTCCCTTCTCTCTTTTCAGATGGAGAAGCCAAGGAGCAGAGAGGGGAGGTGACTTGCCCAAGGTCACACAACCTGTCAGTTCAGAACTAGAACTCAAGTCTCTTGACTCCTGGTCTCAGTTCTTTCTGTTCCTGACTTCCAGGATAAGTCTAGTTGCACGAGAAGTTAGTTATAGCTTTGGCCTCCCTGCTTGCTCTTCCTCCCCCACACTGTACCTCTCTTCTCAGAAAGGGAGATATAGAAGAAAGGAAGAGAAAGAGGAGCGTGCAAATCGAGCCCCTCGGGCCCTCATTCCCCCCCCTCCCCCCTTCGGCTTTCTCCAGTTGTGCCTATAGGCTCCCCTTTGCCAGGATGTAGCAGAGTTGGGACAGCTTAGGGCAAACCCCAGGCAAACAAACAGGTTGAGGCAGGCTGGAACAGCTTTCCAATCAGGCAATCTCTAAGTTAGATTCCCAGCTCCATCAGGGTAAAAGAAGGAGGAAGGGCAGGGGGGAAGAGCCCCTCTCAACCCTGGCCCTAGGAATGCCCCGCCCCGCCCCCCTCACTGCCTACACAAATCCTACATGAGTTCTATCTCACATCCCATCTCCTCAGCCCTTACCCGACCAGGACAGTCCACAACGATAGATCCTCTTTGAAACATTTTCTAGGATTTGTCTCGAGGAATCAAGCACAACCAGGAATTAAGCGGTGGTTTCTACCTTCCCATCTCTCTGATATGTCCCCTCCTCTGCACTCACAGCCACAGCCCTAGATCAGACCTTCTTTCCTCTTGCTTGGGCTACAAAAGCCACCGACCGGGTCTCCTTCTCAAGTGTCTTAAATCTCTTCCTCCTTAAATCCCTCCTCCGCTCAACTACCAAGGCGATTTTTCTATAAAAAGGTCACACCTCCTCCTCTCTCCACACCATGAGCTCTAGTGGTCCCCGGTTACCTGCAGAATCAAACATAAACTCCTTCTTTGGCATTTGAAGCTCTTCATGGCCCCTTCGCACCTCTCCTCTCTTCCACAAACTCTACATTCCAGCAATGCTAGCCTACTTGTAACTTTGCCTACATGACACACCATCTCTGGTATCCATGCCTTTGTGAAGGCTGTCCCCTATGCCCGGAATGCTCCAGTCCCCCATCTCCACTTCTCCTTTCCCTTGGCTTCCTTCAAGACCCAGCTCAAATCCCACCTTCCCCAAGAGGCCCTTCCTGGCTACTTTCCCTCAGCTGCTAATGCCTTCCCTCCTCAGAGTAACTCCCACTTCCCCTGTATAGCTCTTATATCTACCTAATTGTTACTCATTGTCTCCCCTATTAGAATGTGAGCTCCTTGAGAGCAGAGACCGCCTGTTTTGCCCTTCTTTGTATCCCTAGCCCTTAGCACAGTGCCTGACACAATAGTAAGTGGAGGCAGCTGAGCAGCCCAGTAGATAGAGCATTGGGCGGAAAGTAAGAATAGACCTGAAGTCAAATCTCACCTCAGACACTTACTAGCTATGTGACCTTGAGAGGGTCACTTTAACTTCTGCCTGCCTCAGTTATTTCAACTGTAAAATGGGGATACTAATAGCACCTAACTCCCAGGGTTGTTACGAGGACCAAATGGGATAGAATTTGTAAAGTGATTGGCACATAGCAGGGGCTATATAAATGCTAGCTATCATTAATAGCAATAATAATAATAATAGTTTGTTTACTTGTTGACTTCTCAATGACTTCTTTGTCAGCACCCTCATCCTCACGCCCATCTAGTGATCCCAAGACTTCAGAAAAATTGTTCTTTCCCTCAAAAGAGTCAGGGTGGCATAATAGAATGAACACAGAACTAGAGTCAGAAGTTGTTGGTCAGTCATTTTTCAGTCGTGTCCAACTCTTCATGACCCCATTAGAGAATTTCTTAGCAAAGATACTGGAAGGTTTTGCCGTTTCCTTCTCCAGCTCATTTTACAGATAAGGAAACTGAGGCAAATAGGTTTAAGTGACGTGCCTGGGGTCACACAACTAATAAGTATCTGAGGCCAGATTTGAACTCAGATCTGCCTGACTTCAGGTCCAGCACTCTATCTACTAGTAACTCCATCTCGCTGCCCCAGAGTCAGAAGACATGGATTCCAATTTTGGTTCCAAAACATGACAGCATGTGGAGTCAGATGGCCTGGCTGGACAGATGACTTCCCTTGTCTGGGCCTAGATTTCCTTATCTGCAAAATGAGAAGGTTGGACTCTCTGTGATCTCTATACACCTTTCAGTTCTAAGTGCCATCATCCTAAGCCACTTCAGTTACTGTTTCCTCATCTGTAAAGTAGAGATAATAATTCTTGTACTGGGGGCAGCTAGGTGGAGCAGTAGATAGAGTGCTGAACCTGAAGTCAGGCAGATCTGAGTTCAAATCCGGCCTCAGACACTTGACACATTTACTAGCTGTGTGACCTTGGGCCAGTCACTTAATCCCAATTGCCCTGCCTTGCTCCCTCCAAAAAAACAAACAAAAAAAATAATTTTTTTACTACCTCCCTACACAATGGGGATCTTGTTGGAAACTACTCCACACACTGTCGAGCACTATAGAAACAGGCGTCATTGTTTCTACCCCACTCATTTATCCTGTCATCCATTCAATTCTTCAACAAGTATTTAGCAAGCACATATAGTATGAGGAAGTCCTCCTTAAGTGGTAGGGAAAGATGTGAAGTTCTTACCCTCATGGAGTTTACAGTCTAGTAGGAAGTACCCTGTCTGCAACAATAATTAATAGATCCCTCTGTTCAGGGCCCGGATAATGGTCACACCAGGACAGAGCTGGGGAGAATTAGGGCTGGAGGGGAAAAAAAGAAATATTTGAAAATGTACTTGAAGTCCCACGCCTTCAGAGAACTTATAGCCCGGTTAGGGAGATAGGACCAGCAAACCCAAAGCAACATGTCACAAATACAAAAGCTAAAAGCCAAACTCCAGATGCTATAGACAGAGAAACTACGGTCTAGACAGAGGTAGTGGGTGGCCTGAGGTCACACAGCAAGGGAGTGGTTGAGCCAGGCCTACAACCTTGATTCCCAGGGTTCTTTCCAATATACCATATGTCAGTGAGGTCCTTCCCTTCCCTGATATTCCTGAGGTATCCCTCATGAATATAATCTCTTTCTTCCTCATTATCTCCAACCCAACCAGCAGATCCTTATCTTTTTTCACAGCTTGGATGCCAATTTCCCTGGGCCAGAGCCCATTCCAGAAGTCACATATTATTGGCAATAAACACTCATGGTCCTAAAAATTAAAATCTTCCACTTATCAAGAAATCAACATCCCAGGTCATGTAACAACAGCTCACAGCTCTATTGCTCCAAAAACCAGGAAGAAGGATGATTTTGGTTTCAGGAACCAAATAATGCCAGACCCATACCAAGCCAGACCAAGACTCCAGAAGAGGGAAGATGATCCAAGCTATAAAGAGCTGGCCTGTGGAAGAAAGATTCGAGTGGTTCTGGTGGTCCTAGAAGGGAAAACTAGAGGCAGTAAATGAAAGATGTAAGAAGGCAACTTTGGGCTTGGCAAACGGAAAAGTGGAACAGCTGGGTGGCTAAGTGGTTAGAGTGCTGGGCCTGGAGTCAGGAAGACCTGAGTTCAAATTTGGCTTCAGACTAGCTGTGTGACCCTGTCACTTAACTGTTTGCCTCAGTTTCCTCATCTGTCAAATGAGCCAGAGAAGGAAATGGCAAACCACTCCAGGATCTTTGCCAAGAAAACCCTAAAAAGGGGTCACAAAGAGACTGAAACAACTGAACAACAAAAAGGGAAAAGGATCTGAACAATTCAAGCTGTTCCGAAGTGGAATGGCATGCCTGATAACATAGTGAGTTCCCCATCGGTGGAGGTCTTCAAGAAGATAAATGGTCATTCCTGAGGAATATGTTGAACTCAAGGTCTTCCAATGTCCCTTACAGCTCTGAGATACTGCGATTCTAGGATTCTACAACTACCACCGTGGCAGTTACCTCTCCCACAACTCAGGATTCCGGGGCCAAATTGGAGTGAAGTGGCTTTCTTAAAGACCCTAGGGACTTACTGGTTCTTCAGATGATTAGGAGGGACATGAGGGGAACCCAAATGCTTGGATGCACATGGACACATAAGCTAACATCACCACACAGGTAGCATGACCTGAATAGAGGCCAACAGATGTAGGCTTTGGAGCCTAATAGGAATTCCCATGAATTCTTTCCTGTAAATCCTACCCAATTTTTCTCGTCTTTCCCCAAAACACACACACATGCATATACACGCACACATGCATACACACACACGCATATACACACACATTCACACACATGCACACACGCAAACACACACACATGCATACACACACATTCACACACACATACACACACACAAACACACACACATGCATACACACACATTCACACACACACATGCATACACACATTCACACACACACAAACACACACACATGCATACACACATTCACACACACATGCATATACACATTCACACACACACAAACACACACACATGCACACACACATACACACATGCATACACACACATTCACACACACAAACACACACACATGCATATACACACACACATTCACACACACACACATGCACACACACACACACACACACACACACGCACACACACATACTTGTGCACAAAGCTGTTTCTGGCCCTCCAGGTAAGGAATAGCCATGCGGCCTCTTGAATTCTGGAAGGCTCCTACAGGTAGAAAAAGGATGGTGAATTCTTATTCCTCCCTCTCTCTCAGCCTCAGTCTCTTTAAATGCAAAACGAGGGGGTTGGAATGATTCCTAGGGTCCCTTAGTAAACAGGACTAAGGATACAAAGATGAAAAATAACTCAGTACCCAGTCAACAATTGTTTATTAAGTACCAGCTATGTGTCAGGCACTGTGCTACCCACAGGCCCTGAAAATGAAGTCCAAAGACTTGGTTCAGAATCCTAGTTTCACCATTTGCTAGTTATATGACCATAGGCAAGTCATTTAACTTCTCCAAGTCTCAGTATTCTCATCTATAAAATGGGGATAATGATATCTGTACTGCCTTCCTCACAGGGTTATAATGAGGATGTTGTAAACCTTAAAGTACTATGTAAATGTCAACTACAATTATTGTCATTACTACTATTAATAAAAATAAGAGAAAAGACACGTAGACAAATGACACTTGATGGGATAAATGCATAGGAGCAGGCAGAGAGGCAGGAAAGATTGAGGGACAGGAACTGCGATCAAGCATAATTCCATGAAAGAACGAGCATCTCGGGGCAGCTAGATGTGGCACAGTGAATAGAGCACCAGCCTTGGAGTCAGGAGGACCTGAGTTCAAATCTGGCCTCAGACACTTGACACACTTACTAGCTGTGTGACCTTGGGCAAGTCACTTAACCCCAATTGCCCTGCCTTCCCCCCTAAAAAAAAAGAAGAAAAGAACAGGCATCTGAGCAGGGCTGCAAAGGAAGAGAAGGGTGTCAACAAACAGATGTAGAATGAGTGTGGTCTAGGGACAAAGAATGGGATATACAGATGATGAGATGAACCCAAAGAGTGGCAAGCAGTCCAGTTTAACTCAAATGTAGAGTATGCAAAGGGAAATAATAGGAGATAAACCTGGAAAGGTAGTTCAAAGCCAGACCATGTAGGGCCTTGAATGCCAAAGCAAGGAGTTTGTCTTTTATCCTACAGGCTGAACAGGGAGCCAGTGATAGTGTTTGAGCCAGAAAGTAGCATTATGAAAATTATTTTGGCAGCACATACACAGTGAACTAGAAGTGGGCAGTATGGACGCAGGGAGACTAGTTAGGAGACGAATAGTGAATGTCCAAAAGGCTATAAAACCATTCATGCCCTTTGACTCAGCAACATTGCTACTAAGTCTATATCCCAAAGAGATCCAAGTAAAAAGGAAAAGGACCTATATGTACAAAAATATTTATAGCAGTTCTTTTAGTGATATCAAAGAATTGGGACTTGAGGGGATGCCCATTATTGGGGAATGGCTGAACAAATTGTGGTATATGATTGTGATGGAAGGCTATTTTGCTGTAAGAAATGATGAGGGGGATGATTTAAGAAAAACCTGGGAAGACTTACATGAACTGATGCAAAGTAAAGTGAGCAGAACCAGGAGAACAATGTATACAGTGACAGCAGTACTAAAACAATGATCAACTATAAAAGACTTAGTTACTCTGATCAATGCAATGATCCATGACAATTCCAAATGACTCATGATTTAAAATGCTATCCACCTCCAGAGAGAGAACTGATGGACTTGGAGTGCAAATTGAAGCATATTTCTTCACTTTGTTTTTCTTGTTTTTTCTTTCTGCAACATGGACATATGTTTTGCATGATTTCATATGTATAATGGGTATCCTCTTTCTTATCTTCTCAATGGGTAGAGGAGAGGCTGGAGGGAGGGAGGAAATTCAGAATGGAAAATAAAAATAAAAATAAAAATAAGCTATTGTATTTTCTTTAAGAGGGAGAGCCAAGTAAAAGGGTTTGGATAACTCTTTGCTTCTTTCAAAGCTCAGCTAAAGTGTTAGTTACCTCCTAGAAGATGCCTTTTCTAATGAGTTAGAGCTCTCCCCTCCCTCAAATTATCTTGTATTTACTTATATGATTTTATGTTATATAGACTGCCTCCCCAGTAGAGTATAAGTGCTTTGAGGGCAAAGACTGGTTTTCTTTTTTGTCTCTGTGTCTCTAGCACCTATCACAGCACCTTGCACTTAAGAGGCATCTAGTAAATGTTGACTGAATTAAACAGACCTAGATTCAGCGTCAGCATAAGTAAAGAGGAGATGGATTCAAGAGGAGTTAGAGCTGACATAAGTGGTGATCAATTGGAAGTGGGGAGAGGGGAGCACGGGCAAAGGAAAGTCAAAGGTGTCTCCAAGGTTTTGAGCCTGGATGATGGGAACAGGGGTGCCCCTGACAGAAACAGGGAAGTTAAGAGAAGCAAAAGAATTTCAAAAGGAGCCTTAATGAGGAATTTCAGCACCAGGTCATAATCTTGGACGGAGAAGGTTGTCTAGTTCAAAACTTTGTGAAATAATGATGAATATTTGTTGCAAAAAGGAAGCCATTCCACAAAGTCCCTGAGCTCAGCAAACAAGAGTCACAGGCATCAGAGATGAAGCTGTTCCCCAGCTACAGTGGGGTGACGGCGGGGTGACTCACCTCCAGGAGGAACCAAGCCCATTTAAGAAATGGGCAAGTCTTGAGGGAGCTGGGTTAGGAAGAAAGGGGCTAAAGCGAACCCAAGTATCCTTGTGCACACCAGAACTTAAGCTCACTTTGAGAACATCTGAGAGGAGGATTTGGGAAGGGCGGCCATGAGTTCGGCAAAAGGAATGGGAAAAGCAAGCCCACAATGACAATTGCAGTGATCCTTTGCATTCTTATAGGACTTCATGCTTTCCACCTTAATTTCCGGACCATTATTTTGTTTAAGCCTCACAACTACCCTGAGGAGGTAAGGGCAGGTATTATTACCTCCATTTTACAGAGGAAAGAAATAAGCTAAGACTCAGAGAGGGGAAGCAGCTTCCAAATGATCACAAAGTAAGTCATTAGCAGACCTGGATTCAAACCTAGGTCTCCTATCTCCCAGTTCATCCCTGCATCCCAGTTGGATTTTCTTCCCTGATTCATTCTGTGAAACTCTTGGACCTCCCCTCCTATCACCCTTTCCCCCACCCCAAACTCTGCCTTGAGAGTCAATTCTGATACAACTAACCTTGAGTGAGAAGCCTGACAGAGCCAGTCCAGAGACCATTACACAGCTATGCCTACAGTTGCCTGAGGCTAAAGACAGGCTAATGATTGGTTGCAATTAACTATGAAATGGGTACCCACTATGCCCAAACCAACTCAAGGGACTCTATGGAAAAGAGAAAGGGGGGAAAACAATCTTGTCACTGCTTCCAAGATGGTCCAAGCCATGAGAAATGGGAAAGTCCTGGGGAAGTTGGGTAAGGCAGGAAGGAGCTGAAGGAAGCCCAAGCTTCTTGATGCATCCCAGGTCTTAAACTTACTCTGAGAACATCTGAGAGGAGAGTTTGGGAAGGATGGCCATGAGCACAGGAGAAAACATGGGGAAAGTGATCCCACAGTGACAACAACAGTAATATTTTCCATTACTTATGATTGTGATACCTTTCTGGATCTCAGTTTCCTCTTCTGTAAAAGGGGCTGGGTGAGTGGATTAGATGCTCTCTTAGGTCCTTTCTAGCCCTGACATTCTATGTTCTATAAATAACCAGCCCCCCACCCCAACCCCAGCTCCCAAGGGACTGAACACAGGCTGCTAAGTCCAATAACTGAGGAGGGACCATGTGAGCACACCCAGTGGATATGCTTCTTCCAGGACAGCCCAGACAACTAGCCCAGGTAATAGCAAGACTGAATAAGTCCTATCCAATAACTTATTCCCTGAAATCTCCCACCTTGGGAAGAAATTGAACTGACCCCATGGTTGCAGGCTGCCCACTGCCCTCGTAGGACATATAGGAGATACACACCAGTACTCAATAACCATATTCAACCTTAGTCTAGTGGGACAAAGCAAGCAGCTCTAGTAGCATAAGTGAGGTAAGCTTTCTGCAGCCCCCCGCCCCAAACATCAAGCAGATAGTGTCTTGCACATAGTGGGCACTCAACAAATATTGGTTGGATTCATTGGCATTATAAGCCCCAATAGTTTGCAATATGGCCCCCATCTGTCTACCAGCACCTAGAGTTGATGCATATTTCTCCACTGAGTCATATACCCTGGACACTTCCTCCAGCTACACTTACTTCAGATAATCCTCTTGAGGGCAGAAGTTAGCAATGTTCCCCCCCCCCCATAAAGCCCCACCCTGAGTGCTGGCCCAGAAACAGATGAGACAAGTAATTTCATGCACGTTCAAACCCAGAACATTAGATGTTTCCAGATACTTTTCAGGTCTAACAGTCTGTGTTCTGTGTTCTAAAGTCCCTTCTAAATTTCACATTCTATATTCTAACATTCCTTCAAGCTTTGATACTCTGTGTTCCAAGGTCTCTTCCAGTTCTGACATTAAATTTTCCTTTCTCCCCACCAGGTATGCAAAATCTAATCTTAATCCAAACAGAATGCCTATTTAAAATATCAGCAACATGTTACAGTAGATAAAGTTGACTTTAAAGTTAGAAAGACCTAGATCCAAGTCCGTCTTCTGAGATATACACATACGTATGTTTATTATACATATGTGTTTAGGTATGTATATACATATATACATAAATGCACATATAATATACATATACATATATACATATGTGTATATACATACAATGTGTGGCCCTGGGCAAGTCACTTAACTTCATGGTACTCTAGGAAACCCTGTAAGACTATAAGTTGCAGACAAGGTGCTGCTAACCTGCATTGGTAGGAGTTTCCTCGTGGGAATTCCCTGCATCAATGAAAGTGGAGACCCAGTCTCTAGCCTTAACCTACTACTTGCATTATACAGTGCAAGTCAATTTGAATATAAACAAAAAAATTCGACAATCTCTCGCCTCAAGGAGCTCACCTCGTGCTAAAAGAACCCAGTTTCTTTTCTACCAGGAAGGCATCCCAATCCTCAGTGAGGGGAAAGAAAAGGAAAAAAAGAAAAAACACCAAAATCCAGAAAAACAGTCCCCAGGACACTGAGCCCTTTCTGATCCCAATCACAGCCTCTACATTTTCTCTTTTCTCCCAACCCCCGCCATAATTTATCTGACAGGGACCGTAAATTTAGAGTTGGAAGGGCCAAGTCCAGCACCCTCATTTTACAGATGGGGAACTAAGGCCAAGGAAAGTGACTTATCCAGGGTCACACAAGCAGTGAGTATCTGAGGTAGGATCTGAACCCACGTCTTCCTGACTTCAAATCCCGTACTCTATTATCCAGAAAAAACTACTTAAGAGAATAAATCCCCTGCAAAGTTTCCAAGAGAGACTTTTTAAAATCACATCCGCACCCTCATATCTTCACAGAATCCCAGAATGTCAAAGCCGAAAGGATCTACAAAACCCCACATCCGGCCTGGAAGAGCCCTTAGGTCAGAGTAGGAATAGAATTTGGAGCCCATCCACTCCAATCCCTTCATTTTAAAGGCAAGGAAACTGAGGCAGGGATGGCAGATGGGGGTGGAGATGATGCCTTGCTTAAGTTCACAGCACTAGTTAGGAGCAGAACCAAGAGCAGAACCAGAACTCAGTTTTCTGACACATCCCTGAAACCGGCTCTTTGCACTACACTGCCCCACGCCAGAGAGGTGCCTGCCTAACTCCTCTTGCCTCCATGTTCAACCCTCCAGCCCCATTTGTCACCCTGGCCTCCCACCCCCAGCCCGGACCCCGCACGCGCACACACCTCGATGGCGCAGGTATGCCGGCTCGGAGACTCTTACCTACCGGCGGGTGCCCAGCGTGAGGAGGGCGTCTCCTCGGAGCAGTTCTGGGCTGAACCTTCAGACCCGGAGCGGCAGGACGGGCCGGGCCGCCTCCATGGGGGTGGAGGGAGGCGAGCTCCAAGAGGCGAGCGGGATAGGGGTGGGGGGCGCCGAGGGCAGGGAGGCGCAGGCAGCGGCGGCCAGCTCGGGGAGAAGCAAGTACGGGCTGAAAAAGTTGGAGGAGGTGTGTCCCCACCGGGGAGAAGGCGGAGGATAGCGAGGAAGGGAGAGGGCGAGGAGGTGGAGACAGGGCTGCTCCCAGCTCCCCGCCTCGGCTCTCGGGAGAGGCGAACCGGTTTGTCGCCCGCTGGGGTCCCCAACACCGTTCCCTCCCCCGCTAACCCGCGTCCTCCACCCACCCCCACACCCGAGCGGGCCACGGGGGGTAGGATTGGGGCTTAAGCAGGGGGCCTGCACTGGGGAGAAGGATCCTGGCAGTGCGTCCTCCAGGCTGCGGGTGGGGAGGGGTGGTGGGCAGCCCCGCAGCTGGACGGTGTTAGGATCTAGGGCACGGCCTTTGTCCCCACGCCGGAGAACATTCACCTGCCAGGGCAGCACAGATGTCCAAAACGATCATCGACTGTCCAAGCTGGATAGGGTTTTAGAGGCTATCGTTCACCACCACCACCCCATTTCATAGATGAGACAAATAAGGCCCGGGGAGTCAAAGCGACCCACGGGCTCTTAGCTAGCAAGTCACAGTCAGGATTTGCGCCCCAATTCCAAATCTACTACTCTTTCTACTGTTCCACAAAATTTTCCCGACAAGGCCCCTTCCTCCACCTTCTGAACACTTCCTTTTTTGAAAGGGGATTTTGCTGTGGCTAGAGAGAGCAGGATGAGGAGTGGTGGCGTTAATTTAGACACTGGGAAGAACTTGGCTGTGCAAGTTAAGGGACACTGCAAGGAGTGCTTACCCTGGAATATTTTAGAGGGGGATTTGGATGGAGAAAAATAGTTTGGGTTCAGTCATCAGAGAAGAAAGAACAGCACCTAGCACTCATACAGCCCTTTAAGGTTTGCAAATTATGTTGTTTTAATAAATTATCTCATTTTGTAAGTAAATTAATCTCATTCTAATAAATGATCTCATTTTATTCTTGCAACAGCTCTATGAGGTGCTATTATTATCCCCATTTTACAGATGAGGAAACTAAGGTAGGCGTTACCAGACTTTCCTAGAGACACACAGGGAATGCTGAAGCTGAATTTGAACACAGGCGTTTGTTTTTGTTTTGTTGTTGTTTTAACAAGGGATCCAGCTTTATTCACTGTCAGTGTTTGTGGAAGAAGTAGAGCCTAACACAGAAAAAAGTCCATTGAGGGGAAAAAAATCACACTGGAAAAAAGGACACATTTGAGGAAGACAGGGGTGCCCCAGGCCCAGGGGCAGCAGTTCGTTTAATTGGTCCAAAAGACAGAGTCTCAGAGGAGTGCAATACGTTGTATAGAAATTTGGCTCTACTGAGGAAGAGGAACCCAAAGTAGAGCATAAGGAGGTACTGCAGGAAGGAGGGAGGGTTGAGGGAGGAGGGAAAGAGTCCTCTTTGGTAGTCATGGGGTGGAGGTCTAGGGGGAATGCTGTATCCATGGAAGGGGGCATTAACAGAGGAGGTCTTCACATACCATGGGGAGGCATGGGTCCTGGGTGACCCATGGGATATCCAAAAGGGGGTCCTTGGGGTGACATTCCCATGGAAGGGGGTTCAAGATGAGGCATTCCTGGTAGTGGTCATGGAGGAGGCTGTTCCCCTAAGCCTGGGTGCCCTGCATGGTGCTGTCTCACACCAT
This sequence comes from Phalanger gymnotis, assembly GCA_028646595.1. Lineage (NCBI taxonomy): Eukaryota > Metazoa > Chordata > Mammalia > Diprotodontia > Phalangeridae > Phalanger > Phalanger gymnotis. Next base: position 41,540,605 of record CM053625.1, read on the forward strand.
GGGGATCATGGTGGGCAAGCTGCATTTGAGACATACTGGGATGAGGCATCCCACCTGGTGAGAATGTATGGGGATGTGAGTATCCACATCCAGGATGTCAGGCCTCAGGCGTTCTTGCTAATAGAGGGCCATGAACTCCAGCCCCAGAAGGCATAGTTGGGGGAGGCATGGCCAGGAGTACTCCTGGAGAAGGGCTCCAGGAGGTCGCACTGGAGGTGGGAATGAGCCTGGCAGGGGCATACATGGTAGAGGAAGCCAGATCCCAAAGAAGGTACAACAGAATTAGGGGCAGAGGGTTGGGGTGATGCATCAACAAATAGCTGACGTGGTCGATCTGCCTGAGACAAGGGGTTCCGTGCTAAAGTCACTCAGCTACGGAGCCATAGTGTTCACCCTTACAGTTCTTGAAAGCATAAGATACTGTGATAGATGGATTACACAGGCATTGCCATTCATGGCTTCAATTGCTACATTAGAGACATCGAATGGAGCACCTTTGGAGTTGTCTGTGTCAGGGTCCCGCATGATCTTAGGAGTCTACGAAATAACCCCAAAGATGCTGAAGAGCAGCTTCTCAAGATCTCATAGCTAGTGAGCGTCTGAGATCAGATCTGAACTCAGATCTTCCTGATTCCACGCCCAGAATTGTGACACCAGCTACCTCTCAAATACAAAGTACGAAAGTGTGGGAGATCATACATTTTAACAGGGAGCAAGTACATACGCACATACATGCATACAGACATGTAGAACAGATACAAAGAGAATAAACACAATTAAATGCAAAGCAGTTAAGTACAAGGTAACTTGGAAAGGAGAGCGCTAGCAGCTGGGGTGATCAAGAAAGGCTGGTTCTTGAAGTACATCTTAAAGGAAGAGAGAGATTCTATAAGGCAGAGGTAAGGAGGGAGTACATTCCAAGAACGGGAAACTGCCAGGGCAAAGGCCCAGAGAAGGGAGATGAGTGTCATGTGCAAGGAACAGAAAGAAAGCTAGTTTGGCCAGATCGCAGAGTACACAAAGAGGCTGGAAATATGTATAAGTTGGGACCAAATTGTGAAGCCAAGTCAACAAGCATTGATTAAGGACCTACTATGTTCCAGGAACTGTGCTTAAATGCCAAATAGAAGGGTAATATTTTATCCTAGAGGCAATAAAGGGACATAGGTTGAGATAAGGGTGCAAGGGTAGATTGAAATCATATTGTGGAGGACTTTGAATGTCATAATGAAGTTATGTTATCAATTGACAATAGGAAGCCAGTGAGAGGTTTTGAGCAGGCAAATGATATAATCAAAGCAGTCAGAGATTTGGAAGATTGGGGGGGGGTATTGATGGGAGAGAGAAATAGAGAGATAAATATAGATAGATAGATCGGTAGATAGATAGATAGATAGATAGATAGATAGATAGATAGATAGATAGATAGATGGATGGATGGATGGATGGATGGATAGGTAGATAGAGTGTAGAGGACAGTGTACTGGACTCAGAGTCTTAAATCTTAGGTTCAAAGTCTACATGATATACTTAATAGCTATGAGACCTTGGACAAATCACATAATGTCTTCAAGCTTCAATTTCTTCATGTGTAAAATGGGGATAATAGCAGCTAGCTCACAGGGTTTTTGTGAGGAATAAATGAGATTTTATGTGGAATATTTTGCAAACTTAAAGTACCTTATAAATGTAAACTATTTGTATAAGGATGGATAGACATGAAACCAGGTTACCTGAACAGTTCAGGTTAGAGGTGAAGAGGGACAGAACTAAGGTGATAGCAGTGGATAGAGTGGAGAAAAGGGGACGGGTAAGAGAGATACTGTGGAGGTATAATCAGTAGGACTTGGCAATTGATTGGATGTAGAGGGTGAGGGAGAGAGAAGAGCCAAAGATGATTCTGAGGTTTCCAGCCTCGCTAACTAACGGTGCCAAGAATGGTGATGCCACAAACAGAAGTCGGGAAGTTGGGAGTGAGGGCAGTTTTGGGGAGGAAAATGATGAAATGCATTTGGAGTACGCCAAGTTTGAGTTGTTAGCAGGGCGCCACCATGAAGGTATAAAAGCAAGCAATCGGAAGTGTTGAACTGGAACTCAGAGGGGTCATTTGAGGACTTATACAAGCATACCTCTTTCACATACCTTTATTCATCCGATGGTGAATACGCACAAATATATGCACACATATATATATATGTACATATACATGTGTATATGCACATATATACACACATATACATGTAGAACAAATACAAAGAGATAACATAAAGGCAGGTAGTTAAATACAAGGTAGCTTGGAAAGGAGAGCACTCACAGCTGGGGAGATCAAGGAAGGCTTCATGAAAATGTCAGTGCTTGAATATATCTCACAGAAAAGGTGAGATCCTGTGATGCAGAGGTGAGGAGGGAATGTATTCCAGGCATTATTCATCAACCTTGTGAAATTTATAAGGCAGGTATTCTTGTCCCTTTTTTATAGAGAAGGGAGACTTAATAAGGTCAAGTGACTTGCCCATGATGCCACAAGCATATTTGTGACAAGAGCTGGGCTGGCATTGCCATCTAGAGAGGAAGAAGAGAGAAGCTGGTGTCCAAGTGCAGCTGTGTATCACTAAAGCTAGAGGGCTAGTCGAACTTGCCAAGGTTCAAGAGAGAGGGACGAGGGCAGGAGAGTCAGCTAGTGGTCCCCAGCAACCTGGCCAAGAGCCAGTGGGGATGCAGCAACTAGTATGCAGCAGCTAATGAAGTGGCTGCCCTCAGGCAATTACCTGCTCCACTGAGCCCACCTACTGAGGGTTATGGCCTGATGAATGATTAACCTGCATGCCCCATGTCATAGTGCAAACCCACTAGGCCTTTGACCATTCATGTGCAGAACGGAGACAATTTTCCTTCTGGCCTTGCCCTTGTCTGATTCTAGCACAGCAGTACCTGAGGACTGTCGGCTCCCCTGGAGGTGTTCATTGAACATGGTTTAGAAGTGGTTAATGGAGTTAGGGAATGCTTTATTGAATTCCAAAATAGTCCAACTGGAAAGGATCTAAGAGATTCCCTAGTACTTAAACCATGGAATATCACAGGTTTGAAAGGACTTCAGAGTTCCTACCTGGAACAAGTAAACCTGCTGCAACAGTCCTAACAATGGGTCATACAAGCTACACTTTAAAACTTTCAGTGACAGGGAGCTCACTACCCCCTGAAAATATTATTCTATTGTGGGACAGGTCTAATGATTAGAAAATTACCCTTTAAAAATATTCTGCTTCACTGACTCTAATGTTCTAACATGTTCTAAGCTCCCTTCCAATTCTAACATTTCTTGTCTATGTTCTCTGTCCTCTTCTAATTTTTCATAGTCTGTGTTTCTATTACTGTCTGTCTCCTTCTTTGGCACCTCCTAGTATTATTGCTTGACTAACTCTTTCTGGGTCTTTATCACTCTGACTAGACAGTGAGCTGCCTGAGGGCAGGCGCTGTGTCTTTTTCTCTTGTCACTTCCACAATGTCTGGCACAGGGCCAGACACATATCAGAAAATGGCTTGACTTTCTGATGAATTTGAGTTTATTGTTAAATGCACTACATAAAAGGAAAAAAATGTTACTTCAGAGTTGGATCCCTCTAGAGGGAAGAATCCAAGAGGAGAACAAAAGGACACTTGGGAGCAAAGGGGATTTCCCCCAGCCCAAAGGGTGATCTAGGATAAAGAGAGCTCCTCCAGTGTGAATAGTAGAATCTAGAGCAGTACTTCAAACCCAGGCTGGAAGGAAACAGTACAACTCTGAGTGGTCATCTGAGTTAAATGGGCTAATGACTGTTTGCAAGGCAGTTTTGGAAGTGGGCATCCCTGGTGTCACCCACAGTACCCCCAAAGAACAAAATTCCCTGGCAGAGTAAGTCTTTGAAGACCTTAGGCTGGCTGCTAGAGGGATGGTATGCCTTTAAGGGAGATGAAGTAATCAAGGCTTGAGGCCATCTGGCTTAACCAAAGTGGGGTGAGCAGAAGGTGGGCAGCAGGGGCCAGGGAAGGGGGATGTCAGCACTCAGGCTGACAGAAGGCCTGTAGGGGAGGGGGAAGGCAAGGCCCCGGGGGGAGGCCAGGAATGCAATCAACCACTCAGCGGACCTGCTGGCTGTGGGCATCTGGGCACCTCCCATCTTTCCATCTCATCCGGACCCCCAACCAGCAGATCTGACAGGACAGGCTGTCATGTGCCAGAAGGAGCAAGGCTAGGCCCAGAAACCCAGTATCCACTGGCTTGATTCTCCAGTGAGCTCACTTTTGACCAATACAATGGCTTCATTTCCCTGTCTCCTAGGGGCCACCTCCTTCCAACTCCAACCATTATCTCTTGTGCCCCAAAGAAGGTGGGCTGGTTGTAAAACAGCGGTATGGAGACCACCAAGCAGATATCAGGTGGACGGGACAGGAACTAGAGCAAGGACTGCTATACATGGTCACCATGGCCTTTGCTGCCTCTACGGATTTGGGGCTCTTCTTTATTGGTCCGGGTAAGGAGTTTCATATACCCACAGACCACACTACTACAGTGGTGAGCATGTGGGAGGATACCAAACCTATCCAGGTCAGTGGTAACAGGTACACAGTGTACATTCAGAGTCCCAACTGGTCTAGCAAAGGCGGTGTCAGATTCAGATCTTGTGGTGTCCTAAAGCAAGACTTTGGGGACCTTTCCTTACAAACTATAGTATTTGTTCTGTGGTATCATATTATAAAATGCTTGTTTTAAATAGAATAACCCTTTTTTAAAAATTAAAAACAAATTCTTCAAGGTTTTCCCAGCATTGACCATTCATATTCTAAGTCCCTTCCCAGCTCTGGCATTGTTTTGTCCCTGTCTTTCTATATGTTGTAGGGTGCCCTCTAATTCTGACATTGTTTTATCTTTTAAGCTCACTTCCAATTTCAACATTTCTGTGTTCTCTGTCTTAAAATCCCTTCCAACTTTGCTTTTCCAGACTAATAAGAACATAATTACTTCTGGCTATTTGCATTTTAACTAAGGAAAACATTTTGATCCATAGGAATAAACATGTATTGATGGAATCAGGGGCAGTATGCTTTCTTAAGGACCTTGTTGCCATTTCACTTTTCTCTAAAATTGTCCAATTTGTTCTTTCTGCTGGATTTTGGACCCTTTCCTATGGGAAAACCTAGACCAGCTGTCTCCTGACGTAGTGAGTTCCCCATTACTGGAGATGGCGATGAGATGACCGCTTGTCCAGGGCATGGTAGAGAACATTCCTGCTCATAGATGCGTTAGCTTAGATAACCACTAACATTCACTTCCAGCTGTGAGATTTTGTGATTCTGTGAATTTAACTCCTGTCCTGGTCAGCACTTAGCAACCTGGCCTGTGCCTTTGCTATACTAGGATCTCTTTTCCTGACCCAAGTGCTCCTCTGACAATTAGCTGGCCCCCTTCTCCTCCCTGGCCCCACAATTAATAACTCTGGGGCCACTCCCTACCTCAGTGCCAGCAGGTAGCTGGCTAGCCCGATGTCATTCGGGTAGGACTGACTCACTAACTAGCTTCCCTGACTCCTGGGAAGGTGAGTTCCCCCAGGCCCAAAATGGAGCTTGGTTGGTCTAACTGGTGAGGTAGCCCTTGGATTCAGGCAACTCCTCTTGTTTCCAGATCTTAATACACTTACACAGGCACTCTTAGGAATACAGACACTGTGTCCCATGAAGCAGACGGTGGACCTTGAAGGTTAAGTAGGATTTGGCTAGGTAGAGATGATCAGGGAGGGTATTCCAGAAGAAGAGGAAGGAATAGATTAGGGAACTACAGGAGTACAGGAGGAAAAATGGAAAAAGTATTGTCTATAGAGGGTGGAGGGTGGGGGTTATGGTAAAGAAGCAGCTATAGTATATGGCAGGAAAATGGGAATATAGTACTGGGGAAAAATGCTAACTTGCTGTTTGTTCCTGGGGTAGTTCCTTCTCCCTCTCTAGGCCTCATTGGTAAAATCAAGTTATTGAATTAAATGTTCTCTCCAAAGACCTTCTTTCTCTGACACTGCATGATTTGATGAATCTACTGTGTATACCCAGTACCATACAAGAAGCTGTGGGGAAACAAGAGAAGATGGGGCTCCTATCCAAAGGAGGCTCACTGGCTGGTGAGGAAAGAAAACTCATGGATCTGGTACAATTAGAGAACCAGACAGAGTGCAGGGGAGGTTGAAATGACATAAAACAGAATAAGCACCATAGGAATTAGGGGAGAGAGATTAGTGTGGGTTGGAGTACAGCAAACACTGAACAGAGACTATAGAGAGCTGGACGAGGCCTTAAAATGTAGAATGCTATCATATAGAACACAGAATGTTAGAGCAACAAGGGATGTTAGAAACTGTCTAGTCCAATCAGCCTCATTTTACAGAGGAGTAAACTGACCACCAGAGAGGTAAAGTGAGTTGCCTAAGGTCACATAGCATATTAGTGGCAGATCTGGGGCTAGACCCCAGGTCTCCTTACTCCAAACTCACTCTCTCTCTCTCTCTCTCTCTCTCTCTCTCTCTCTCTCTCTCTCTCTCTCTCTCTCTCTGTCCAGATGCAGGGGGATGCTGGAATTTGCCTCATGAAGCACCAGACTATTTCTAGTCCTAGAATTCTGTTTTTTCCCTTCCACTTCTTGCACACAGTAGGTACTTCATAAACATGTGTTCAATTGAATTAGATGGAAAATTCCTACACAAGCATTCCAAATTGCCTGGGGATTTTAAGCTAAGCTGTCTGGCTTATATAAGGCTGGTTAAGAGATTCTTTCAGAATTAGGCTATCATTTGCATCTAATAAGATTCTCACTCTTCTGTGGAGTTGGCCCCAAACCCAAGTGATAGAAGCTCTGTTACTGACATCTAGCCAGAGGTAGCAAATCCTGGAGGGCTCCCAGGACTCATATTTTCCTACAGAAAAAAATAGGCTGCTTTGGGGAGACTGTTTTTTCCACCTCCGTGGAGGCAATTCCATTTCTTTCAAGCCCGCTGCAAAAAGTTTCTGAACCTCTGTTCCCTTGTGCTGTTGGACAGAGCCCTTCCCACGAGGTTATGGGGCTAGACTAGGGGTGGGGAACCTGTGGCCTCGAGGCCACATGTGGCCCTCTAGGTCCTCAACTGAGCCCTTTGACTGAATCCAAACTTCACATAACAAATCCCCTTAATAAAAGGATTTGTTCCGTAAAACTTGGACTCAGTCAAAAGGCCACACCCAAGGACCTAGAAGGCCACATGTGACCTCAAGGCTGCAGGTTCCCCATCCCTGGGCTAGACCATACAGACCAGCTGGACCAGGAAGGAAACCCATAAAATCAGATTGTCAGAATGAGAAAAGACTTCAACCCTACCTGAACCGAAACCTCCTCCATGAATAAATGACCACCCTGCCTCCACTGGAGGTGTTCCAATGATGTGAAACTTCAAGGAAGCTCATCCCAAGCTCATCTAATTTGAACAGCTTGCATTACTGGGAAGTTTTTCCTCATATTAAGTTGAAATTAGCCACCATGTTACTTCTGTCTTGATCATTTTTGTATCCCAGGGCAAATAGGGTAGGTAGTAGGATAAAAGTTATGATGGTGATAATGACTTTCCATAAAGTCATCCTCCAATAATAATAATACTTAACATTTATATGATGCTTTAAGGTTTGTGAAACAACTTCTGTATATCATCTTTGACTCTCACAGCAACCCGGTAAATACTATTAATATCTCCATTTTAGAGATGAAGAAATTGAGGTAAGCAGGATTAAGTGACTTGCCCAGGATCATACTCAGAGTAAGTATCTGAGGAAGGATTTGGACTTGGGTCCTTCTGACTGTCAAGTCCATTGCTCTATGTGCCATGACACCTAGCTCCCTCCAATGTCACTTCTGATGCCTCTCTATAATAGAGCAGTGACTCTGAGTTCTCAAAGCCAATACCAGTGGAGTCCTGCTAAGATGGAAAAGCTTCAGTCAATTGTCAGTGTGTCATTAAAGGACCAATCAAACTAAGCTGGGAAAAGCTTAGAGAAGGTTGACCACAGGGTAATGAATTATTTTCCACCACAGAAACTCATCAGGACAGTCTACTAAGGAATGGAGAGCCAGCTCTACAGTGATGAGCAGAGCCCTCACACAGACAAGCCACACAAATCTTTCTAATTATTAAAGTGATGATAACGATAATCCCTATGAAGAAGTGGAGTTCCTTTATGAACTTGAGAAGTAAACTTGGTGCCAGGTATTGTTTGTTATAATTTTGGTTTTGAAGCAACTGCCTATTAACCGCTTTTCAGTGGAAAAGACACCAGATGGAGAGATAGAGGATCTGGATTTAAATTATGATTCTGCTACTTATACCTTGTATGACCTTGGGCATGTCCTCTTTGGACTTCATTTCTCTCATCTGTAAAATAAAGAAATTGGACTAAATGATCTCTTATGTCCCCTCAAGCTCTAGATCCTATGGACTAAGATTAGCTAAAATTTAGATTAGGGATCACATAGGTGTATATGCAGTATACCAGGGTCTAGTCAGGTATGAAGGTGGCTTCTAGATTGTTCAGGGGTGTGGTACTGATTATAAGCCTACAAATGATCTAAACTGAGGGAATTGGGAGCTAACCCAAACCGAGGTAGATGGTGAGAAATTTAAGGCTGAGAGTATTCTCAGTGGAAGGGAAAAGAACAGGGTCATTTTTCAGACCTGCCTTAGGGGATTATTGTCCCTAATTTCCTCCATATTATAATCTCCAACTGTCTGAAACCTCAGGCTTGGTGTGTCCAAACCGACTTTTTCATGTGTGGATTAGACCAGATTGCACTGCCAGCAGTTACTGTTCCAAACCTCTCATCTCTCCTCAAACCTTCCACAGCAACCCCCTCCCCACACTCTCAGAAGAGGGCATCACCTTATATAAGGCTGAAAAGAGGGAGCATTTACCATGGTATCTCTCTTCTTCTCTACTTTATTTCAAAACTCTGACATCCTCCTATATTCTCTTCTACTTCAGTTTCCCATGAAGCCATAACCCTTCCCTGACAAAAGCAAACCCATCTGGTCTCTCTCAGCAGATTGCCTTCACAGTTGTCCCTCCACACTCTAATCTCACCAGTCTACTGATTCATTTCTCTGCTACCTACAAACATACTCAATTCTCCTCCATCCTTAAAAACCTTCACTACATCAAACCATCCTTTTAAGGAATAAACTTTCCCTTCACAGTCAAACTTCTAGGAAAAGTTATCAATTCTCCTTACCTCCACTCCTTTCCCCTTGATTCTCAAACCCTTCCAATCTCGCTTCCAGCCTCATCACTCAAATGAAAGTACTCTCTCCAAAACCACTAGTGGTCTCTTTGCTGCCTTACCTCCTTCTTTTTCACAGCGATCTTCATTCTCCTTGACCTCTCTGTGATTTTTGACACTGTTGACCACTCTCCTGTCCTAGATACTATTTCTTCTTCCTATTTCTCCCTGTCGGTTCTCCCCCTATGTGTCTGACCATTCCTTCTCAGTCTCTTTTGCTATATCACCGTCTATATCCTGCCCCCTAACTGTGTATCCTAAGGCTTTATCCTGGGCTTTATTTTCTCTCTTGGATACTTCAGCAATACCTATTATTTAATTGTCAATCTTTCTGCAGATGACTCCCAAATCTATGTATCCAACCCTCTAGTCCCACTCCTGAGCTTCACTCCTATATCATCACCTCCCTATTGTATACTTTAAATTGGCCATTCTATATGTCTAAAACATAACTTCTCTTTTCTCCCAAACTTCATCCCTTTTCTGAACTTCCCTATCAATGTGGAGGGTACTACTATCCTTCCAGTTACCCATGTTCTCAACCTCAGAGTCATTCTTGATTCGTTACTCTCCCTTATATCCAGTTAGGAAAAGGAATAACCAAGAAGGGAATAAGTGTTTATTAAGCACTTACTATGTGCCCGATGGGCAGCTAGGTAGCTCAGTGGATAGAGTGCTGGGATTGGAGTCAGGAAGACCTGAGTTCAAATCCAGATTCAGACATTTATGGCTGTGTGACCCTGGACAAGTTGCTCAACCCTGTTTCCCTCAGTTTCCTCATTTGTAAAATGAGCTGAAGAAGGAAATGGCAAATCATTCTAGTATCTTTGCCAAGAAAATCCCCAAAGGGGTCACAAGGAATCAGACATGACCGAAAATGACTAAACAACTAAAAGTGTGCCAAGTATTGTGCTAAGCATTTTACAAATAAGATTTTATTTGATCTTCACAATAACACAAGAAGAAGGTGCTATTATGCATTTTACAGTTAAGGAAACTGGGACAAGAGTTAAGAGATTTCCCCAGGGTCACACAGCAAATAAGTATCTGAAGTAAGATTTGAACTCAGGTCTTTCCGACTCCAAGTCCAATGCTCTATCCGCTCTACCTCCTAGCTGCCTCTAGCATTAGTTGTCAAGTCTTGTCTATACAACTTATTAGGTAACTACTATGTGCTAGGCATTGGGGCTATAAAGATAAAAGCTAAACAAACTCTTGAGAATTACTTTTTTTTCAAGACAAAAGTGTGTTCCATCATCAGATCTCTAAAACCAAGATAATCTGAATTCTGAGAGCTTTTGGTGTGGCTTTCATTTCATGATTGTAGTCATAGTTCTACCACAGCAATCAGGTGTGGCTCTTTCTTTTATTTCTCCTAAAACTACTTCTTTTTTAAGTTAAATTTTATTTTATTTTCAAAGGAAGAGCCATTTTCTCTCCTTCCTACCTCCCTTCCCTCTCCCCCGAGAAGGCAAGAAATACAAATGCTCTCAGTTTTAAAATATATAATCAAGCAAAACAAATTCCCAGATAGAACATGTCCAAAAAATACATCTCAGTCTGCCCTCTGAGTTGATTACCTCTCTTATGGGTAGCATTTTTCATCATGCGTCCTCTGGAATTGTGGTCAATTATTGTGTTGATCAGAGTTCCCAAGTCTTTCAAAGTCATCTTTATAACATTGGTGCTACTGCAGAAATTGTTCTCCTTGCTCCACTCACTTCCCTCAATGTTATACAAGTCTTCCCAGGTTTCTCTGAAACCATCTCCATCATTTCTTATACAACAACAGTATTCTATCACATCCATACACCATAACTTGTTTAGTCATTCTCTAATTTATGTGCATTTCCTCAGTTTCCAATTCTTTGCTGCCACAAAAAGAGTGGCTACAAATATTTTTATGCACGAGGGTCCTCTTCCTCTTCCTTGGATCTCTTTGGGGTATAAACCTAGTCGTGATATCCCTGGGTCAAAGGACATGTACAGTTTAACATTTTGGGGGACATAGTTCCAACTTACTTTCCGGAATGGCCGGACCAGTTCACAGCTCCACCAATAGCTCATAGATATATCAATTTGCCCACAGGCCTTCCAGCACTCATCATTTTCCTTTTTTGTTCAGTTTTGCCAACCAGTACAAGCTGGAATCTCAGAGTTGTTCTTATGTGCATTTGTCTAATTATTAGTGATTTGGAGAATTTTTCACATGGCTATTGACAGTTTAGATTTCTTCCTTCCAGGGGGAAAATTATTTGTTCATATGTTTTGATGAGTTGGCTCTTATTCTTCCAATCCAATATCCACACAGCTGGCTTTCCTAAATCTCAAATCTGTCTATGACACTTACTCAGTAAACTCTAGTAGCTCCTTACACACTCCTCTGGCATTTAAAGCCCTTCACAGCCTGACTCCAGCTTACCTTTTCAGATTTATTAAGCATTACTCTCCTTTGCACACTCTGAGATGCAACCAAACTAGCCTTGCTCTTCTTCATACACAATATCCCATTTCTTGGACCTGGGCCTTTGTACAACCTACCCTGATGTCTAGAATGCACTCCCTCCTCATTTCCAGGTCTTTAAATCGCTAATTTCCTTCTAAACTCAGTCACCTTCTGCTTTCCTAATCTCTTCCAGCTGTGGTGCCTACACTCAAAATTACCTTGTATTTTTCTAATATACATTTTGTATACTATATGTACTCATATGCGTACATATTATCTTCTCTAAACGAATGTAATCTCTTTGAAGGTAGCAACTGTTTCATTTTTGTCTTTGTATCACTAGCACCTAGCACGGCGCAGAGGAATCACTTATGAAATGCTTTTTGATTGATTTACTTATCAACTGAATGGTAGTGGAAAGCACTGGATTTGGAGTCAGGTGACCAGGCTTTAAGCCATACCCACCCCCACTCTGCCACCTACTACCTGTATAACCTCCCCTCCCCTCCTCTCCCCTCTCCATGCTCTGCCCAAAGGAAGGTACATTTCGATGGATGAAGGCTGCCTCCTTAACTTTGGGTTTACTGGCTAGATTTCTT
>CM053625.1:41553068-41579658 GCA_028646595.1 Phalanger gymnotis
CTTTTTCCGAGTTTTTGATTAAAGGAGCCATCCATTGCCTCACTTCTTAAAGAGGCCTGTTCACTGAATGGGCATTACCTCACTCAAAGTGAGAACCTGAAAAGACCTCAGCCTAAAAGGGCCAGGGTCTCCCATTGCATCCTGGAACATCTCCAGTCATCCTGGTGAATATCAGACCACTGGACCCAGATGGCTCTGGAGGAGAAAGTGAGGCTGGTGACCTTGCACAGCCCTCCCTCACTCAAATCAAAGTCATGTTATCATTTCCCCGATGTCATGGTCCTCTTCAAGAACAAAGGACAAACAAAGCCTGCATAACCTCCCACAAGTCATTTCATTTCTCTAAATCCCAGTTTTCTCTATAAATAGTGATAGCAACCTCTGCGTAGCCTATCTCAAAAGGTGCTGTTATGAATATAAATACATTTTACAAGACTTCACATGTATAATGGATATTATGTTGCTCACCTTCTCGATAGGTGAGGGAATAACTGGAGGGAAGGAGAGAATTTGGAACTCAAAAGTTTAAAAATGAATGTGATATAGATAGATAGATAGATAGATAGATAGATAGATAGATAGATAGATAGATAGATAGATAGAAATACAGGTATATAGATATATGTTGCTGTTAGAATCAAACATACCTTAGAAAAAATCTTAGAGTTGGAAGGAACCTAAGAACATACAATATTAATGCTATTGTAGAACTTATTTAAAGGGACTGCGAATAGGAGACATAGCATGTTAAAGTTGGGAGAGCCCTGGAGGTTTTATAGTCCATTCTCCCTTATTTTACAAAGAAAGAACAAATTTGTGGAGCACTTTAAGGTTTACCAAGCACTTTTCCCAAAACCCTCTAAAGTAGGTGGTGGTGGTGGCTGTCGTTATTGTCCTCCATCTTCGTTGTTGTTGAGTCATGTCTGACTTTTTGTGACCCCATTTGGGGTTTTCTTTTTTCTTTAAGTGATGCTTTTAATTTTTTTCCCCAATTACATGTCAAGACTTTTTTAGCATTCATTCCCCCCAATTTTTAACACTCTTATTTAAAGTTTTGAATTCCAAATTCTATCCCTCCCTCTCCTTCCCCCCTCCCTGAGACAGTAAATGATCAGATATAGGTTATACATGTGCAATTATGTAAAACATTTCCATATTAGTGAATTTGTACAAGAAGACTCAAATAAAATAAAAAATGAAAGAAAACGAAAAATAGCATGCTTCAGTCTGTATTCAGTCAACATCAGTTCTTTCTCTGGAGGTGGATAGCATGCTTCATCATTAGTCCTTTGAGATTGTCTTGGATCATTGTATTGCTGAGAATAGCCAAGTCATTCACAATTCTTAAATGAACAATATTGTTGTTACTGCGTACAATATTCTCATGGGTTGGTTCATTTACTATGTATCAGTTCATATAAATCTTTTGAGGTTTTTCTGAAATCATCCTGCTTGTCATCTCTTATAGGCATAATAATATTCCATATATAATTGTATCATATACTACAGCTTGTTTAGCCATTCCCCAATTGATACACATCCCTTTGATTTCCAATTCTTAGCCACCACAAAAAGAGCTGTTGTAAATATTTTTGTACAGATTAAGTCCTTTTCCCTTTGGGATACAGAGCTAGTAGAGGTATTAGTAGATCAAAGTGTATGCACAGTTTTATAGCCCTTTGGGCATAGTTTCAAATTGCTCCTCAGAATGGTTGGATTCAGTTTACTACTTCACCAACAATGCATTAGTGTCTCTATTTTCCTATATCCTCTCCAACATTTATCATTTTCCTTTTTTGTCATATTAGCCAGTCTGATAGGTATGATGTGGTACTTCAAAGTTGTTTTAATTATCATGTCTCTAATCAATGGTGATTTAGAGCGCTTCTTCATATGCCTATACATAGCTTTGATTTCTTTGCCTAAAGACTGCCTTTTCATATCCTTTAACCATTTATCAAATGGGGAATGACTTGTATTCTTATAAATTTGACTCAGTTCTCTATATATTTGAGAAATGAGGCCTTTATTAGAGACACTTGCTGTAAAGATTGTTTCCCAGCCTTCTGCTTTTCTTCCAATCTTGGTTGCACTGGATTTTTTTGTTCAAAAGCTTTTTAATTTAATATAATCAGAATTATCTATTTTACATTTCATAATGCTCTCTATCTCTTGTTTGGTCATGAATTCTTCCCTTTTCCACAGATCTGACAGATAGACTATTCCTTGCTCTTCTAATTTGCTTATGGCATCACCCTTTATGTCTAAATCATGTAGCCATTTTGACCTTATCTTGGCGTATGGTATGAGATGTTGGTCTATACCTAGTTTGTTCCTTATTGTGTTCCAGTTTTCCCAGTGGTTTTTATCAAATAGTGAGTTTTTATCTCAAAGTCTACAGTCTTTGTGTTTATCAAATCTGAAGTTACTACTATGCCTTGTGTGCCATTTGGGGTTTTCTTGGCAAAAATACTGAAGTGGTTTGTCATTTCCTTCTCCAGCTCATTTTACAGATGAGGAAACTGAGGCAAACGTGGTTAAGCAACTTGCCCAGGTCACACAGCTAATGTCTGAGGCCGAATTTGAACTCACAAAAATGAGTCTTCCTGATTCCCTGCCTTGCGCTCTATCCTTTATACCCTACCTGCCCTTCTTTCTATTTTACACATGATAAAACTGAGGCCCAGAGGGGCTCCGAGAACAAATTAATGGCAGAGCTGAGATCAGAACATCTAGGGCTCCCGATTTCCTTTCTGCTGCTCTTCCTGAATTGTTCGGCTTTTCCCATGCCTACCCCCACCCCCACCCCCAGCTGCTAATGCCTTCCCTTTGAACTCTATGCACTTATCTTGTATGTACTTAATCATTTACACACAGTCTCCCCCATCAGAATGTAAGCTCCTTAAAGGCAAAGACTATTTTTTTTTGCCTTTCTTTTTATCCTCAGTGCCTAGCACAGTGCCTGGCACACACACGTTTAATAAATTCTTCTTGGCTGACTTACTCCCTCCTGACTCAACCTCCTACCACATTTGCAGCAAGAAAGACTAACAAGGTATCATATCAGTGACAGGGAGGTGCACGGGGAGGGTTTTGAAAGGGGGCTTCAGGCTAAGCGTACAATTGACAGTTAAGTATGAAGACTGCACATCGTTGCCAAGTTGGTTACAAAGAATATAACAAAATCCTCACAACTTGCCTCTAATTGTTCCATTTAATTCATTAAAGGATTGTCTCTGAGACTGATGGGGATAAATATGGGGGAAGGAGATGAGAGGCTGGGTGTTCTGGCATCAGCAAGGTCTCCTGAGGCACTGGAGAAAAACAAGCCCTTGTAGCAGACCCCACAGGCCCTGGTCCCAACTGTCAAGAGCATGGCCTCTGAAAGAGAGGAGATAGGACTGACCTCTTCCTCTGACTATTGCCTACCAAATAAGGCTCAGATTCCTCTACCTAATGTAGCACCTGAGACAACCCCTCTCACGTGAGCCCCCAGAGAACACTAGGTTCATGACACTCATGAAAAAGCAGCTCACCAAGTCCCTAAACGTGTGTTTATTTTTACAAAATATCCCATTACATATTCAAATAATCAACATTTAACCAAACAACATAGCAAATAAGGTGACAAGATCCTAACTCCTCCCTTCTCCCTATACACACACTCACACAAGGAACAGACTTTCTCTTAAATTATCATACCACCGGAGAAGGAGGACACCCTCGTGGAAAACAATTGTGACACGTTGAAAGATTTAAGACCTCTGATCCATGCAGCGACCATGGCTCAAGAGGAAGCATGCTACATACCTCCTGGCAGAGAGGCAATGGACTCTTGATGCAGAAGAAGACATCTATATTTTGGACGTGGCCAATGTGGGAATTTGTTTTGCTTGACTATGCATATTTGTTACAAGGGTTTTTTTTTCTTTTGTCTTTTCAATGGGGTGAGGTGATATGGGAGTAAGGGGCTAGGGACAAGCCTCCTTCTCAGAAAAAGAGAAGACAACAGAAGGGAAGCCATAAGGAATCAAGCAATACATCTTTGTAGTTTGTGTGTTGAATTAATCATATGCTTAAAAAGAAAATCAACCTACATGTAATAGATTTATAACAGGTACGATCTCCTTCTGTTCCACAGTGCCTATGGATATAGTCATTTATTTAGCATTTTAAAAATTCAGAATAAAAAACACTTGTGATCATGAAGCATACATGGAAGGCACATATAGTTAACATGTATGGTCAGGGAACATGAGCAAGAGTCATACATCAGAAACCAGGATTTATGCCTGGAGGACACACATAGGGAAGACAATTCACACCTCAATTGCTTCTGGATTAAGAATGAGCTACTCTCCTTAATTTTATGTCTCTCCTCTTGAAAGTGAATGGGCATCTCCATAGATGCCATGATCATAATGCTTCTTTTCACTATCTTTAGCTAAGCTGCAATGGGAGAAAGCCTCTTCTGAAAAGGGGTATCTAACAGTTTTTTAGTTCAACTGAGGTTACGGACTGCCACACCTAGCTAAGAACCCAGCCAAAAAAGCCAACCACAGTACACCAGATTAAGGTTGACTTTTTTGTTTTTAATTTTTTTTAGCACTTGTTCCTGGTGCTGATTTAAAGTGTGTGGTCCTAGACAACTCTGTGTATTAGAGTTAGAAAGGCCCATTTAAGCCCTGATGGGGCTCCTGTAAAACCTACTGTGAAGAATCTGTCCCCCTCCCCAACCTCCAGGAGCTGTGTGGTGAGGCCAGGGCCACTAAGTCCTCCTCACTCCCATGAACCTTCCTGATTGGCATAAAAATTAAAATGAGCAAGAGTAAGAGCAAAAGCTAAGCAAAAAAGGCAAGGCCATCGACCTCCTGACACATACAAAAATAAAAACAAACCCCTGGCTTTTACTTTATTCTAGCTGTCTCCAAACCTCACCCTGTCCATGTTGGCATTTGAGGCCTTCTGTAACCTCATGCCATCCAAATTTATAGCCTTATCTCCTATTGTTCCTCTCTACATACTCTCAGCTCCAGCCAAACTGGACATCTCTCTGCCTTTGGAAAGTACTCTGCTCTCCTGCCTTTGAGTCTTGGTAGATACTGTTTACTGTGGCGGGAATGTCCTCTCTCTTCCTCTTGGCACACTGAATTCCTCCCCATCTCAAATGCCACTTCCTTTGTGAAGCCTTGCCCAATCCCCTTCATTATTAGTGACCCCTCCCCACCTTGGATTTCAAATAGCACTTAGTTTAAAACTTTCTAATTTGTATTTAAAGTTTGGCTTTCTCATGCAAAGACCCCAAACTCAACCTTCCACAGATCTGCATCAGCTGGGCCCAGGTCTTTGGTACAAACTAAGTTCTCTAAAGCAGTGCTTCTTAAACTGTGGGTCAAGACCTCACATGGGGTCTCAGAAAATTTGGCAACAATAAAAAGGTTGTGAACTCACAACAACCAAAAATTAGTTAAAAATCAAATGTGTAATGAGTCCGAGGTGTTTCTGGCAGCGCTTGTCCATGCAGCATCAAGCAACTTCACTGCAGCCTTGGTCCTGAAAACAAAGCATGCACACTTGGCACTGTACATGCCCTCAGACCGCATAACACCAACTGTCGAACTGAAAAAGGGGTCTTGAGTGGAAAAAGTAAAGCTCTTGCTCTGTAATCACTTTTCCCAGGCACACCTGGCATCTCCCAACTCCTACCTCAGCCCTCAGCCCTCAGCCCTCAGCTCCAGTTCCAGGTGATTGGAGTATATTTTCCATGAGGAGGTTCTGTACACCTGCATGACTTGGTTAGATAAGGGATTCTAGGTCAGTTAAGGAGACAGAATTAGGTGGATGTTAGGAAGTATTTATTAGGACAGATGATCTCAGATTGAGATGCCTGGGGCATCTAGCTGCTCCCAAACTGAGGCTTGACCTGGCAGCTAGCTTGAGTTGTGGGTTCTTCCTTTTTTCCAATAGACTTGATGAGAAATGTGTTTGAGAAATGGCGATGTCCTTTCCCTTACACTCCCCTAGGTTTCTTCTGTCTTCTGGCTGGATGCTGGCCTCCAGCTTCTCTCCTCTCCTACAAGTCCCTAGTAAGTTAAGAGATGGAATTGAGGATGAGGTGGTTTTACACGAGTCCAATCCAAAGAATCGCAGAATAATATTATTAACATGACCTTAGTGGCTGCTTTGCTTTACTGAAGGCTTCCTAGAGCACATAAAACTTGAGCTGGATGGACAGCTGGTCCAGGTTAAGTGGAGCCAGAGGGTAGGAGTTGGGGGGGAGGGAAGAGAGAAATGGGGAGTAGATAGGTTTACACAGTACCAAACTGGAGGTGTGTATTTCTGTGGCTGCTGCCACTGGGGGATCATTCTGGGTAGGACGAAGGTGTGGAAGCCTGAGCCTCTTCCCACTGACAATCCTGAGCCTAGTTCCAAATGCCCTCGTCGTAATGTCTATGGATAAGTCAAGACTTGGAATCCCAATCAAAGGCTTGGCTCACATGGGGACTCCATTCCTTAATCTAATCTGATTTCACTTTATAGACTCAAGTAGTTCTTAGATCCTGGAACGGACCTAAGAATCCTGAACATAGAATTTCAGAGCTGTATGGGAGAAGGATAAGAGGATCCCATATTCAAATAGCATGTTCATGTTTACAAAGTGCTTTAGTACAATCTCAGTGGAGTGTCCCCAAAACCCCATGAGGGAGTCAATGCAGATATTATTATCCACATTTTGCAGATAAGGAAACAGGGAGGTAGGAGGTAACAGTGACTTGCCCAAATTCCCTCAGGTAGTAAGTGGGAGAGCCAATATTCCAGCCCAGGTCTTCTCATGTTAAAATACACAACATAGAATTCCAGAGCAGGAAGGGACTTTAGAAATATATAGAATCTATATATAGAATATATCAAAATCCATATATAGAATATATGGAATCTAAACACAGAGTCCAAATGCCTAATTGTACAGGGAAGGTAACTTGAGGCCCAGAAACTGAGGTCCTAATTTTACAGAGAAGGAACCTAAATCTTTGGTCCCAAGCCAAGGATTCATTCAGTCATACAGCCGGTTAGTAGTGGAGAAGGGAACAGAGCCCAGGTCTCCCGACACCCATCCTGTGTTCTTTTGACTACAATAGGCCGCCTTCCTGCCCACTTCCATTCACAATTTTCAACAATAATAGCTCACAGCTGTTATAATACTTCATTATGTCATTTGATTTTCTGGATATTCCTGTGAAGTCAGTATTGCAAGTATTATTCTACCCATTTTATAGATGAAGAAACTAAGGTAGGCAGGAAGTGACTTTTTCAAGGTCACACAATTAGCAAGTGAAAGAAGTAAAATCTGAATCTGAGTATTCTTATTTCAAATTCAGTCCTCTTTCTACTAACCCAAATCTAGAAAACACAGGTTGGTATTCTGAGTTCTTCAGCTTTGGGATGGGATCTCTTGAACTGAGAGTATTACTTTTTTTGCTCAGACTCAGGTTACCAGTTTCCTCCCCATATTTTGACCTTTTTCTACTGGTTCTTTGGTACTCAACCTCTGAGTCCTTGACCCAAATTATCAGACTCCCTTCAGCTCCTGATTCACACCTTTTTTTCTGTGCTCTCAGCCTAAATTAGTGACTCCTACCCATCCTTGTGCTCCAACCTGCTGGAGTCCAGCTTTGTGCTGCTTCAGATCACCACAGACTAAATTCAAGCCTCAAAATTCCTACTACAATCCAGGCCCTTCCTTCTAGAACCAAGGAGGCATTTGGGACCTTTGGAGAGGGACTGAGGCCTGCCTAAGGCTGGCTAGATTGGCTGCTTCTACCCATCGCTTGGCCTAAGTCAGCAACCCCAGCGATGCTGGAGATTGAGGAGTCTCCAGCCTAATTCCTATCCCAGTGAAAATAGCCTTTTTTAAGGTAGAACAGTGGATAGAAGGCTGAGCCTGGAGTTAGGAAGACCCAATCAAATCTAGCCTCAGATACTAGCTGTGTGATCCTGGGCAAGTCACTTCACCCTGTTTGCCTCAGTTTCCTCATCTGTAAAATGAGCTGGAGAAGGACATGGCAAACCACTCCAGCGTCCTTGCCAAGAAAACCCCAAATGGAATCATGAAGAATTGGACATGACTGAAATGACTAGACAACAACAGAAATTATCTCTCAGTTTTTTAAGAATGGTATTTACTTATGGTAAATGGCACCTTTGTTTAAAATGACATATATGTCTGCATGTGTATGCATTGTGTATGTACAAGCATGTATATGTCAACTATAAGCATTGTATTGTGTATTTTATATCTCTATATGGGCATATATGTATATATTATATGTAGAGGGGTGTAGCGTATGTTCAGGGAAGTCTAGCACTTCTGGCATAAGGGCTTCTGAGCCCTTTTAGGGCTGCTCATCTACCTTTGGTGTCCACCTGATTCACCTACCTCTCACCTGTGGCTCCAAGAAGCTGTAGATGCAAAGCAACCATACCCTGGTAAACCTTTCCAGCAGATGGGCTAAACCAGGTTGAGGGTACCCAAGGGGGCTCAAACCCTTGGTGAATTAGGGGGGTGTCTATCCCAAGCATGTGAAGACTTCTCCTGGTGGAATGGGTGTATGAGAGCAATCTGTTCCAACTCCTGAAGGCAGCTGAAGCAGGCAATGCTTGATTAGACATGGAAGATGCCAAGGTCATCCACTGTATCCCAAGCCATCACCAGTCATCTTGCTTTTGTCTTGCCCCTGGATTTTGATGACTCTAGAAAAGAGAGAGGCTAATGATTTTGTGCAACTCTGCCTCACTTAAATCCAATTTATGTGCAAGTCAAAAGACATTGCCCGTACCGTTTTACCATTTCTACCTACCTCAAAGTCCTGTGGCAGGCAGCTGGCAAGTGATGAAGCGGCAGGTGAAGATACACTGGGAGCTGTAGTCACAACCCTGCACACAGGTAGCCCAGGCCATAGGGTCGTCTTCTCACTGGACTGAAGCAGCGGTGAGATTCAGCAGCCCCCTCGGTGTCTGAACAGCATTTTTAAAGGACCAAATTTCTCACCTCCTAGCTTGAGGGAGAGGCTAGAAAAGGTGCCCTAAAAATTGTCTGCTTCACCCAAGCCTTGCCTGCTTACCTGGCAGGCAGGGATTAAAAAAAAATACAAAAAACTTTTGGAAAAATGATTCTACTCACTGTTAGTACGTAGAATGTTCACATGCTTACGGATAACACGAAATCCAGTAGACCTGAAAGACAAACAGATCTTTTTGTGAGAGAACTAAGCATGTATGGCATCCAAATCATAGCTCTGAGTGAAATGAAGCTGGCATGAAGGCCAGCTCACTAAAGTCGGAACTGGATATACATTTCCCTGGAGTGGCCACAGTAAAAGGGAGCACTGTGAAGCTGTCGTAGATTTGGCAGTCAAAACTAATCAAGTCAACAAGCTTGGATGCATTTCAAAAGGAGTGAATGACAGGCTCATGACTATGTGATTGCCACTTGCAGGAAAGCACTATGCCACCATCATCAGTGCCTATGCTCCTACCGTGACGAACCCTGATAAGGTCAAAGAAAAATTTTATGAAGACCTGGAGACCCTCATCATAAGTTTGCTGAAAGAGGACAAGCTTATTATTTTGAGTGACTTTAATGACAGAACAGGCACAGACTATCAGACATGGCAGAGAGTCCTTGGAAGGAAGGGAGTCGGAAACAGCAACAGCAAGGGTCACTTACTACTGAAGACTTGTGCATCTCCTGACCTTCTCTTCACCAGCACTGTCTTCTGTTTACCTAAATACAGAAAAACTGTGGATGCACCCTCGCAGCAAACATTGGCATTTGATAGACTATTTCATTGTAAGGAGAAGGATATGAGAATGATAGAGGCAACGTGTGGTGCAGACTGTTGCACTGATCATGGACGTCCTCCCCAAGCTAAATATTTGCATTCAAGAAAAGTGGGGGCCTCAAGGAAAGAAAACTACCAGAAGACTTAATGTTAGCATATTAGAACACTTCATGGAGAAACAGTTTGTTTCTAACTTGGAGCGAAAGTTGAGTCAACACACAATTGGCAACAGTAGAGCAGAAAAGGAGTACCAAGCCTTCAGAGATCTCATTTGGTTCAGTAAGAAGGCAGATGAAATTCAGTTTTGCACTGATAGTAATAATCAAAAGCACTTTTATGATGCTCTGAAGGCTATTTATGGGCCAAAGACCTACGGTGCATCTCAAGTACTCAGTGCTGATGGAGCCACATCGATTAGTGATAAAGACATGATCCTGGAGAGATGGGCTGAACACTTCCATAGTGGTTCTCAACTTTCAATCAATGCTGAAGCCATTGACCGCTTACCTCAGGTTGAAATCAATCCCTCCCTAGCTGAAGCTCCAACTGAAGAAGAGGTTTTGAATGCCATTTGGCCCCTCTTATCTGGCAAAGTGCCTGGTACTGATTCTATTCCAGATGAGATTTACAAGACAAGGGATCCACTGCTCATACAAATGCTGACTGAAACTTTCCAGGTTGTATGGCGTGAGGAGGTTATCCCCCAGGAGTTCAAAGATGTCTTTATTGTCCATCTCTATAAACATAAGGGAAATAGATTGTCCTGTAATAATCACAGGGGGACAATCGTTTAGTCATTGACAGCAAGATTCTTGCTGGAGCCTTCCTTAATAGGTTAATCTTTCAACTGGAAGATGGTCATCTACCTGAGAGCCCCTGTGGTTTCAGGAAAAGCCAGCGAACAGTTGATAAAGTGTTTGCTGCCCAACAACTCCAGGAGAAATGCCAAGAGCAGGACAGAGGTCTGTACACAG
The DNA here is from genome assembly GCA_028646595.1 of Phalanger gymnotis. Taxonomy (NCBI): domain Eukaryota; kingdom Metazoa; phylum Chordata; class Mammalia; order Diprotodontia; family Phalangeridae; genus Phalanger; species Phalanger gymnotis. Next base: position 41,563,885 of record CM053625.1, read on the forward strand.
TATTTGTTGATCGATCTGACCAAGGCCTTTGATACTGTCAGTAATGAAGGCTTGTGGAAAATTATGGCAAAATTTGGGTGCCTGAAGAGGTTCATCCACATTGAATGTCAGCTTCATGACGGCATACTTGCACAGGTTCTGGATAATGGACGATGCTCCCGAGCTTTCCCAGTCACCAGTGGAGTGAAGAAGGGCTGTGTCCTTGCTCCCATGCTTTTAAGCATGATGTTTTCTAACATCTTCAACAAGGACAAAAACAGCGTCAAAGTCACCTACTCACACGCAGGTGGTAAATTATTTAACTTGAAAAGATAACAAGCCGAGTCTAAAGTGGAGGCAGAGTTGGTGCATTATGTTTTGTTCACAGATGATTGTGTTCTCAATGCTGCCTCTGAAGTGAGATGCAACAAAGTATGGATTGATTCTCTCCTGCTTGTACTAATTTTAGCCTAACAATTAACACCAGGAAAACCACAGGTTCTCCAACAGCCAGAACCACACAATTTGTATGAGAAAACATTGGTTGCAGCAAATAGAGAAATTTTAAAATGCTGTGGATAAGTTCACTTACTCTAGCAGAATATTTTCCAGGAATGTACATATAGATGACAAGGTTGATGTGTGCATTGCCAGAGCTAACTCAGTGTTTGGGAGGCTCTGAAAGAAAGTGTGGGAGAGAAGAAGTATTACACTGACTACTAAACTGAAGGTCTACTGAACCATTGTGCTGACCTCATTGTTGTATGCCCATGAAACCTGGACAGTCTACCAGCCTCATGCCAAGAAACTGAATCGCTTCCGTTTGAATTGTGTTAGGAAGATTCTGAAGATCACCTGGCAGGATAAGGTACCAGAAGCTGAGGTTCCCTCTTGAGATAAATTGATAAACATTCAAACTCTATTGCAAAGAGTGCAGTCCATGGGCTGGCCATGTTGTTCAAAGAACTCACACAAAGCAAGAGATCACATGGAGGTCAGAAGAAGCAATACAAAGACACTCTCAGGGGCTCTCTGAAGAACTTTGTAATCGATTGCATGTCATGGGAGACACTGGCAAAAGACCACCCAGCATGGCATGCCCACATCAAAGAAGGTGCTATGCTCTGTGAGCAAAGCAGGAATTGCAATAGCTCAAATTCAGAGATATCCTCACTCCAAGTGTTCATGCAGACTATTTGTGCCCGACCTGTGGTAGAGCCTTAAGAGCTTATATTAGTCTGATAAGTCACAGTCAGATTATCTTTACCTTGACTCCAACATATTGGTGTCATTTTGATCCTTGTCAAGAATGAAGGAAAAGAACCAAAATGTGTGTGTATTCATATATATACATATACATATGTATATATATACATATATGTGGAGAGAGACAGAGAGAGGGAGAGAGGAAGAGGGAGAAACAGAGAGAGAAAGAGAGAGAGAGAGAGAGAAAGAGAGAGAGAGAGAGAGAGAAGTATGGGTGTATTTGCAAGCATGGAAATTCTTTTTGGACATAGGTCTGCATGTTCATGTGCATACATGGGAATAAATTAGTGAAAAAGCATTTAAGTACTTACTGTGTACCAAGCACTGTGCTAAGAGCTGGGAATATAAATAGAAAGCTTAGATAATCCTCAAGGACTTCGTATTCTAATTAGAAGAGAAAACACATGTAACAGGGCTTAGCTGCAGAGTAGTTAGAAAGGCCTGATGGTCCTTAAGGTGTAGAAGCAGGGCAGATAGTTTTGCACAGTCTTACCAGAAGGATTGTAGGTGGTTACTTTCTGTTCAGCCAAGTGGTGTGAGAGGCCATGTCTCCAAACTACTTTCATAAGGAGGTAGTGGGCCCCAAAGGTAAGGATGGAGTTGGAGCTCTGGGTTACCTCTCTAAGGATGGACAAGAGGTCTCAGTATCCAGTCAGAATGGGTTGTCCACTGACTATTTGGAATTGGGTAGCAGGGGTTGTGTGGAGGAAAGGAAGATTTCTTCACAAAGAATCCTGGTTGACCCTCTGACAGAATACACCTCTGTTTGTAGAGATGTGTATAACCTGTGTCTGTGTACATGCCTGTGTATATGTGTGTGATATGTATCTGGACATGGATGCATAGCACAACTATGTATGCTTGCCTATGCTGTTTTACGTGATACATAATTGTGCATTTGGACCCACAACTGTGCATGTTTATGTTTATAATCATAAGGCATAAACACATGTATGATACTTGCTTATTTATGCATATGTTAGTACATCTAATTTGTGTATATGGACACATACATGCCCATGTACAGAATATACTTGTGTATTGGGGTGTGTGTGTGTGTGTGTGTGTGTGCTGATAAAAAACAATGAAGCTTTTTGAAAGAGGAGGAAGTAAAGCAGGATGAGCCCTGTCACAAGTTAGGCCTACTTCAAAATGCTAGAATTCTTGAGGTTAATTCTCACAATACCACAACTCAGGGACTGTTGCTTCTTTCTTCCTCCCCAACCCTGACTCTCCAATGAAAACCAAAGTAGAGATTCCCTGGGCATGATTCCCCCTCCCCCAGGTAGAACACAGGTCCAGTGCTCATTCCCAACACAAAGAATAATTGGGGATAGGTTCTCCTGGGCTCCCTCATACTCCCCTCCATCAGAGGCAGTTCTCTCAAACCAGAGGAATTGGCCTTGTGCATGGGTCAAGCCCATGTTCCCATCTGCTGTAGGGAGAGGGAGGGGAATAGATCTTTGGTTTAATTTTTTGTGTTAAAATATTCCATTTTCTAACAGTTTTATGTTCTCAGGTCCTTTTCAGTTCTAAGCTCTTTGGCTTGAGGATGCCCGCCCACCCTCCTTTCCCTCTAACCCCCATTTCCCCACTCCTACCAAGTGTGGCAGCTTCAGGTTTCTTGCCCTAGGGAAGAGCTGGGGCATGTTGCTACAGTTTAGCTCTTTCCACACAAAGAAAGGAAAGGCTCACCTAACCTGAGCAGGCAGTGAACAGTCCTGGGAACCAAACTCTGGAGAAGCCACTGAGGGGTGGGGGCTGTAACCAAAGAATGCTGACATAGTTATAGGGGAAGGGAAATTCTTTCTTGCCGGTCCAGGAACCTTATGTTCAGGCAGAGAGAGAACAGAATCTGTGCTGGGAAAGAGTGGAGGACCTGTGGAAGATGCTTTGTGTGGGACATTAAGGAAAGGGTATGGACACCTTGGAAGCAAAGGCTCCTGGGAAAAGCACCACCCCCCACTTCTGATCTTCAACAGAGCCACATCCAAATCCAATTATCCCAGGAGGTGCCTAGCTCCCCAACAGCTAACAACTTGCCTTTAAGAGGCTGTGGCCTGGGTTCCCCAAATCCTAGCCTCCAACCCAAACCTGATGTATTCTGTCTCAGGCTACTAGCAAATTCATTACTTTAATGTACAGCTAATTCCTTCAAAATTGTGGGATCAAACCTGCCATTAAACTTGGCAGGCAAAAACATATACCTTTGCACTCTGCTTGAATAGGAGTAGGGTAAAGATCCCATGGACCAAAGATCCCAAGCAGAGAACCTCTTCTTCCTCACATCTTCTCCTTACCACCCCAGGCATTCGTAGGCCTTTGGGATAGATACTACCTGGTATGGTGGGAGAAAGACAGGTCTGGGAGACTGAAGAGCTACCTATGCTTTAGCCCCGACCACCACCACTAACAGCCTGTATGGCTTTGGGCAAGTTACTTCCACCTCTCTCGTTCTATTTCCCTCGTCTCTAAAATAAGAGTATGGGAATAGATGTTCCCTGCTCGTCCTAGTTCTGACACGTCATGTTCTATATTCTGAGGGCCCTTCTAGCCCTGACATTCTATGATCTGAAGTTCTTTATAATTCTCACATTCTGTGCTTTAAGGCCCCTTGTAGGGCAATTCTAGGAGGAACAAAGTGAGTTAGGATAATGCAGAAGCAGGAGTATGCATTTAGTAGGAAGCTCAGACTATAGGTACCCAGGTGGTAGGGAGCCATCATGGTGTACGAATGCCAGACTGAAAGGTTTGGACTTCATTCTATAGGTAATGAGCAGTCAGTAAAAGTTCTTAAGCAGGGGAGTAACATCAGATCTATGCATTCCATAAATGCCTGTGCATCTGCAGGCTAGGTTGGAGAAGGGAGAAAAAGCGAAGAGGTCCTCTGAGTACTCCAGTGTTTCTGAATCCCTCCCCCAACAAAGAAAGTTCAGAAGTCTTGATACTGGACTGACACCTACCAAAGTGGAATATTTCTGGGACACAGTGAGCAATGTCAAAAGCAGACTGTGCAATGGTATTGATCAGCTCTCCATCATCATTCTAACAACAATACATATAGAGTTTTAATATCAAGGCAAATAAGCAGGGATGTCTTACCTGCAAAATCATTGTGGGTAGTTACTGCCTGCTAACCCTCTGCCAAATCACTGCACAGTTACTCATGCCCAAGCTTTGGGCCCAATTAAGTAAGAAAAGACAGTGGTTAATGAAGAGTAAACAATCAGAAAGCCAGTAATTACACGATGGCTTTGCTCCCACATGTCTGGGGTGGGGGAAGGGAATTGGAAAGGGGAGGGTAGTGGTGGAGGGGAGGAGGAAGAGGAGGAAGAATTAGAGGGACTCTTTGAGGCAGATAAAGAGGACATCAGGCTTTATGTTAGGGACCTGCTGTCCATCAGAGAATGTGAAAACTAGAAAAGACCTTAGGAAATAGAATATAATAACTGGAGTGGAGTGAGTGAGGGATTGGGGGTGAGGGATGGTGGAATGGGGAGAGGCAAAGGAGGGGGCAACTTAAAACATAGATTCCCTGAGCTGGATGGACCTTAGGACATCATGGAGATGAAGGGGACCCCATAGGCTATGTAATCTGACCCCAGTCTCTTTTATATCATTTCTTGTAAGTGATCATTCAACTCCCAATTGAAGTTCTCCAGAGATGCAATAATAAGCCCCCTACCACCTCCCAAGGCAACCTTTGGATAATCCAAAGCTTTAGACACTTCTCCTCAGGGTGAACTTAAACCTGTGTCTGCAGTGGCAGAGTTAAAAGGGTCCTTAGAATACAGAATGTCAGAACTGGGGCTGGGGGTCTGGAAGGAGGATGGGACATATTCTAACAGAAGGGGGAAGGTTGGGTGGTCTACACAAACTATTCAGGTCAGGTCAGAACTTTAGTGCATTGGGTCAAAAGCAGTTACAAAACAAAGACCAGCTGCAACGTAAGCCTCATAATCACAACCGTATAAAAGTGGGACAAACTGAATGAATCAGTAGGTAGTGAGTGACCTCTGTCTGGAAGTATCCAAGCAGAAGCTAGATGATCACTTGTTGGGGTGGTGTAGAAAGGACTATTGCTCAGGTTGGCATGGGGGAAGTTGGTCCCTGAGGGCCCTTTGAGCTCTGAGTTTCTGTGATTCGTTAGATTGTAGGATTCTTGCGGTCAGGGACTATCTTTCTTTTTCATATTTCTATCCCTAACTCTTAGCACAATGCCTGGCACTTAATAAATATTTACTGGCCAACTGACTGATTCTATGATTGGCCCCAAGATCCTGTGGCAGCCAGGGTGAAGACTCAAATGCAGACCTTTGGAGCCTAAGTCCAAGGCTCTTGGATTCACTGCCCCTTAACAGATAGGAGGCATATATCGAGGTGGAGACAATGCTGAGCCTGGAATGAGAGGACCCAAGTACAAATAGGACTTCACACACTTATTAGCTGTGTAATCAGCCCTGGGCAAGACATTTAACTGCCTGCCTCACTTTCCTCAAATGTAAGACGGGAAGTAGAATAGCACCTACCTTCCAGGGTTGTTGTAAGGATCTAATGAGATTCTTGTAAAGTGCTTAGCACAGTGCCAGGCACATAATAGGCACTTAATAAATGCATATTTCTTTCCTTCCTAGTAACCCATACAAATTTTCTTTTCTGGCATTATTCCTAAAAAAACGTGCTCATCGGAAATAGTTCAAGAAACGTCTGTCCCTTTGATAGATACATAGAGTACACTAAAGATAAAAGAGAAGATCCAAAACTCATTCAAAAAAGAGAGTCAGTGCCCTGTGGGGTGGGGGAGAGTGTGCTTTGGGCGTTCTAACACCAGGTAAGCCATAATGCTTAGCAAAATGCTTCCCAAGAGGCTCTCTCCATGGGGCTGCGGTGGTTTGGGCCTTGACCCCATAACATTACTGGATTTTTGTCATCTCACAGTCATGTCCGACTCTTCGACTCCATTTGGGGTTTTCTTGGCAAAGATACTGGAGTGGTTTGCCATTTCCTTCTCCAGCCCATTTTACAGATGAAAAACTGAGGCAAACAGAGTGAAGTGAGTTCCCCGGGATCACATAGCTAGTAAGTGTCTGAGGCTGAATTTGAACTCACAAAGACGAGTCTTCCAAACCCAGCATTCTATCCATTGTGCCACCTGGCTGCACAAACATTACTAGATTATTCATTATTGGATTACCCATGCTATCTCGATGTTATTATTATCAACCATTTTCAAGTGCAAGTGTGTTTTTCAATCCCTCTTGGGTTAGAGCATTCATTTCCCATATGTAATTTACAGATTAGGACTAGATTTGAATTGGAGTCCCAGATAAATGCTGCTTACTTGCTATGTGGCTCTGAGTAAATGGTCTCATCCCTCTGAGCCCCAGATTCCTTATTTGTGAAATGTAGGTAACACTTACACTACCTACTCTGTGTTTTTAGGAAAAAGATTGTAATGTGAGCTCCTATTGAAAATCAGTATGGTTTAACACTCTCATTAAATGCAGTGTGGTTGTGGATAGAGAACCTGCCTTGAAGTCAGAGGACCTGGGTTCGAGTCCTGGTTTGTACACAAACTGGTTATGGGACCCTTGGCAAGTCACTTAAGCTCTCAGTACCTCAGACAATTCTCTGATCTGCATTAGTAAAGGGAGGCTCCTTGCCATGAGCTCCTTCTTGTTGAAGCCACAGATCTGGACAATCCGAAACTGGCATAGAAGAAGGAGTGCTAGACATGAGAGTTTGCTATTAGAGAGCCTCGGTTTCCTCCTTTTTAAAAATTAGGCAATACAGCTCTGACTCTGCTTACCTCCCCAGGTGGTTGTGAGCTGTTGTCACTCTAGATGAAACAAAGATGCCAAGTGACTCACCCCAAGATCACAAAGCAATCAGCCCTGAAGTGGTTGCCAGCCTGTTATACTTTATCGTCATTCCCAGGGTAATGACACTCTCTCATAATGGTCCTTCCTCCTCTAGCCTGAGTCTGAAGACATTAAATTGGTCTCAATTCAGAGAGCCTAGATTTCCATGAACTTCAAAACACCGAGTCCTGAGCCCTGGAGCAAGCACAGAGAAGGAGAACCTAGCGGGACGTGAACTGGCCTGTCATCTACCACCTTCCCTTCACCTTTAGCTGGCCAGTTAATGAGAGCAAATTACAAGAGGTTCATGAACAAACAGGGGTTTTATGGCCTGGATGGCGGGCTGAGACAGCTTTAGAGAGTTTTTTCCTCCACTTCCTTGGCTATGACACAACCATCCTTCAACTGGGAACAGGCAGGCACAGGCCAGGGCACGAGGCAGGCAGGGAAATATTAGGTAGGCTTTCTTCCCTAGTTTCCCACAAGAATGTGGTTGGGCCTTGTGGAATGAAGTTCTGGGTGTCCTCACAGCCATTCGGGGAAGTCTGGCTAACAGATGCCATGCACTAGGAGAAGGCTCAAGCCTCTCTTCCTCTGTATAGTTACTGAGGTCTGATTCTCCAGGTGTTTCCTAGGCCACAGCATGCTCTTGGCTGTCCCTGGCTCTCACATTTATTGTCTGCCTGTCTGTGTGTCTCTCTCTCTAAGTCTCTGTCTCTCTCTACATATCTCTGTTTTTCTCCTCTATGTCTCTATCTCTTTTTCTCTGTGTTTCTTTCTGTCTCTATCTCTCTCCCTACATCTCTCTCTCTCCCTATGACTAGCTTCCAATATTTCTGCCTCTCATTGTGTCTCTCTCCACCCCCATGTCTCTCTTTCCTTGTTTCTCTCCTTGTCTCTCTTTTTCTGTCTCTTTTCCCCCACGTCGTTTTCTTTACGCATCTGTCTTTCTCTCCCAATATCTCCTTATCTCTCTCCCTCTCTCACTATGTCCCTGTTCTCTCTTTCCGCATGTCTCACTTTCTCTTTCTCCCTGCATCTTTCTTTCTCTTTCTTTATTTCTTTATGTCTCCATTTCTTTTTCTCTGTCTGTCTCTGTCTTCCTCTCTCTTTCTGTCTCCCCCACTACCACCCCTTTCCCATTCTATCTCTCAAACAGGATTAGGGGATCATTCCTCCTTTCCATCTTTCCTCTTAGAAATCTGTGAGTTTAGGTTCACAAAATCACAGAATTTTAGAACTGGAAGGGACCTACGGATAGAAAACAGAAGTATTTCTGATCCCTATTAATGCTAATGTCTTTTCCCCTATTGATTGTTTCCAACTTAGCCTATATCTAGCTTGTTTTACATAGTTTGCATATTGTCTCTCCCATTAGACCATGATGTCCTTAAGAGGAAAGACTATTTTAAACCTTTTCTGTAACTCCAGCGCCTGGCATATAGAAGGCACATAATAAATGTCCATTGACTGACTGAGAATGTTAAGAAATCCTTGATTCAGAACATTTGAATTTGAGTTCTGACTTTTATACTTAATAATTATGCAACCACAGACCACTCACTTGACCTCTCATCCTCAGTGTATTTGCCTATAAAATGGGGCAGGAAGATTACTTATACCTCCTTTCATCATGGTTGTTGTGAGGAAAGAGCTGGGTGAGCTTTGGCATGCTATATAAATGTGGCCTATTATCACATGTTATCAAGATAGTACATCAGAGTTGGAAGGTATCTTGGGATATAGAGCGTGGAATGTCAGTGCTGGAAGAGACCTTAGAGAACATTTGACATTACAGACTCAGGCTTTCTTGAGCCTGGGTGCACCTGAAATCCTTCTTCCCAGTTCCTGCTTCACACTGGCCTCTGCTGGCTGCACTTGGGATAGCATTCGATAATCCTGGGAGAGACGGATGCACTCACCTGCCTGGAAGACAACTCCAAAGGTCATCTATCTACATGCAGTCCCTTTTCTTGCCTTCCAACAGGACCCTACCCAAACCTGTGTAGGTAGATGAAACTCTCCAATGTACAAACTCCTCTACCTTGTCTCACTTAAGGCCAAATCCTAAGGGAAGCTAAGTGAGAAAGTGGATAGAGCTGGCCTGAAGTCAGGAAGACTCACCTTTCTGAGTTCAAATATGGCCTCAGACACTTACTAGCTGTATGATCCTGGGCAAGTCACTTCACCCTGTTTGCCTCAGTTTCCTCATCTGTCAAATGGGCTAGAGAAGGAAACGGCAAACCACTCTAGTATCTTTGCCTCAGATGGGGTCACGAAGAGTCAGATACAACTGAATAACAACAAAGGCCAAATCACATGGTCAGGTGGGCTCTAACTTCAGTTTTGGTTTATGCTATTTCCTGTCTAGTCAAATCCTATCTGTCCTTCAAGCCTCCTCTGGGCAGTCTATTCCACCAAATCTACAGGGATCTCTCCTTTATACTTTTTGTAGTGTTTATTCTCCACATTCCTCATTATAACACAATTTGTTTTCACAGTTCTTCCCTGGGGTTCTCCTAATTCCTTGTACAGTGGTCTAATCCCTATGGGGAAAGACATGACAGCCCATAACGTACCTTAACATCTGTATTGTCACTCTTTTCCCAGGATGACCATTTAATAAGCACTGACTATATATAAAGCTGTCTCAGACACTATTGAGAGAGGAAGATGTGGAAGACACAATCCCTGATCATAGGGAGCTCCCAGTCTAATTAAAAGGGTAAGACTTCAGTGATAGAAAGAAAAGCCCCATAAATTCCAAATTACTTATGGGGGCACTTTTTTATAACAAAGAAGTGGAAACAGAGTAGATAAGTGCCCATCAACTGAGGAATAGCTAAACAAGCTGTGGTTAGTGTACGTAGTGACTGTACTATAAGAAGCAGTGAATAGGAGGAATTCAGAGATGCATGGGAAGACTTACATGAACTGATGCAAAGTATAGTAAGCAAACCCAAGAAAACAATATGCACAATAACTATAACAATGTAACGAGAACAAAGGACAACATAATAATAGAAAGTGAATACTACAGAATTATGATGACCAACCTTGGCCCCCCCAAAAGATATATGAGATGTCCTCTTTCTCTGTGGGATGCTGCATATGACTTTGTGCCTACATTCCAAATGGCTTACTGGACAGTGTACATAACTATTAGGACAGAATAAGGGCACTCATTTTTTTAGTGATGGGATAGGATTATGATCTGGAGTCTCAAGTAACAGAATGAGTTTTATTGCTGCAATAGGACTGGGGAATCTCAAGCACCACTGGGTACACACAGAGAGGTTTTCAAGGACATAAATTAAGCTGGGCAATAGATAAGGCACTGCTTGTCTTCTTTGCCTGTTTACAGTGAAACTTAATCTTAAGGATCATATAGATAAAACAATATACACTGATTGTCTAACTGCATCCTTGCAAAGGAATCTGACCCTAAGACCTCTGTGAGGAAACAAGGTCTGATTGAGGGATGAGACAAAGAGGAAAAGAGTGTCCTTGGGGCAGCAATGAATGTAAGGCAGACAAGAATAAACGAACCTAAGTTGGGTTTAGTGTGCACCTACCCTTTCATCGGGCTGTACACCAAGTAGTGAATAAAGAGAAATAGCATGGTATATTGGCAGGAGAAACCTGGGTTTCAATCTCTCCTCCTATATTTGCTGGGTGCCCATGGATAAATCATTTAACTTCTCTAAACTTCTGTTTCCTCATCTGCAAAATATACAGCTAGGTGATGAAGTGGATAGAGTACCAGTCCTGGAGTCAGGAGGACCTGAGTTCAAATCTAGCTTCAGATGCTTTCTAGCTATGTGATCCTGGGTAAGTCACTTAACTCTTTGCCTCGGCTTCCTCAACTATAAAATGAGCTGGAGAAGGAAATGGCAAACCACCCCAGTATCTTTGCCCCAAATGGGGTCAAGAAGAGTCAGACATGACTGAAGTGACAACAATAGCACTTACCTTACAGAGTTGTTGTAAAGAACAAATGAGATATTTGTAAAGTTTGTAAACTTCACAGTCATATATATATATATATAAGGTTTTAAAAAATATGTATGTATAGTACATATATATGAAGGCTATAGATATGTATTATTTGTAAAATGGAGGATGGTTTTAGATAGAATTACTTATATATAATATATACACACCATGTATATATAGATAAGCATGTCTATATATATACATATATATATGAAATGTGTATATGTTTATAATATGATAGAGAACTATCTTTAGAACCATGAAGTCCTGGGTTCAAGTCCTGTCTTTGACATATATTGGTTGTGAGTTCCTGGTCAAGTCACTTAACTTCAGGATGATCTAGAAAACTCTTTAAGACTATAAGCTGCACATGATTAACATGGAAATATGTTTTGTACAGTTGCACATTTATAATTTTTACCAAATTGCTTAGGGAAGAGGGAGGGAGAAAATGTGGTACTCAAAATTTTACGGAAAAAGAATGTTAAAAGTTGTCTTTGCATATAATTGGAAAAAATAAAATGCTATTTTAAAAAATAAAATTAAAATAAAATCTTTTGCCACACCAAAAAAAAAAAAGATTGTAAGTTGCAGAGAAGTTGCCAACCTGCATTGGTAGAGGAAGAGTCCTCATTTAGGAAGTTCCTTGTATCAATGAAAGCACAGATCTAGGAAAGAGAGAGAGAGAGAGAGAGAGAGAGAGAGAGAGAGAGAGAGAGAGAGAGAAAGAGAGAGAGAGAGAAGTCATCTCTTCTGACATAGGAACTTCCATCTTGGAAACTATCCTCCATTTAATCTAAAGTGAAGAGGTATGTAACTCCTTGATTGTCCTTGTACTTTAAAAACCTTCCTGCTCTTGTCCTTGCTACTGAGCTACAAAACCAGATGGAACTATTTTTGGAAATGTAAATTAGTCCATCTACAAAGACAATGCTAATAAAAGGTAGCTATTGTTCCTAAGGGGCGTATAAGTCTTCTTTGAACATTAAAAATGGCAAGGTGGAGGGAAGTTGTGTCCTGTACGTCTGTGCCCTCCCTCACTCAAATCGAAGTCAATTGCAAGTCATATCATCATTTTCCTGATGTCACAGTCCTCTTTGAGAACAAAGGATGAACATAAATTCCTTTAGTAAAATTCTACTAGCCTTTTATTAGCAAGATGTGGTCTTTTGACCATGACATTCTCCCCCTAGAAACATCCCTTAGGGAGTGAAAACATTGAGAGCTAAGTGGCTCATGATACCTGAACCTCAACATGCCCCACAACTAACTCATCATTTTCTCTCAAACCTGCCCACATCCCCAACTTTCCTATTCCTACTGGATCATCACCATCTTTCCAGTTGACCAGGCTGAAAACTTCCCTCATCCCTCTGTTTGCTTTCTTTTATTCCATATGGTTAATCAGCTTCCATGTCTTATTACTTTTACTTCTATAATATCTGTCCCCTTCCATCGAGTTCTACTTAATACAAATGTGACATGGAAGTGATTCTGAATCCGTGAAGACTGTGACGTCGGAGTACAAGTTCTGGTAGGTTCTACCATCTTGGAAACGCCTTTAGTCCAGCTACAATAGGGAACTATGTCTGCTTTCCAAGGCCCAGCCTAAGTATGAGAGACTCATCAACAGTAGGCTGATGAATTCTTTGGTGATAGCAAGCTATGAAACAACGATTCAAACCAGCCTTCAGTCCCATGCGTCATCCTTCTCTGCTGCTGTGAAAGAGGTAGAGAGATTTGAAAGGCAACCGAATGCTAAGACTCTCACAGTTGTTATTCTGTCCTGATACATCACAGCGACGGGTAGCCTAAATGTGAGACTTTTGTCCAATGACCAATGAGTGGATATGCTACTGAGGGAGATGGGCCTGAAATAGATCAACCTTTACATTCTTAGAACAAATTTACGCAGAAGACAAAAGGAAGTTGTGGTTAAATGGTAAACCAGCCTACAAGTTTCCTTTAGAGAGACAGACAAAGGAGATAGCAAAGTTGGTTTTATCAAGCGTCTGAACACAATAAGAAACTCATTTCACACTATACATGGTCATCTTGGATTGCATTGCTCATGATAAGCATTTGCAAAAAGATCTCCATGAAGATGATGTGGGCGATGAAAATAAAAATAATAATTTGTTGTCAGTAGTGTCTGACTCTTTGAGACTTCATTTGAGGTTTTCTTGGCAAATATACTGGAGTAGTTTGCCATTTCCTTCTCTGGCTCATTTGGCAGATGAGGAAACTGAGGCAAAAAGGGTTAAGTGACTTGCCTAGGGTCGCATAGCTAATAAGTGTCTGAGGCCACATTTCAACTCAGGAAGCTGAGTCTTCCTAACTCCAGGGCCAGCACTCTATCCACTGCAGCACCACCTAGCTGCCATACTAATAATAATAGCTAACATTTATATGGCTCTTACTATGTGGCAGGCACTGTGCTAAACACTTGAGCCTCACAACAACCCTGGGAGGTAGGTGTTATTATTATCCCTATTTTACAGATGGGAAAACTGAGATGATTAAAGGTTAAGTGATTTCATCTCTTAGAGAGGTCAAGTGTCCAGAATTACACAGAGAGTAAGTGTCTGAGGCCAAATTGGAACTCAGGTCTTACTGAGTCAAGGCTGTATCCACTGCACTAACAACAGCAGCAGCAATAACTAGTATTTTCATAGAAAGCACTTTAAAATTTGCAAAAACGCTTAACATATATCAACTCATTTGATTATTGATAACTGATAACTGCAGCTTCCATCAGTTAACCAACAAGCATTTTAACCAATAGCCTCCTGGCCCCTACTATGTTCCAGGAACTATACCAGAGATGCAGGTACGATGAATTAGACAATTCTTGCTCATAAGGAGCTTGCCTTCCAAATGGGAAGGCAATGAGGAAATAAATAAGTACATAGAGAATGAATAGAAAGAAAACAAGTGCAACGGGAGTAAACACAAGGCAGTTTGAGAGGGAGAACACTCAAGGGTAACTGGGTACAAGATGCTTTTCTTGGGTTACTATTTCTAGATGTCCCTAGAACCCAGGCCACAAACCCACCCAGTTGCAGTCACCTTATTATCCTCTTAGATTCTTCTATCCAGCAACATTGGTCTTTTTGCTTTTCTTCCCTCACGATACCCCGTCTCCCAATCTCATAATTTTTCTCTAGCTGTTCTCCATGCCTGAAATAATAATAATACCTAATATTTGCATAGTGCCTACTATGTGTCTAGCACTTTACAAATATTATCTCATCTGATCTTCAGATGACAACCTTGGGAGGTAGATGCTATTATATCCCCATTTTACAGTTGGGAAAACTGAGACAAACAGAGGTTAAGTAATTTGCCCAATGTCACCTAGCTAATAAGTATCTGAGGTCAGATTTGAACTCCAGTCTTCCTGATTCCAGGTCTACTACTCTACCCACTGTACTACCTTGTTGTCTTTTTCTTTTTAAGCTCCAGCTCTTGGCTTCTATGCTTTTCTTCAAGCCTCAGCTCAAATCCTCCTTTCTGCAAGAGGCCTTTCCTGATCCTCCCCTTAATGATGGTGTTTCCCTCTGAGATTATCTGCCAGTTGGAACTACCTCAGTGAAAGTGAGACCTGTTAAAGACCTTATCTTAAAAAGACCAAGGTGTCCCATGGCATCCAGGGCCATCTCAATCATCCTGATCTATATCTCACAGCTGGAAGGAGGAGAAAGTGAGGCTGGTGATTTTGCATTGCCCTCCCTCACTTAAATCCAACTCACTTGCATTTCATGGCACCAGTCTTGTTCCTCTTTGAGAAGAAAGGACAAACAACAAAAACAACACCTCCATTCACACCCTATTTATCTTGCATTACACAGTTGTTTGTAGTTATCTCCCCCATTAGAATATGAGTTCTGGGTGGGCAGGGACTGCTTGTATCTTTCTTTGTATTCCCAGAGTGCCTGACACAAAGCAAGCATTTAATAAATGTTTGCTGACTTGACTTCACATCCCATCCCAGCCAATTGCCCAGGCCATTTTGTCATCTTCATGAATATGTAGAAAGAATATGTAAATTGGTCGCCTTATATATCAACTGGCCATCTCTGATTTCCCACTAAAACTTCTTGTTTCTAGCATCAGAACATAAACTCTAATTTTTAAGGTACTATTTTCTTCAGTGGATCTGAGTCCAGTCTAGATTGGCGGTTCTTGGGGGAGGAGCAGCACTGGAGTGGCAGAGCTTGCTGTGTAGAAATATCTCTGAAAACAACAGCACAGCCCCTCAAGCTTGGGACAAAGTACTTTATACTTGACAGGCAGTCATACCCCACTGAAAAACTCAAGGGTCAAGTGAGTTGGCCGGGAACATGGCCAGGCAGCGAAAATGCACCCAGATTCAGTCTCAGACTCTGGAATCCTTCTTTGGTGACAAAGAAGACCAAAACATACAGCCAGAAGAAGTCAACAAAGAATCTACATCAAAAGCCTCCAAGAAAAACATGAAGTGGTCTCAGGCCATGGAAGAGCTCAAGAAGGATTTGGAAAAGCAAGTTAGAGAAGTAGAGGAAAAATTGGGAAGAGAAATGAAAGTTATGAAAGAAAACCATGAAAAACAAGTCAATGACTGGCTAAAGGAGACCCAAAAAATACTGAAGAAAACAACACCTTAAAAAATAGCCTAACTCAAATGGCAAAA
>CM053625.1:41580158-41655437 GCA_028646595.1 Phalanger gymnotis
GGTCCTAGATAAATATTAGCTATTATAAGGATGATGGTCTTTGTTCTTTAAACCAACGTCTGGCCTCTCTATCCACCCCAACCTCCCACCTCCAAGTTCCTTGGGTGCACTTCTCATCTACTATTCTCAACAAGCCCACCAGGCGGAGCTCTGAGGCTCTCTGTCTATTTCTCCCTGAGGCCGCTGGGGCCCCTAGGAGGGGGCCTTCCTCCGCAGTGGATACAAGCCCTGGTTTCTTTGGCTTAGGTGCCTCTCCACAGCCTGGAGCAATAGCTCAGCTGGAAAGAATGTCCGGTTCTGGCTGGAGTTTCTGGCTGACAGAGAACAACTGGGAAACAGGTTGCAATACTGCCTGGTCCCCTTCCCCCACCCTGCTTCTTTTCTTCGCCCACACTGAAGGCTCCGTAAAGGGAAATGGGGGTCATCTCCAATCTGGGCACCTCCAGGCTATGGTTTAACCCTTGCGAGACCGGTCTGCCTCCAGCTCTCTGTATGACTCTGGATTTGTACCAGAAACCCCTCAGACTTTAGCTTCAATTAATCAGTCCCACAGGTTGAGCAGCTGCCCTGTGTTCACCCCATTATTATAAGCATTATGATGGAATAAAAAATAATATAATGTGTAAATTGCACTGAATTCTCCCTACCTTTTCCTCACCACCACCTCCGTCTCCCCTGGTCTAGATCCCACTCAACCTTCTCCTTTGGGTAGCTCACGGTCCGGTTGGGTAGATAAAATTCATATTTAGACTGTTAAATAGATCCTTTATTTTGGTATGTGAGTGCCCCCACCCCAGTACCGACTCCAACTCATATTATTTATCCTGTTTGACTCTTGTCCCTGTCTTTCCATCAGTCCTTAGAAGATCCAACCAATCTCTTCCCCTGGTTTCTTTAATCTCAGTGAAGCACTTGGTCAGTCTGTTGACCCTTTGTCCCATCTCAAAACAAACCCACCCCGTTTGTCAGTCACTTGTATCCTTAATGTCCCTTCTCGTCATGCCCCCAGGAACCTCATCATCCTGCAAGACCAAGTCAGTCTTGGTACTCACAACACATCAGTACCCTCTGCCCTTGGAAGCCCTCAGAATGAAGAATGGACAGGAGAGCTCCTTCCAGAGCCTTCATGGAAGAAAATGACCCAGGACAGACATTTCTTCATTTCCCACCCCCTGCACTGCTTTGGACTTCATCATGCCCCTCTGGGCACCTTCCCTTCCTCCCACTTTTGCAGCTTTCTTCAGTGTGTTGTTTTCCCCCATTAGATCGTAAACTCCTTGAAGACAGGGACTCTCTCTCTTTCTCTTTCTTTGTCTGTCTCTGTCTCTCTATCTCTCTCTTTCCCTCTCTCTCTCTCTCTCCTTCTCTGTCTTTTTCTGTCTCTCTATCTCTCTTTCTCTGCCTCTCTCTCTGTCTCTCCCCACCCCCTCTCACCTCTTTCTCTGTCTCTGTCAAGTCTGTCTGTCTGTCTCTCCATCTTTGTATCCCCAGCACTCAGCACAGGGCCTGGCACAAAGCAGGTGCTTAATGAACACTTATTGACTAACAAACCGCAGCCTACTTAGACCTACTGTGTATTTTCCCCTAGAGCTTGTTTAGACATGTTGGGTTGAAAGTACTATAACAGCACACTTATTTATTCTTTCTTCTAATTTGGTATTGATTTTAACCAGCGTGATCTGACTGCGCAGGGACAGCTAAGTCTGAAATATCTTACCAGTCATTTTCCTGTCTATTAGGAAGCATGTGGTTGGCTTTATTTTCGGCCATATTGTTGGGTGCTCAATACCTTCTGAGTCCTTGCTTAAAGGTCTTTAAATGTACAAGTGTGTGTTTTTGAACAGTCTACAAGCCTTTGGCAACTTTCATTCCTTCCTGAACCACATTTGCCAACAGTTTTCACCTCTCTGTGCTCCCTCTGCTTTTAGGTTTCAAGGCACCAGCCATTAAGGTTTATGTGAACTCGATTTGGAGGATCTAGTCAAGTTCTTCATAGGATCTCCCAACTTCATTATCTGCAGTAGATATTGCTGATTAGGGGGCAGGTAGGTGGTGAAATGGATAGTGCCGGGCCTGGAGTCAGGAAGACTCATCTTCCTGAGTTCAGATCTGACCTCAGACACTTACTAGTTGTGTGACCTTGGGCAAGTCACTTCACCCTGTTTGCCTCAGTTTCCCCATCTGTAAAATGAGCTGGAGAAGGAAATGGCAAACCACTCCAGTATCTCCGCAAATAACTGAACAACAATTGCTAATTAGGCAGCAATTCTCTTTAGGAAGGTGTTTTTGCTCATGGTAATACAGGGCAAAATGGATAAACCCTCTATAAGATCGGTGAACGATTAAACTAATCCTGCTTATTCCTTTATTTGGTTCCCCAAGAATAATTTGCGAGCCATTGTTCCGTTTGATGGTAATTTCCTGTTGTCTTCTGGTTTTGTTTATAGTGAATTTGTTCATTTGGTTACAGTTCAGTTCCTCTAGCCTTGTATGTCTTTGGACAAAGATTATTCACTAACAGCACCAACTGTTACTAATGTTTGCAGATATTCTTATTCCTGTGATCCGTAGCACCTCTCTTGTGCCCAGTTAGTATGATTGCTAGAAACAGGAGAGGCCCATTTAGAGCAGGAGGACATTTTATACTTCTAACAGGGGTCTGGCTAGCACAATCCTACATTTCCCAGTGGGCCATGCAGCAGACACAAGCCCATTCGATCAGGAACTACATCTCCCAGAAAGCAATGGCTCATTGGAAAAGATTCTCAGGACTCCATTTTGCATGAACCTGGGACAAAAGGCAATTTCTTCATGAGGCATAGACTCTGATTGGGATAAAAGAGACTTCTGAGAAGAGGCACCTGCATGGATGAGATATTGAAATGATAGCACCCATGAGCCCAAGACTTCAGGGATATTGCTGAGGTGCTACAGAATAAGGAGGGACAGTTTCCAAGCACATAAAGGCAAGCTAGAGTAGCCTGGCTTGTTTAGATGTAGTTTTCAAGCAAAGATGCTTGAACTGAAAGCTACATCAACCTTGTTTTGGTGTGTGTATCTGTGACAGAGACAGAGGCAGAGAAACAGAGGGAGAAAGAGAGAGAGGGAGAGAGAGAGAGGGGGGGGGGAGGGAGAGAGATGAGAGATGAAGAGGCAGTGGAGAGACAAAAGGGGAGAAGAGAGACATACAGATAGAAAGAAAGACAGAGGACAGAGTGGAGGAGAGAAAAGGGGAAACAGAGAGAGAGGCAGAAGGACAGAGATGGAGAGGGAGAATAGATAGAACTGGGATAGAGACAAGAGAACAAGGAAGAGTGACACAGACAGAGAAAAACACAGCAAGACAGAGAGCCAGGAAGAGAAAGAGAAGAGAATGGGAAGAAAGGCAGAGATGGGAGAGAGACAGATGGGGGAAAGAGAGAGAAAGAAAGAGAGAGAGAGGAGAGGAGAGGAGAAGAGAAGAAGATGGGAAGAAAGGCAGAGACGGGGGAGAGACAAAGGGTAGAGAGAGACATACGGAAAGACTGAGAGACAGAAAGGCAGAGAGAGGAGAGAGACCGAGAGAGAGAGAGAAAAAGACAGAAAGAGAGGAGGAAGGGAGAGAGACAGAGAGAATATTCTTGATTTAGCAACTTGAATCCAAGAGTACATGATTTCTCTAAGTTATTTGCTTGGGGATAAGATACTAATCCTCAGAGAGTATGTGTCAAGATTGTTTTCCTTCCTCCTTGCCAATTGTTTTAGTTATGATTAAATGTTTTACTTTTAAATGCAGGTTATTTGCTTGATAGGCTAGTTTGGTGCAAACTGAGTTTGGAGGGTCTTAGAGATCCCCCAGTGGAGTGAGGACAGGGGCTTGAGCCAAATGAGGAGCACATCATCCATCATATTTGACCTCGATCTTGGTATTCATTTGGATCTAGAGGTGCGGTGATTCTAGGCTATATACTTTTATCTACTTTCTGGTAAATCATCATGTTGGGACAAAGTTCTGGTCACATGCTTCTTTGTCTTTGGAGAAAACAGAGCTTCTGAACAGGCCTGAGCTCAAAGCCTTTTCAGTTCAGTAGAACATGCTGGAGCTTGCTTTTCTGGCATTGCCTTCAAGAACCCAGGGCTATTCTGAGCCACAATGAGGCCTTGTTGTAGAACTTTTGTGGAGAAAAATTCACATTCATGGAACAGCTCCTAAATGATGTTGGTCAGTGTAGAATCAAATGCTAAACAGGGAGAGACCAATGTGGGCTAAAATGGTTGTAGAATTCCTTGTGGAAGAGGTGGGATTTTTGAGCTCCGCTCTGAGATGTGGTCAGATTTGGATCGGGGAAGAAGAGAAAGGCCATTTCATGTAGAGGAATCAAATATCCCATGTGCAGAGGTCCATGCTAGCTCTACTGTTCTGTCTGCAGCACCAGGTTTCCCTCCAGCTCTAATATGGTTTGTTGTTCTGTTCCCATCTAGCTCTGACCTTCTGTGTCTTGTGTCCTCCAGGCCCATCTCACCCCTGAGCTCCATTTCTGCTTTTCCAACTGCCTTTGGAACATCTCTGAAATGTTCTGCTTCAGACTCCAAACTCAGCAGGACCAAAGTCACGCTCATTTTCTTTACCCCCAACCTGACTTGCTTCGCTCCTTCTCTGTTTCTAGTGAGCCCGATCAGTCTGTGCCTTTCCAGGCTCAAAGTTTCAAAACCTCAGGATCACATTCGAGTCTTCTCTTTCTCTATCTACCCGCACATAATAAATAATAATTCACTCGTTGTTGTTCAGATATGTCCAATTCTTCATGAGTCCATCTGGGGTTTTCTTGGCAAAGATAATGAGGTGGTTTGCCATTTCCTTCTCCAGCTCATTTTACAGATGAGGAAACTGAGGCAAACCGAGTAAAGTGACTTGCCCAGGGTCACACAGCTAGTAAGTGTCTGAGGTGGGATTTGAACTACAGGAATATGAGTCTTCCTGACTTCAGGCCTGGCTCTCTATTCGATGTGCTACCTAACCGCCCATCAATAAGTAATAAAAAACGATAGCTCAAGTTTATTAAGTGCTTATTGTATGCTTGGCACTCTGCTAAGCAGTTTACGATTACTATCTCTTATTAATCCTCACAACACTGGGAGATAGATGCTGATATCGTTCCCATGTTACACATGGCTAGTAAGCATCTGAAGCTAGATTTGAACTCAGGTCTTCCTGACTCTAGGCCCAGTGCTCTATCCGTTGTGCCAACCATCTCCCCCTGTTGAAGTCATCTTTCCTGCTACTTCTTCACCACCCTGCCCCCCACACACCTCCCTTAGCTGAAGGTGCTCGCTCTTCCTTCTGTCCAATGAGAGGCAGGATTTTGTAAAGTATACTGGCCTTGGAGTCAAAAAGGACCTGGGTTTGAATCCTGACTCAGACACTTGTAACTTGTGACCATGAGCAGGGTACCTACCCTCTCTGAGTCTTATTACCAATAACCATAAGCATTTACCACATGAGGTTGTGAGGACCAAATGAGAACATCTATATAAATGTCATTTATTTTGGGAGCATCTAGGTAGCATGCTAGATAGAGTGTTGGGCCTGGAGGCAGGAAGACTCATCTTCCTGAGATCAAATATGGCCTGAGACACTTACTAGCTATGTGACCTTGGTGTATTGGGTAATTAGGGTGGGACTTTTTTTTTTTTTACTGTTTTCTCTCTTATAATGCTAAAGTAATCAATTGCGTTTGATTAAATCTTGCTAGGTACTAAGCCCCAGGCCCACACCCTTTTGCTGATTAGGTGTGAAGCCTTCTGGCCCTAAGAAGGGTACATAAACTCAGAAGTTAGCATTTTGTCAGAGGCCCTCACTCATTGGAAGAGTATTGGTATGGAGACTCTGGGTAGCCGCTGGAGCCTGGGTGGGGGTGGGGGTTTGGGGGGCACCCAGGCCTTGCAAAACCCAGATGTTGGTCCTTCTCTGGTAACTACGCATTGTGATTTGGTTAGTCAGAAATGTTGATCTGTTTATATTATCTCTGTAATTTCTGTTTGTGTTTGCTCTGAAGTTCAGGGTGCTGGCTTTTTCCCCTGAACTAAGTGAATGATATATGTATGTTTGACTAAAGTGAGATTGTTCACTCCTTAAAAGTCGCTTTCCTTAGAAAAGCAGATCAAAGAACCTGTGCTGGCAGCTCTTGTTGCTGGTCTTGCATTGGTCTTTCATTCCCCACAGCAGCTGCAAGCTACACTGTTGTTACACTTGGCGAGTCATTTAACCCTGTTTGTCTCAGTTTCCTCACTTTTAAAATGAGCCAGAGAAGGAAATGGCAAACCACTCCAGTATCTTTGCCAAGAAACTCCCAAATGGGGCCACAGAGTCAGACACAACTGGAAAATGACTAAGCAACAGCTATTTTTCTCAATGACTGTGGAGCTTTCCTCTTTCCACCTTAACTTGGTATACCCATTTGGGTCCATTTCATACCCTATCTAGAGCACCAGGTCCTGGAGGACAAACCCTAGGAGGCAGGCTGTTTTACATGTATATCCTGGGTCTGACTAGGGCAAGCCTCCATGCCAGCGTGCTGGGTGGCAAGTACAAGCCCATTCCATCATGAACTATGCTGCCTGTCATCTTTCACCTTTGTACTTCCAACAAGCACAGCAACATAAACTGAGAGTCAGGAAAACCTGGCTTCGAATCCTGCCTCTGGAACTTAGCAGCCTTGTGACCTTAGGCTTCCATTTCCTTCTTTATCTGAAAAATTGGGATAAAGTCCTCTCCTATCTCACAGGTGTGTTGTAAGGCTCAAATGCCATAATGTAAGTAAAACCCTTTGCGAAACTTAACGTGATCTGTGTATAACCTAGATCATGGGGACGATGGAGGGGAGAGAGGAAGGGAGAAGAAAAATTTGGAACTCAAAATCTGTCAAAAAAAAATGAATGTTGAAAATTGTCTTTAAATGTGATCGGAAAAAATAAAATACTATAATGAAAAAAAACATCCTGATGGGGGGAAATGTGATGTCAGATTATTAGCATAGTAGGCATTTAATAATTTTAATACAGCAGCTATATGGTACAGCGGATAGAGTGCTGGGCCTGAAGTTAGGAAGACCTGGGTTTAAATTTGGCTTCAGATACTTACTAGCTGTGTGACCCTGGCAAGTCAGTTAAACCTATTTCCCTTAGTTTCCTCATCTGTAAGGATAAGCTGGAGAAGGAAATGGCAAACCACTCCTTTGCCAAGAAAATCCCCCAAAAGGGGTCACTAAGAGTCAGACATGACTAAAAGGCATTTAATAAACACCTGTGGCATTGATAGGACGTGTTGTTAAATAAAGGAGACTAGAAGAAATGAGGCACGGGCTGGCTGAGTCTGCAGGTTTCCAAGTAATTCCTTTTTATTCTGAAACTTGTCAGATTGCTCACACCACGTGGCAAGACTGTATAGGATTAATAAGAAGCAGCAGCACATGGAACACTGGAGGTGAAAGGGTCCTCAATCTCCGGAGAGAGTTGACATCCCTTTCACAGTGAAGATCTTATCTTCATTAAAAACAAACAAACAAAAAACCCCACACACACCCTCACACGCACACACGCACACACATACACACACAAGGAACAGACAGAAGCTAGAAAAGCCCCTCGAGGGAAGAGCCACCACAGTGGAACAGCAAAATCCACGTGGCATGGGGTGGTTTTTTTGGTCCTTTGTCCGAAACAGCATGCAAATTTGGGGCTTCCTTGAGGGGGGCAAGAATTTAAAGATAAAGAGTAGAAACAAGCTTCTAGAGCAAGGGGGTAGTTTGCCTTGAGGGAATTAGCGGGGGTCCTACTAAGCAGAAGCAGAAGAAACAGCCCAATGTTAGAGGAATGGGACAGAAATAACAGTGGGGAGCATTTTCTCAGATTGTTTTTGTGGGGTGAGGGGGAGGGAGGGCCTGGGTGTGTGTGATGGTTTCTGAATGTACAGTCTCTGCTTTTCGTTCTCTTTCTTTTTCTCTTCTTTTGTTTTGACAAATTATTGCTCAATTGAAGTACTTCTGCTTTTTTTTTTTTTTTTTTGCTTTCCTTTATACTGGTTTCTCCCTCTCTGGGGAAGGCCCCAGGAAATCTTCACCCAGGACCATTCCACTACTTTCTTAAATTCACCACCATTCCCAACGTCCTTTGCTCATCCCCTTCCTCTCCCTCGCCCATGGGCCAGGGGCTGATGCCCTGGAGTTAAAAGAGCTGCAGAACCTGACTGAGTTATTCGGTTTTAAAAATAAGAGTGTGGATCTGAACCAAAAGGAGGGCCGCTGTGTAGGATGGGTCAAAGTGGACTGGAGTTGCTCCCCATACACCATGGAATCAGTAAGCATTGCTGCAGAAGAAAGAAGAAGAAGAGGAAGAAGAGTGGCAGAAGTAATTGAGTGAGTGAGCGGCCCTCAGAAAGGGTAGGTTAGACAGCCAGAAAGTCACGGCTTCATTTTCCGTTTGGTTTTTAGCACCGTTAATACACACATCTTAGACCTATATTAGCACCTCATCCCCAGGGAAAAAGAACAAACCAACCACACACATTAATTATAAAAGAAAATAGGAAGTCAGGAGGTAAGGAAAGAAAACTTGGGCCACCAGGAAGGAGGCTTCTGGCTTAGATCACCAGGTCCTTGTCGATATCCTCTGCAAGGGGAGAAAAAAAGAGAGACAGTTATAGACAAAACCTGGCATTGACGTGTCCCCTTTCTTCCCAAGAACATGCTTGGGGTTAAGCAGCTAAGCTAGGTAACCTAAAAGACCCTCTTCAGTGCACTGAATTTGAAGTTAGGGACCTAGGTTCATACCCCAGCTCTGCTATTTGGCACCTATGGGACCTCTGGCAAGTTGCTTGATCTTTTAGGGGCTCAGGTTCTCTACCTGGGTAATGGGAGGGACTAGACAATCTCTAAGGTCCATTCTAGCACTAAACCTATGATCCTAGGATTTTAAATCAGGTGACAAAGTCCAAGAGAGTTTGAGATCAGCCCAAGGTTACAGTGGAAGGACAGACACACAATGGCCTTGCAACAAAACAGCATCTGCTGTTCAGCTATGTCACAGATTGAGGTTCAGGAGGAAGGTTCCAAATCTGAAGGGTTTTGGATGATTTCTCAGAAAGCTCCATCAGTGGCTGATGAACATTCACAGGATGAGGTGTTTGGGGCTCTACGGTGAAAACTGTAGAACAGAGTTCTGAATGCTTTAGGGGTTCTGATGATGCTTGAGCATGACACTGGCCACATGCATTACTGGGATTGGTACTTGGGAAAGCTCCTATGCCCTTTCATCCACCCCAAAAGGCTGTTATAGTGCAGGAAATTCTAAAATAGAAAGTTAGGGCTATTCATCTGGTTCAACTCCTTCCTTTTAAAGATAAGGGAATTGAGGTACAGGTGAGGAGAGTAACTCTCTCACGGTCACACAGAGCCAAGGGTAGAGACAGGAAGAGAACAGGGGTCTCCTGACCTCCAAACCAAAGCTTTTCCCACTAATCTATTTCTGCCTCAAGGCAGGTCTTCCGAGGAGTGCTGGATGCAGCTGCCTTCCTCTTCAACCTTGGAGGTTTCCCCAGGGGTGTAAGGTGAGCTGGGGGAAATATATGTGAAGTCGAATGTGGTCCCAAGGCACTCTCTGTGATGGGTGTGGGGGAAAGGGGCTGGTGGCCCAGTAACACTCACGGTCCTTGATGCCAAAACAGCCAGCCCATTCATCCAGGGCGATGTACTTGTCATTGTCCAGGTCACAGGTTTCAAAGAAGCGGGTGGTGCAATGCTCCATGGGAATGAGAGGGGCCCGAAGAGGGGCCAGCTCAGTGTGGGAGAGGTACCTAGCAGGGAATTGGGAAAGAGGGGAGTCAGATGCTGAGGTCCTTTGACCCCTGGAAGGGGGATGAGTGGCAATCTAAGCCAGGAAGTGACTTGTTGTTTAAAGCAGAAAATAATTTATTTCCCATATCATATCCTGAGTCTTATGACTAGGCTTCACTCCCAATCTCCTAACCTATAGACCCAAGCTGTCCAGCTCCACTTTCCTGGAGAATACAGATAACTGAACTCCACAGGGAGTTCATGGGTCTCACTTTAGCCAACAGTTCCTCAGCTTGGGACGGTGGGATTTGGAGATGACTAGAGGACTCTCAGCCAAACTAAGAAATGAATTCTAGAAAGCCCTGAGGGAAAGGGACCTTAGAACTGAAAACAAAGGATTCCAGAGCTGGAAGGACATCTTAATGAATCCCTTTATTTTACAAAGTGGGACTGAAGCCCAGAGAGAAGGGAAAATGATGTCCTCTGACTCCAAATCCAGGGCTCTGTCCACTGCATTAGACTGTCTTTGGTCTGCTGGCAAGGGGGCCAGCTATGGATGAGCACCTTACCCATCAATGGGGTGCTGGTCCAGCTGGCCAAACTGCCAGTGCACAGGGAAGATGTACATTTGGTAGTTTTTCTCAAAGTCCCGGGCTAGCAGCTCCACGGGGTGGTCGCCAGCTTCCAGGCGCTTCTCGTTCTCATGGATCTTCTTCACCTGTGGAAGCAGGGCCAGGCAGAGGCCTGGGGCTTAGTTGGGGTCATAGTAAGTGCTATTATCCCCATGATAAAAATGAGGAAACTGAGGTTAAGTATGAGATTTGAACCCAGGTTTCTCTTGACTCCAGGTCCAATGTTTTTTCCCCTGATGCTCTGGTTTTCTCTCCAAAGAAGTTTGATAGTTAGAAAGCCACCCCACACCCTCCTTTGGGAATTCAGGGGGACCACCCTGTATGTGGGGTTGGGGGTGGGGGTGTATCCCTGGGTTCCAGTGTGTGTGTGTGTGGGGGGTAGGGGCATTGGTAGAAAGAGGCCATTCCCTTGCACATGCGCTGAAACTTGAGCAGAGGGCACTGGGAGCTGGGGCATTTTCATGCCCTCCCACACCCACGTTCTGGAGGGTCACTCACTTTGAGTTTCTGCTTCTCGGTCAGCAGGTTGTTGTCTTCATCGCGCTCATAAAGGGTGACCAAGACGTTCTTCAGCCAGTCACGCATGCGCAGAGGAAACTCACTCAGCTCAGAGTCCAAGCATGGGGCAATGTCTAGAGTTCAAAAGCAGGGTCGTCAGCCCACAGCCCGGTTCTTTTCAGGTGGCTGGGGATCATGGATGTCTGAACACCAGACTCCAGAGTCACTGGTGCCCTCTTCCATCGCTAACTGGCTCTGTATACCTTGAGCAAGGAGCTTCCTCCTCTATCCAATGTGTTCTAACCCACAGGATTCCCATAAGTAACTTTACTTAAAGAACCTAGAAAGTTCTATCCAAATACCCTCTCCTAAAGTCTGCACTGCACTTCCCAGGGGAGAATGGTTGGTCCCTTAGAATGTAGTCTGCACACTGTGTATGCCCTGAAAAAAGCAGAAAGCAGGTATAAGTTTGGCTAAGGGTTCACCAGCTGGGAAAGTTAGTGACTTCTGTGTGTGAAACAAGGAGAGAAGACTGAAATTAGAAAGTGGGAGCTGGAGGAACACAATTCTTCAAGGGGATCAGAAGTACCTGGGTACCATCCTGAGTCTCTATGTGGC
The DNA here is from genome assembly GCA_028646595.1 of Phalanger gymnotis. Lineage (NCBI taxonomy): Eukaryota > Metazoa > Chordata > Mammalia > Diprotodontia > Phalangeridae > Phalanger > Phalanger gymnotis. The sequence continues at coordinate 41,591,716 of CM053625.1, forward strand.
GTAAAAGAACCCAATGCCATTCTGTGACTGGTCCTTGGGGTTGGTTCCCTCCTGCAGACCTTGGCTTTGTTGCCACAGAATCACAGAGCCCCAAAATCCCAGTGCTAGGAAGGACCCCAGAGGTCCCCTAATCCAAAAACACAAGAATCTTTCCTACAGCATTCTTCCCCCACCCAAAGGAGTAATTCAGTCTCTCCTTAGAACCTCCAGGGATAGGGGCTCACTGCCAGTCAAGGCAGTGGCCCACCTCTGGGGAGCTCTAATTCTTACAAGTTTCGCTTCACATCAAACTGAAATCTGCCTCTTTAGAACCCCCCTGATGGCTCCCAGCTCTGTCCCCTGGGGCCAAGCTGAAAAAGGCTTATCCCTTCTCCAGAGGCTGGCCCTTCAAATACTGGAAGAGAGCTACTATGTCTCCTACATGTCTTTTTTTCTCCAAGATGCCCATTCCCTTGATGGGAATGATTTCTATGACATGGTTTCCAGTCTCCCCCCCCCTTGTGGTCAGGCTCCATTGCTGGTGCCCACGAGTGGACATAAACCTCTAGATAGGGTCAACCGAGGCAAAGCCCTGAACACTCCAGTGCTATCAGCACTCCCTAAGAACTTGTTAGCTGCTTCTTTCTGGAGCCTGCAGTCACTAAAACTTCTCGGTCTGTTCACAAGGCCTAGGCAAGCTTCCCTATCCTGTGCATTTGGGCCAGGTTGGGTGGAAATTCAATTCTCTTGCTCATCCCTTACCGTGGACCAGAAGAGGAATTCTTAATGTTTTTTGTCATAGACCCCTTTAGCAATCAGGGGAAATCCATGGTCCCCTTCTAACAATTTTTAAATGCATAAAATAAAATATATAGGATTACAGAAGAAATAGATTATAGTGAAATATAATGATCAAAACATTAAAAACTCAACAGCAGCAAGTCCATGGACTGTAGGTTAAGAACCCCTAGAGCAGGGAGCTCCCTTAGGGCAGATCTTCCTCAGAGCAGATGCCTTCCTTAGCTCTTATTCCAGTTTTCATTTCATGTTTTGCACCCCTATAGTCAGATTCAGGGAAGGAGAATGGCCTTGTCTTCCCTGATACCACTCTAAGCCAGACACACCTGAAGCCGGTGAGAGGTGATCCCCTGGTGCCACCTGGTGCCAAGATGCCTGAGGCCTACAATAAGGCCACTATCACAAGCAGCAGAGGGGAGGGTGTGGGAAGGCAGGTTGGAACTTGAGTGTTTCAGATGATGGAGGGGCAGCCTGCCTGGGCCTGAAGAGCTGAGCTGGCAGGATTTCACAAAGCTGCGTTTACTTATGTTATCTTAAACATTAAGGAGGCCTTTGAGTATGAAATCCAGGTGTTTCTTCTCCCTGACACCTGCCTAGCCAATGTCAGAGCCACAGACACTGCCTAACAATTGGAAGGGACCTTAGAGTCCAGCTAATTCAGACTAGACCTGACGTATGAACCTCCTGTGACCATGGCTTTGATAAGAAGTCATCAACCTCTGCTTTAGGTCTCCCAGAGACAAAGAGCTTACAACTGCCCAAAGCTCTCTTCTTTTAAACAATTGGGGTTAAGGACTCGCCCAGAGTCACATAGCTAATAAGTGTCTGAGGCCAGATTTGAACTCAGGTCCTCCTAACTCTAGGACCAGTGCTCTATCTGCTGCACTATCTAGCTGCCCCTTCCCATTGCTTTCAGCCTTTTCTCCTGTTCTATCCACTTATCCTTCTGGGGCTTAGGGTCTCCATCTTCTTCCACATATTGGCCTTTCAAATACCTGAAGAGGCTATGATGCTCCCCTTAACCCTGATTTCCTCCCTGCTAAATCTCTCCAGCTCCTTCAAATGATCCTCCTGGGGCATAATTTCCAGTGCCCTTACTATCTGGTCATGCTCTTTTCCATCTAGTCAATGGTCTTCCTTAAATGTGATGCCAGAAGTGAGCCTAGTACGCCAGCAGTGGACTGACCCAGGGCAGAGGACAGCAGGGCTGTACACCAGGCTTTGATTAATTAATTAGTCTAAGTTAGTTTTAGGTTTTCTTTTAGCTATCAGATGACACTGCTGACTTGTACTGAGCTTCCAGTTCACTAAGGACCCCTCCCCCCACAATGCCCTTTCCCATTATATTGAAGACTAGTAGGAGACACTTACATTTGCAGGGTCCAATGTAATCCAGGTGGAGTTTGTGCCCCTTCTTGGTTCCCTCCAGGGTGCATTTGGTGGCAAAGAAGTGGCAGGAGGAGTCGAAAGTCTTGTTGTCATTGCTACAAACCTACAGGACAGAGAAGAGCTTGGACAACTGGATTTCCAAGCACTTTCTTTCCTCCTGTTTCATCTGGCCCTCATCACATGCCTGAACCAAATGAACAAGCATTATGTCCTCTCCATTTTACAGATGGGAGAGCTAAGGCCCAAGGACTTGTTTAATCACAGCTTCTTAGAGTTGGAAGTGACCTTGGAGAGAACCTAGGCCAACCTCTAATTGAAACACAATCCCATCTGCAACATCCAACAACCTATATTTTAACACATCCAAGGCTGGAGAATTTGTTCCCTCCCAGTGCAGTCCATTCCATTCTTGGACAGATGAACCTAAGGTTCTGCCCAAGGAAAAGGCAGAGCCTTGAATGTAGGGCTCCCAGTCCCAAGGCCTGGGACTTTTCCAGAAGATTCTGCTAGCCCTGAACCTTGATTTTGTCCCTGAACCACTTAGGGACCTACATTTTTATAACCATTTCCTGTATAAGTCCTGGCTTCTCAGCACACTTGATCCTGGTGAGGGAAGAAGCTGGTTCTAAACATAAATGGACTCTGCTAGAGGAAGATGACTATTCCAGCTACATCCTGACGCCACCCAGGGCTCTTTCTTGTCTCTGCTTTGCTAGAATACTACTTCTTGCCCTGGAGCTAAAAGGAACCATCTTCAGATTCTCCCCTGCTGCTACCAGGCAGTATGAATGTCTCCTTCCTTTCTGAGACAAAGGGTGGGGTTTCCAAAGGATTATACTTGGTGATAGAAGGAAAGAGGATGATATGCAAGAACCACCCAGAGAACAGCTAGCTGAGTGACAGAGCTCTGGGGTCTCTTCTAGGGAGCCTTTTGCTGGCTACATCACACTTAGCTCCTGTCCAAAGTTGGTTCCCTTACGGCCCCTCCTACCAACCTCTAGGGCATAGACATCGATGCCATGGGTATTTCGCTGAGGCTCTACCTACTTTAAAGAGTGACAACCTTCCCGCCCCTGGTGCTTAGGACAGATTCACATTTATCCACCCAGGGTAAGAAAAGGGATATTTATTTGACAAAGTCTTGATGATTCATTGAGACCAAACTCCCTAGCCTGGAATTCAATATCCTCCACAAACTGACTCCAAATGACCTTTCCAGCCTTACAGTACTCCTTCAGTACTCAGCACACACTAGGTGCCTGGCACATATTAGGCATTTGAGAAGTGGTTGTTGACCTGCGACAGATGGAGTGAATGGATACATGGGTGCTGAATGATTTGATAAGAGTCTAGCCCCTTCAGAGTTCTTCCTCATATTGAACCCAATCTGCCTCCTTGAAATTTCCACTTGCCAGTCCCCGCGGGGTCAGGGTCCTGTGTGATGCCCAGGCACAGAGAAGGATTTAGCAACTGAGCCCCAAGCTGCTGAGTTGTTTCAGTCATGTCTGACTCTTTGTGACCCCATTTGGGGTTTTCTTGGCAAAGATACTGAAGCGGTTTGCCATTTCCTCCCCTACCTCGTTTTACAGATGAGGCAACTGAGGCAAACAAGGTTAAGTGACTTGCCCAGGGTCACATGGATAATAAGTGTTTGAGGCTGGATTTGAACTCAGGAAGATGAGTCTTCTGGACTCCAGGTCCGGCACTTTATCCATTGTGCCACCTAGCTGCCCCAAGCTGTACCAGCAGAAAATCCAGGATGCTTTAAATCCCAGTCCCATTGTTTTCCCTCTTTCCCATCGTCCCTGGTCCCCTTACCTTTTCAAACTCTCCTACGGGGGCAGGGCAGCTGGTAGGGTCCTGGCACACGCACATGGGAGAGTTGTTCTCATCCAGCTCACAGATCTTGCCATGTTTGCAGTGGTGGTTTTGGCAGGGATCTGGAAAGGGGCAAGGATATCGTCAGGGCCTCTGGACATGCCCATGGTGCTGTTTGCCTGCCACCCACTGAATAAGTGCTTTGAGTTATTTACACTGAGCCATCTACGTTCCCTCACCCAGGTCTCCCTGGAACATTAGATCTGTGAAAGGGCTGGCAGGGGGTTGGGGCTAAGTCTGGGGCTGGGGTCAGGGCTCACATGGAACCAGGATTAGGGCTGTGTCTTAGAGTCTGGGTTGGGACTCAGTTCATGCCAGGGAAGCAGAGGAAGGAGGAGAATAAGGGAAGACTAAAAATAAATACGTTATGCGGCCCAAGCCTAAAGGTGGAACAGAGTAAGAACTCTGGGGGATTTCAGAGACAATGTCATTTCCTACTGTGAACTTTTCCTTCCTGCTCACTCACAGAACTGATGAGTGTTTCTGATTATAAATAGATCCTCCCAGGCCCCCGAGTGTCAGTGCTCATTCCCAGCGCCCTGTCTGTGGCGCCCCAGGGTCTCTAGCTCCCCAAGGACTTTTGTCACAATTTCCAATGGGAAAGCATTTCACAAGATGCTTGACCTCTCTCCATTCTCATCCCCCAGTCAAGGAAAGTTAAGGAGTTTTCCAGGGTCTCCCACTACTTACTTTCTGCTACAACCTCCTCAGTCTCCTCTGCAGGTTCATCAAACTCTCCAACCTCGACCTGGACAGGGTTGGCACCCACAGGCTCCTGGCAGGGAACAAGGACTCAGTCAACCATTGATCAGGACAGAGTCTGGGGTAAGCAGAGAGGGAGAGGAGAATAATGAAAGGGAGAAAAGAGGGAGAGGAGAGGGAGAAGAGAGAACAGGAGAAGGGGAAGAGAGAGAGAGAAAGAGAGGTAGGAGAAAGGGAAGGAAATAGGATGGGAAGAAGAGAAGAGGCATGGGGAAAAAAGGGGAGGGAAGGACAGAATACGAGAGAAGGGAAAGAAGGAATGGGAATAGGAGAAAGGTGAGGGAAAGAAGGAGAAAGATGGGGAAGGAAAAAGAAGCCTGGGAGACGAAAGCGAAGAAGAGAAAGAGAGCAACAGAAAAAGGAGGATAGTGAGGGAGTGGGAAGGAAGCAAGCAGGAGAAAACAGTATGTGTCAGAGGAGGAATGAGAATGGGGGAAGAAGAGAAATGGCTGGAAAGAAGAAAACTGGAAGTAGGGGAAAAATGGAAGAGAAAAGAGGAGAGGAAGAACCGTTGAAGTAGGTATAAAACCGGGGTGGGGAACCTGTGGCCTTGAGGTCACATGTGACCCTCTAGGTCCTCAAGGCCACATGTGGCCCTCTAGGTGCTCAAGTGCAGCCGTTTGACTAAATCCAAACTTCACAGAACAAATCCCCTTAATAAAAGGATTTGTTCCATAAATCTTGGACCCAGTCAAAAGGCCACACCCAAGGACCTAGAAGGCCATATGTGGCCTAGAGGCCACAGGTTCCCCACCCCAGTATAGAAGACTAGGAGACACCAAAAGTAAAGTTTAGAGCCAGCACATCATTAAGCCCAGCTCTTTCCAACTTCCCATCCTCTTTCCCCTAGTACAAGCACAGAGACCACCAAGAGTAGCCAGCAATACTCTTCCTCCTGCCAAGGTTGGCTGAGGGATGTGGCAGATACATGGGGACCTATGTGGTGTTATCATTTTCCCAATCATCAAAGAGCTGCTGACATGTCTAACCCATATCAAATTGCTTACCATCTCAGAGAGGAGGGAGGGGAAGAGAAAGGAGGGAGGGAAGTAGAGAATTTGGAACTCAAAATTTAAAAAAAACCAAAAGTTAAAAATTGTTTTTATATGTAATTGGGGTAAAAAAATTTTTTTAAAAGAATTGCTTGGCATCTTCTCTCAGGGAAGGGCCTGGGACTGATACTACATCATAGCAAGGTGAATGAAACCCAGCCTTCCTCAGGGATCTTGCAATCTAGTTTGGGAGCTTGTGCACATGTGAAAAAAAAAACCCAACTACCAGTCAGAATGTGCTAAATGCCCAGTGAGTGGAGAAGCCAATAAGTACTGAAGGTATCCAGAGAAGAGAGAGATCCCTATGTGCAGGGAGGTGGGGGAGGGATGGAGAAGAGGGGAGAGAGGTGAGACTTCCTGGAGTTGAGTTAGATTTAAATCAGGCCTGCACAACGTCTGGCCTGTGGCCACCTGCAGCACATCAAAGGATTTCTGGCAGTCCTTGAAAAATACAGAGTATGTTTTCCTCTACGTTTTTTGTAGGCTGCCTGAAATCCTTTGTCATGACGCAGGTTGTACAAACCTGGTTTAAATAGTCGGGGGAGGAAGGGAAGGATATGTCCTTCAAGGTAGAGGGTACCATGTTTAAGCAAAAAACCACACATGGTTTATTCAAAAAACAAAGAGAGGAGCGTTAGCAAGCAGTAGAGGAAGTGAAGGGGAGTGGACAGAGAGATAAGGCTGGAAAGATAGGGTGGGTCAGCTTGTGAAGGGCCTTGAATGCCAGGTTAAAGAGTCTGGACTTGATACCACTGGGAGAAGGCTAGGCACTGCAGGTTTCACCACTGCCTGTGATGAGTACCTATGTGTTGTGTGCTATATGTACAGCTATGTACCTGCATGTAGTACGTTTCTCTCTGCGTGAACAAGGGCACATGTCTCAACAACAGGAGAAAGGGCAGACATTTGGGCAACACCCCCTCTTCCTTCAAGAATAGAGCCCATAGTCAACCTGGATTCCCTCATGAGATAGTAGCCAGCCAGGAAAGGGGCTAAAGTCAGGCACCTGTGTGTACAACCAGGTAAATGAATCCATACCTCGGTCACCTCAGCAACCGGCTCCTCCACCACTTCGGCCTCATCAGGAAGCGCCTCCTGCTGCTGCTACAAGGGAAGGAAAATCAGGGAAACAGGGCCCATCAATGTTCAAGTTCATAATGGGAATCAGTCAGCTGGCCAACAACCCTTCCCAAGGAAATCTGATACTCAGCATGAATCAAGGGCTGGCATTTCAACTGGGGGATGGTAGACTCAATTCGACCTTAAGGACATTGGGTGGAGAAATCTCTGCCCTGGTCCAAGACCCAGATAGCCTAGGTACAGCTCAGGCTAGCCAAGTCTTCCCCCAAGGCTCCTTTGTAGTCCTTAGTCCTATCTAACCTTCTCCATACAACACCATGAATGTGTTGGGGAATGTCAAGAAGAGGATGCAGGGACGTTAATGATACTGAATCTTCCTCTGTCCCCTCCTACCTGACTGGGGAGAGGTAAGGCTCTAATGAGGAGTGTCTAGATGGTACAGTGGGTAGATTACTGGACTTGGAGTCAGGAAGATGTGAGTATGAATTCTGCTTTTTACACTTAACTAGCTGTGTGATCCTGGGCAAGCCAGTTAACCACTCTCTGCCTTACTTTCTCCAACTATGAAATGAAACTAATAACAGAATCTGCTTCCCAGGGTTGTTATAATGATCAAGCAATTTGCAAACTTTAAAAGTGATAAATAGATGAAAGCTACTAATGAGAGAATGGATGAAAAGGGGCTTTGGAAAGTTAAAAGCACTTTATAGATGTGTAGCATTCTTTAATGGGAATTTGTTCCTTTGTGGCATCCATATTTGTGGGAATGGGCATTTGAGTCTGACACGTCCTTCCTGGTAATTTGGCTTTGAGGGTGAAGATGATGAGGAGGAGGATATTATGACATGGTCATCTCTTGTTTAAAGGGGTGCTAAGTATTCCTGGCTCAAATTTGCCTAAAATTTGAGGATAGCCCATTGAAGGAGGACAAAAATGAAGGGTTGGATATCTGGCCTAGAAGGTCGTTTGGTTCTGGTTGGTCTACCTAGATCAGGGGTGGGGAACCTGTGGCCTCGAGGCCACATGTGTCCCTCTTGGTCCTCAAGTGCAGCCTTTTGGTTTGGATTCCATCAAAGGGCCACAGGTTCCCCACCCCTGACCTAGATTATGAGCTATTTCCAACTGCCAAGTGTATGACCAGAACCCCAGTCCCATGATTTCTTCTGTAGTAGTTGTAATAATTTTCATAATAAATGCTTTAAGGTTTACAAAGAGCTTTCTTTACAACTCAGCGAGGTAGTTAGTACAAGTATTGTTATCTTCAATTTACAGATAAGGAAACTAAGGTCCAAAGAAGGGAAGGGATGTGTCCAGGGGTGCATAGCTAGGGAAAGTCAGAGCCAGGACTGGGCCTCAGATGGTCTGCCTCCAAGTCCAGTGACGTTTCCAAATGGCCTCTCTTACACCTCACGCCCACTTCCCATTTGGCCTGTGAGCATCGCTCTCCTCCCCCTCACTCCTCATGGCTGATATCTGTAGTCTTGGGTCTGGGTTATGGAAAGGAAATCTGGTTAATCTGCCTTCCTCAGAAGAGGACCAGTGGGTGGGAAACAGAGTCCTTGGAGACCCACGTACAGATGGAGAATCATTCTCACACAAGCACGCCAGGAAAAATCAATCTCACAGAGGCCACTTGAGAATCCACCCCTTAGGAAATAAACAGTCAGCAGGCTGTTCCTTAGCTCCAGCTGCAGCCCCTGCTTTGGCAGGGCTCAGTCACACCAGGTGAGGGCATTCCTGCCATTAAACAGACTAGGAACCTTGGATCCAGGAAGGTTCAAGTGATTTACCTAAGGCAGGGGCTGGTTCTTAAGCAGGAACTTGTTTTAAAACTGTTTTACAACGTAATTGGTTTTCTTTCCAATCCTATGTATTCTATGCATTTAAAAAGATATTTCTGAGAGGGTTTCCATAGGCTTCACCAGCCCACCAAAGCAAACTATGACATAAAAAAGGTTAAGAACCCCTGGTGTAAGGGGACATGGATTACTAATGACAAAGCTGAGATTTATGTTCCCTTTCTCTAGGACTCCTCCCACTACATCTCAGAGACAGAGAGGGAGGGAAGGAGGAAGGGGAGTGGGGGGAGAGGGAGGGAGGGAGGGAGAAAGAGAGGGAGGGAGAGAGAGAGAGAGAGTCAGAAAGGCATAGGTTTAAATCTAGCCCCAGATACTATACTGGCCAAGTCACTTAAACGTTCTGTGCTTCAGTTTCCTCATCTGTAAAATGGGAAGGTTGGATTTTGTGGCCTCTGATCCCACAATCCTTCATGGTAAGGAGGTGGCCCGGGATTCTCCAAGACTGTACTCAATGGAGTACAAATTCTGGTAGGTTTTTATCAAGATAGAAAAGCTTCTAAGTGTGGGCTAAGTGAAAGGCTGTCTGTCATGAATTCTGAGTTCAGAGAGTGTCATCAATAGACTGGCCACAAGGTCATGAATGTTTGGGCCACAACAATTCTCAAAGTCTTCGAGGAGCTCCTACACTCAGTGGAAGGAGTACTCAGAATGACGGAATTGCAGCTCACTGGAGGGTGGAATATATTTCTAAGGTCATATGTATGGTGGATTTGGAGTCAAATCTGGGTTTAAAATCCTGGCTCTGCCACTTGCTACCTGTGTGGCCTTTGGCAACGCAACTAAAATCTTTGTGCCTCAGTTTCTTCATCTGTAAAATGAAAGCCGGACTGTGTATCTGGTACTAGATGGTGATGGGATCCTTCTCTGCAGGGATCTTATGGAAGGTGAGTAGAGATTGGAAGCCCTAAAGCCAGTGACAAAGAAAACAGTTACGTAGCTAAGGAGATGTAATACTTACGGGTGCTGCTAGTGCCCTGCCTGCCAGGCAAAGGACAAAGAAAATCCAAGCCCTCATGGTGCTAGCGACCCTGTGTGGGAGAAAGAAAACAAGAATTGAGTCAGTGGAAGACCCTGGGTTGTTGGCAGGGCGGGGTACCCCTCATTACTGAATCTCCATCCAGGGAGCACTCAACCTGCCCACTGCCCACCAATCACCACACACTGGGAGGAATCATCTAGGAGCTTTCAGAAGTTTTGGGAAATTCACTTTAACTCACTAATACTGTGTGGGGAATACAGGAAGGGTGGCGGCATCTACGGCATCTGAACTTGTCTCTAGCTTAGATTCTACAATTCGTTCTTCTCTCTCCTTCCCGTCTTCCTTCCCTCCCCCTCTTTCCTTTCATCTTCCTTCCTTTCTTTCTTCTTTTTCTTGTTTCTCCCTCCCTTGTCTCTCTGACTCCCTCACGATACAACCCCTGCACTTTTCCCCTTCTTACTGCCTTCCCCACATACAACTCAAAACTTCTTCCTACTGAGACTTCCTTTCTTGCCTAGGCATCCCTCTTATGTATCTCCTTACCTCTCTCGCACACATTCTCTTTACCCATTTCTTGAATGAACATGGTCTTCAGTTCTCCTACCCTCTCTCTCTCACACATATACTAGATTTCTCCTCCTTTGCACATGCTCATCCTACATGTCTCCATAACATGATTCATTCTTTCCCCTTCACACACACTCTAAAATTTCCCCATCTCTTTTCTTACTTTCTTCTCTACACAAACAATCCCTGTAGTATTGCCCTTAACTGCCCCACCCCCATCTCTTCTCACATATGTCTGTCTTCTTTGACAATACGCAGTATATTCTCCCCCTCGCTCCTGTCTCAGGGTCTGTCTCTTTTCCACACCCCTTACCACACACACACACACACATACACACACACACACACACCCCCAACCCAAGATGATGGCCTGTACTAAATCCTGGGTTGGCCAATCTCTTCCCAGGAGGTTGTGTTAATAAGAGAAAATGAGATCCAGACCCCAAAACGATGAACGCTGGGTTCCTGAAAAACAACTCAACCTTTCGTAAGGAGGGAAAAAATGTTCTTGAACTTCCACAGAGACCCTGCCATGTGGCACATCATGCCTGAATTTAATTTTCTTTTTATCCCCCCACCTCCCAGAAAAAATGAAGCAACTCTTTCCATTTGAGACCTAGAATGTCCTTGGCCCCCATGATAATTCTGAGAGCTCACGTTATGTGTCACTTTAGGGTTCTGACAAAGCGCGTTCCTCCTAACCATGTAAAGACTATTCTCTGGAACCTTGGGTTCTAGGCTACTACACATCTTCTTGGGCTTTCTGATCACAGAACCTAGCAGAATGAGGGAGATCACAGTCATCTCAGAATATAAACAGTGAGATATTAATTAGCTCTTCATAACTCACTTTTCTTATAGTCTTTTATGATTTTTATGGTGATCCCATGAGGGAATTAAGAGTATTATCCCCATCTTACAGAGGCAAAAACTGAGTCCCAGAGAAGTATCTTATAGAATTTAGAGCAGGAAAGGACCTTAGAAATCACATGGTCCAAATTCCAGGGGCATATAAACTTTTTGAGGGTAGGAACTGCATCATGACTTATCCCCAGCACCCAGCACAGTGCCTTGTATACAGTAGGTATTTAATAAATACTTGTTGAATGAATCAATTTTATGGATAAGGATATTGAGGCCCAGAGATGTGAAGTGACTTCTCTAAGCTATTAAGTATGTCATATCCCTATTAAATTGAAGAAGCAGGATTTGAACCCACGTCTTGTGACTCTAGGGCTGGTGTTCTTTACACCACACTGTGCTGCTTCCTAGCATCACACAGTTGGTGTCAGAACAGGGACTCAAACCCAGGGCTTGTCACTAACTTGTGTTGCCTTTACAGTCTCTGTGTTCATGACCTGCCACGTCTTCCACTCTTGCACATGTATTTAAGATCTGGGAGACACCATTGTCTGGGCCCTGATGACTTGGGATTTCTGGAACCTCTTTTCCCCCTCACACAGATCAGGGCTTGTCTAATCAGGATTCAAGATGGAAAACTTCCCTTCCTCCTGCTAGTCAGCATGTGGCTTTACGCAAATGAACCAGTGAAACTCTATCAATGAAAGGGTTGTCTGAGTTTGTTTGAAGGCAATCAGAAGCCAGACTTGCAGCTGGAAAATATCATCCCTGTGCCTCCAGGAGAGGCAATTGTGTCATCAGGACAGATCCCAGCCTGGACTGGAAATTTACCGTACTGCTTTGAATAAGGGCCACCACTGGACAGAGGCTGCGTGTCTAAAATGAGATCTCTTTGAAAGGAAAAAGAAATAAATAAATAGATGGTTATGCACTGAAAAATAACAGATTATAGGTGGCAGCCAGAAGTAGGAGGTGGAATTGGGAGGAAGTACCAGTAATAGGTTACAGGTCTGGGAGTTGGATAGAGTAAATATTTCCTGAGTCTGTTTCTGGGCAGAGGTCCTGTGTACCTCTCAGGCCACTGAAAGGGTTTATCTGTCAGCCAACAGGTTCTGTCTCAATATCTTCCTGCTCTCCTATCTGGATGGTAGCCCTTCCTCTCTCCCCAATGTGGCCAGAAGAGAAGGGCATTCAAGGCTATATACTGGCTTCAAGGCAGAATCCTGGTCAGTATTGAAGTACATGAGGACTTGATTTAGGGCTGAGACCTGAACAAGCAGGTTTATTTGCCACCTCCCCCCGAAGAAGGAGTGCTCAGATCTGGGAAAGGATGGCTGGGGGTATGACTAGGAGCCCCTCAAGTCAGGAAAATCTGGGGGAATGGCCAGGATTACAGAGAGCCAAGCTACTATACTACCCCTTTCCTGTGGAAGTAAAGTTTTGAATCTTGGGTGCTGAATTAGATCATTGGCCCCATCTCTAAGAAACAAATAAAAATGGTTAAAAGAGAGAAACAATGTGGAATAGTATGAAACATGATAGGCTTGGAGTTGGAAGACCTGAAGCCTGCTTCTGACACTGTATGACCTTGGACCAATCCCTTCCTCTCTCTGGACAGAAGATCCCTCTAACTATAAAAGAGGTGTCTTTGGGACATCACCTAAGGTAGCCATCAAAATTCCCTGGTGGGTTGGGTGAGGTGTTTTTGTATCTTGTTATGGCCTAAATGTTGATCTCTGTCCACTTATAGAAAGGTACACAGTTCTGCAAATGGTCCAACGGTCCTTGCCCAAAAATAGAGAACTATGAAAGGACCTTTCAAAACCAACCAAAGTGTCAATATACGCAGAAGGCAGTCTGCACCAATGCAAATGTTAACTCACTTCTGCTGCAGGCCAAGGAGAATAAACAAAGCAAGGGATGGTGAGAGAGAAGCTTATGAAACAAGCTGTCCTTGTAGGACAAGAAAGCTTTGAGAAGTTATCTGTGTCAGTGCCCTTTCCATCAACTGGGACCAGAGAGCAAAGCTAACTTCTTGTTTCACAGAGTATTTTCCTATGTGCATAGCTACAACCCCTTTCTCTTCCTTCTCTCCTCCCTGGAAGACTCTGCAGGATGCTTAGGTAACCCTCATGAGAAAGCTCCAGAAAGGCCCAGGTGTCCTCCCAGACTCCTGTGACAGCCCAGAGGGAGAGTGGGGGCCGAATGGTAATGACGGTGCCTCTAGAGTCTGAATACAGGGGGCAAAGACTCACACATCTCTCCCCACTAGGGTGTAACCTGCTAAGTCCAATAGGCACACCCAGGGCATTTTAGTTGCCCTTAAAATAGATGGTCTACATTTCTGGACATGTCTAAAGTGGGAAATTTGTTGTGCATATTTGTTAAAAGTTGTTTTTCTTCTCTTTTTTTCCTAATAAGAGAGAAAAGATTGAGGTGGGAGAGTGAGAAAATAAATTCTTGTTAACTGAAATTTTTTTTAAAGATAGATGGTCAAATCTGACCTATCAGTTGCGCCCAAGCTTATTAAATAATCCCTCTCATATTTTTAAAGCCCTTTATACTTTCCAACATATATATCTTCATCATCTCATTTGTTCCTCAAATTCTGTGAGGAAAGCAATTTTTACTCTTTCTACTTTACAGATATGGAAATGAATGCCCAGAAAGGGGAAATCACTTTGTAGGGGTTATATGGTTACATTAAAACTAGAAATAGAACCTAGGCATTGAGCTTCCCAGTACAACCGGATGCTGCCTTTACGCTCCCAGTTCTCTCACAGACAAGAACCCATCACAGAACTTCCAAACTGGAAGAGACCTTGGAGGCAACCAGTCCAACCTGTACCTGAACAGGAATCCTCACTTTAGCATCCTTGATAGGGATCAACCTTTTGTTTAAATAGCTCCGGTGATGGGAAACTCGCTACTTTGAAAGGAATACTATTCCACTTTTGGATAGGTCTAATTATTAGAAAGCTTTTCCTAATATGGAGTTGAAATATGCTTCCCTGAAACCCTTACCCTACTGGTCCCAGTTCTGCCTTTTGGGGCCAAGAAAAACAAGCCTAATCCCTCTTCCCCATGACAGTCCTTCAGATATCTGAAGATAAGAATCATCTCTGTGTTCTCTCTTCGAGGTTACACATCCTCTCTCTCTCTCATGCCCGAGCTGAACATTTCTTCAAGGGCAGAGAACAGTACCGCTGTGGGACCTGGTAATGTTAGATGTGGACCTATGTTGTGGTCCCATCTCTGTCACTGATTTATCATGTGACCTTGTACAAACCATTCCTCCTTTCTGGGTCTCTGTTCTCCACCTACTGGTCTAAGATCCTTACGAGAAGGGACTTCATAAGTTTTGTCATCGTATCCCTTGGCTGAAATAGCACTTTGAACATAATAGATGCTCAATAAGAGCTCAGTGAATTGGACTAAACTGAACTGAACTGAGGAGCTTGACAGAGGGTAGAAACTGATGGAAGGGAGGCATACGCTGACACACCACTGCCAGGCATTTCCCTTGGCGTGGTGGCAGCAGAAAGCAGACAGTCCTCAAAGCCAGAACCCCCACTCTCTTCCTGTCATGTTCTGAACACCAAGTCCCTTCCTCTGGCTTTGTTTGTTCTAGAAGCTTCTGAAAGACCTTCCTTACTTCCAACAACACTGGAAAGTGAGATCACTCAATCTTCTCAGGACTGGCCTTAGGGATGGAAAAGAGTGGCTAAACTGGTTGGACCTTTCTACTCTTCCACTTCCCCCCTTCATAAGTAAGGAGCGGCTCTTCCCCAGATGCTTGGATAGGACATGGACCAGCTCCTGGGAGAAAGGAGAAGGGGAGGACTGGTTATCTGTCTGGTCCTCAGCACCAAGACAGAAAGAAGAAACTGTTCCTCTGGCTATGAAGGAGGTTATGGAGGCAAGGGTCTGGGCTCCTTAGCCAAGGTCAAGTCTGCAGGCTCCAGTCATGTGGTTTGGAGGGAGACTATGGAAATTCAAATAGTTCTACCCAATAAACAAACTTTACCCCACAGAAATGGGAAAATAAATCTGGAGGGTCAACACCACCACTAAAAAAATATCAGGCCCTGCAGAAAGACCACCACTAGTCTCTTTCATTATGGGTACCATTAGGACATTGAGTCAGCTTTGCCAGGCCCCACAGGTTGTCCTATCGTAAACTGGCCCTGCAGAGTCCTTATAGACTTGTGTCTAAGGCAGTAGGGTGCCTTAAAGAATCCCAAATTGGAATCAGGGAATCTTAGCTTGACCTACCCCCACTTGGCTACAAAACTTTAGGCAAACCAGTTCCCTTCACTGGGCCCCAATATCCCCATCTGTCAAATAGAAGAGAACCTGCCCTACTAGGGTTACTATGAGACAAGAGATATGAGAGCTTCAATCAGTATGAAAGAGACATAATTGAGTATAGATCAGTCAGAAACCCTTGGAAAGACCCTAGCCTATTCTGACATATTGGGGGACAATCTGTTATAATTTGGGCTGGGGGGAGTATGCTATTTCTGGGAAGCAAGTAGATTTTGCATCTACCCCTAGAAAAATGAGGTTCAGTGCCTCTTGTTGGCATTACAAAGATGGTTGGGCCATCCTTGTTGTGACTTGACTTGGGTTTGGGCCAGCCATCTTGGCAGAACCATTTCATAGCTGGGCTTCTCTACAGGGGCAGAACTTCTCTCAGGGAAATCAAGAGACTAGATAGAAGCAAGTGACCCTGAAACTCAGGAACAGTGGCTCTTGGGAAGCAGAGGGCCAGCTTCCCTGATGGAAGATGGAGCTCAAGCACAGAACTGAAGCTGGTTACATAAGCCTCCCCCTTCAGATGCCCCATTAGTAATGGGGGAACAGAATAGACAGGCACAGGGGAGGGGCCGATAATTACTCTCTGGCTCCTCCTGGAGGCCAGACTCAGGACAACAGCCTAGACAAAAAAGAGCCTAGGATTCATAGGATTTGGGGTTGGAAAGAGACCTTAAAGATCATCTAGTCCGGCCCCAACGTTTTACAAAGGAGAAAACCGAGGGGTTAAAGAGTATTTGAAACAGGTCCTCTGCCTTCCCACTGACTCTTCCGGGCTACAGGACCATTCCTAGGTCCTTGTTTTCCAAGCCCTTCTGCTGCCTTCTTGCTCCTGTCCCCCAGCCCTCACCTCTTATACCACTTAGTGAGCTCTCTTCTTCTACTCGGTCAAAAAACAAAATAGTTCCCAATAACATGTGAATTTGGGTGGCTTACTCCTTCTAAAGGAACTATAGGGATTTTAGGCAGGCTAGGCATGGGGAGATATGTTAGGCAGTAATGCATTTGGGGACCTCTTAATGATAACAAGTCCTAGTTCTATAGCACTTAAAGCTTTACAAAGCGATTTCCCCACAACGACAGAAAAGGAAACTGAAGCTCAGAGAAGTCGCGAGGTGCCCAAGGCCACGCAGAACAGGTATTAAACGCTAGAGCCTTGACCCCAAATCCAGCGCTCTTTGCACCATGCCAGGTGGCCAGAAGTAATATCAGCCTCAGAGTCCTATATGAGGAATCAGGAAACCCAGGTCCTAGTTCCAGCTCTACCATTAACATATTGTATGACCTGGGTCAAGTCACTTCTGCTCTTTGAGTCTATGTCCTTCTTTGCAAAAAGAGGGCCTGGATTAGATTGAGCTGGAAGGTCCTTTCCAGATCTAAAACTATTGCTTAGAAAAATCTACCAAATGTTTATTTTCCAAATAAGCCTTTTATGTGTGTCCCAGGACAGAGCTGAATGTAAATGGGGAGGGGAAGGCTAAGGAGTGGAAAAACAGCAGCCTTGGGTCAACAGCCAAAGTCACCAGAAAACCTAGGGCCTAAGAAGAGCATTTAACACTATTCCCCACCCTCACTCCCCCCAAGTGAGACTGGGAGGGGACCTCCAAGAGTTCAGACCTGGACCTTTGGATTATTCTGAGAAGAAAGATCCCAAAGATGGATCTAGCTTGCCAGAGCCAATGGGGAGGCTACTATGGATGAGACGCCCCTAAATAGGCTGGCTCCAGCCCCAGCTTCAGCAAGACCACAACACAAGCAAACAGCACTTGATGGGTTTGTTTCTTTCCATCCCTGAACCAAGCCAGAGTCTCCACTAGGGCTCTCCTGGTCGCCAGGTTGTTTGTACAGAAAAGGGGACCAAGCTCAGTCCCAGATATTGACATCTGTAACTGAACGGGGAGGTGAGGCATGGAGTTGGTTTCCTGTCCAGCCTGCCTCCCCTTAGGGAGTTGAGAACACTGTTTTTCTAACTAATTTCAGTTAGTTCATAGCTTGACTGGGGGCAGGAGTTTGGTGGCCCTTCTAAGCCGTCTGTTATACAGTGAAGTTCCTTCATTCTCTCCTTCCAACTTCTTCTGTGTTTCAAAAGAAAAGATTGGGTATTAAGAGACAAGAGGGGTATGGTGGAAAAGATCACTATATGTAGAGTAGGGGGATTGGGGTTCAAATCCTGGCTCTGCTACTTACTACCTATGTGATTTCTGGCAAGTTACCTTTTCTCTTTGAGCCTCAGTTTCTTCATCTGTAAAATGATCAGGTTGGATTAAGTTCCTTCTGGCTCTAAATCTGTGATCCTCGCTAACTCTATGATGCTCACTGTCCTCCCAAAGTCATGAGATCCAGGAATGCATCTACTACTTAAGAAGCTGCATGCTCCTGGACAAAGCATGTCCCCATCCTGGGCCTCAACTCTACCACTACCTTCCTCGTGGGCTTGTGGATATGAGGATCAAATGAAATAGTGTTAAATGACAGCCTTTATGATTATTGTCATTAATGTCCTTCAGATGACCAAGAGGACAGTTTACATGAGGAATACTGTGAAAACCTATGGGAATGATTCCCCCAGAAGGCAAATGCCCCAAATAACTGGAGAATGGGTACTTATACTTTTTTCGGGAGAGTAAAGAAAGTGGCAGGCCAGACATCATGGAGGGTGTGACTGGGCTGGAACTCAGGAAACTTGGGTTCCAGCCTGACACTGACCTGTGATGTAGCCCTGCACAAGTCCCTTACATGCCCTAGGCCTCAGTCTCCCCTCTTGTTTTCCCATTCCAGTAGAATGTGTCTGGAGTGCAAGGACTGTTTTTCATTTTGTCTTTTTGTTGTTTAGTTGTTTTCAGTCATTTCTCGCTCTTTGTGGCCCCATTTGGAGTTTTCTTGGCAGAGATACTGGAGTGGTTTGCCATTTCCTTCTTTGGCTCATTTTACAGATGAGGAAACTGAGGCAAACAGGGTTAAGTGACTTGCCCAGGGTCACACAGCTAGTGAGTGTCTGAGGCCAGAGTTAAACTCAGGAAGATGAGTCTTCCTGACTTTGTCTTTACATCTTATATAAAGCCTTCAATGTGGTTGGTGATTTCATAAAGGGATGTTGGATAGATGAATGGATGAAGGGATTAGACTAGATAATCTCTAAGGTTGCTTCCAGCTCTGATACTCCATGTTCAGACATTCTGTCTGTCCATTCCAGCCCTAATATTGTATGTTCAGTGTTCCAAGGTCTCTTCTAGCTCTAATAGCCCATGTTCTAAAGCCCATGCCCACTCTGATATTCTATATCCTAAGAACCCTGCCAGTTCTAATATTTTATGACCTCTGTGACTTAAGCAAATAGCTTGTTAAGTGTAAAAACCTGCCCATCCTGCTCCAAGGAGCTCCTTCAAAAATATATAGCTACAAAATGTACACATCAACCCACACACTCCCCTTGTCTCAATGGGGTGTGCTTGCTAAGGGAGGACCATGCTTTCCTGTCCTGCAATCACGGCTCCCTCTAATTCTAGTGTGCTTGGGGCCTGAAATACCACAAAGTGGTTCTTTTTATGGCCCCACTAAAGCAAGGGCCGCAAGAAACTTTCTGGGGAAAAGAACAGTTGAGCCAAAGAGTAAGTCTCTGGGTATGCCCTGCTGAGAATTCTAGAGGGGCTTTAAGCAGGGATGGGGCTCAGCCTCTGGCCACGGGGAGAAAGCCCAAGGAGGAAAGAGGCTCTATGACTGGAGAAAAGAAAAACACCTAGGCTCTTACTTGCCCTCTTTATTTGGGATCTATTTTCTACTGAATGATATGTTAGTGTGTGATCTCCAAGTTTTTGTTTCTATGGTTCATTTCTGTATGCATGGGTGTCTGTATATGCATATATATGCATCTGTACGTATTTGGTCGTTGCTGTGTCTTATGTCTTTGAGTCGTCTTTATGCTTAGATATGCATGTATCTAAGACTCTTCCAAAGAGATTCTCAGACCTTCCTTTATTCTGTTTCCCAACTCCTGTTTATCCAGAGTTTATTCAGGACAGGCAAACAGTTCCCAATGGGAGAAGTGCTCCCTCTCACAAATAAAGCATTTAACTACCAGGCTCCTTATTCATATCCAGAGCCGCCCATGTTTAATGTAAACCAGCTCTCCCTAACAAAGTGGGTACATGGTACTTGGGGACTAGGGTGGAAGAATTGAGGCAGAGAAAGAGAAGGGCCTGGAGGGGCAACTTGGGCCCACATCTGGAGGCTAGCCAGAGGAACAAGCCACAGAGAGCTTTGGGATGTTCTGGAAAAGAAGGGGGAGGCCCTCACAAAGTGTTCCCAACCTCCGCTTCCCTGGGAGGTCTGCCTCACACCTCCCTTAGACCAAGAGACCCTGAAAAAAGGTTACCATGGCAACATACATTCCTCTGAGCCTGAGTCATGGCGAGGAGAGATTTTTCAGTGGGTGGAAAAAGTTTCAAAAGTAGATTCCCTCACCCTTTGGTGGCCTCCCCCCAACCACACGCAACTCCCCCCTCCCCTCCAACCTCCCAGCCTCTGTCGATGTGGCAGACAATGGCGGTGGTTAACTCTTTCCCCCATGAATGTTCACTTCCACCCCAAACTCCTTGGCCCTCTAGCGGTCCCTCCCTCCCTCCTCTTTTAGGAGAAGGAACAATTGGCATGGCCTTTACTCAGATACTCCCAATACTGAGAAAAACCAGCTCCAGAATCTGGCACCATTCCCTCCAAGGGCACCAGGTGGGAAAAGAGAATCCCTTCCACTGCCCGTACCATTGCCCTAGGGCAGTGTTTCTGGGAGCAACAGGTTTGTGTTTCACCAGTTCCCTCTGGCCAGTGAAATCACAGATGCGGTTTACATAAGGATAATAATAACATTTCATATTTCCTTACAGTTTACCAAAGGGCTTTCCTCACCACAGTCCTGGGAGGCTGATCCCGTAAAGCTTCATCTCTTCATCTTGAAGGTACGGAAATTGAGGCTCACAGAGGGGAACTGACTTACCCAGCGTCATATGGAATCAGAACCAAGGTTCAAACCCAAGTCTCCTGGCTCCCTGGCCAAAGAGCTTTACATTACAACGCCTTTCCCTTACCCCAAGCCCACATTTTGTCCTGAGTCTCCTTCAGGAATAAACCACAGCTAAGAGGAGGCAGGTATTTGGACCCAAAAGGAACTTAAAAGGTGATGGTGTAGGGTTTTACTGGGCAGAGCAAACCTGAGAAACACCCCCGTTCAGGGCCAACCCTTAGAACCAAGTGCTCACTGAAGTCAAAGTAGCCAAGTCCGTCCTTGGCAACTTCCTTCCCCTTAGGAGCCCCTTCTAGACACTGTGCTCCCCTCCCCCTCCTCATTCTGCACACTCTTCTGCAAGTGAAAAGCTCTTTCAGGCCTTGGGGTTAGTGATTTAACGTGTTACCTGGGTTGGGGGTGGGGGAGAAGGGGAGCAACAGCATTTGAAGAGAAGGAAGGACCCGGCTGGTGGCCAATATTTAACCCAGAGGAATGGATCTAATAGTGGACCTCCAGGCAGTGAGAGCTTTCTAAGTATGTATGTATCTGTAGCTGCATGTATCCATATATTTGTGGGTGTATATGCATATATACATTTGCATATATGCATATATATTTTGGTGGGGTGTCTTCTCGGAGCCCTTCCAATCACACACCACCTACATTTCCTCATTTGCCAAAAACCCCTTCTTTTCTGAAATTGAACGGCTGACAGAAACCTCCCCCTACACGGTTTCTCTCTTATGGAACAGGCAGCTGAACCAGTTCAGAGCATCAGCTCTTGATGCCTCTGCACATTTGTATAGAGAGATAATTCACAGCAAAAGGGAGAGTGTATGGTACCCAGCTCGTCACTCATTCGCTCCATGACTCAGCTAGGTCCCTTCCTCTATGAACCTCAGTTTCCAAACCCAAAATATGAGGAAGATGGACCGGCTCCCTCAAAAGTCTACTCTCTGATCAATGATTCTACAATTTATAGGGCAGGGGCAAGGGAGGTGACGGCCTTCCACCAAAAA
This sequence comes from Phalanger gymnotis, assembly GCA_028646595.1. Lineage (NCBI taxonomy): Eukaryota > Metazoa > Chordata > Mammalia > Diprotodontia > Phalangeridae > Phalanger > Phalanger gymnotis. The sequence goes on from CM053625.1 coordinate 41,613,255, forward strand.
AAAAATGGGAGAATGCCCCAAATTGTAAAGTTGGAGAATGAGACTTTCTGACACCCCCAGCTCCCAACTTCTTAAAAGCAAACTGGTATGGATGAGTGGGTGGGGAAAGGAGTACTTCGTGTGTGGATCTGAGGGCTGAAATTCACCAGGCAGATTTCCTACCCCGCCAAAGTCGCCGATGTGAAAAAAGGAGTACAGAGTGCAGAAGGTTCATGGTGCACCCAGTCTCCCCAAAAAGTGAAGGGTGCACGCATCCAGCGGGAGAAGGTGTGTGAGTTGGAAAGTGCTGCCTATACCCTGAGTAGGAAGCATAAATTCAGTAATGAGAAGTTCCCACAGATAAAGGAAGAAATGGGGAGGGGGGGCATACCTCAGTGACTGGGCAGCAAGCAGTGGAGTCAGCAGAGAGCTTCGGGCAGTCTGAAGGTCTGGAGGAATCTGGAGGGTTTAGAAGCAAGCAACAGGAAACCACTTGCAGCACTGGGCTGGGTCTCTCTTACTCCCTCCTCCTCTCTCCCGCTCCCCCTCCCCCTCCCCAAATCTGTCTCTGTCTCTCAATTCTTCTCTCTCTGTGGTGGGCTGTCCTAACTAGTCTCCCCCAACTCCGCCCTCTCTCCCTCCCTTCCTCCCTGATCTATTCTGAGCCAGCTGGACTCAAAGCAAAGTTAGACAAAATGAAGGCCACAGCAATGGGAAATGGGGGGCGGGGGGCACTGTGGCTTTTTGGGGCAGTTTCTACAGGCCAAGTAGATGACTGCCTATATATGGTGGTATTATCAGATTACCTAAGGAGGACCCCAGTAGCATCTCAGGCCCCAAAGTATCACTTCAAGATAGGCAGTACCCCTCCCTATAAATTATAACTAAATTCCTCAAGTCTTCAGGAATCCCCTATTAAATTGCAAACATCCCTAGGCAGAAGGAGGAGTCAGAAAATCTGCACTGCCGTCCTAGGTCTGACATTAACTTGATATGTGGCACTGGGCAAGTCACCGCCTTTTTCTGGGCCTCCGTTTATTTATCTGTGTAACGAAGGGGTTGGATTGGGTGCTTTCTAAGGTCTTTTGCACAGCTCTGACGTCTGTGATTCAGCTATTGTCTGGGGGCAGGGATAGGACTCTGTCTGTGGCTTGGATTAAAGGTTCATTCTGAGACTGGAGTCAGGGTTCAGTCTAGGACCAGGGTTTGTCTTTCTATGGCTAGGATTAAGGTTTGATGTGCTCCTGTGGGACAGAGTGGGTTCCCTACTTGAAGCTAATGAGGCCCTCCAGGAAGACATCATTTTCACTCTCACTCAAACTGTCCAATCAGTTGCAAGTCTTGTGGCTTCTACCTACATACCCCTCACATCCTTTCCCTTCTCCTCACACAGCCACCAAGATCCTTGTCACCTTAGCTGGACTATTGGTCTCACTGTCTCAAGTCTCTCCCCTCTCTGTCCACCCTCCACACAGCTGCCAAAGTGATTTCCCTAATGAATAGGTTTGACCGTATCACACCCCTGCTCAATAAACTCCAATGGTTCCCTTTTACCTCTAGGATCAAATGAAAATTCCTCTGGCTTCTAAAACCCTTCAGAATTTGGTTCTAATATAAATATATAAGCTTATTATATACTAACATCTTATTACTTTTGTACTGGCTGTTTCTCTCCTGCCAGGAACATACTCCTTCTTTACCTCTGCCTATTAGATCTCTGATTTTCTTGAAAGGTCAATGCAAGCACCACCTTCTACATAAGGCTCTTCCTTATTCCCTCAGCTACAAGTATCTTCTTCCCAAAATTATCTCATACTTATGTATTTATTTTGTATACACTTAAACAAAGTGACCTAAATGTCACTTTTGGGACACCCTGTTTATGTATATGTTGTCTCTTCTGACAGAATGGAAGCTCCTTGAGGGCAGGGATAGTTTCTTTTTTTTGTCTTTGTATCCCCAGCACTTGGCATAGTGCCTGGCACACTGCTATTTGTCCTTTGCTCTTGAAGAAGACCATGACATCATAGTAAAAAATTTTTTTAAAATATTGTCAACTGAATCTGGTGGTCATTTGATTTGAGTGGTATATTGCAGTGAGGACTCTCTGTCCAGTAAAATGAGTACTTAGTATGTTTGCACTTAATGTCTTTCATTCTAGAGCACAGGTTAGCAAACTTGGGAGGGCTCTTAGGATGTATAACATATATTCCAGGCTGGCCAGTCCTAGAAGGGACCTCAGGTCTTACCCAGTCCAACCTCCTTACTAACGTGGCAATAGCTTTCTACATTGTTCCTTACAATGTTCATATAGCTCGTTTGATCACCTGTAGGGATGGGGGAGTTCACTACCTCTCAGTTGAATCCACTCCATTGTTAGAACGTTCTGTCAGGAAGTTCTCTAAAGTATAATAATCTGGCGTCTAGTCTTGGCTCTACAAGGACCAGAGCTGTCACTAATAAGGTGTGTGGTCTTGGGCTGGTCACTCATCCTTTCTGAGAATCCCAGTTTTCTTGTCTATACAATGAGAGAATCTAGTTCATTGATCTCTGAGCTCCCTTCTAGCCCTCATCTTGAGTCTCTATGGGTCCTAGGTGTGTCTTCCTTAGGATGTCCATACTTATGTGCCTGCCTAAAACAAATATATTGTGCTTTTAGAACTACTCGCTGAGACCAGGGCTCCAGGATAGTGGGAAATGGGAGGGGGCAGGAGAGGGGGCACATGGGATCAGAGAGGGTCTGAGCATTCTCAAATTACCCAGCCCTTCCCATGATGCAGCATCTTTATCCCTGCCAGCACTCACAAAGACCTCATTGTTCATGGGGCCACTTTATCCATTGCTCTTAAAGGGGCAGGCGGCCAGCACCAAAATGAAGCAGGTGAAGTTTGACTTTGGTACCTTTCTTTACAATAGTAGCTCACATTTCTATACTGCTCAGTGGTTAGAAAACATTTTACTTCCATTATCTTTTTAGATCCCTCAAAAGAAGCCTTGGAAGTGGGCAGGGCAGGGATTATTGTCCTTATGTTAAAGAGGAAGTAGCTGAAGCCAGAGACATGAAGTTCTTTGTTTAAAGTCACACAACTAGGAAGAAGTGGAATCCAAGTAACCAAAGTGTGATGCTTTTTCTAGTGCTATAGGAGAATACCTCCCCATATCACCTCCTCCATAGCCCTCGCCAACCACCCCCTCAAGTGCTCAGGAGGTCTCCACTCCCCAGAAGATCCCACTGACGACCAGTCTCTTGTGTCCTGCTTCCATCAAGAGTTCACCCTCCTGTGCCCCACTCCCCCAGCCTCCCTTGCTCACCACTAAATCACTAATGAGGTCAGTGTGTAATCCCTTTGGGTGACACACTCGCATTTCCACAGGGGCTTTCTAGAATGACTGTAATGGTAGGAATTCTGAGTGGCAGGGAGAGCCCCACCACTGCACATGAAATCGGGGGACCTTTCTGTCTTCCCCCTAGTCGACTTCTTTTAAATGTGGTATCTCCCCCAAGTAGAGTGTGAAATTCCTGAGGGCAGGGACTGTCTAGCTTTTTTCTATTTGTATTTCTAGTGTTTGGCACATAGGAAGAGCTTAATGATTTTTCATTCATTCATTCAAGCCATTTTGCATAGGCCCCGGATTCAGCCGTGTGAAGCTTACTCCCGATCAAAGCTGGCCTCCCCAGTATGTTTGGTCTTTAGCCAGAAATGAGTTTCTAGGTCTCTGATACATTACTATCAGAGTGATTTTCCCTTATCCAGGCCTCAGTTTCCCCATTTTTAAAATGGGAATAACAATCATCCCTGCCGTACTGGGGCTGTCGTGAGGATCAAATGAATGTAGTAGAAAGAAGAACAGGGATCAAATTTTGGCTCTTTTACTGATGACCCAAGCAAAGTCACTATCCTTAGTCTGTGGACCTTACTTTCCTCCCCCGTACAAAGAAGGAGGCTCCTCTAAGGCCCCTTCCAGCTCTGAGAGTCTATGATTCTAGGCTCTAAACCCAGGCTCTTGGATGTCTCTTAGAATACTTTCCTCCACCAGACTTCCCTCATCTTGGCCTGGGTTGAACAAACTCTGGGGTGGATTGGCTTTGCCTCCTCCCTCAGCCCCCTAAGTCTCAATTATCGCAGCTGTTGGTCCTCATCCTATGAACGGACACTAATTTTTTTTTCCAGAAACTCCACACATCTGGAAAAATTTTTCTAAACCAAAGGGGAGTTGCAGAGGGAGAGAAACTTAAAACCCAGTCCTGACAACGTGGCAGCTCTTACGTGTTCCCTGATGTGGCCTGAAAGCCAAACATCTTTCCAGAGCATAGCAGCTGGGAGCTGGGTGATTACTGCCACCACTACCATCAACGTGGCAGCCTCCACTGGTGACTCAGCAGGCATGACACGGAAGGAAATTAGCAGCATTTGAAGGGGTCCTCTCTTCGGGGCTGGGGTCTGGTGGATGAACTACCTCTCAGAGTGGCCCTTGAGAGTGAAACACACCAGCTTTTCCTTTCCCTCATCATCTTCTTTGTCTCCTTCCCTCCCCCCATCTTCCTGCTGGGGAAAGAAAACAGACCTGTCTGAAACAGGGCTGGCCCCTTGCAAGACCAAGAAGGGAAGAACGATTCTCTTCAGTGCCTTCGGACTCCCTTTTCAGGCTTTCTCCAATCTTTGGCATCTCTTTCTCTCTGAGACAAAAGTCTACAGTTTCCTATTCACAAAACGTAGAATGTCAGAACTAAAAGGGACTTCTAAGAATGGAATGTCAGAGCCAGAAAAAACCTCAGAGCACAGGTTAAACCTGCGAGGGGTCTCAGCACATAGATGCTAGTGAAAGGGACTTTGAGATGACGCAACCAGTCTCATTTAAAAGAAGAGGAAGAGTGGACTCAGAGAGAAGCAACATGCTCACTGTCAGTCACTATGAAATTGCAAGTGTCCAGGTGAGGAGGCGAGGGAGAGTTTTTCTTTGAAGTGGCCCATGAGAGGAGTGATCAGTTCATAAAGTAGGCTGAAGGACACTGCTAGTAGGGAAGCCTTCAAATGGCGCAGTGGAGGGAGCTGGACAACTATCTGCATTTCTATACCCTGGGAATCCCAGTAAACCGCTGGACTAGGTTATGAGGTGCCATCAGCCATCAGTGACATCTTCCAGCCAATGGGCTTCTGTCTATCAGCACTGTGTGAAGAGTTGCAGCCAAAGTCCTGGGTCTGGCACCCTTCTCCCTCATTTCCCCCTTTCTGGGCCCCCATTCTGGTGACTCTCATTAGCTGCCGGACCACAGACAAGTCACTTCATCCTGATAAGCGGGATTCCTCATCTGCGGGTTGTTGTTAGGAAGATGCTGTGTTAACCGCTATAGAAGCAGTCATTATTATCACCAGCAACTAAAGTCTTACTGCAGACTATGACAGCTAGTGGAAATGGAGGCCCGGCGCATGAAACACAGGATAGGCACCAGAATCGGGGCCCTGAGAGGAGAAGATGAAGGAGAAGAGCGCCAAAAATGAGCTTCACTGCTTTCACAAACGGCCCTGGAGATCTCAGCCCAGCAGCTGGAATTCATCCGTTTTAGGAGCCTTTCTGACCCACTGTTGCCCTGACCCACAGAGTAGTAAATCTCCCTTTTCTAACTGCTCAGCTGCTGCAGGAGGGACCTGCTGTGATTATATACTCTTTTCTGGGCTCGGTAAGATGCAGCAGACCAGTTAGGAACTTGTAGGCCTCCTCTTCCCTTCTGTTTTCTCCTGTCCACCATTTCTTCTTTCCTCTCTTCTTTTCCAGCCTCTCCTCTCTCCATTCTCCCTCTTCTACATTTCTCTTCTCCTCTTGTAACCTTCCCCCCTCTCTTTCCCCTTTCTTTTTATTCTTCCTCAACCAACTCTCACTTTTTTTTATATATAGAGTCTCCCCATCTTGCCCAGGATGGAAGTGTAGTGGTCACTCATCCCCCAGCCCACTGTTGATCGGTCAGGGACAGTTAACCTGTTCCCTTTTATGACTGGGTTGGTTGGCCCCTCCTTAGGCAGACCGGTGACCTCCCACTCCTAGGGAGGGGGGGGTCACTATATTGATGCTGGACTCAGTGTGGACACGCAATAGCCTGCTGCAGAACTCCCCAGTTTAAGTGATCCACCAGCTCCAGTCTCACTAGTAAGAGGAACCACAAGCCTGGGACACCACACCCAGTCTATCACATTTCTTGGAGCAGCTGTTCCAAGCCTCCTCAAGCACCCTACCCCACCCCCTTCTCCCTCCCTCTCAACAGAGGGCCTCACCTACTTTACTGAGAATATTTCAGCTGTGACCTCCCTTTTCTCTCTTACTCTAGACCTCAAAACTCTTCTATAATGTTCTCTCCCCTCCACCCCCTTCCCTCTCCCTTTGCTCTAGTTTCCAGAAAGAATTGGCCTTTCTCCTAGTCAAGGCAACTCCTTTACTTGTGTCCTTGATCTCATTCTCTCAGGGATCATTCTCTTCTCTCCCAAACTCACACATACACACACACACTTTCTCTTACCTCTTATCCCTCTCTCATCTGTCTTCTTCTTATCTCTCATCCCTCGCTCATGTTTATTTCTTGTCCCTCTCTCTTTTCTCTCTCATCTGTCTCTCTCTCTCTTATTTATCTTTCTCTTATCTCATCCTTCTCTCTCTCGTGTCTATCTATGTTTCTGTCCAGCATTTCCCCCACAAATATGCCCAGGTCTCCCCCCCTTCCATAAACCTTCATTTAATCCTGTCACACCCAGAACGTACTGTATCATTCTAATACCTTCTCTTTTTCACAGCAAAACTCCTAGAAAAATACTGGCTACATTTGCTGACTCTATTTCTTCACTTCCCACTCAGATCTGAATCCCTTACAACACGGCTTCCAACTCTACCCCTCAAATGAAACTGCTTTCTCTAAGGCACTAATAAATCCAGTGGCCTTTCTTGGCCTTCATCCTACTGGACCTCAGTGGCTTTTGACAATCCTAACCACCCTCTTCTTTGGGACTTTCTCCTTAACTTCTCTGACATGCTCTCTCCTGGGTCTTGTATCACTTTGACCGCTCCTCAGTCATTTTTGCTGGAATATCATTGACGCCCTCCCCGCTAAATGTGGGGGTCCTTTGAGGCTGTGTCAGGGGTCTTGCTCTCTTTTCTTCTCTTTATTCTTCTTTTTCAGCTCTCTTGCTTGGTGATGTCATCAACTCCCATGGGTTCAACCATCCTTTTGCAAATGAGCCCCAAATCTACATATCCAATTTGAATCTCTTTCCTAAGTTCTAGTCCCTACCTCAATCACCAACTATTTGGTTGGACCTCTCAATATAGATGTCCCATTGACACTGAATACTCAGCACAGGATCATTGATTTAAGAGCTGAAAGGGACTTTGGAGATCATCTAGTACAACCACAGATAAGAAAATTGCAACCCAGAGAGGTTATGTGTCTTACTCAAATCACACAGGTAGTAAGTAAAAGAGCCGGGATGAGAAACTAGACCTTCTGACTACCCAACAGTCAAGCAACAAGCATTTATCAAGTGCCTACCACTCATCATCTTCCTCCCCAAACAACCCCTTCTCCCAATGTCCTTGTTTCTACCATCCTTCCAGTTACCCAGGTATACAAACTCTCTTCCCTTTCTCTCACCTCTGACATCAAATCAGTTGCAAAGTCTTGTCAATTTGATCCTTACAACATCTCTTACATTCACTCCCTTTTCTTCATTCACACAACTGCCACCCTAGTTCAAAGGCCCTCATCACCTCTCACCTGGCCTATAGTAATAATCCTTTGATTGGCCCCCTCTGCAATCCACCTTCCACACAGCTACCAAAGTCAGCTACCTAAGGCACAGATGTGACCACAGCACTCCCTCATCAAAAATCTTCAGTGGCTCCCTACTGCCTCTAGTTCACATTATTCACTCCCCGCCCTGGCTACAGCCCTACACAGTCTGACTCTCACCTACCTTTCCAACTGTATTTCCCATCATCCCCCTTCATGCACTCAATGTTCCAGCCCAACTGGATGATTAAGTGTTCCCCAAACTCCACATTCCATCTCCTGTCTCTAAGCCCTCCCAGAGTCTCTCCCTCACGCCTGGAATTCATTACCTCTTCACATTTGCCTCACATTCTCCATCTTCTTTCAAGACTCAGCTGGGGAGCCACATATACACAAAGCCTTCCTCATCTGCTAGGACTCCTTCCCTACTGAAGTTACCTTGTTATCTCCATGTTGCAGTAAAATGTAAGCTGCTTAAGGTTAGAGACTGTTTCATTTTGTCCTAGCCCCTGTATCTGGTACAATACACTGCAGGCAGTAGGTGCTTAATAAATATCTGTCGAATTGAACTGAATTTTCTCTTTCTCTCTTCTCCCTTCTGGATGGAACAAAGAAAAGTATTGGAGGAAGGCCAGTCAGGGCAAGAACGAGGAGGGCTGCGCTATCTGAAGAGCTGGCAGGAGTGGGAGCGTCAGGGGAAGTTCTGTGTGAGGGTGGGCTAAGGAGGTCTGTAAGCACGCTGGTAGTCCTGGCGGAACTGAAGGGACTAAGGGTGCAGGCCGTGCTAAAGCCGTGGGTGGATCAGTGAGCTGGCTGGTAAAGACAGACTGAGAAGGGGCTGGCTTGAGGAGAGGCTGTGCACCGGACAGAAGACGGCTCTGGGGTCAGAGGGGCAATGTTCCAATCCCACCTCTCTTAGTTATAACCTAGGGCATCCTGGGCAATGACCGCAGGTTAATCATCTGTGAAATGAGGCGGTAAGAGAAGGAGAGGTTCCTTTAGCTCTGGACCTATAAAGGGGTGAGGGGAAGCAAAGCCGTAGAAGATGGAATCTAGGTGATAAATGTGCTCCTGGGCTATATGAGCCACACGGAAAAGCAGAAGTCATGAGAATCTGGGGTTGTTTGGGGGTCAGATGGAGCAGAATTAAGAAAGGTGGGTCTGCAGTGGGATGGGCGAGAAACATAGAGGGGCCTGTTAGCTGTAGCCTGTGGCAGGTGTGGCAAAATAAAGGCACCCAGAGTGGCAGAAACAGTTGTGGCCTGAGAGTCAGGGGACCTGGGTTATACACCCAGCTGGGTCGCTGATTCATTTTGTGTCCTTGGGCAAATCCTTTCTTAGTTCCCTCTTCTAAAGCGGTGGGGAGGTGGAGGACTGAATAATCTCTACAAGTCCTTCCAGTAATACATCTGACTCTTTCCTCCTTCACAGGTAGTTCTGTTAGCTCCAAGAGACTTGATTCTGAGAAGAGACGATTGAAGCTGTTCCCTAAGCCCACTCCCACCTCTCTGAATTCCTTTCTTCAGCTGTTGAGAATCTGAGATCTCTCCTCCCTGCCTTCTGGATGAATCACTTTTGTCTCAAAGCCCAGTGCAGGGGTCCCCTCTTATTCGATCTCCCTCCTTCATTTTCCCTGGGATGGTTCAGGACAGCTGGGGCTCTCCTACCTCTGCCCCGCTTTCCTTTTCTTCTCCCCACCCCAACTCCCAACTACTCAAATTGGCCACGTCTCAGCTCCATCTGAAGCAGTCTCATTTTCCTGAATCAGACATTTTTGTGGGATGAAATCACCCCCGGCTAAACCAGCTAAAGCCTGGATCTTGCTGTATCAGGCCCTCCCCCGTCCCTCCCTGCTTCTGCCACGTCTCCTACACCCCTGGCTCATCTCAGCTAAGCATCCAGGTCTTTATGTGTTTTCCTATTTTTTTTTTTGAAGACTAATTGAGATAGAAAAGAACTGAAGATGGAGGGCATAGGGAAGTAAAGACAGAGAGAAGAGGGAAAGAGAGAGAAATAGGTAGATTGTGAAACATAGTAAGACAGACAGGGGAGTATAGAAAACTTGAGGGTAGGGGCAAGGGGAGTCTGATTAGACTCTGACGACCTGGAAAAGTCAGGAAAGCTTCAGATGTCAGCGAAGGGAGGGAGAAGCTTCCTAAGGCCTCTTAGCCATGTCTGACATTTCTAAACCCTCTGTCCACATTCCACTGGAGGAGGCAGGCTTCTCCCTAGAGTCTATTAACTTAACTGACACTGGTGGCTAGGGAGACCTGGTATTTAGGGGTCCTCTTGGGCAGTGAACTTTTGGAAAGCCAAGGTTTATCCCCTAAATTGGTTCCATTTGACCCTCCCAAGAACCAATAGGTACTAAAAGCAGAGGTTTTTGACCAGGGATCTGTGAACTCTTTTTTCTTTGATAACTGTATTTCAATATAATTGGTTTTTTTTAGTAACTATGTATCTTATTTTATGCATTTAAAAACAGTATTTCTCTGAGAAGGGGTATAAAGGCTGCCAAAGGGGTCCAGGACACAGAAAAGGTTAAGAATCCTTACTAAAGAGCCACTCCTCTTTCCACTGAGCCCTGAGCAGATTCTGGCTCCAGCTAAATCTAGGACCCACAGTCTTGAAGCTACTCCTAGAATCACTGAGGGTCTGTGTTGGATTGGCATTCGACATATAGGAAAATAGCTAATAATCATTATAGCTAGCACTTATATAGCACTTTAAAGTTTGCAAAGAGCTTTACAAATACCTCATTTTATTGCAACAACAAACTTGAGAAATAAGTAGCATTGTTATGTCTATTTTACAGATGAGAAAACTGAGGCAGAGAGAGGTTAAATGACTAGCCTACAGCTTGCACACAGCCAGTAAGTGTCTGTGACCAGATCTGAATTCACGTCTTCTGAACTCTAAATCTAATGCTCTACACATTGGACCATAGAACATCAGAGCTAGCAGGGACCTCAGAGCCAGCTGGAAGGGGCCTTTGGCACACCAAACAATATGACCTTTGAACAAAAGTGCAAATGAGAAAGCAGAGAAGGATAATATTAGAACAGGAAGAGACCTTGGTGATCCTGTTGTTCAACAGCTTCATTTTATGGAGGATGAAAATGAGACTGAGAGAGGCGAAGTGACTTTCCCAAGGTCGCACGGTCATGAGCAAAGCCAAGACTAGAACGCCAGTCTTCTGGTTTCCAGTGACAGCTCTCTTTCTACTAAATCACACTGCTTCTCTCTAAGACACTTATGTGTTGTGTTTTCCGATTGAAGAGTGAAAGGCATAAGGTTTACAAGTTCTTAGGAGATAGTTTTCATTTCAACAGCTGTCTTGATCCAGCTGGTCTAGAGAAGATCAAGGAGAGGCCCATGTCTTGGGGGGAGGCTAGACTTGGAGATCTTCCTAATCATCCAAGGGGCAAAGGATGACCAAGATTATTTATTTTCTCAAGTGGCCAATGTTTATCCTTATCAAAGTATAGGATCCATCAACTCGACATTTTCTTTCTCTACGCAAGACTCTGTTGGAGATACACAGATGAATGCACCTGTGAGGTGGGAAACACTAAATGACATTCATATAGCACCTTCCAAAAAGTGTGTAAGGCTATTCCCTCACAACAACCCTGTGTGGTGAACAGCGTAATTATTATTAATATTACCCCCACTGTACAAAGGAGGAGACTGAGGCTCAGAAAGCAATTAAATGAGGGGCTCGAGGTCACACAGTTAGTGAAAGTGCTGGAGTCAGGATGTAAACCTGACTCTTCTCCTTGTCTAGTGGCTTTTCTGCTACACCGCTTGGGAATTAGACAGTTGCTGCCACCCTTAAGAAGCTAAGACTCTAGTTAATAAAGCAAGACTGAAAGATAAATAAAACAGTACAATATAGAGCAAAATGAGTATCCTTGGTTTCCAGAGGGAGGATTCCTGTAGGCTGGAGTGACTGGGAGGTAGAGGGATGGGGCGGCTTCTTGGAGCATGCAGGTTTAGAGTTGATCCTTGAAGTATGCCTAAATCTGGCTAAGCAACCCTATTCTACTTCCTTATTAGGACTCTTCTCCCCCACCCCCAGTGTTGACCACTTCTTTTCACTTGCCTGTCATTTGGGTCTTAGCGCCAAAGTGGGAGATGGGAAGGAGTTTGCACCTGTTCAGAAAGGGAGGAGCTAATTAAAATCACCAATCACCATATGCAGCCTGGACTGGTCTTGGAGAAAGAGATCCCTCTGAAGAACCAGCCTCCACAGTTCCTTAAAGCAAGGACCAGGATGCTCAAAAGGGTCAGAGAGGTAGGGGTGGGGGAATGCAAAGGAGACCAGAGAAACGAACGCCTGAACAGCTATTTGTTGGTAGTGGTGGCAGCAGACCACAGGTCAGAATTGAGCACTAGAATCCAATTCCTCCTTTTCCAGACAAGGAAACTGAGCCCTGAAGAGAGGAAGTTACTTGCTCACAGTCAGTAGCAGAGGTGGTTTTGAACCCAGGACCCCTGACTCCAAATCCAGTACTTTCCCTACATTGTCCTACCCCCTCAATTCTAAATTCTCTTCCTGTCTTGACATTCTGTGCCAAGGGCCTTTCCAACTCTAATGTACTATGTCTTATGTTCCAATGTTTCTTTCGCTCCAACATTTCATGTTCTAAGGTCCCTCCTTCTAGCTCTAATGTTCTAGGTAAAGGTTTGTTCTATGATCTGCCTACTGCACAGCTTCAGAGGGGTTTCTGTCTTGCCTAATTTACTTATTCCGAGGATGAGGTTCACTACTCAGATGCCTCTTTTCATTCGTCTCAGTCTCAGCTTGGCCTAAATTCAACCACGGGCTCTGCCCATACAGAGTCCGACCCCTGAATCGTTCTTGATGGAGACTGGTTAAGTAGAACCGCAGGTAGCTAACTAACCGGGGATATTAACTGCCTAAGAGGACCCAAAGTTTAGATCTGGAGGGCAGAGAGTGAAGAAAGAAACAAGCCTAGGGTGGCTCAAAGACCTACCCTGATCCCTCACCAGACACACCCTGTCCTTTCCCCAAGGCGATGGCAGCACTTAGTCCCAACCTGCCCCTCTCCTAGGCCTCATCTCTGAGTTAGAGGCACAATCACAAAATCCTCCAATGTTACAGTTGGAAGGGGCCTTAGAAATCTAGTCCAATTATGGGTGTGGCGTGTTACAAACACTGCCAGACTCCCTCTTGATGTGCTGGCTGGTCTTCCAAACTGCTTTTTTTCTTTCCTTTTTATTCTTTGTTAAAAAGGAAGGCTTGGAGGGGGATGGGTGGTAAAGAATGGGGGAGGGATATATTTAGGAAAGAGAAAAGAAAGAGGAAGGATAGAAGGAAGGAGGAAAGAACAAGAAAGAAAGAGAAAGGGGGAAAGAAAGGAAAGAAGAGGGAGGGAAGGAAAGAAGGAAGAAAGAAAGGAAGGATGGAGGGAGACAGAAAGGGAAGGAAGGAAAGAAGGAAAGAGAAAAAACCAAGGTTCATCTTTAGGCTCTGCTATTTACTACTTGTGTGACAGTTGTAAGATGGAGACAATATTTACAGTACCTAGTGTGGAATATTTTATACCATTTTATATAATTTTTGTAATTTCAATCAAGGGCCAGGGCCTGAATTAATGATCAGCTGGACCTGGGCTTCTTTGTTCTCTCAAGTTTGCTCAGAGAATATCTTTTCTCTGTCAACAAGGTCAGATTCGGCTGACCTAAGAACATTCTTTCCCCTGTTAACCATTAAGGCATGAGACCCTAATCCTGAGAGACTACCTCGATTAATATTCTACGGGTATATACTTCAACTGACCCTTGTCACCACTCTTATCTTATTGTATTTACAAAATCTGTTCCATTAAGGAAAATCCTCTTCTTGTATCATGGTTAAACATACATGGGGATCATAAAAGTGAGGTAACATAGGCTTGTTGAGTCCGCTAAAAATAATGTATGTAAGTTTTCTCATTCCTTTGTTCAGCAGCCAGAGCTTATGCTCTGACTCCTTGTATATACAAGTAAGCTAGCTTACCTATGCTTTAAGGGAAAATAATAAACAACATGGATTTTTCTATCACCTAGCTTGTTTGCCTCCTTCAACCAAACTTTCAGGTTTAACACTAGTTTATAGTGTTATATGTAAGGATCATATGACAGAAGGTGGGTCGAGTATTTGGTAAACCTTGAAGTCTATCTTGCTGTCAATTATGAAGATATCAATTGATTGATTGATCAATGTATCTGTCTAAACATATAGGGCAGCTAGATGGCCCAGTGGACAGAGCACTGGCCCTGGAGTCAGGTGGACCTGAGTTCAAATCTGAACTTAGACACTTATTAGCTGTGACCTTGGGCAAGTCACTTAACCCTACTGCCTCCCAATAAATAAATGTTAAAACAAATAAAAACATTTGTACTGTGATTTCCTAGACATGCTTTTTAAACTTGAAAGCACCTAGCAGAGGACATAGCCCAAATGCAGGCCCACTTACTGAAGGGCTCAAGACTAAAGCTTTATTTTCTTTACATCTCCACTGTCCCCTGGGGTAAGTGAGTGCCTCGTGTATGAGGAAGCCAACCTTGACCACCGCGGTCTTCCTATTTCTGAGGTCCTATGGCCCAAAAGGTCTGAGCCACCCAATCAAAGGTCTGATTAAATAATTTTTAAAAGTGTTCTTCAGTTGTACAATGTGTGAGTTGATCTAGTCAACAAAATGGGCAGTTTCTTAGAGAAAAGGCCTAGAGACTGTATGGAAAGGGGCCTGGGTCTGTCATTGACACATGTGACCTTGGGCAGACGGAATAACCTCTGCGGGCCTTAATTTCCCCACCAGGAAAATGAAGGGGTTAATATATCACCTAGAGGATGATGTCACTGAAAGGAGTCAGTAAGTCAATAAATATTTATTAAGTGCCTGCTACTATATGCCAGATACTGTCCTTGGTGCCTGGGAAGCTCACGATTTAATGGAGTAAAACAACCAAAGCCAGGTTCCGGGTGGCAGGAGACTGAGGCCTAGTGACTTGCTCCCACAGTGTGGATCTAAGCTCTTCAGCAGCCCTACCAAATTCTTTTACATTTCAGGGAGATTATGATGGTGATAGATTATTGTGTATGTCTTAAATATGGTGTTAGGGCTCACTAACGAGTCTTTTGTATTTTAAGCATTTCTTTTTGTGGTAGAGGAAATAAATAACTGCCTTGTGAGGGGTGATGAGGTGGGAGAATGAAGGGTTGGAACTAAATGATGTTTAGGGGCCTATGTTTTAACAGTCTAGTTATAGGTTCCTTTACCATTCTACTTTAACCATCTACAATTCCATGAGAGTACACAGGTAACTCACTGCTGAATGCCTGGGACCATACCTGGAAATCAGCCCACCCCGGAGCTACCTGGTGCATGTGGGTGCCAGGAGCCCATGTCCAGGGTCACTTTCCTCCCACAGAGGAGGCCCAAGACTTCTCCCACCCCTGTGTAGGCCCAAGGAGGGCTTCTCCCCAGGGGCTTGGCATGACCTACAGCAGGGAGAATTGTGCTCATTGTGCCTCCTGAGTCAGCAAGGTCCCAGCCAAACTGCCTGAAAAGCTCTCTGTCCATCAGTTGTGTTTTCTCTTAGCGTAGGTTTTCCCTAGGGGAGTATAGATTCCTCCAGTATTCCCAAACTCTGAGCTCTCAGTAGGGGTGGCCATATTGAAATGATCCAAAGAGGAGGGCAGAGTTAGGTCTAGAGACAGCCTGTCTCCCTCTACCTACCCCCTCCTGGCACAGGGAAACTATAATCAGCTGCCCCATTCCATGGGACCCTGGACACAGCTGCAGCTCACATTCTCACTGACCTGTCCCCTGGGCAAAAGGGCTATGGAAACAAAGAGGCTGTTTGCCAAGAACATAAAGCTCTCCAGGGGAAGACTACAAGTGGCTATTCTTGGGATGGAGCCTCAGAGTCAAGGTTGTTACTATTTTCTTGCTCTGTCTTCAGACAGCCTAATCCATGGACTCATAAGGCTGATGTGGCACAATTTCACATGATTTCAGTCAATTTCATATCAAAATGGACCTTTATTCCAGACCCCCTTGTTTTACATGTGGGAAGAACTGAGCTGCAGAGGACAAATGTCTTGCCCAATTGGAATCCCAAAGACTTGACTTCTAGTTCCTTTCCATTGCACACAACTTCCTAAAATATCCTGCTCTACAAGGGTTGTGCCTTACACATAAAGATACATTCACATAGGAAAGATAACAGGAAAGACATACAGACACTGCTCAGGTCTGTGAGGTAGATGCCATGGCATAATGAAAACAGAACTAAAGGCTCATCTTCAGCATCATAAGAGATCTGAAATCTGGATTTGAATCTCAGCTCTTCTCATTACCAGAGTGACCTTACCTATGATACAACCTCTCTCAGCTTCAAGTTTCTTCCTTTCTTTAAACAAGTATGTCGAGCTGGATATCTCTGAATTTTAAATCCTCTATGGAAATGTAACTACAGTGGGGTGAACAGCTCAGAGTTGTAAAACAGAGAGAGGTATGTGTTATCCATTAGCAGCACTTCTTCAGCCTGCTGTCCCCAAGCCTTAGTCCTCCACCCACCCCCATATGGGTCCCAACTCCCACTCTCCCTTGCCTGGGTCCCTGGGAGGTTGAGAGAAGTCACTGTAGCTGGGTCTTCTTCTACTAGCATACCCTCTCTGCTTCCTCCCGGGGTTTCAGGAATCCATATTCACTGGTTGAGCCAAAGGGTACAGGCTGAGTTTCCTCTCTATACGTAAAGTGCAAGAAACTGGGAGAGATCATGGGCTCTCATGAAAGCTACTGGTGGTACAACGGTGAAAGCTAGGATGTCTGAGGTGTGACCACAAAACCTTCCCAGATCCCACATGAGCTCCTCCTTTGCCCCAGCCCAACTGGTCTCCTTTTAGCTACCTCTCCAGCATCTGACTGAGCTGCCTTTTCTTTCGTGGTATTCATGTATTCTTTACCTTATTTTCTGGGGCCTTGCTCTCAGACGAGTGGGATCATAGGATCACAGGTCATAAGATCATAAGATTATGGTCTGAGAGATGAAAGGGACCTTAGAAGTCATCTCATCTAACCTTTTTATTTTACAATTGAAGAAGTGAGGCCCACAGAGATTAAGTGACTTACTACCAATGGACAAATGGGTAGTAAGTTGTAGAGTCCTCCAACTCCTAAATCCTGCATTTTTTATGCTGTATAACTCTTCAGATGATAAAATGGTGCTGGTTTAAAATACTATTTCCTAATACCTAAGGTACCTACATTTTTAATGGAAGAACTCTAGGCACGAGAAATGCTTTTAAGTCCCAACATAATGAAGCTCTAATGGTGAAATTCTAGGTAAGAGATTATATGTGTGCATGTATATGTAATGTATATATATGCATATATGGAATATTACATATAAAATATATCACATATATCTTTTCTGTCAGCAAGTGGAGGAAGGTTTGATGGGAGGGAGGAAAGGGACATATTTTTCTACAGAAATGTCTGGGCTGCACTTAGAACTTTAGGACAAAGAACATAAAAGGTTGGATCATTTGGTCCAATCCCCTTGGGGGGATTTCAGGCTGAGAAAATCTGCTAAATAGGCACCAATGTCTCCCCAAAGGTGAAAAAGGGATTCAAGGGAGCCTGAGTGAGATGTAAAGGTTACCTTAAACATAGAAGTGAATGGAAAAACCTGTGGCTAACATTACAATAGGGAAGGATACCAGAAAGGCTTAGGGGAGGAGCAGGGAGTCAGGATTTGCTGCTGGTTAAGGCCTAGCAAGAATAACCTATTTCATGTGTTTTATTCAACACTCTTTTTTTCTATGTACTTTCATATTCGTTGCCTCATTTGATCCGCACTACAGAGCCAGGAAAACTTTCTCTCTTGGATGTAGAAACTGAGGTTAAATAACCTGTTAGATGTCTACTGCTAGTAAGTGGCAGTCAAGCCTAGAATCGAGCAAATATTTATAAATTATTATTAAATTTTTAATAAATTTAAATTTAACTTAGATTAATAATTAAAATTATTACTAATCATTGAGCACCTTCTGTGTGTTCTAGGCATTGCAGAGACAAAGAGAAAAGCACAGCAGTCTCTGCTGTCCATTACTTTCCAAGCCAGCCTATCAGTTTCCTGCCTTTTGGTGCAGGGCTGTTTTCCACCCCATTGCTTCTGTTCTACAGAACATCCACACCAAATGGTCCTTACCCTGTTTGAGCTTCTGTCCTTTAAGAATGAATCTTGGGTCTTTCATTCATGTCTCAGACTTCCCATCTGTAAAATGGGCATATACTATAACACTCTCAGCCCATAGGCAGGCTCATTAAGTCAGAAATCCTATATGACAATTGCCTCTTGGAGAAAGGAATTTAGTTTGGTGTAATAATGCTTAATATCTAGCATAGCTGTGGTTCTGTCTTACTATTTTGTGTGCCTCCATTTCCTACTCTGTAAAATGGGAGAATTAGTTGCTCTCTAAGGCCTTTTCCAGCTCTAACATTCTCTGTTCTTTGTTTTGAGGTCCCTTCTAGATCTAACAGTCTACATTTCTCTCTTGTATAGAAATAAAGATTTATTTTGCATAAGTGAGGAATAATGGGATGCTACCTTCACCAAATGGTCAACAAGCCTTTTTCTGCCTTAGGGGCTGAGAAAAATGTTGAGATTAAACTCAAAGATACCTCACCTCGGAGTTTCCCACACAGCTGACCACTGAAAATACCTCAAGCCACAGAGGAAGGAAAGAAAAGACAATCAACAGCAGTAGGTTACTGTCTACTTACAGGATTAGTGGGATTGTGAGAAGTCCTCCCCACCCTCTCCAAGTGATGGGTGGAATGCCAACATTCCATTTTATCCCTTTAACTCAAAGCCTAGTACCTAGTACCAGACATCTTACTCTGAATGATTTTTAGATACTGTCTGAGGATGTATCCAAAAAGGATTATTATTACACTATTACAGCATTTATATGTTGTACTTTAAGATTTACAAAGCAGTTTACAAACATTATCTTATTTTATTCTCACAACCCTGGAAAGCGGGTGGTATTATTATCACCATTTTACATATGAGGAGATGGGCAGAAGTCAGTAGGTGTTTGGGGCAAGATTTGTACTTAGGTCTTCCCTTCTTCAGGCGCAGCGCTTGGTCCACAGAGCCACCCAGTTGTCTTGGGAACTGAAGGTTATTGAAGGAAAAAGAAAGACAAAATGGGGAGTTCTGAAGACCTGAGAGGCAGCCTAGTACCGCTGAAGAACAAAGAGAGATTAAGAAACCTAGGTGAGTCTCCACTCTGTAAAATGAATGTTGAGCCTTTAAATATCTGGTTGAACCTCTTCATCTGACAGAACTAGAACGGGTTCCAGGTATCATTAAGTTCAACACCTTCATTTTAAATATAGGGAAACTGATGCCCAGTCACAAAAGGAGTTAGTGGAAGGACCTTATCTTTCACGAAGATCTGCATTTTAACTGGGGACAATCACAGAACCGTAGGGTTTGTGGGTTGGAATGAATCTTAGAGATCACCTCAACCGTTAACCTTGGGCCTGTAAACTTAAAATACGAACCCATACATTTCTGATAACTGTATTGCAATAGAAGCAGTTTTCTGTGTAAGCGATCCTATGTATCTGAAACATTATTCTGTGATGGTTTTACTAGCTTGCCAAAAGGGTCCATGAAATGGAAAAAAGAACCATAATCTAAACCAATGACTTTCATTATACTGATGAGGAAACTGGGCCCAATATAATAAATAACAGAGCAAGGATTCTAACCCAGATCTTTCCACTCCATATCTAGCTTTCTTTCCCCATACTGCACTACCACCTAATCCAAAGACTAAGGTTCTAGTGACAAGAATCCCAGACACTGTGAAGAGTGGGAGGCTTTAGTTAAGACTTCCCAGAGCCCCTCAAGACCAAACTGCCTATGCAAGAGTCCAGCCACAGAGACGGGCACAAAGTAAGCACTCGGTAAACTTGTTGACTGAGAGCCTAGGTGGCCAGGGAAACATCCAACATGGTCCTAGCCTGGGAAGGGAGATCTCAACTAGGCCCCAAAGGCTGGCAGTGAGTTTGCTGTGCAAAAGGTATTCAAGCCAGCCAGCTACCTCCTTGCATTTATTTGGAGTTGCTTTTCTTTCCTCCCCATCTGCTTTCAAAAAACAGCTGAATGGCTTCAGTCTTTAGACCTATTCCTGGCCAATACCTCCCCCACCCACACACCTCCCCCCTTCACTCACACTGAAGCCAAATGGTGGAAAGACGGAGAATAGAGCCATGGGGACCAGCTGTTTCACTCCCACTCCAGCCCCTGACTGTTCTGACCCTTTCCTCTTCAATGATTCGGAAGGGGGAAGGGAGTGGTTGATTTGGGCCAACTGGGGTTTAGACTCACCAATCTCCCCACTCCTATCCCAATCACACTAAAAAAATCACGTGGGTCCCCAGGTGGCATGGTGAGCGGAATATTGGCCTGGGTCAGAAGACTTAGGTGCTAATGAGTTGGACACTAGCCTCTGTGTGGCTCTGTGCAAATCATTTCCCACTTCTCAATGTTCTCCTCTAGAAAATGAAGTGGGGCTACGCTGATGGGACTACATGAGTGTTAACATTCTGTTCCATTCTACAGTGGGGAAGAGAAAGGGGTGTCGCCTAAATCTTTGTGCCTAAAATTAAAACTGTTTTGCTCAACAGTCCTAGCTCTGTAATGTTCAGAGCAATTGGACAGGTCAGGGATTGCTATCCTTACTTTACAGATGAGGTCAAAAGAGGGGGTGTGACTTGCCCAAAGCGACAGCTACTAAGTGAGAGCAGGAGTCAGTTTTCACACTAAGGTTCCCTGAATTTCATCCTTTTCTAATCACAGGATCACAGCATTTATAGCTGAAAAGGGCATTAAAGACCATCTAAACCAGGGGTGGTGAACCTGTGGCCTCAAGGTCACATGTGGCCTTCTAGGTCCTTGAGTGTGACCTTTTGACTAAGTCCAAGTTTTACAGAACAAATCCTTTCATTAAGGGGATTTGTTGAAGTTTGGATTCAGTCAAAGGGCCACACTTGAGGGCCTGGAGGGCCACATGTGGCCTTGAGTCCACAGGTTCCCTACCCCTCATCTAGACCATCCCCTTTATTTTACAGACAGACATGAAGAGGTCCCGAAAGGTTGAGGCTTGCCCAGGTTTACAAAGTGGTAGATCTAAGACTCAAATCCAGGGCTCATGGAGTCACAACCTTGCTGGTAAGAGGCCTGCACTACTCAGGTGGTAACCTTTCAGGATAGGCTTTAACTCTGATTCTCCCTATTCTCCCTCAAGGGCCTTTGAGTACCACCACCCTCAGTAACAGTTACCACTCTCAGGAAGTTTAATCTAGAATGCTCTTATGAAATGGAAGTATACGAGGGTCTTAACTGCTGCCTTGTCACCTACCCCAGCTTCCAACCCCTAATTAGAAAGGCCAGAGAAGCCACAGCCATGTGGACAACACATACCTCTAGCTACCTTTTTTTATCCATGCTAAGCCTCCAGTATCAGAAACAGTCCAAGGTCACACTGCCTCCCATTTCCCACAAGTGGGTGGGGCACATTTCATTGGTGAAACCGTCTCAGACTCCAAAGACAAGGAGCTGGGACAAGCAGCTCCAAATGGAAGGACACTCCCCAGAAATTATAGGCCCAGCATGACAGCAAGTAGTTCTAATTGAGAGAGTGGTGATGGCTGAGGGATGAATACAGAGAACAACCTCCTTTCTTCTCCTTTTCAAAACCACTCAAGCCCAAAGCTCGTTGGCAGATGGAAGAGGAAGGATGTGCCCAAGACTAGTCTCCTTCGCACTGTTTTCTGGAACACAGAGTAAAGGTGGTTTCCTCCGTTCTATATCCAGGGCAATACTGGCACATGGAGGGTCAGTCCCTGACCAAACAGTGGCTGAGCACAGTCCAGCCGATGGCAGAGCTGGCAAGAGATTCGCCACATCACACAAGTGTGATTCTATACAAGATCCATGACAGTGAGTGCTGGACACGACTGTGTATGACTCAGATTTTGTTCTAGGCTTTGAGCTGTCAAGAGCCCACTCCCCTATCTAGAAGGAGGGGTGAAATCTTCAGACTCTTCCAGGACCAGAGATAACAGTGAACTTAAATCAACACAACCTAGACAAAAAGCACTTTTATGATGCAGTTGCATAGTAGCCAAGGATCCCATACATTTCTCCAGAAGAAAAAGGTTAAAAAGAGCTAGGGGGGTTGGTTGTTGTCAAATGAGGAAAGGGAAAGACTGGCAATTTGGAGGGCTTTGTGTCACAAGGTGTAGCCCAGAGGAGGTACTATAGAATGGTTAAGTTTATTTTTGTATTCTGTAGAAGGTCCAGGAAAGGGCCTCCTCATCTCTGAAGGAAGACTCCTGGAGAGTAAGGGCTATTTCATTTTGTCTATATCCCTAGCATCTGGCACAGCAACTACCACCTACTAGACCAGCTACTGCTTAATGAACGAATGCATGAATGAACGATCATTTTGGACAGGGTTTTTCTACTGGTGGGTTGGGAAACACCTATATTTCAGCTAAGTCTCTCCAACATATTCCTGAGGATAAGATGGAAAGGCATGGGTTGTATGATTAAAATACAGTCGGGTGGATTAAGAACTAGCTGGATGACCACTGTTAATGAATTATGTACTCAGCAGTGAATAGATGTTAACTTGGAGCAAGGTCTCTGGTGGAAGGTCTCAGGGACTGCCATGGGCCCCGCTCTTGTCAGTATTTTGGTAATTGCTGGGATGAAAACAGAGGTGGCCCACTTATTGCATCTGCATTATATTATATTGTCATCTGCAGATGACAAAGCTGGGATGGATAGTTTAACAGGATGGATGAGTCAGGATCCAAAAATATCTGTACAGGTCACAGCAATGAGCCAAAACTAATATGGCTCAAGTTAAAAGGGGTAATAACACTACCAGATACTTATGTGGCATTTTCGAGCTTGCAAAGCACTTACACACATCTCATCTAAGTCTCCCAACAGCCCTATGAGGTAGGCACTTCAGGTTTTATTATCGCCATTTTAATGATGAAGAGATTGTTTCAGAAAGGTAAAAGTGACTTGCCCATGGTTATAGAACTAGCATCAGAGGCTGGATTTGAACTTAAGCCTTCCTGATTGCAAGGCCAGCACTCTATCTATCCACTTCATCCTGATTACTGCAAAGTCCTATAGCTGGGTTTAAATGCCAGCCGCATAAGTACAGGATGGATCTACAACAGTGGTGTCAAGAAAAAAAACGGTAAGAGGGAGTATTGGACTTCAAGCTCCTTGTGAACCAATAACATGTGCCAAAGTGGGCCAATAAGCCCAAAGTAACCTCAGGCTGTGCTGAGGAGCAGTGTCCAGAGTGAGGGGGATGACCATGTCTGGAGTCTATGTTCATTATGAGGCACATGTTAGGAAAGTCATGGACAAATTGCAGCAGAGGAGTGTAAGAGGACTCAAACCATGCCGAAGAGTTGAAAGAACCAGGAATGTTAGTCTGGAGAAGAGAAAACTTAGGAGAAACCTTATGGAGCTGGATTCAACATACTTTCAAGAGCTGTCATTTGGAAGAAGAATGAGACTTGCTCTGCCTGGCCCCAGAAGACAGAATGGATGGAATAGGACTAACAGGTGAAAGTTGCAGGAGATTTTAGCTTAATATAAAGGGGGAAAAAAGGTCTAAGAATCAGAGGTACCTAAAGCAGGATGCACTGCTTCAGGACAATGTGCTCAATGGAAGACTTAAAGCAGAAACTGATTGCCATTTGTAGAGGACGCCACAGAGAGGACTCTTGCTTATACACATATTGGTCTTTGAGTTTCCTTCTCACTGAGGTTCTGTGTGATCTTTTTTTGTATGACATGAGAGGTTAGGGAGTAGCACCCAGGGCTGTTTACAGTTGGATGAATAAATTACAAAAGATAAAATAGATAACTGGGATGACATGTAACTGAAAAGTTTCTGCACAAACAAAATGAATCTAAGATAAGAATGAATGTGGCCAAGGAAAAAGTTTGTATCAAATTTCTTAACATAATAGTTTGATATCTAATATAATAGTAAATAACTAACAGATATATATATAGTGGACCAAAAGTCTTAATGTAGTTTCCTGAAACTGCACTAAGATTTTTGGAAGGTGCCACATTAAAGACCAAAAGCCATTTCCCAAAAGATATGTGGTCAAAGCATGGGAACAAATAGTTCTCAAAAGACTCACCAGCTATTTATAGTCATTTGAAAGAAGGCTTTGAAACATTAATAATATAATAACTGCAAGTCAAACAACCCTTGATTTTGCTTCACATCCAATCAATTGGCAAAGATGACAAAAGATGGAAATAGTCAATGCCAGAGAGGTTGTGGGAACCTAAGCACACTAGTGCATTCAGTACAACCATTTTGGAAAGTATTTTGGAATTATGCAAATAAAGGGACTAAAATGTCCATTCTCTTTGACCCAGAGATGTTTCTTCCGGGAAAATACCCCAAGGAGGTCATAGATAAAAAGAAAATCTCTATATACACTACAATATTTATAGCAGCATTTTTTGTGATTGCAAAGAACTGGAAACAAAGCAGATGTCCAATGAATGGGGAATAAACAAATTATGGTACATGAATTAATGGAATATGTCTATGTTGTAAGAAATGATGAATAAAATAAAGCATGGAAAGACTTAATTGAACCGATGCAGAATGAAATAAGCAGAGCCAAGAAAATTTTATATACACTACACATGATTTCAAATTTTTTTCAACATATCGATTAGTTTTGCTGAATTTTTTCTCATTCCTCTTTTTAAAAAAATGTACTTTTATAGGATAGCTGTATTATGGGAAGAAAGGAAGAGAGGTAGGGGGAAATTTAGGCAAGATCAACAAAAACTAATTTAAAAAAAGCTGGATGGATAAATTCCTAAGTTACATAACCTGAAGAGATGTCTGATGCAGGCATGCTGGCTCCCTGGGTTATATAAGGAAGCTACAAAAGGAACCACACAAGTTCTTCTAGTTAAATATGTCATTAAACACTTATCAAGAGATGGACCTAAAACAGTCACCTGTAACTGAACAATGCTTGGCTGCTTTACTTTACCAGGCCTTAGTTTTCCTACCTGTCTAGAGATGCTACTGCTCATAACAGGCTGAACCATGGGGAAAAATGACACTGGCTCTGGAGTAAGGGGATCTAGGTTCAAATCCTATCTCTGACATTTATTATCTGTATGACCCTGAAGAAGACACTTAATCAAACCTCTCTGGGCCTCAGTATCTTCATCTATAAAATGTAGGATTGAACAAGATGGCCTTGGAGCTCCCTCCCAACTCTTGATCCTATGAAAAGGAGAGGGCTGAAGAAGATGAGGGTGGAAGGACCTATATACTAAGAGGAAAAGGATTGGATTAGGTTTCTAGAATCCTTTTCAGCTGTAAAGTAACACAACAGCATGATCTATTTTCTCTCTGTTGCTTGGAGCTTAGATAACCCAGCTTATGCTAGTTACAGAAATGACCATGACCCACCCAAGACCCGGGAAGCAGAGCCAAAGGATTGTAGTAGGAAACCAGACCCTTCATGAAGGGACAGATGGGCAACAGATCAAGCAAAGAATCTCAAATGACCACCAGCTGGGGAAGCCAAGGTCAATGTCTCCTCTATCCCAGGATACCTCCTGAATGAACCAGGTACCCTAGTCAGCAAAGTGGAAAAATACCACCAGCTATGTGGATAATCCCCCAAAACAACTGTTCTGCAGGACCTCTGGGAAACTTCTCCAGGGCTAAGCTGAAGGAGCCTGCCCCCTGGTGACCAAGACGAGGACTATTATATGGAAGAAAGATCTGAGTTGTTCCACTTGATCCCAAAAGGGAACTGACTAATGGTGGGGAAGTTATCTGAGGAAGCCAGATTTCAGCTCCATGTAAGGAGAATTTCCTAGCAATCTAAACCATTCAACAATGGAATGAGTTCCCTCAGGAGGTAGTAAGCTCACCATCAAGGGGAATGTTCAAGAGGAGGATGAATTATTACTTGGTGGAGATGTTGTAGGAAGGAATTCTGCTTAGTTAGGGGTTATAATAGATGCCTTCTGGGTTCCCCTTCCAACTCTGGATTCTATGAACCTAAGGGCTGAGGGCTTAAGGTCCTTAAAAATAAGAGGAGTCAGGGAAGAACTGTACCTGTGCTTCAAGGCCCAGCTTAAACCTGACCCTAGCAGAAAACTTTCTCTGATGACCCCAGCTCACAATCTCTCACTACTCTGCACTCCTATATTTATAATCTATAATGCTCAGTGTGTACTCATTTTTTGAACATTTACCTTATTGGCTTGACTATATACCTACTTTTGCATCAAATATGACTTATATAAACTCAAATGTGATTTTTTTAATCAGTAAATAACTATTCTTCTTCTTTCCAAGAGCCAAGTATAATAGGTATTTTTTTTCTGACTCTATATACAACTTGAGGGCAGAGATTATAATGTCTGCTTCTGTCTCTCCTCCTTACTCCGAGTGCCTAGCACAGGACTCTACACAGGGGGTGCTTAAGACAAGTTGATCTATTTGCTTTCAAATGGATGGCTCTATCCTGGATCTCGATGTATTGGCAGGAACCTCTCCTCCCCTGCTGCTTTTTATACTGGGGAGATCAAAAGGGATATATTCCCTCACATTGGGGCTATCTTATCAGGGATACGAGAAGCCTCCTAAAGCCCAGCAGGGCCTGTCACCCAAATGGAGCTTGTGGGAAGGCCTAGTTAGTTCACTAGGTTGTGGGCCCATTGGGCATGAGGGATATTTCAGAACTATCAGGAGCCTAATCTGTGGGGCCAATTTCAGGCAGCCACCAGCTACTCAAAGTAAGGTTTACAAGTGTCCCAGACAAATACAAGAACCTAGCTCTCTGCTCCACTGTACATCCATGTTATCATATTCTCTGTGGTTTCTGGCTTCATAAGTAATCCTACTATTGGGTCTATACAATCCAATTCAAGGCACCATTTATCACCTGGTGGCAGCTACTGGGCATACTGTTGTCATATTACTGAGAAAAATGGGGGCACCTAGGTAGTGCCGTGGATAGAACACTGGAGTCAGGAGAACCTGTGTTTAAATTTGGCTTCAGATGTGCGACTAGCTGTGTGACTCTGGGCAAGTCACTTAACCTCGATTGCCCTCCCCCGCAAAAAAAATAAAGAAAAATGATTTGTTTCTTATTGACCGCTAAGTGCAACGAAATCCTTCAAACAAGAGCAGAAATCACCACCTCCACATTTCCCCCAAAATTCCTTGCTAAAGGAGCTGCTCCTTGCTATCTCCTTACTCCCCTTGTGAAGGAGTAAGCTGCCTTGATGCAGAGACCACACAGTGGGGATTTGGTATCCTGGGATAGAGGGGACACTGACCTTGAAATCTCTCTTCCCTCTTTACTTTCTGCTTCCTTCCTCCCTCCCCCAGTCCTCTCCCCACTGCTTGTTGAATGACTGGACAGGACTGCAGTGGCAGAGTGTCGCCGGGGGCACCCTGTGGGGAACCAAAGATACAGAGAAGAACTCTTTTCCAGGAAAAACCTGCTCCGTTTTATTAGAGGGTGGCAAAGAAAGAGGGATAGTGAGCCGAAGGGCTCTCCTGGAACACTGAGGGCTCCCAGTCACTGATGCGCTCTTTCCGCTCTTTCCTTTCCACTCCCAGGTCTCCCCTCCTTCCCACATCTGGCCAGAATGGGAGTGGATCCTGGGGAGCCTGCCACTCGGGCTCCTGCAAGCAGAGGAAGGAGAGGGAAAGTTAGGCAGGACAGGGGCTCCCCCTGCTGTGGGCAAGGCGACATTACAGCGACAGCAGAATCGGCTAGTCTCCCCCATCTGCCTCCCCCAAAAGAGGATTGCTTCGGACAGTGGTCCACTTTCATCTAGACTTCTTACACAACAAATACTTACTGAGGGTCTATGTGTACAGAACTCTCATGGGCACCGAAGACAGGGAACCAGACGCTTGTATCTACAAACACTATATATACCTACTACCTGCAAAACATTGTAAGCTTAATTCTATAACTCAGCAGAAATCTAATCCAGGCCCTTCACCTTATACTTTCTACCAGCTTATGAGGCAGCTATGTGGCCCACTGGATAAAGCGCAGGACCTGGGATCAGAAAGATATGAGTTCCCACCACAGACGCTAGCTTCGTGCAGTCACTTAATCTTTCTCTGTGCCTCAGTTTCCCTTCTTTGTAAAATGGAGATGATGACAGCTACCTGCCTCCAAGGGTTGTTATAAGATCAAATAAGATATTGTGCAAAGCATTCTGCAAATTTTAAAGCACCATGTAAGTGTTAATGATGACGATGATAATGATGATGGTGGTGGAATGCTCCATAATCCACAAGTATTCATCCCACTATCTTCACAGGTTAACATTAAACTAAGCAGAAGGCATAATCTCCAGGATGGGCTTTGTCTTTCTTTTTCAAGATGGATGTTGGTGGCTAATAGGGAAATACGTTTTGCGTGATTTCACATGCATAAATCTATATCAAATTGCTTGCCTTCTCAAGACAGCGGAAAGGATGAAGCGAGAGAGAAAATTTGAAACTCAAAATTTAAAACAAAAATGTTAAAAAAATTTCATGTAATTGAGGAAAAAAAAAACAAAAAGGGGCCAAGAGAAAGGAGCATGGATTAGGGCACACCTAACACCCATCTTGAAAAAGAAAGACAAAAGCCCACACTGGACATTATATTTTCTGCTTATTTTAATGTTAGCATCTGTGAAGACAGTGCGATGGATGTCTATGGGTTACAAACGCCTTAAAGTCAGGAGGCCAGGGTTAAGTCCATGCTCCTCCAGTCACCAGCTTTATGAGCTAGGGCTAAGTCACTTGCATTTCCTTGTACCACTGACCTCACAGGTCTGTTGTGAGCAAAGTATTTTTTAAACTGTGAAGCATTAGCTACTACAACTATTTCTCTCAGTCAAAATAAGGTGGTGAAAGGGTCAGAAAGGGCCAATTTGTTTTCTATCTCTAAAATTCTAGACCTCTGCCAGGGCCTGGGGAAATCCTCCCTTCTGATGCAGGGGAGGGGGAGGCAATGTTCC
Organism: Phalanger gymnotis; assembly: GCA_028646595.1. Lineage (NCBI taxonomy): Eukaryota > Metazoa > Chordata > Mammalia > Diprotodontia > Phalangeridae > Phalanger > Phalanger gymnotis. Next base: position 41,642,176 of record CM053625.1, read on the forward strand.
CAAAGCTCCGGGCCTGACTGACCTGCCCCCTTTGGTTCATCCTGCTGGCCAGAGGGTGCAGCTTCCTGCTACTTGGTCCCAAGGTAGGTGGTAGCCTTCCCCGTTTTCTTCAGTGTCTCCAGCAGTGTTTCCACGCTATGCTCTGAATCGATGCACACTTTCTTGCTGGGCAGGTCGATGTCAAACTGGACCCCTGCCAAGGGGTGGGAGGGAACAACAGTAATCAGAGCTCTCATTTCTACAGTGCTGCGCAGTTTGCAAAGTACACTCTCCTTACAACTACCCTATGAGGCAGGTAAGGATAAAATTTTATTCTTACTCTATAGGTGAGGAAACTTGAGGCTCAGAGAGGGAAGTGACTTGCCCAAGGTCATACATATTATACACAAAGGCAGCATACTACAGTGAAAAAGCATTGGCCTGGGAGTCAGGAGACTGGACACCAGGACCAACTCTGATAACTTACTGTGTTATTGTGGGTAAGCCATTCCCCCTCTTTGGGACTTGCTTTTCTTTCATTACAAAATGAAGGGGTTGGAACTGATCATCTCTAATGTCTATTCCAGATTTAAGAGTCCACCATAGCTCTAGGATCCTCTCCCAATCCAGTGCTCTCCTATTCCATTCTCCTTGTGAGAACACCACCGAAGGAAGGCTTCCAACTCTCTTTCTCTCACCTTTTAAGTCAACGTTTTATTTTCCCCTCACAGTTGACATCCTGTGATTCCCCCTTCTGTTTGTTTTTCTCCCACCCACCATGGCCTACTATTGTGCATCATCCCTACAGACCGAGGGATGCCAACACTGCCCTAGGATACCGGAGCGGGAAGAAAGAAGACCCGTTTGGATTCTGTGTTAGATGCCCAATACGATGTGGGCAAGTCACTCAAATGTTCTCCCCTTCAGTTTCCTCATGTACAAAATAGGGCTAAAAATAGCACCCATCTCACAGGGTTATCGTGAGATCGAATGAGGTAACATATATAAAGCACTCTGCAGACTCTAAAATACTATATAATGTTAGTTATTATTAATTTCTCTATTCCTCTCACCTGGTACACTGGCATCTGTTGACTCAACCTTGCCTTGGATGGCTCAACTGGCCTTGGGTTGCTAATGCAAGTATGGAATTCAATTCAACATGAATCAAGAACCTGAGTGAAAGGCACTGTAGGAATCACTGGGGCAAAACCAAAACTAGCCCTTTCTCAAGAAGTCTACATTCTCCCAGGTGGAGGGGAGGTGAATACACAAAGAAGTAAATTCAAAGTCATTCAAAATAATTTCAAGAGGCAGAGCTTAAAACCAGGGCAGATCAGGAAAGGCCTCATGTAGGAAGTGCTTTAACTACAGAATGGGATTCTAATAGGCAGAGGTAAGAAGGAAGTGCGTTCCAGATGTAAGGGACCAACTGTACAAAGGCATTTAGGTGAAATGTCATGCACAGGGAATCGTTAGAAGCTCTATATTAAATTAGACTAGAAAAGTAGATGGGACTCGTATCATAGAGAGCTTTAAATGCTAGGTTGAATATTCTGTATTTTATCTTAGAGACAAAAGAGATCCACTGAAGATTTTTTAAGTAAAGAAGTCACTAAGGTCATATCCATGTTTCAGGAGGTTTTAGCAACTGTCTGGCTAAGAGGGAATGTGGGCCTGAACCAGGCTAGAAGCTCTGTGAGGGGAAAGAAGGGGATGTTTGCAAAAGACGCTGTGGAAGTAGAACTGATGAAACTGACAGAGCTCGGGGGAAGGTGAGGCGGGAGAGGGAAGAATCGAGAGTGATTCTGAGGCCATGAACCCAAGTGACAAGGAGGATGGTAAGAAAAGAATTCAAGAGATTTCTCTTGGTTCATGAGAAACAGAAGAAGTATGGAGACAGGGTAGAGGGGGAAAAATGGCTTCCATTTTGGATAATACTGAGTTTGAAATGCTGATGGAATAATTCTGGAAATGTCAAATGGGCAGTCGGTAATTAGAAACTACATTTCAGAAGAGAGACTGGAGCGGAATATAGACATCATTTGTGTATGTACACATATGTGTATACATACATATACACACATACACACGTGTGTGTCTGTATATCTCTGCATGTATAATTGAACCTAGGGAAGGTGTTGGCATCACTAAAGGCCAGAGCACATAAGGATAAGAGTGCCCAGGACAAAGTCTTAGGAGTCCCTACACTTGGTGGGCAGGAGGAAGAAGAGGCTTAAGGAAAGGTATGGTCACACAGGTAGGATGAGAACCAAGAGGGAGGTTTCATGGAAGCTGAGGGAGGAGAGTAATCAGGGAAAGCCGAGGCAGAGGGAGAAGGTAATCAACAATTTCACAGGCTCTACCAAAAGGTCAAGCAGAATGGGGACTCGGAAAAGGTCACTGACTTTATCAGTTAATTTTTTTTCTTCTTTTAAAATCTTTGTTAAAAAGGATGGCTTTCTGGGTAGGCATGGGAATTAACGTGATATAACAATGAAAGGCATCGGTAATTTAAAAAAAAACACAAAAAAAGAAGTATCACTGGTAACCTTGAAGAGAACAATTTCAGTTAAACATTGGGGCTAGATTCTAAAATAAGAGACTGAGAAGTGACCGTGCTGATTTTGCTTGGCTGGACTTTAGGCAGCTAGGTCATGCCGTATAAAGACTGCTGGGCCCAGAGGCAGGAGGAGCTGAATTCAAATCCTGCCTTAGACACTAAACTAGCTGTATGATCCAAAACAAATCACCTCTCGCTGTGCTTTAATTTGCTCATCTGTAAAACAGGGATAAGAACACTCATGGTTGTGAAAATCAAATGAGATAAGAAATGTAAAGCACATTGTACTCCATATGCTACTGTACTCCAATGCTACTGATTATTACTATTACACTGTTTCAAGGGGGGTCTCTATGGAGGGGAGATGGTCATTGGGAAATGACTATTTTTTAAAAGAACATTAATAAAGCATGTACTCAATGGAGGTAACAAGTGTCAATGACTCTTTCAAGAACTTTTAGGAAAATAGACATTGAACAAGAACATGAGGGGTAACATAGTCGAGGGAAAGTTTTTTTTTTTTTTTAAGGATGGGAGAGACCTGAGAGTGTTTGTAGGTGGGGGAGAAGGAGCTAGCAGTTAAGGAGAGATTGAAGACTAGAGAAAGGGGGAACGCGCCCAGGAGAGATCAAGAAGGAACGAGATCAAAAGTATAAGAAAATGGGTTTGTATTGGCAAGAAGAGGGGCACCTATTCTTCAAACTAAAGGAGAGAATAGGGGTTAACAGAGAGGATCTCGAGGTGGAAACTAGGAAAAAAGAGGGCAGCTACAACAGCTCTACTTTCTCAGTAAAGTAAGAGTTAAAGACTCCTACTCTGAGAAGGAAGGTGATATAGAAGGTTTGGGAGAGAGAAGTGCTGGAGTAACCACTATAGAAAGTATTTACAGAGCAAGTCCATTAAGAATAAAAGGACGGCAGGCATAAGTGAAGGCATAATTTCAATTAGACACATTTGTAGTGAAAAGAGTATGTACAACTCTCCCCAGGAGTTGTCAGCAGGACACAAACAGCAAAAGAGAAACTGGTCGGTGGGGGTAATCTAAGGCCGAGGTTCTGCAAAGCCAGACTGGCAGAAGGACAAGAGGACGAGGGCCAACCGCTGGGTCCAGCCTGTAAAAGGACAGAAAGGAGACCAGAATAGGGATGATATATGAATTAAGAAGACAAAGAGACATGGAGGAATTGGAGGTCACAGTGAAGATGAAGTATAGACTTAGGAGGAATGAGGCAGAGGGAGAGATTGGAAGATAGGAGGTTATCATTAGAGAAGAGTTTTGGAGTTCTCAATCAAGGAAGTTGAACAGTTATGTCAGAGGATGGAACTGCATGTAGCAGAGGTGGGAGGCCAGGGTACTTGAGGGGACATTGCCAAGTCTCCAAATATAAGCACAGGGTTCAGGGTATTGTGATCCAGGTATGGAAAAGGCTTGGGAATGACCAGGAGACTGGTAGCTGACCACCAAGGAGTTCTGATATCCCAGCAGCAGAGGAAAAATAAGGGGGTAATTAGGTCCTTGCAGGCAGGGCTGAACTTACCCACTTTGGAGTCTATCTCAAGATGGTGGGGTTAGTGCTGCCCACCCCAAAGGTACTCCGAATATGATGCAGGTACCCAGTTCCCAAACTCTGAGTTTCTGAAAGCAAATAACCTCTGCATTCTGCCTCTCTTCCCTCCCCACCAGTAGCACCTCGATACTCTTAATGCTCTGAGGATCAGGATTTGCTACAGCTTAGCCCCCCCTTTCGAGGTACCTGGATGCTGAGGTGGCCTAGAGTTCCTTTCAAAGGAAGGACCCTACTTCCTCCGGCTTCCAGAGGCCAGGATCTCTTATAAAATGCTATTCAGTCATTTCAGTTGTGTCCAACTCTTTGCGGCCCCATTTGGGGTTTTCTTGGCAAAGGTACTAAAGTAGTTTGCCATTTTCTTCTCCACCTCATTTTACAGATCAGTAAACTTGGTCAAACAGGATTAAGTCACTTGCCCAGGGTCACACAGCTACATAAATGTCTGAAGCTAGATTTGAACTCTTCCTGAGTTTTCCTAACTCTAGGCCCAGCATTCTTTCCACTATACCACCTAGCTGCCCACTCATAGTATGGAAAACAGGACATGTCTGAGAAATTGCTGAGGCAGCATCTGTTAACAGAACAAATAAATGAGATATTTTCTTTTTTTTTTTTAAAAAATGAGACATTTTCAAGTAACGTCAGAGAAGTGTTCAAACTAGAGGGGGTAAGATCCAGACCCCAACTAGGAAGTACACAGTTCAGGGCCTCAGAGCTGGAAGAAATCATTTCGTTTAACATTCTTACTTTTTAGAGCAGGAAAGTGAGGCCTAGAGAAAAACAGATTTGCGTAAAGTCATGCACAGAATTAGTCAGCAGAGCTAAGACTAGAGGCTGGCTCCTACTGTGTGAGCAGACTGGGACACTTTCTCCCAGGCAGTCTCCTCAGCCCCCTTCCCAGGGGAAAAAAAAAAAATCAAACATGTGGTTACTCTCTCTACCCAATAGGTTCAAAATCTGGGGTTGTAGTTTGTAAAGTGACAGGTCTGAGACTCCTCTCCTCCCCAAAATTCCTTTATGGAAAAAAGGGAAGGAAGCTCTCAGAGGCTCAGATTTCCAAGCAGAGATCCTTTGGGGAAAGTAAATCCCAACTGGCTGAAGGGAATGGGACTAGCTTCAAAACTAGGGATTAATGTTTTTGCCCTTTGGGCAGTCTGGTAAAGCTTATGGATTCCTCTTAAGAATACTGCTTTTAAATACAAAGAATAAAATACATAGAATTACAAAGGAAACCAATTATATAGAAATAGTTAAACACACATTCGAAGACCCCAGGTTAAGAACCCCTATTTTAGAAGTAACTCAGCTTGGCTGTTCAGAGAGTCACCATCAAGGGTTAGCAAGCTCTTTCGTCCTGAGGGTACGGTGGAGAGAAAGGCAATCCTGAGGGAAATCGGACCTCATATACAGGTAAGGGAGAGAGGAGAGGAAGAGACAGAGTCAGAGAAAGGTGAGATAATCATTGAGAAAAAGCAAGCTAGACATTGAGGAAAAGCAGACAAAACACCAAGAGACACAGGTCACCCTTCCTTGGGTGCAGAATGCATGCTGGGAGATGCTCTTCAGTAAGAGGGAGTAAGAGCTAGTCACTCACCCGTACATAATGAGGTAGCTGGCCGGAGTGAGGGGATAGCTAGCTCCTATAAGATGGGAACCCCACCTCTGGCCTTATTATTAGCCCCACGCTTGAACCTGGTCAGGCACGTGTCCTGCTCTCTCTGGGTGTTTTTATCCTTGCCTCATGCAGGACATGGGGGTTTTCTCAAGTGCCACTTGCTACTGTAATTCACAAGTGGCAGAGTGGAAACCACTAATATATTTGCAGACATTGACGTATACATACAACATCCTTGTTTTCTAAAGAACTTTTCAAATGCACATTTTATTCCTCTCCCAAAAGCTAACATTCTGAGGTTAGAATTCAAGAGGTTGGAATTCGACTCTAACAAAAAGGGATACAGACGCACCCTCCTTCCCTCCGTGGTCACATGTAGGCCAGCAGGGCTCCATTCTGTTCCCTGAATGCTAGCTGAGCTGCTCAAAGAACCTACGGCTTAAGCCCCCTGCCCAGCCAGCTGGTATCAAAATTTAAGCCTCTATGAAAGTGTCTAGGAAAAAGGAGAGCTCTGTTTTTGTGTTTGTATCCTTAATGCCCAAAATAGTGTCTTGTATGCAGTTCATACTTAATAACTGCTTGTCAAATTGAAATGAAAAATTGCTTAATAAATGGTTGCTAAACAAATGAATCAATGAATTATTCAGGATCACCTATCTCCCCTACTAGAGGTACAACTCAAAGTATTTGTCACTTTGACGATGGATTAATACTGTCATCTTTGTATAGGACAGAGACAGACTGGTGTGGTGCAAAGGGTACGAAATGAAGCCTTAGGAGTTCTGAGTTCTAATCCTTTCTCTGCCACTGTCTCATTATGTGACTCCGGACAAGTCACTTTTCTCTAGACCTCAATTTCTTAATCTGTAAAACTGGATCAGCTGATACTGAAGACTCATAGAGTCTATGATTCCATAACAGCCCTGTATAGGAGAAGAAAAGGTACTCAACATATAGCTAAGTGGAAGAGCATGCAGAGGATGACCTACTTGAAGTGGCCTCAGCTATACCTTAATTCCCTAATCTACCCCCATTCATACTGTCCAGCCTCCTCGGTCCCACTTACCACCCAGCTTGTTGAGGACTCGGGTGACTGCATTAGAACAGCCCTCACAGGTCATGTCCACAGAGAACTCATGTTTCTGAAATCAACAAAGGAGAAAGGTTAACACAAAAAGGCCCCCAGGGAGGACACCTCTCACCTGAGCAGGAAGCATGTGGGAATCAGAAAACCCAGCTTGGACAGGGGAGCAAGAAATTTTGCTTTCTATTTAAAGCCAGTCAGTTGACAAGCATTTATTAAGCACTTACTATGTGCCAGGCACTGTGCTAAGTGTTGGAGATACAAAGAAAGGCAAAAGTGGTCCCTGCTTTCCAAAAGCTCTGGGGACAACATGAAAACCAATATGCATATACAAGATAGATACAAGATAAACTGGAAATAATCAATAAAGCATTAAGGGGGATAAGGAAAGCCTTTTTATACAAGGTGGGATTTTAGCTGGGAACTAATAGAAGCTAGGAGATGGAAATGAGGAAGGAAAGTATTCTAGGCACATGAAAGAAATAGTGCAAATGCCCAGGGTCGGGAGATGGACTGTTTTGTGCAAGAACAGCAAAGAGGAAGAACACTGAAGAGTTGGGGGGAGAGGGCATGAGGTATCAGAAGACTGGGACCAGCTAGGTGGCACAGTGAGCAGAGCACCAGCCCTGGAGTCAGGAGGACCTGAATTCAAATGTGACCTCAGACACTTGACACACTTACTAGCTGTGTGACCTTGGGCAAGTCATTTAACCCCAATTTCCCTGCCTTCCCTCCTCAAAAAAAAGACTGGAAAGGTAGGACAGGGCCACAAACAGAGCATTTTATATTTGAAGTAATAGGGAAGCACTAATGAGTGTGTGTATAGGGGTGGGGTGGGGGGGTGACACGGTCATATCTGAGCCTTAAGATCATTTTGACAGCTGAGTGGAGGATGGACTGGAGTAGGGAGAGAAATGAGGAAGGCAGGCCCACTAGTAATCTATCACAGTAATACAGGTGTGAGGGCCTGCACCAGGGTGACAGTAGAGCAGAAAAGAGGGTATATGCTAAGAGATGAAATCAAGGGACTTGACAATAGTTTGGATAGGGGTGTGTGTGTGAGGGAGAGAGAGACTGAGAACTTAAAAATGATACCTAGGTTGCAAGCCTGGGTAACTTGAAGGATGCTCCTGGGGAGCAGGAACCATCCTTTACCGTTCTTTATATCCCCAGCACTCAGCACTAGTACATGGCACATAGGAGCTTAATAAATGCTTACTGACTGGTGTCTTCGACGGCAATAAGGAAGTTCTGAAGGAGTTTTTGGGGAAAGATAATGAGTCTGGAAGCCTCCCAAAGTTGCTTGTCTTTACAATATTGCTGCTATCGTATAAACTGTTCTCCTGGTTCTGCTCACTTCATTCTGCCTTGTTCCATACAATTCTTCTCATGTTTCTCTGAAACCAGCCCCTTCATCATTTCTGATAGCACAAAAGCATCCTATCACCTTCATATACCATAACTTGTTCAGCCATTTCCCCAAATGGTGGGCACCCCTCAATTTCCAATTCTTTACCACCACAAAAGAATTAACAAAATATTATCGAGCTGTATGAAACAATGAATATGAGGAATTCAGAGAAACACGGAAAGACTTGAATAACTGACGCAAGTAAGCAGAGTAACGAAAATGATATACATGACTACAATAAAATAAACAAAAAACAACAAAGCAAAGATAAATACTATTATAAGACTAATAAGACAACATAAGACTGAGCTTGGTATTAGCAAAGTAATGAGAAAATGCACTATGTATAAATACCCTATACATATAGGGTATACATATACACATACCAAGAGCCATTACCAAATAGGCTAAGTGGACAAAGCACATGGAAAGTTTGCAAAAGCCTGCACACTATCAACAGCTGTCTTTTCCTTTTGAAGAGGTGGGAGACTGGTTGCATAATATTACGTATCTGATCACATGGTATTGTTGTGTCAACTAGTTTTAACTGTTTTTCTTTGTTACAAAGGTCGGTTTAGATGGTCTCTGATGTCTCTTTCAGCTTCATTATCCAAAATTCTATATCTCAAAGGAAGGTTGATTCTTGGGTGGAGGAGGTGGACACTGAGTATATCTAGAATCTATGACTGGGATGAAGGGGTAAAAAAAAAGTCATTAACAAAATGTTTTTTAAATTCTTATAAATTTAGTAACCATCAAAAACACTCAAGAAAAATATAAAACACGAAGTAAAATCTTAAATAAATTCTTAGAATAGGGATTCCTAACCTGAAGCATATATACCTACCCTGCCCCCCACAAGCATCTTTTTAATGAGGTATAGAGACTATCTGGTAAACAACTACATTACCCTATAGAAATACTGCAAAAGAAAAAAAAAATTGTGGATTGTGGATCTGTGGTGAGGATGCACAGATGAGGTAGGAAAGGGTGGGAGTGTTATAATACATCCGAAAAATTTGAAAGAAACAGTTGAAGGAATAATTCCTACTGATGACAACCAAATGAATGAGATTTTAATATGGGACCCTTTTTATAGGTCTATAAAAAATCTGCAACAACCACCCACTGACAAATGAATAAACTAAATTTCAAAAGAACCAGAGACTCTGAACTGATTTCCAAACAATGAAGTCACAAGACTTTTGGTGTAGCCTTGGAGAAACAAATCTCATTATTAACAAACGTAATCACAGGGCCTGAATCTCGCTGATAACAACTTATCTCTGTGAATCAGGATTTTCGATCCTGTTCTCAATCAAGTCCAACGCAAGAAACTGAAGGCTGAACATGATATTGGGTGTCTCTTTCAAATACTAAGCATAAAACTATCTGTTGAAAGGAAAGAGGAGCAACAGTCTTGCTAATTAATATTTAACAACTTTATGATATTAATAATGTATACCGAATAATTTTTTCTTTATGAAAAATTAATCTATTTTATTTCTTATTCAATAGGTATGGTAAACCCTAAAACTTTTTTTCCTTCACAATGAACAAGGAGTGCTAGGGGTAAGCAGGAAGAAAGGTAACAAGCATTATTAAGCACTTGCTATATGCCGCCTTTGGGGTAGGTGCTGGGGATAAAAATACAAGATAAAAATACAGTCCCTTCTTTCAAACTTACATTCCTATGGGGAAGATAGTACATAAATGAGAGATGAAGAAGGTGGGAAGAAAGGCACCCATGGGATTATGGTGGTGAAATCATAGTCAGAAGCCAAGACTGGAGGGGAATGAAGGCCTGGGCTTATCCCCAAAATGAAGGCCCCAGCAGGGTGGAGGGACATTCCAGAGTGAGAAAAAAGGTATGCAAACCAAGATATATGGGGACTGAAACAGACTGGGGAGCCCTGCCCAAACGAATTAACAAATTATAATTAGTCACCATGTTACAGTATTGGTTTTGCTGGTTTTTATTATGCATTAATATGTCTTTCCTTATTTCTTTATTTGCTTCATCCTGACTTTAAAATATCACGATTACTTCAGCCATTCACCAACTTTTGAACATTTAGGTTGTTTCCTTTTTTCTTTTGGCCTTATATCTAGGTCAGCTATGACTACTTCTATACTGGTAGCTTTTTTATTTCTTACGATTTGGGGGAGACAAAATCCCAATTCCTTTTTGGAATATGCAACAGAATCAAAGTATCCAAAGGTACAATGTGGGGTTTTTCAAAATTGTCCAGTCTGCAAGAAAAACCACTGAGGCAGAGCTCTGAACCAATGGCACTTTATTAAAGGGTCCATGATCTCCTCTAAGGAAGTGACGCCAAATCTTCACAATCTGGGATGTCCCCTTCCTCCGGGGCCTTAATTTTACAGTGCTTGATACCCAGATAGTACAGGTGAAGCAGACCAAAAATACAGACTTTGACTGGTGGACAGGCTTTGCCTCTGACCCTCTAGGAGGGTCTACACAAAATATAGAATCCCACTAGTTGACAAACGGGCTAGTGAGCAGACCTTAACAGACTTATCTTGACCTTCCAGGAGGTCCTACGAAGCCAAGGCAGGCTTGCAGGGTTGTGCTGATAAAGGGATATCAAAATATTTACATGAAGCCATGGGCCAGTAGAAAGGCAGCCTGCAGTCCGGCAACCAGGGTCACTAATTGGTTACATGCTCATGATCATCTCCCCATGCTGGGCAATAGAAGTATGACAAAGGACAAAGGGCAACAAAAGTACCTGGGGGACTTTCCATGTAATTGAGTCACCTCTGTCACGATGGGCTTGGACACTGTAACAAGGAAAAACATGGGTAGAGGGTCTCTATATGACTAAGCAAGTGAACTTACAATTTGCAGTTCACAGCTCTGAGGTCTACTATCAGAACTTATAATTACTACTCTTATGGAATCGTATCAAACTGATTAATACTGACTGGAGTAACATAGGGGTCCAATAAATCATCTATCACATTAGGTATGATCATCTGTGTGCTTCTTGTTACGTATCACACTACTGCTCCAAAACGTCTACAACCATTGACAAGGGGCCCCACTAATGGAAGTCGGTGCTATTTTCTCTTTATGAGCTTCCTAAAGCCTTCTCACTACAGGGTAGGCCTCTTGACCTGAACTCAGCAGATGGTATCTATATGGTGATAGGAAGCAGGAGAGAGGGAGAAAAGAACCATTGTCTGATTATCTGCCATGGGATATCAGTCAGTCAAAAATCAACAAAGCACTAGACCCTACTATGTGCCATGTATTGTGCTAGCCACTGGGGACACAAGTACATAGAATGAAACAATCCCAACTCTCAATGGGTGAGTCTAATGGGAAGACAACTAGTACATAAATATATATGTATGTGTGTGTATATATAGAGAGCAAGTGAGATAGCACAAATATAAAGCTAATAAATACAAACACAAAACATTGTTAACTACAAGGTAGTTTGGAAAGGAGGGCACTATCAGTTGGAGGTGGAAGTGTCTTAAAATGGAAGAGAGGCCTTCTCTGAGGCAGAAGTAAGGAGAGAATGCATTTCCAGGTAGGTTTCTGGGCTATGGACAGGAGATGGAATGTTGCGAGTGAGAAATATAGAGGACAGTTTTGGCTGTGAGGGGGAGTAATGCCTAATAAAACTGGAAAGGTAAGGTGGGACTTACCTTAAAAGCTTAACAGAGGAGTTTGTTTCATCCTACAGGCAATAGGAAGCTAACGTTGGTTAAATCAGGGAGTCATATGGTCAAATCTGTGATCCAGGAAAATTACTCTGGCAGCAGTGTGTAGGATGGAGTAGAGTGGTGGGAGAGACTGGAGGCAGGGAGACCAATTAGGAGGCTATTATAATAATGAAGGTGAGAGGTGACAAAGGCAGAAACTAAGGTGGTAGCTGTGTAAGTAGAGAAAAATGGGGTTAGATATGACAGATATTGTAAAGGTAGAAATGGAAAGATCTGGCAGCTGATTGGGTACTGTGGAGTGAGGGATAGTGAGGAAATTAGGAATATTGCTGAGATATTGGAAAATGAGGGATGAACAATGACAACAGGAATAGGGAAATTTGGAAGAGGTGAGGACTTAGGGCAAGGGTTCTTAAGCTGGTGTCTTTGTTAAAGTTTTTTTTGATAACTTTTTAAATGGTTTACTTTATAATCCTATGTATTATTTTATGTATTCAAAAACATTCTGTGGAGTACATAGGTTTTGTTTTTTTTTTTTAATCAAGTTACCAAAGGAGTCTGTGACACACACAAAAAAAGTGAAGAACTCCTGATATAGGAGGAAAGATCATGAGTTCAGTTTCAGACAGGTTGAGCTTAAGATGTCTATGGTACATACTGTTTGAAACATCCAAGAGTCACCTGGTGACCTAGGGCTAAAGCTTGGGAGAGAGACTGGATTAGGATATGTAGATTTGGGAGGCATCTATGTTGAGATAATAGTTAAACCCATGGGACCTGATGAGGGTCCGGGGAGAATGAGGATAGAGAGGGAAGAGAAGGGGATCCGGGTTAGAATTTTGGGAAAAAAACCCCACATTTAGAGGGTGTGATGAACCAGCAAAGGAAATTGAGAAGATGTCAGAGAGGTAGGAAATTAACCAGGACAGAGCAGTCAGGAAAAACTCAGAGAGAAAAAGAGTTATCTAGGAAGACACAGTGGCCAACAGTGTTAAATCCAGCAGATCAGTTGAAAGGGATTAGGATGGAAAAAGGACCACTAGATGTGGCCATTAAGGGTTTATAGGTAACTCTGCATAGAGTAGAACCAGTTGACTGATGAGGTCAAAAGCCAGATTTCAAAGGAATGAGGAGTGAGTGAAAGAAGAGCAAGTAAAGGTACTGTAGGCAGACAAATTTTTCTACCTTTAGTTTTGTTTTTTTTTTCCTGGACCAAGGTGAGATCTAATCTACCTACCGGTTAACAAACACAAACAGCTGGATGCAGGGAGAGACTGTGAAAGACACACAGACAATACTTCATTTTATTGAGCTTCACAGATATTGATTTTTTAAAAAAAAAC
>CM053625.1:41655937-41676031 GCA_028646595.1 Phalanger gymnotis
AATGGACTTTCTGGGCCTGGAGTCTTTTTGTCAAGATGTTGGAATGGGGAGGCTGGTTCAAGTTTTTGCTGCGGTGGGGCCTAAATAAATTTCTTGTTGTTTTCTCCTTAGAGAATCTCTCATACCTTGCGATTTCGGACCATTCAAACATATACATGATTATATTTGAGATCATAAATTCGGCCTTCCTACTACACTCACCCACGTGACCTAGAATCGTTGCAAAGAGGCAACTTAAATCCACATGGTCTAAAAACCTCTGCTGTCCCAGACATGTCACTTTTGAGTTCCTCTCAGGGCTTTTAGAAAAGATACTTAATAGGTAAAGACAGTTGCTGCAGAAATATACTGCCCAAATCAGGGGCATATTCTCCCTCTGTGTAGTCAAGGTTCCTCGGGAGAGAAGATTCAAACTTAGAGAGGACATGTGACCAAACAGTTAATTCACAGCTTGTGGTTACTGGAAGTCCTTTTCTCCTCTCGTTGAGCCTTCAGGATGTTCCCCTTTAGGTGTGGTTCTCTGCTAGGCTCTGGGGGTCAGTGCTCTTGTAGAAACCTGAAGCTACTTTTACTTGGTGTGTCTAGTTTATTTTTAATATGTCTGTTAGCTCCTGATGTAGCTACTACTTCTCCAAAGTCTATTCGACTGGCTCCGGTGGACATTTCTACAAGCTCTATCACAGGTTCTCAAAGTGGATAATACCACCCCTGGGGGAGGGGGGGTGGTGGCTGGAATGATCCAGGGTGGTGGTAGCAGCCCCAGACGCAATTGGTGGGTGTTAAATAAAAATAAGGGGGCGATGTGTATTGTTAACATATTTTTGTTTAATTTGAAGATCTTTATCACTCATTAATAGGTCCATGTGACCTGCTTAAGTCACATGGAAGCCTAAGTCACATGTGGTGGGAAGAGCTTGATGAACAGGTAGAGCAGGAAGGGTCAAGCAGAACTGAGAGGAAGTGAGGTCAGAGCAGGTTAGAGTGGTGGGAGAGAGAGGATGTAGGCAAACAGCTAGGATTGAGTGTGTTTGTGGGAAGGCTTTGTGTAGTTGCTCTCTGTAGGGATGTGTATTAACTTCTTTGTTGCTATGATGGATTTGGTTTACTGGTGTTAGGATTTGGCTTTTTGGTGCCTGAATAAATGTTTTGCTTCTGTATTCTATATGGAGAATCTGTTATATTTTGCAATTCAGAACCAGGCTGGCATATTCATAGCAATAGCAACTGCTGTGAATATTGCCTTGGCAATACATGATGGAATCATAAAGAAAAAGAGAAGGTAAGAAAAACCTGAAAAATCACTTATACATGTTTTATCTGTTGTGTAACAGAGTTAAAGTTATAGTGATTACACTATTTTTCAAATAAACACACAGAATGCAAGTTATAACCAATCAGTGGTCAATTCTGCTGACAGGTCTCAACAAGCAAGTGTTGGTAGGCAAGTGTGTTATGCATTATTGGGAAGTCCAGCATGCATCGGCAGGAACATGTGCGTGTATTGACTTGTTAACAATATGATACTATATGGTTATACTACACAATATTGGGTCATCAAAATTTCAATGCAGGAAGAAAACTACAAATTTACAATAAATTATTAAATTTAAGATGTGTCATTTAAAAATATATTTTATAATTTTTTGAAATGATTCAAATTTCAAAAAAAAAAAACCCAAAAAACACCAAACCTGTTAAAGTAGATTTTCAAGGGGGCACTGAGTAAAAATTTTTAAAGGGGTAGTAGGCCAAATAAGTTTGGGAACCTCTGCTCTAGATCTTTTAGATTATTATTATGCTGTACAGAATATTATATTATACAGAAAATATCAAGACCATTCACTATGAACTCCCTCTTCTCCCTTCCTCATCTCCTATCATTCAGATACCTTCTGCCACTGTCTTTTCCATTCCTCCATGAAGTAGCCTTACTCCTTACCAAGACTGTGTAATCCTAATCTGTCCCATCTCCTCCAACAGATTATCCTCACTCTTTTATTTTCAATCTCTTCCTGTCTACTGGTTCATTCCTTCTTATAAATATGTCCATGTCTCCCTCCATTCTGGAAAAAACCCTCACTTTATCCTTCCTTCCATCCCTGCTAGCTATTGTCCTTTATCTCTTCTCCACTTCATAGCTAAATTCCTTAAAAAGGCTATCCTTTTCAAGTGCCTCCACTTTCTCTCCTCTCATATTTTTTTACAATCTAGCTTAGGACCTTATCATTTCACCAAAACTGCTCTCTCCAAAGCTTTTTCCTTTGTCCTCATTTTCCTTGATCTCTCTATGGCCTGTGATATTGTCAAAAACTCTCTCCTCCTTCATATTCTGTTCTCTCTAGGTTTTCATGACCCCTATTCTCTCCTGGTTTTCCTTCTTCTTATCTGACTGTTCCACCTCTGTCTCTTTTGCTGGATCTTCTTCCAGTTTATTGATTTATTGATTGATGACTCCAACCTTTAGAAATTCACAAGGTGGTCAGTCTGGTCAATGAGTAAAGATAATACTATCCCCTCTCTTCTTCTTTCCTCTCCCCCTCCCCACCCCATACCTCTCATTCACAGAACAATACCTATTTGGAATCTTTCACTGTTGGATTCAACCACCCCTGCTGATTTGCAATTTCAAATGGGCTAGTTGTATTATTTATAGGCCCAGAGGTATATCTGATTTTTCTTATCCAGTCATAATATATTCCTTGCGTGGTAACATCTACACTCATCCACCTACCGAAAGTCTTTATGATCATTTCATATTGAGTAAGGAATTATTCATACCTAATTTACTTTAGATTGATTGATTCAAAAATAGATATATGGGCTTTCTGAGAGTAATTGAGGTGGGAGTGCAACTGAACCCTTACATATATTTAAATTTAATACAGTAGTTACAACACTGATCTGCATGTCTATGTCCCTTACTAAACCTCCTTCTATTCTCTTTTGTATATTTTTTAAATGTTTCATTGACACCTTTTTTTGGTGTCTATATCACTGACCCCTACTACTCCCACAACTTACCCCCTCCCCTTGTAATAAGGTATCTCCTCTGTAACAAATAAACACCATCAAGCAAAACAAATTCACCCACTTGTTTCTGAGAACACACCTCTAGTTCATCATCGGCCTTCCCAGAGGCAGAAAACATGATTAGTCATCAGTCAGTTGGTCACTGCATTGTTCTTAGTTCTTAAGTCTTTCACAGTTGTTTTCCTTTACACTGTTTTAATTATTATATGATTGTTCTCTTGCTTTTGCTCACTTTATGTTTCATCAGTTCATACAATTTTCCTTGGGTTTCTCTGAATCTATACCTTTCATCATTTCCTGCACAGTCCCATTACACGCATACCATAATTTATCTAGTATTTCTCCAATTTGTGGTCCTTCACTTTGTCTCTAGCTCTTTTGTACTACAAAAGTACTTCTATAAATATTTTTCTCAATATGGATCTTTCTGGGCTTTGCCATCTGTCCTACCATTGTACCCTAAGAACTTCAGGCCTTTCCACATGCTCTGAAGTTGAAGTTTATATATTGTTTCATACATTTAGAGTGTGATCTCATTGAATGCAGGGATTGTCTAGATTTTTTTTATTTGTATTTCCATCATTTAGCACAATGCTTGGCATATAGCACTTAATAAATTCTTTTTCAATCATTAATTCATTTGTTTGATCTCTTTAGGGTATATGCCTAGTAGCAATGCTGATGGGTCAAATGGTGTGCACAGTTTATTAATTTTGGAGGTATAATTGCTTACCAGAAGATTGGATCAATTCACAACCTCACCCATAGTACATTGGTCTGTCTGTCCTCGCACACAGCCCCTCCAACAACTGTCAATTTCCCTTTTTTCTGGTCATCTTCCGGTCTGATAGGTGTGAGGTGAAATCAGATTTGTTTTCGTTTCAATTCAATAAACATTTATTAAATGTTTATTATATACCAGTCATTGTGCTAAGCACTGGAGATGCAAATAAGAAAAGAAAGTCCCTACTCTGCAATAGGAAGCTTACAATCTAATGGAAGAAGACAACATAGAAAAGGAAGTAGGAAAAGTGAGGGGAGAGGGGATATCAGGGGCTATCTGCAGTGGCGGGCATCTTGTTCCATGGAGTTGAAACCAAACTGAGCTGCAGATGGAAAGTGGCCTGAGATGGAGATAGAATTTCTGCTCACTATAAAGGAAGGCTTTGGGAGGAGTTTAGTACTACACACTCCAGCCCTCCAATCAGAGGGGAGAGGAGGCTCAAGGCTTGAGATAACAGCATCGTGATGAGAACAGAAGTGATCAGCTTGTCCTGGGAGGGGCATCTTGTTCTGTGGAGTTAAAAGTAGGGAGGCTTATTTCTGTATATGTCTATATATCCAAAAGTCATTCCTTAGTAAATAGTCAAAGGATATGAACAAATAGTTTTCAAAAGAATTGCAAACTATTAATAACTGTATAAAAGAATGCTCCAAATCCTATTAATAAGGGAAATGCAAATCAAAACAACTTTGAAGTTTTACCTCGCACCATTCTGTACTTTCTCTTCCTTTGTCTCTTTCACGTGAAGAGACGGCTCTTCTCCTTGCCGAGGTAAACCCCTCTGTGTATACAAATGACCCTATTTCACCCTATCTTCTCCAATAGTTTGCCCCCTCTATCATCCCCATTCTCTCACTTAACTTCAATCTCTCCTTATCTACTAGTTACTTTCCTACTGCCTGCAAACGTGCCCATGTCTCCCTCATCCTCAAAAACCCCAAACCCTCGTTTGATCTATCCACCCCTGCTAGCTATTACCCTGCATCCTTTCTCCCCTGTGTGGCTAAACTCCTTGAGAAGGCTGTCTACAACTGATATCTCCATTTTCCCTCCTTCTCTTCTCTTAACTCTCTGCATTTTGTTTTCTAACCTCACCATTCAACCCAAACTGATCTCTCTGAAGTTACTAATGATCTCTTTGCTGCCAAATCTAATGGTCTTTTTTTAGTTCTCATCTTTTTTGACCTCTCTTCAGCCTCTGACATTGTCAGGCACCCTCTTATTCTTGACATGCTCTTCTATTTAGGTTGCGTGTGGTTTTTTTTTAGCAGTTTTCTCCTTGTTCTCCTTCTATTTGTCTGACCATTCCTTCTCAGTCCCCTTTGCTGGACCTTCATCCAGATTGTACCCGTTAACCTTAGGTGCCCCCTAAGACTCTGTCATGGATCATTTTCTCTTCTTCTATACTCTTTCACTGCATGATCTAATCACCTCCCATGGATTCAATTATCCATGGACTGTACAGAGATGATTCCTAGGCTTATTTACCTAGCCCTAATCTCTAGTCTTGCATTTCCAAATCCCTATTGGCTATCTTGATGTAGATATCTCATAGACTTCTTAACATGTTCAAATTGAATTGATTATCTTTTCCCCCAAACCTTTGTTTTTTCCTAAGTTCCCTCTTACTGTGGAAGGTACCACCATCTTCCCAGTCACCTAGGTTCACAACCTAGGTTTCATCTTCGAATCTTCACTATCTCACCCTCCATATCCAATCAGTTGCCAAATCTTAATGATTGAACCTTCATAACATTTCTCATATATGGCTCCTCTGGTATTGCTGTCACTTTGCTGAAAGCCCTTACCACTTCAAACCTGTACTATTTCCACAGCCTGCAGGTTGGTCTCCCTGCATCAAGTATCTCTCCACTCCAGTCCATCTTCCACTGAACTGTCAAATTGATCTTGCTAAAGTATACATCTAACCATGCACTACGCCCTAACCCACCCCCCCCATTCAATATACTCCAGTGTCTCCCTTAAATCCTGTGTTGGGACCTGGCCCCTTCCTCTCTAGTTTTCTTACACCTTACTCTCTCTACACACTCTGGTCTCCCTTGCTGTTCCTGTTCCTCAGACATGATACTCTATCTCCTGATTCCAGACATTTTCACTGGCTGACCCCCATGCCTGTAATTCTTTTCTTCCTCATCTCTACCTCCTTGCTTCCTTGGCCTCCTTTGAATTCCAGCTAAAATCCTACCTTCTGCAAGAAGCCTCTCCCTTAATCCTAGTGCCTTCCCTCTATTAATTTTTTTCAAATTTATCCTGTTTGTACATAGTTCTTTGCAAGTTGTCTCTCTCATTAGGTTGTAAACTCCTTGAGAGCAGAGACTGTCTTTTGCCTTATTTTGTACGCCTAGTGCTTAGTACAGTGCTTGGCACATACTAGGCCTTTAATAAATGTTTGATGACTGACCTTGTGTATTGACAAAGATGACAAAATATGGGAATACTCAGAAGAATAATGGGAAGATAGGCACATTACTGCATTGTTGGTAGAGTTGTGAATCAGTACAATCATTTCAGCAATTAAATTCTAGAAAAGTAGGATTATGCAAATAAAATGACTGAAATGTCCATACCTTTTAACCTAGAGATTCCACTAAAAGGCTTATAACCTAAGAAGACCATTGATTAAAAGAAACTCTCCATACACACCAAAATATTCATAGAAATACTTTTTGTTATAGCAAATAATTGGAAACAAAGTAGATGCCCATCTATTGGGGAATGGCCAAACAAATTGGTTTACATGAATGTAATGGAATATAATTGTCTTGTAAGAAATGATGAATATGATAAATACATAGAAACATGCAAAGATTTACATGAACTGATGCAAAGTAAAGTAAGCAGAGCCAGGAAAACTTTATACACAATGACTACAACAATATAAACAGAAATGACAACTACAAAACAATCAAAAGTAAATGTCGTAAATTTATAAAGAACAAGCATAGCTCCAAAGAAGAGATATTATCTCTTTGCAGAGGTGGGAGGTCTGTAGGTGTGGTATATTGCACACATTTTCACACTTTTTTGGTACACTGATTAGTTTTGCTGATTTTTTTTCTTTAAAATATTATATAATACATGGGATGGATCTCTGCGAGGGGAGAAAAGGCTACTAGGGAAATTTTGATGATGTTAAAATTGAACATTATCAATAAAATATATTTAAAAGAGAAAGAAGAGAAGGAGGTACATTTGGATCATGGATTTAGATTTAGAAGTGACCATGTAGTCCAATGTTCTAATTCCACAGGTGAAGAAATTTGAGAGCCAGAGAAGCTAAGTGATTTGCCCAAGGTCTCACCTTTGGTACTTTACAAGCCACACAAGCATCAATCAAATCTTAAAGGTTTCCTTCTAGCTCTAAATCTAGGATCCTGTGATTTACTCTATTATCTATTATCTGACTAGATCCTTATAACAACCTTGTGAAGGAGTCAGGACTAGCATTATTATTATTAGTCTATTCAAACTCTTCTGTACTAAAAATCATTCTGGAGGCAACGTTATATGGTACAAAGATCATGGGACTGAGAAGCCAGCAAATCCCTGGGTTCAAGCTCAGGCTTGGGTACTTACTATTTATTTGGCCTGGGGCAGGTCACTTCCTCTCTGGTTATTAGTTTCCTCCAGTGAAATGGAATAATAATGTAAAATGAAACAATAAAATGAGGCAACTAGGAAGTAGAATGGATAGAGTGTTGGGCCCAGAGTCAGGAAGATTTGAGTTCAAATTTAGCCTAAGACCTATGTGACCCCAGGCAAGTCACTTAACTTTGGTTTTCTTATCTGCAAAATGGGGATAATAATAGCACCTACCTCCCAGGCCTGTCGTAAGCATCAAATAGGAGTTGACCTGGAATAAGAAACAAAGACCTTTTTGGGTACTCTAAGAAGGAGTTGATCCCCTGGTTATTTGAGCTTCTCTTAGGCCAGAAGGTGGGGCTGTAGGACCTAGGTAGAAAGTATCAGAAAATTTAAACAAGCCAATCACTCAGTGCTGTGGAGGTTAGGGAAAAAAAAACAACAACCATAGCACCAACAACTGAAGCTCCACTATAATAGCTCCAGAGGCTCAAAGGTGAGACAAAAGAGAGACAAACACTATCTGCAAGAGGAGAACCAAACTGTGAACTCAATAAAGGAGGCAAAGAACAGTAACAGTAGTACTCATAACACCTATTGGGAAAGGCAAGGTAAGTGGAGAATCAACACAAGAAGAGTTGCCAGTGAAAGAATACTAATGTGCAGAGAATGAATGCGGAAGAACAAACCCTTTTGTTCTCTTGCTGGGGCCTTACCCAGCATGGTCCAGTAAGTTACAGTTTTCTATAGATAACTGTGTAGAGAGGGTGGCTCTAGCTGTCTATGTATTAGCATATAAGTCCTTTTTGTGCCCTTTACTACGTAAATGAAAAATGGTCTATTTTGAATCCTTGTGAGCTTGATTGCTATAAGGAAGAATTGGTGGTAACATTCGAGGAAAGTCCAAATGCTCAAATTCCTGGTTTCCACCTGAAGTGGGGCAAAAAGTCAGAGCTCCCCAAAGGTTACCCAGGCCCTTTATTTTAGTAAGGAGCCTCTAACAAAAAGTTACATAAATGTGTGCTATTATTTATTATTAGACAAGTATTAGCCATTACGATTTTAGCAAGGCCTGGCATCCAAGTTCTTTCTCTCCAAATTAAAAACTTTTGTATGTCAAAGATAGTTCTCAAATATAAAAAAGAACATCTTTATATAGTACCTTAAGGTTTACAAAGTACTTTCCTCACAACAGTTAGGTGGTGTAGCTATTATCATTCCTCTTTTATAGACTAAGCTTATAGAAAAACAACAGCAACATTTATTAAGCACTTAATATGTGCCAGGCTCTGTACTAAGCACTGGGGATACAAACATAAGCAAACAAGATGGTGCTTACATTCTAACTGGGGAAAGACAACACATACAGGGGAGCTGGAAGGTGGAGTGAGGGAAGGGGAAAGGTAACTATGTGGTGGCAAGGTGGCAGCCAAGAAGAAGAAATTCAGGGAGTGAGTCAGGTGTGAGTGAAGTGAAGCATGGCTGGGCCCTTCATAGTGTAAGAGTGGTGTGTTGGATGGACAATTCAATTGAATCGGTCTGCTTAAACTAAGTGACAAAATGTGCTAGTATCTTAACAGGGTAACAACAAGTCTCAATCTAAGTCAATTGTGGGCTTTAGTTTCAACCAATTAATCATGGGTTTAAGACTATATGCCCAAAGTCCTTGGAGGTGAAAAGACACTGCATAGGAATCATGTTTTGTCATGGCCTAGGGGCTGCTTATCAAGCTGGTTTAGAACAGGGGTCATTCTAGAGAGAGAAGCAAGTACAGCATTCTAGCATCCCATCCCCCACCCCACACGAAGTGTTTGCTAAAGGAGAAGGTCTGATCTAGGTCTCTGCTCCTTTACCTACCTCCCCCTTAGCCAGAGGAGGACCTTTCTATCTTTGAAAGATCCAGATGTTGAACTTTCTATCTTTCCATGGCGTCCTAGTGACATCCTCAGATCAGCCAAAAGACACTGTCTGCATTGGGAGCCAAGGACATGATTCATGGCTGCCCAGGAGCCAACTCAGAAACTATACTATAGCTAAGGGGGACTTCTTGAACTTTCCACGAAGAGAAGAAGACTCTACTTGCCTGCTATGGTGAGTCGCTTTTTTGTGATAATATGCTTGCTAAGCTTGAGGTTATGTTCCCCTAGACTTTATATATACTTTTGGGAGAGAGCGTCACAAACTTTTGGGATGTTTTGTAACAATTGTTCTCGCTACACTATCTTAGTAAACATTCCTTCTAAAAAGCTCTTTAAATCTGGCTAACTAAACTGACAATCTTGGCAGGATGTATACTAGAATGGGGGCTTAAGTGAACAATATTAGAAAGACATCCCCACACCCAAATGAGGGACCCTAAAGGAGAGATATACCCAGCCTAGCTCTGGGTACCCAATCTGCTATTTACATATGGGGGATTGAGAGAGTAAGTCCAGTCTTGCTGTACTAAAATGGTGGTCCTGCAGAGGGGTTCACCAATCAGGAAACCCAGACTTCAGGAAAGAACTTTCTCCAAAGTGGCAAGGTGGCTGGCAAGAAGTCCTGAGAGGGCAGTGAGATATGCCTGGGATCCTTCCTAACATGGTGCTCCTGAGAAGAGAACAAGATATGCTGGTAAATATTTAACAACTGAAACATTTTTAGGTTTAATTTGCCTTTTTAACATTTTTTTCCATCACTTTCAAGCCCTGATTTGTAGAAAATTTAACAATGGGCTTGTCTGCCTGCCTATTCTGGCTGGCTCTAGTACAATCCTGAATGGGAATCACCAGTCAGGAGAACAGAGTGTCACAGTGAAAGTTTCTCCAGGGTAGCAGGGGAACAGAAGTGGGAGAAGTCCAGAATGAGTCTAGGCATGAGTGGAAAAAGAGAGGTTAAATAAATTGCCAAAACTCCCTAAATCAGGATAAATACTGGCACTTGAAGTCGGGTCTTTCTTGTGTCCTGAATCCCATGGATAGTCTGGTGAAGCCTATGGGCTCCTTCTTAGAATAATGTTCTAAAATGCATAAAATAATAGGATTGCAAAGGAAAGCAATTATGTTGAAATACATTTACCAAAATAATAGAAAAAAAAGTTTATCGACTTCAGGTTAAGAACCCCTGCTAAATACTGTGCTAGGATACAAGACGTAAAAGCAGAACTCATGGCTGTGAGAAGAGCAGGATTCTTGCTGAGTTGGGTAGAAAAGTAGAAAGACCTCAGCAATGGGCAGAGACCTGTTGGCACAGAGATGGCTAGATGCCAAGGAACAAATGTTCTGCCAGGCCTTTATAGGGAAAGACTGGTTGTGTGTCTAGTCTGGTTTACAAGAACGAAGGTACTTGTATCTAGTTTGGGGAGAGGACAGGAGTGTTGGTGGCAAGTGAACCTGAAAGTAAGTGGGAACGAATCTGATTTTGTCTTTAAATCTTTTTTTTCTTTTTTAGTGCAAGAATCATGGAACTACTTTTGAACTGTGGGGTTTTCTGAAGATGCATCTCTGTATTTGGGGTGGGAAGCAGTGTTATTTTATGATCCAGAAAACTATACTAACAGGAGTAATAACTGTCCACATAAGGTAGGTAATCTCTAAGTGTCAGAATTCTCGTTTTACAGATAAGGAAATGAGGTTGCTCAGTGGTTAATTGGTTCACTCAAGTAAGAATTAAATAACTGGTTGTTGAAAGGTTGAATTAATGATTAAATGTATGCTAATTAGGAGATTTCTTTAGGGGAGTTCTGCCTTAACCAATAGATAAGAACGGCCTGAACTCTCAAAATAAGCAGTCTGTAATAATAGATAAAGCCCTAGATTCAGAGTCAGAAAAGATATGGGTTTGAATACTACCTTTGACCTTGGGCAAGTCACTGAACCTCTCAGAATTTGTTTCTTCATCCGTAAAATAGAAATAATAATACCTGTAGCACCAACTTCCTAGGACTATTGTGAGGGGATAATGTATTATAATTTGTAGTGTATCATAAAGCATTTGCAAGCATTAAAGCAATATATAAATGTCAGATATTATTAAATCAACATGTTAATTATTAAATGGTTATGAATGAAAACTACTTACATAGCTCAAACATTCTCTTTCATCTTTTTTCATTATTCATTTGCTTAGCCATTTCTTCATCATGCTACCTTATATTTGTGTAGTACTTTATACTTCTTAAACCACTTTCAAATACATTTTTTTGCATAATGGGGTTCCTGATCATGTATGGGCCATGATCCTTTGGGGTGTAATGTATGACTTCTAATGTCTCTTCCAATTGTGAGATTCTATGACTTTAAATGTTATCTCATAAAAGCCCTGTGAAATAGGCAAGGCATCCATTATCTCCATCTTATAGACAGTGAAACTTAACTTACAGTAGTAGTTAAGTGACTTGCCGAAGTCAATACTGCTAGTGACAGAGCCAGCTCTCTTTGTTCAGTCACCTAACTCATACTGCTGCTCTGAAGAAGTCACTTGGCAAACTATTACTAGTCCTCAAGACTTTTTTCATTATACCCAAGGTTGACTGGGCATAGGTATAGGGGTTAGATAGTTTTGACAACTTAGTTTATCCATGGTTTTAAGGAGGTGCTTAGGTAATAGGAAATGGTCCTTTTAATAGATTCATAGATTGTTAGAACTAGAAGAAAATTTAAGAGATCATTTAGCCCAAACCCTTCATTTAGAAAATGAGGAAAGTGACCTATCCAATATCACAAAACTTGTTAGTAGCAAATCTGGGACTTAAAACCAGGTCTCCTGATGGCTAGTACTTTTGTATGTGGCTTCTTTTTGGGTCCTTGTCTTTTTTTGCCTTTTGGACATGAAGCCCGAGCCTCTAAATTTACAAGCTGCCAACAGGTGGTGATATGCTGGTGATGTGTTGCAGTTCATGTATAAATAGCATGCAGCTAGGATAGTAATATGGAAGATGGCTTAATGCCAGCCCAAGGCCTGTAAAGCTTAGAAAGAAAGAAGGCAGATAAGACAATAGCTGCTCTAGAGGGTAGTCCTGTTCTTTCTTGGAGAGCATGTGAAAGGAAAGTGCCTTTATCACTGTCATCCTTCATCATTCTGTTTACAGCTCACTGGTATGCAGAACTTGGTAAAGGCTTCCTTGTGAACCACAAGAGGAGGTGGAAGAACTTCTCACATCATTTCCTTTGTCACTTATATCTTTCTTCCAAGTATTTTTCAAGGTGGTGGTTGCTACAATGAAGAATCTCACTTAGCATCACAAACCATTCATGTTTAGATATGTTCAAAATATAGCTCTTAATAAATGTAGCAGGTGGGACCTCCAGAAAAGCTTCTTTACTTTTAAGGTATTCCATGAGTCCACATTAAAAAAAACAAAACAAAAAAAAAACCAACCAAAAACATAGTTTACAAGCCTCTCTGGATATGTATACTCTTACTAGTTAGAGGATTAATTCAAAGTAAAAACATTTAATGAAATAGAAGAGCACAAATTTCTCCCATAAATCTGGAGCACTTTCTCCCACAAATATATATATACCATCAAAGGAAAAGTAACACATTCTTCATCAACTAGAAGGTAGAACATATGTGACCAGGGTTCACACATGTAGGGAACAAATGTAGCTAGGTACATGTATGAAGGGTTATGCACATCAGGAATGTGTGTTGCCAGTACATATTTGTGGATTGGGTAACTCATACCTCCAATGCTACAGGGTTCCCAGGTCTTTTGGGTTTGCTCCTGGCTAATATCGTGGCATGTAGTCTCTGACAGGTATCCATCCAGGTACTGCTTCTTACTTTTGCTCTATAGTGCTTTGCTGGTCCTGTGGTTGGCTTTGGTTGTTCTAGGTGAGGTCCCATAGAACAGAAAGGTATAGAGCTTCTTTGTGTCTCCATAATCAGCTGGAGTCCTCAGTTGAGGTTGCTACCTCCTCTATATCAGGAGTGGGTTCTATCATCACTCTTATCATACATCCCAGAGGCCTAAGCTTCAACTCTCTTAAGAAGGTCAGTTATTAACATACCTGGTATGCAACTAGGGAAAATCTTCAGCTGTTTTTCTCAGGGTGAGCAGAGTCTATCAATTCTGAGAGCTTTGAGTGTGGTGACTATTTTTTTTTCTCTCTCCCTCTCCAGGAGCTAAGCTCTTGGGAAATACAGAACAGCTATCCAACTGAGTTGTGCCTTCAGGCACTGTCTGTCTTCACCTTCCATTTCCTGAAGCGGGTGTAGGGGTGGAGGTTGGGAGGGAGTAGTTCTTTCAGGGTTCAGAAAATTTTTGTTGTGTTTAAAATGTAAAAACCATTCTTAGTTTGCCTATACAAAACAAGCCTACTCTGTTTGATTTAGGGTTAGAGAACGTCCTTGTAACTCCAGCTTAACTTCTTGGCAATCTGCGCCCCTTTGGAATCATTTCAGGGGTCCACCTTTTCACCCCAAAAAGATTTGAGTCACACTACCAGAGAGAGTCTGTTCTTGGTAGTATTGTGAAACGAGTCTTGGATTTGAAAAATACCTGGTTATGAAACCTAGTTTTTCTATTTACTATCTATGTAACCACACACATTTAAGTTTTCCTACTCTGCAAAATTAGATTACGCCTAAGATAACTTCCAGCTGTTTCTACCCCACCTTCCTCCAAATTTCTAAAATAGATTGGGTAAAGCAATCTCTATTTGGAATTTTTTCAGAATAATAGGTCATGCAATATGTGCTTTTCTTCAAATTATCAGTAAAACACTTTGGATTTTGGATCCTGCTTTTTCTTAGAACATACAATGAGAGAAAGGTATAAATGCTTCTAAAGAATACTGAAAGATTGACCTACTTAATGTTCTTTCCACATTTCCCCCCAACTTCTAGTGGGTGGAGGCAGCAATTTCTCTTTTTCCCCTTCTCTACCATGGAGACTTATTATAATGGAAAGAGCACTGAGCACTGGACTTAGATTTGGGGGATCTGCTAGGTTCAAGTCAGTCATTTATTGGTTGTATGACCTTAAGTAGGTTGCTTAGTCTCAGTTCTCGTCTGTAAAATGGAAGAGTTGGATTGGATCGCTGCTAAGGTCCTTCTGACCCAAAAGGTGTATGGTTCTGATAATAAATAACTGCAACTGTAAAGTGCTTTATAATTCTGAAACTATGTAATACATCAGGCATTTCATTTGATCTTCTGCAACATTCCTAACGATAAGGAAGTCAGGAAACTGAGGTTCAGAGGTTGGGGCCTTGTTCAAGAGTCTCCAAGATTAAGCAGTAGGAACCTACTTCTGTCTCTCTCTCTCTGCCTCCTTTATATCTACATCTTTATCTATTTTTAATAGCTATACTCAATTACGCTGCCTGTCTGTCTCCAGTATTCTTTTTCCCCCAGCTGTCCTTTCCGTTTGATGTTTCTTTGTTTTCCCAGCGTTTAGCACATAGTAGGGGCAAATGCCAGTTGATGCTCACGGTAAGCTTTACTTGTGTTTGGGCTTCATTTAAGTGTACATTTGCTTGAGGTTCTGCCCCTAGGGGTGCAGGGACTGCCAAATAACACATGAACTTGTAAAAAAAATTAAATCATTAACCTTCTGTCTCTACACAGAGCTCTAGATGGAAGAGGCCACCTTCCTTACGGGTTAGTCGGTCATTCACCAAGCTGCATCTCCACGATCTGCCACAGGTCATCTCTTTTGGGGGAGCTCTGTACTTTAAACATCTTAAGTCCCCACTGAGGTAACAGGTTAAGCTCGGGGTCCTTGGCCAGTTGGGAGTGATGGGTGAAGTTGGTCAGTGAAGCACTTTGCAAACCGCAAAGCGCTATATAAATGCCCTATTGTTGAAGCGTAAAGGAATGGGGAAGGGGAATCGGGTGCGTGTGTGTGTGTGTCGCAGGCGCACAAATTTCAGGGGTGGGGCGGGGTTAGCGGGTACGGTGCCTTGGGGCCCAGCAGGGCTGGTCCTGCGGTGCTCGGGGGCTCAAAGGGCACGGCGCCTGAGAGAATTCTGAGGGTTCTCGAGGCCTCAATCCACGCACCTAGCGCCTCGGCCGCTGCCCCAGGCCCCTTTATGGCCCTTCCTACCCTTGGTGGGACCATCCCATCTTCTCCTTCACCGTCAGAAGAGCCCAAGCCTGGGACAAGTTCGAACGCCAGGCCTGCAGCGTCTTAGCCTTCCAGAACTCCACTGAACCTGGCACTATCAACCCCTTCCGACCCCCCCCCCCCCCCCCCCCCCCCCCCCCCCCCCCCCCCCGCCTATCCTGGTGTCAGTCATCGGCTGCTCGAACCCCAATTGGTTCTGAAGGAGCGATGGCGCCCCTTCGTCCCCGCCCCTTGATGTTCAGGGTTTCCTACACTGAAATACACGGGTCCTATATTGCGGAGCAACCGCTCCTGCACAGAAAACAATCTCCGCCCCAGGGAGACGTTTTACCTAACAAGGGAAGGTTTATGAAGCTATTGGCTAAGAAGAGTGTCGGTCGAGTCTCATCCCACCTTCGTTTCCGCTCTGTGCCTCGGCTACTGGTTATTATCAGTGTCAATCCATGACTAGGGCAACCACCTCCTCCTAGTGTCATAGGTTACTCCTCATGCCAATCAATAGCTGCACCGCCTTCCTCGAGCTACGTCCAATTGACATTCGCAGAGAATTGAGGGCGAGCTCCAGATTGGCTATTGATTCGAACGACCCGGCAGCAACAGGGTAGGCTGAGCCCTGGTATATGTACCGGCGGCTGAGCACGCGTGTGTGCGGACGCCGTTGCGTGAGAGAGTTTTGCTACCCGGCCTGCTTCGGAGTGAAGACTCTTCCTCTACCGCTCAGCCTTGCAGGTAGGTGAGGGAGGGCCATTGAGGACAGAGCTACTGAGGAGGGGATGAGCGAGCCCATTTTCACCTGGAGCCTCTTTGCTGCCCACAAAAAACCAAAGTAAAGAAAAGAAAAGGAAAGGGGGAAAAAATGCGCTGGAGGGAGCAGAGGCACGAGCGCCGCCGCGAGGCGCGTCCTCTTCTCCGAGCTTCCCCCCTCCTCTTCCCCCACTTCATTCCAACGGCCACGAGCGCGCGACCCTCCCCCAACCACCGCCCGCCCTGCAGTTCCCTCTGCCAGGAGCCGGGTGCGCGTCTCTTTTCTCTTCAAGCGCTCTGAGCCACCATCGCTTCTCCGCGGGACCCTCGCAGCCTTCTCAGGCACCTGCTTGCCCCTGGGCCTTGGCTTCCTCGGCCCCAGGGACGCCGGAGGAGGGGAGGGAGCAAATACGTGTGTGTGGGGGAGAGGGTTGGAATGCCGGGATTTCCCGATCTTGGGCGGGAAAGTGGGGGGCGACCCCCGGCAGGACCGCAGGGTTTCTTCCCGGAGGCTTCGAGGATCCGGTGGTCTGCTGTCCCGCGGTCTCTATCTTGGGGCCCCGCGGGGACCGTGGCTCTAAGATGGGTGCTGAGCAGCGCCGCTTCCGGAGGGGTGGAAGCGGCCCCCTTCCCCTCCGGGGTCGGCGGCACCGCGGGAGTTACTTCCTCCCTCACGTGTGCGAATGGAAAAAGTGTCCGGCTCGGAGCTGGAGGCCTCCGGCCCGCGCCTCTTCGCGGTAGTGGCCGCCACGAGAGAGCCTCCTGCCGCCTTCCGTGACTTGAGTGCAAGGACAGGTCTCCTCGGAACAAGAAGCTGCGACCGGGGCCGTTAGGAGAGGGCTGTGCGGGGAGCCGGGGAGAGGAGTGCATTGTAGCGAAAGGAAGGGAGACGTAGACCAGGACGGAGGAGCGGGGGTCCGTTAGTTCTCAGATGCAGAGGCAGCATGGTGGGAGGAAAGAGCCCCAGATCCGGCAGATCCTTTGTATTTAGAACTGTTAGAGACTTAGGCGATTAGTCTAAAAATCCTCATTTTACTCCTTGGACTTCGATTTCCAAAGTTATTGTGGTATAGGGGGGAGGGGCCGAACACCATCAGTCCTCTGCTACTTGCTACCCGTAGAAACTTGGGCAGGCTAATTAACATCTCTGAGTCTCAAGTTTCCTCATCTGTAAAATGAGGGGGTTGAATGAACTAGATGATAAGTAGGGTTTTTTCTGGATCCCGATCTCCGGTCAACTAGGGAGGAAGAGCTGTTTAAGCTGGAGGAAAGTGGTAAGGGAAACGTGTTAGGGAGAATTTCAGAAAATGGAACCTAGGAATTTAGAACGTATAGCTCTCAGCAACTTAAAAATTAACCTTGTCTTAATTTATGCCCAGCAAATGTGGACGAACTTTGTACTGGTGTGCAAATAAAAGATGATTCTTGAATGCAAAACCTGATTATTGGATTAGAAATTCTTTTGTATGTTATTCTCTCAGAATCCATGGATAATCTGGTTAAGGGAAAGATTTTTTTCTATACAAAGACCATTTCAACCATCATCTTAAAAGAGTTTGAATGGAAGCCAGCACCTACTGAAATTAATAATCTATTATTGGACATTCTTTTTCTTAAAACTTGCCTTGAAAATAACCGTGTAATGTAACTAGCACAAATATTCTCCATCTTATTTGGAAAGAACTTTAACATGTATAAATGTATTTAACAAAACTTTAACAAAAGTATACATTTGACAGTACATTTTTGGCTGAGAATTGAAAACTTAAGATTTTTTCATATAATGCGTGTGAATAAAACGAACATCTTTACTGTAAAAAATATTTGTGCATAGCTGCTCTACTATGTTCATTCTTTTGCTGATTTTTGACTTTTTAGTGCAGGTGTTCTTAAACCTGAGGTCTGGGAATTTGGCTATAATGGCTTTAATAATTATTTCAGTATAAGTGGTTTCCTTTGTATTCCCTATATTTTGTGCATTTAAAAACATTATTTGGAGAAAACTCCATAGACTTCCCCAGGCTACCAAAGGGAATCCAAGACACAATTTAATAAACTCTGGTTTAGAGGGAGTGGCTTTTTAGGAAATAAAGATAGTACTATCAGGTTTTTACGTAAGTTCATATTGTACTAAATACATTGATTAAGCACAAAGATGCTCAGTTTGCTCAGCACATCAGAGCGTTCATTTCAAGTTGCAACATTAAAAAAAAATGGTTTAGGATTAGGTTAACAAATGACTTAGCCTCCAGTCTGAGTTCATTTACATCTATTGTAGCATCCCTTTATACTTAAATCTATATATGTCTAATCCTCCACTTCGCCTTCCCTTTACAACGTAAGCTTTTTGAGGGCAGGAATTACATTTTTAAAAATCTATATCCCTACTACATAATTCAGTATATTGCACTGGGTACTGAATACATGTTGTAATATTAATAGAAGTAAACAGCAGCCTGTAGATGTTAAGTCTTCCTGTTATTGGCCCAGGCAAGTGGCTTATCTGCTGGATAACTGAACCTTCATTTTAAAGTTTTCAAGTAGTAACTTGTCTGTTGGCAAGCTTTCTTAAACCTGTTGTGATAGGAAGTCTTGTTGCTTAGTGCACATGACACAAATTATGTTTACCTGGGAGAAAGCCCAACCTAATGCAGTTCTGATATTGATATGCAGAGTCTTGATGAATTTCATCTTTTCTGTGATGTGTGAATTGACTTTAAACATTTTGTTTAAAGATTTCCCTTAATTTAAGAAAAAGAAGCAACTTTGTAGCCAAGAGATACATTCTATTTTCTGCATAAGCAACAGGCTTAAGAAAAAGAGAGGGAGGGTTAAGTTTTACAGAAAGACTGTATAAAAGTTCTTGAGAGTTTGATTTAATAGGTCAAAAGTAGCAGTTTCTTTGTCCTATATTGAACTTATACTCTGTTGGATTGGCAGCTCTCTTAGGGAGCTGTAGGAGATTTGATAATGTTCTCTTTATGACCTCCTTTTGGCCAACTTATTTAACTATACTTTATTAACCACTGCTTCACATCAAAGGATTTACCAATCTTAGATTTCATTTTGAGCATGAAGAAAAGTGACACTAAGGTGTTAGAATTTTAATCTAAAACTCAAGATTTGTGATAAAAGTGAAAGGTTAATCTTGCACTTAATAAAAATGCCTTGTCTTAATTAGAGTTTATTGTCAATTTAGACTTAACATTGGATTGCCACATAATTTTACTAGTGTCATCTTGGTGTATTCATTTTCTTGATATTGGAATGCTTTCAAGGCTTCAGTGAAAACAGAAGTCTTGACTATCTAAAATTTTGTTTTGCAGGGATAGTCTTGCTAGTAGTTGGGAAAGTATGAAACAATCTAATTTTATCTTACTGGTCAACCATGAACTGGTGAGAAAAATTTGTTGACTGCTTGAGTCCTTCCCAGGAGTTAATAAATTGTGATTTTTTTTCCTAGCCATAAAAACTGCAGTAACACAAAATATCCAGTCACTGTTTCTGCTTAAGTATATTTTTTTAAAGTAATTTTGTGCTTACTCATGGTATTAAAAATTAGTGGTTCCATTAGTTATTCCACCTAGCAGTGGGATGTATAGTAATGGTTCACCCATACAACAGTTCTTGAGCCTTGGCAGTTGTGACATGACCTTGTCATAGACCCAGTGTCACATGTGGCATTTGAACCTGAGACAACTGAATCTTTCTGATTTTGTTGAATACTTATTCATTATACCATGCTGCCTTTCCATATATATATATATATATGTAGAGTGAAATTTGATAGTGATAAGTTTTCCCATGGATGTCACATATGAAGAACAAAAAAGTTTTAAAATTGTAGTTTTGTAATTTATGACTACTCGTCAAAACTCTT
>CM053625.1:41676531-41692583 GCA_028646595.1 Phalanger gymnotis
GTGAAATTTACCATTTTCCAGAGAAGGATGATTACTGGGATTATGATCAATCTCTTGAATCCTTATCTAGTGATTACCAGCATTTTGTAATTTTTTAGATTACTGCACCAAACTCCTTAAAGAATGTTTAAAAACAAAACCCAAAATTCTCTTAAATGAAGCTTCATTCTGATCATGAAGACACTTCAGATATTGAAGTTGGAGATTATTGTGTTTCAGTTTTTATGTGAATTTCTCTTTCCTCAGGTAAATTCATAAACTAGGGAAATCAAAACATTCTTAGACTTGTATCCACTGCAAGCCAGTTTTCATCTTGAACATGAAAAATGGGAAGCTGATCTTAAAGATTATATTTGATAAGCCAATAAAGGATGAGAGGCAAAGCTGTTTCTAAAAAGTAATAAAGAATTTTTAAAAGAGATACCTGACAGTAGTTTGATAGGCCTGCAGTTCCCAAGCATTGTCTTGTTGAATTGATGTAGTTATCTTACTCCCTCTTTCAAGCCCTTTCTGTCAGGAAAGAAGGAGATGGAAATGGCATGTGGTAGGTATAAGGAGAGGATTCAAAGTGGGTTAAAATGAAGCAGATTTGCTCGAATTCAGTAGCAGTGATGCTACACACTGCTGTCTTGTGATATGAATTATACGAGTCCAGTCTTCTTCCCCCTGCCCCGCCCCCCCCTTTTTTTATGTATGTTGCTTGGTTGCTCCACAGCTTGGAGATCTTGTCTAAAACTGTTAGAGCTGCAGGAGACTTCAGGTCATCGAATGCAACCTGTTACTACTCAATTCCCTATCTTGGCAGTTTAGAAACATTTTGAGTAGAGTTTAATGGTAATAAGTAACTCAAAAGGATAAGTTGCTGTTATTCCATACTGTAACAAATGATTACCTTATTGGTGTCATCATTATCATTGGGGCTTTTTAAGATAAAATTTTTAATTTTTGAGGACAATATATATGTACTTAGAAGTGTAGTTTTCCTGGAAAGTACACAGGTTATTTTGTCCTTCCCTTTTTGCAAAAAGAGGTAGCTGAACTAATCAGTGCTTCCTAGCTTTTTTTTTTTAGTGAACCTCTTTTAATAAAAAATGTGTTATGAACCCTTAGGGTAATTTAATATATAACTCAGGATATTCTTTTAAATCTATTAAGTGCTTACAATAACTGCAAAGATAGATTTTTGTTCCCAAAAGTTCCAAATAAAAATTTGCGTTACGTAGTTGCAAAATAAACTATACTATTTCATTCTGTCTTTAATTAGGAAAACTTCAAATATGAAATTACAAAAATTTAAAACGATGAGTATTTTATGTGGTACATTCTGTAAGAGTTGAAGTAATACAACAAGACCTTATATGCTTACTATTGTGTGTGAGACTTCATATTAAATTTTTTTACAAATTATGCCAAATATCTTTAATGCAGTAAGTTAAAATTTGGAAGGTGTTTAATGTTGTATAAACTTAATTTCTATGTCGGGACTTTTTATTTGGAGGCAATTTTGCAGTATTTGGCCCAATACCAAATATAGTCTTAAGTCTGGCTTTTGCATCGTTTGTGTTTTGATTTAAAACAAGAATAAAGTAAAAATGCTTGCTCACACAAATATGTGGTGGAAATGGCAGAATTTACAAACTATTCCTGAGGAATCATTTTTAGCCACCTAACCAATTTACAAAAATGAAATCATGATATAAATTATTTACTATCCCACTGGCCAATGACAAGAACAGTATTACATAATAGGTGTGCTATGTTTAGTTGTGTTTCCTTTTTAACGGTGTTTATATGTAAACTAACAGTAAGGAGAATCTCATGTGACTTTCTAAACTCATGGAAATTCCATTCGATGAATGAGAAGTGTTGCCAACCAGTTCATTTGAAAATCTGTCAGAAAATAGCCTTAATGCTGCAATGAGAAGCAATATAAGGTTTGTTTCTGTAAAAATTTGTGATGATTTCAAGATGTCTTGTAGTAAACATGCCCAGCAATCATAGTTTTCAAATAGATTGTTGTGCTACCAAAATGTAAAGTTAGTAACTTCTCGGTCATGTGATTATGTAGCTAATGAGGTACAGTTACATGCCAATTGAAACAAAGTGACTACTCGTGCTTTATACAGTACACAAATAGGATATGTATATACATCTGACCATCACCATTGTGCAGAACACAGAGTATGTACACACATTTGATTATCTTTGTACTCATTTCAAACCCTCGTTTGTAGCAGTTTTTAAAAATTTAATTTAATTTTATTTTCAGTTCAAATTCTCTCCTATCCCTTCTTCTGCTCATTGAGAAAGCAAGAAAAGTAAAACGTTACAAGTACATATAGATATACAAATCTAGTTTCTGCCTTATCCATGTTTGTAGCAGTTTGGAAACAATTTGATAATACGTTGAGAAAAGTATAAGAACATTGTGGGCATGATCATGAGAATTTTGAATTTGCAAAATTGTGGGCGTGATCATGAGAATTTTGAATTGCTGCAGAAACAAACTTGCGCTTCAATTATGCATGTGCTTGTCAGAGAGTAAAAATATGTTTATAACACATGGATAATCATTTACTGCTTCAGGTACCTTGGACCAGCTTCTGCAAATATTCCCACAAATCCCTAACAAGGAACCACTGGGCTAGATAAGACAGCTGAGTTGTCTCAGTCTATCACTTGAGTCAGGGAGACCTAGGACTCCAAACCAGTTACTGTATAACAATGGAGGTTTCCTCATTTGTAAAATGAAGGAAGGTAATTTAGATCTTTTTCGTCTTGTAACAAAATTCCCTAAGAAATAAAATACCAGCATCAATTTAGGTACAAATCTAGTAGAACATGAAACTGTAGGTGGTTAATGTTCTAGTTCCTAGAAGATCATAAAGATAATACTGTATACTTAAATTATTTTTAGGATGTTTTAGATGATCTCAGTTTATTGTTAGTTTTTGGCAAAGTGATGGTGCCAATTCCTTCTCAGTTAAGAAATGGTCACAGAAGTATTTTCATGGTAATAGCTGTTTGCAACTCAGTATTGAAGGGTCTAAGATATATTTTAGTTTCTGACCTATACAAAAAAAGCAAAATCAAATTTTGAAAGGTACCGGGTGATATAGTGGAAAGTGTGTTAGACTGGGAGTTATAAGCCTTGTGGTTTATTTGCCCTGTATCTACAACCTTACCTGTTTGATCTTAGAAAGTTACTTTGCCTCTTTCTTACTCAATTTTAGTTAAATGGAAGTAGAAAAGGAAGTCTCTACTAACGCTTTGGACCTATGGCTGAAAAGTTAGAGTTAGGTAAAGTGAAATGATAGTGGTATATATTAAGAGTATGTTAAATTGCCATTAAGAATCATTACAGCTCTTTATGGAGATTGCTGGGGGAGACTCATTCCTTAATAGAGAGGACAAAGACCTTGAGTGAAAAATAACAAATCATGGAACCCTTTTTGCATATTGAAAAGATTTGGGTTAGCCAGTGTTGTAAATATATGCACACATTCAGCACAACTGTAAAAATGAACAGTGTTTTTAGTATCATAGGATCAGAGCTGGAAGACACATCATGTGGTCTATCTGACCCTCTCATTTTTGTATATGAAAAAACATGAGTTCAAAATAACATATTGTTACTATCAGCTGGAATTTGAACCTCAGGCCTTCTTACTTCCAGTATGTGTATGTAAGAAATTTTTTCTGACTTCTAAATAAAATAAACTTTCCATAATCTACCTGGTCTTTCCTACCAATTTTAAATTTGAATTCCCAAGTTTTTGAAATATACATCCTATTTTTTTAGCTTTTGTTTATCTTATGACATTGGCAGGTAATGCCTTATTTAGATATGTTTTTGTTCTTAAGTGACTTTTCTAAATAAGAGATTTTCTATTTTTATGTCATTTAACTTATAATAGGGCAATTTGTACTCCTTAACTTGACTCTAAACTTGACCATTGTGTCAGGGAAGCCAGTGTAAAGGTAGTAATTAATGCTTGAGACCCATGAATTAGCTGTCATGATTCAAGCATTATAGAGCCTCTCAGCTAATTTATTTAGATACTCTGGAATTTTTCCTTATTTATAGGTCTCCAGATTGGAGCCACTTTTAGTTTTCTTTACCATTGGTACAGTAAAATTTCAACTCAAGTTCAGAAGTTGTCTGACTTAAGGTGATGATTGAATAATGAGAGTCTCTGGTGAAAGTTGGTTGGGATTTTTTCTTTCTGGTTCACCTTTGCACTGTTGAAATCCATGTTGAAAACAGTGCCTCTCAAAGTTTATTTGCCCTCTTTGTTAGTACTAAAATTAGATGGCCTTATTAAAACTAATCCGTCTACTTTTTTAATTTTCGTTTTTAATTACAACTGTACAACAGACCATTTTATTCTTGCATCTTTTCGATGGTTTCTTTATATTTGTCCTTCTCCTTTCCAACTTGTCGGGATTTGGCTTTACGTTCAAGAATCTTTTTGCGATCTTTGTCCAGTTTTAGTCTTGTGATAACTACCTTACTAGGGTGAATTCCCACATGGACAGTTGTGCCGTTAGCTTTTTCTCGTTACACACGTTCAATGTAGATGACATATTTCTTTCTGTAAACCTGGACTACCTTGCCAATTTGTTGACCTTTGTAGTGTCCACGAACCACCTGGACCTCGTCGTCCTTCCGGATGGGCATCGATCGGACATTGTATTTCTGCCTCAGCTCCTTGGAGGGCGGGGACGACATGATCTTGCGCCGGATGTGCGAGGGCGCTTTGAAGTGCCTCTTGCGGTTCTTGCTTCGGTCTGAGGTCACGAACGGATTGAACTTCATTTTGGCAAGCCGGGCCACCCGAAAAAGAGCAATCTGTCTACTTTTAATTAGCTCTTAGATTAAGGCAGTTAACTTAGAATTGGTGTGATGCATCTTTCTGCAACAGTGGTTTTAATTGTCTTACAGAATTGGGAAATTAGTGACTATTTTGCAAAGAAAGATGCATATGTACTTTTTCTAAATTTTATCTGGGTGGCACAGTGGATAGAGTGCTAGGCTTGGAGTCAGGAAGACTCATCTGAGTTTAAATCTGGCCTCAGGCAATCACTAGTTATCTTTTTACACTTTTTGCCTGAGTTTCCTCGTCTGTAAAATAAGTTGGAGAAGGAAATGGCAAACCACTCCAGTATCTTTGACAAATGGAGACATGAAGAGCTGGACAAGATGATTTCTGAATTGAGTTTTATGGTTTACTTAGTTTTGGACAGGCAGCATATTGTTCAGAGAGCAGTAGTTTTGGAATTTAAAAGATCAGGATTCACATTCCATCTCTTCCACCTATACCACCTTTGTGCCTGGGCAGTTTGCTTCACCTCTCTGGGCCTTAGTTTTCTCACTGTGAAATGAGAGGGGCTTGGACTTGATGATACCTAAGGTTCCTCTCATTCTAAACTTAGGAACCATGAATATTGGTATTGTTTCATTTCTAGACAACAAAATACAGGAAAATTATGGATTTGGAATAGTTTTAAGCATAGGCCTTAGTGCTTTTTTTCAGTCAACCCGTAGAACTAACAGTGATTTTTTTTTTTTACTCCAACTCTCATTTCCTACATTAGTTTGACCTTACTAATTTTGGCCTTACTAATTTTCCTTATAGTTCTTTTAAAGTAGTAACCTGTCTAGTGGTTTTTTTTAGCTTTGTGTGTCAGTGGTAAGAGGGTAATCACAAAATTAGAATCTGATTTCAAATTCATGTTTTGGAGAAAGCCTATAAAAGAGCTTTTTTTGAATGGTACACGTATCTCTGGGCCAAGTTTCCATCTTTCACAAAGGTAACTAGAAAAAGTTGGGAAGGGGAGGG
Organism: Phalanger gymnotis; assembly: GCA_028646595.1. Lineage (NCBI taxonomy): Eukaryota > Metazoa > Chordata > Mammalia > Diprotodontia > Phalangeridae > Phalanger > Phalanger gymnotis. The sequence continues at coordinate 41,682,375 of CM053625.1, forward strand.
AGGTTAAAGGCTTAGCTTTTTGCCACTTGAAACTAAAGGTCATTTGCCATAATTTGGTGTAACCATAGACCCATAGAGCCTTTAACAATATGGTGTTCTGGTATAGTTTTGGGAAATTTCTGTAGTATGGTAATGCCACAGATGGATAGTTTACTACAGTGAGGTGGAAGAATATAAAGTTCCATACAACATTTCTGAGACCAAGTGAAGCTCTTAATATATGTTTTGAAAGACTTAAGTCTTAATAGAACATTGCAGTGTTGACACTTGCAAAATGACCGAATATTACTTTGTTGTTTTTTTTTTTATGGCCTTCCAAGAAGATGTGGTGTTAAAGATTGTTGCAACAATTAAGCTAGCAGCTGCTGTGGAGGTGAAAGACCAACATAAGCCCAACAACAAGAACACTGCCAGCACAGATTCTTTTGATCTGCTTTACTAAGGAAAGTAACATTAGGGGATTAACAATCTTATTTCAATCCAACATACGAATGTCATTCACTTAGTTCAGGGGAAAAAGCCAGCACCCTAAACTTCAGAGCAAATACAAACAAATTACAAACATACATTATAAACAGACCAAATACAATTCATAGTTACCAAGGAACCATCCAACATCTGAGTTCAGGAGCTAGGGAGGTCATAACAACTGCTGGCCCACAGTCACATGTCATTCCTGTGGCTCAGAGTCCCAAGCAAATAGCTCTGTTCTCTCTTCTTATACAGTCTTCAAATGTCATCTGAGCCACCAGAACTTACGCTCATACTATTGACTCTGGTCTTGGCAACTTCCCTTCATGCCTGCATTGGCTTAGCACCTAGTAGATAGGGATTTGGGCTTGGGGCTTTGCACCTAGTAAGGTTCAGTTAAAGACACTTAATTTATCATTCTGAAACAGTGAAAAAGTCCCAACTTAATTGATATTACAAAGTTATAGCTCAAGATTTTCTTAATGTTTGTATTAGTTAGAGAGTGTTCTAGAGCCTTAAGTAGACAGACATAAAAAACCAACTACCTGACTAGCAACATAGAAAGGTGCCACAGAGGCCTTTCCTGGTATCCTGGTTCCCTAGTTGTTAGTTTCTCTATATCATCTTTTTCTCCAGTCACTTTAAAAAAATTGTTTTGTGTATATTGTTACATATTTGTGAAGTTGTTTTATTCCTCTGGTGTAATGTAAACTCTTTGAGGTCTGGGACTTTGACTTTTTTGTTTTCTCAGTGCCTGACACATAGTAGATGATTTAATATAAATGCTTTGTTGTTTGATTGAAGAAGGAATTTAGATGACAGAGATGAATGTAACCAGAAATTCAAGCAATTTGTGGTGATTGTATAAGACATACAAATGATTGATACAAATGTATTTAGAGTCCATATGCAAGGCAATTTCTTACCCTCCCCCTCCCCCCGATTCTGAGTTAAGTAAAATTTGTTTATGTAGAAACTAACCAGAATTTTTTTCTTTAGACTTTGGAAATAGTAACTAGGCTGGTTAGGAGAAGTGTAGTATGGTGGGAAAGAACACTGATTTTGTAGTTAGAAGGGAAGTTTTAAATCTGTTATTTACTTCCTTGTGGCTGTGATAACCGGAAGGAATTTGGCCTTAATGACATTCACCTTTTCATTCTAATGCACTCACTTAAGTATATGGCTCAAGCCTTCAGCCAGTTTTCACTGACGAAATACAAAATAATTCAATATTTTACCTTTTGCTTCACTTCCAGTTGTTTTCCCTCTATCATCTCACTGATTGCTTTCAAGTAAACGGAATTGGCATAGATTCAGTTGGCCATTTGGATTTTTATTCATGCATATAAAAAATACTTAAAATAACATTGTATAAGAATGTCAGTTTTTAAAAGTAGCTTCAGTATGTCACCTATTAGGGAAGGAGTAGAACAAAGGAATAAACAGTAAAATGGGTCTCAGTTTCAGGAAAGGGTAGGAAAAAATTGTCATGACAGTTTCACTAACTACCTTGTTCCTGTGTCTTGGATGGTAGTTGGCTATCTTCCTAGTGCTTGCCCTTCTGATAGTTATCAACTCAGTTCTGGATGAAATCCATAGGAAGACTTCAGCAGGGATCCTCTACTTTCTCTAACCTCAACATTCTTCTTGTGTTACCAGTGTCCCATCTTCTCTTGTCTCCTTTACTTGGCTTGGCTTGTAGCCTTTGTTGCCTACAAACTCCTCCCAAGGTCAGGGTCAAAGACCTTATGGCTATTTTGACCTAAGGTTAAGTCTAAAATAATCCTCAGACTTCAGAGAACACTAGAAAAGGGGAAGACAAACATCACTCCTCATCCTCACAACTCCCCTATCCTCATGCTTTTGTGTCCAAGCCTTTTGGCAGAGCTCCAAAAAAGAGGGTTTGCATATACAATCTACATTCATAGTATTTAAGGAGAGACATCTTGATGTGGTGAATAGACAGCTGGTGGTGAAATTCCGGATACCCTGGCTCAAGTCCTATCTCTGACATGTGGCTCTTTAATTCTGAGCCAGTCTTTTAACCTCAGTGCCCCAGGTAACTCTGAGAGTAAGTTGTAGAGCAGGTGTCCACGCACATTGGTAAAGAGCGTGTTAAGAGGAGTTTTTCATTCTAATCACAGGTCTGGTCCAAAAAAAAAATTCTCTACTTGAAGGATCTGTGAATTCTCTGCAGTGCTTTGTCTCACACAATTCATTTTGAGACTTTCTCTAGCCAATAAATTCATTTCCCTGTGGACAACTTGGTGATGTGTGATGGGCAGCTCTGTACTTAGCTAAGCTAACTTCTGATAACATACATAGAACCTTTCTAGTTTTGTAGAATCTGAGATATGCTGAATAGCGTGGGACAGGAGTGGGGAACCTGTGGCTTCAAGGCCCTCAAGTACTGCATTTTGACTGAATCCAAACTTCACTGAAGTCCCTTTAATAAAAGCATTTGTTCTGTAGAACTTGGATTCAGTCAAAAGGCTGCACCCAACAACCTATGTCACAGGTTCCCCACCTTTGGACTAGGATCTCCACGTGTATTGTAAGGCAAGTGAATAGAACTTTAGGGGAGGATATTTATTTGCCTTTTTAAATTAAATTTTCCTTTTCATTGTGAACTCAATAAACATGAGCATTTCTATATACAAAGAGCAGAAAAGAGGATTGTATGTGAAAATGAATTGCTATTTACAGTTTATTTTTTAAAATGTTGCCTTATTCTCCTTTCTTTATCCCTTTCTGACTGTCCACCGTCTTCTTCATATTTTTAAAATACTTTAGTTCTTTGATATTTTTTTTTGCATCATTACTATTTCTCAATTCCACCCCAACAACTACCCCTCCCCCAAGTCACTTCTTGTAATGAGTAAGCATAGTAAAAAACAAAAACAACACACACAGCATGCATTTCATTCTACACCTCCAAGTTCATCAACTGTGCCCAGAGATGCTTTGATTTATTGTCAATTTTCTGGTGGCACAATTGGTCATTAAATTGAAGCGCAGTAAAAAATAACACACACTGAATGCATTTCATTCTACACTAACTTCATCACCTCTGCCCAGAGATACTTTGAATTATTATCAGTTTTCTGGTGTCGTAATTGGTCATTAATCAATTATAGTTCTAAAATTTTCCATACTTTTCCTTAGGTGATAGTCGTTTTATAAATTGTTCCCTGGGTTCTCTTCACTCAGTATCAGTTCATGTAAGTCTTTGCAGGGTTCCCTGAATGCATCCCTTTTGGCATTTCTTAAAGTGCTCTAATACTCTTTTACATCTTTATACTATTCCCAAATGTGTACCCATTTTGTTTCCAGTTCTGCTACAACAAAGTTCTATCTACATTTTTGTATATATCAATCCTTTTTCTCTTTTTGATCTTTTTGAGGTATATACCTGGTATAGTAGTATTACTGTGTGCACATTTTAGTAACTTTTAGTTTTAAGCTTTGAATATTTGCTCCATGCCAAAACTGGCATGAACTTAAAGGAGTTTAATTAAAAAGACCTAGTCATTCCTCTTGCCCTATCTGCCTTTTTGCATTTTTGTTGACCAGCATGTAAAATAGCTAATGAGGAAAGACCTTAGTTGACTTATCTGCAGTTTTGTGAATCTTGTTCTTTATTAACCTACAAGGGAAATGACAAGGATATTTGAAGGAAATATGATACAAACAAGGAATTATAGCAGAAATGCTTTACTAAAAAATGGGTTGATTTTACATAGTTATTGTCTATTTCAGGCAAAAACTGATGGAGCATCTGTTTGCTAGAATTAAAAATGCTAATAAGTTTGGTAAATATGAGTCTTGGTTTGCTTAATGTTTTACTTGCACTATCAAACATTTATATAACTGCAATTTGGTAACTTGATGGACAGACTACATTGATTTTCTTCCAAACTGCAGAATTATAACAGATGGTAGAAAATTCCACAAAGCAGGTGAAAATTATTTTAGCATAAATATGTATATACTGAACTATGTAGCTTTAAAAAGATAGCTGGATTGAGGTGTAGTTAAACTATTATCTGACATGAGGTTGGATATGAAAGATGCTTTCATGGGGGTGCTGGGGTATAGTTGGAAGTATTATAACTAGAGACAAGACCTGGGTTCAAATTCTGGCTTTGTCACTTAATGACTTTGGTCAAGTTACTTTATCTCTTTGAGACTCAGTTCTTTCCTTAGGAAAATGAGAAGGTCGAATGAAATGTTCTGAGGTCCCCTAGAACTTTAAATCTATTAGCCTGTTGTCCTGAAGGGACGCTAAAATAAAGCTATTCTATATTGACAATTAACCACTAAATACAATGTTCATCCAAGGTGTCAGTCATGTAAAGATGAAGTTTGTAAAATTGTAGTCACTTATTGGCTGGGAAGTAAGCGGATGGTGCTGATATGCAAACAGCAGGTACATCTAGAGAGAAAGAAGATTGGAGCCCACTTAATGTGCTTTGTATAGCCTACCACCCATATTAAGACTTTTTAAACTTTTTTTGGTATTGGGGATAAGAATAGGAAGCAAACCTTGATTTATCATTTTGCTTCTTTTTAGAATTAAATGTATCTTCCTTCACATACAGTAGTAGATTTAATTATACTTCTTCTGATGAACATCAAAAGAACTTGGTAAGATCCTGGCTTTCTTTTAGTTTGAATCAAGTTCTCTTGGGAGTAGTTATTTTGTACTTTGACATGAATTTTTTCTAGCACTATAAAGAACCTAGAATTTTTCTTGTATGAGAAAATCAGGAATGGACCATATAACTCAACCTATTCTCTAAACTGCTTGGTCAAAAATCAACTGAGTTAAGTCTTTTTAAGGCCAAATTTTTTCATCTAGGGTACTATAAACTGGTAGTATAAATCCTATTTTCTCTTCTCTACACCCTCTAGCCTAGTGCTAATATCTTTTCCCACTCTCAAAATACTGTATTTTCAAGTGGAGAAAGAATTGAATTCTGGAACATTAAGGTTCTCATTTTTTATTTACAGTTCTCAGAGTTTGCCTTTTTTTTTTTTGGTTGATGTCCTAAAAGTAGTCATTTGTACTTTTGCATTGAATGGAATTTGGTTTTTAGCTCTATGTTAAACTTAATATTTTAAAGTTGAGGTGGTACCACTTGAATTTAAGTATTGTTTATGTTCATATTCAATTTTTATAATATTAGCTCAATTAAATAATAGTTGTCTTTCCTCAGCCTTTTTAGGATGCTGAGGACATTTTAGCTGAGGTGGATTAAGTGCTATTTTCATTTGAGATATCTGATGGCAGAGCAGAAAGAATACTACACCCCTGGGTAGTAAAAATTAAAGCTTTGCCACCAAACAGTATCTTAGACAGTTCACTTTGCCTTTGAAATTTCTTGGTTTTCTCCTCTGTTAGATGAATAATGACAATTGAGCTACCTACTTCACAGCTTGTTGTAAAATGCTTAGAGTTGAGATTTTGGCTTCTTTTTTTTAATGCGCTATTAACGCAATGCATAGAATTGTACTAATTTTGACCTTAAAAGTTTTATGAAGATTTTTCTTTATTCTCTACCTCTGCTAATTGGAGAAAAAGATTCTTAACCAAATTAACATTTCCCATTTCCTCACCCTTCTACTGGATAGATGGGGGAAACAGGAGTGGTCAACCTGTTTGCAGTTTTCCTATTATTTATTTCTAAGATGATTAAGTCTACAAAACTTTTTGATAATTTTTATATCACATTCACTTCCCACTGGTTTTCCTTTTCCCATTTAAAAAACTGCCCTATATAAAAAGGAGGAAGATAAAGCAGTTCAGGAGAACTGAATATATCAACCAGGACCAGTAGTAATATTCCATGTTGTTCCATGTTGAGTTGGTTGACTACAAAAAATGGAAGGGAAAGTATATTCATTGCAGTATTCTTTGGGGTGTCAAGCCTTTATCTTTTTTTTCTTTTTCTTTTCCTTTTTTTGGAGGGGGGGAAGGCAGGGCAGTTGGTTAAGTGACTTGCCCAAGGTCACACAGCTAGTGAGTGTGTCCAGTGTCAGAGGCTGGATTTGAACTCAGGTCCTCCTGAGGGCCGGTGCACTACTCACTGAGCCACCTAGCTGCCCTGTTTTGTGTGTGTGTGTGGGGGTGGAGTGTGAGTGAAGCCTTTCTCGTTTAGTGTCTTTGGTGGTGGGGAAGGCCATGAAGGGGTGGGGTTTGAGCCTGTCTTTACTTTGTTATAGTCATTAAATGTTTTTCTAGTACTATTTTATTGGTTTTGTATCAGTTTACGTCTTCCAGTATCTCCCTACGTTCTATCAATCACATTCATGTACCACAACTTGTTGAATCATTCCCCAATCAACGAACATCTTCTTGAATTTCAGTTCTTAGGTACTGCAAAAGAAAAGTGCTTATAAATATTTAGATACATTTGTAAGTAAGTGGGAATTTTTTGTTTGTAAGTATGGAATTTATAAATGTTACACATCTTTCTGGGCAAAAAAACCTCCCAACTCCAAAACAGACTTGAACCGGAGAAGAGTTACTATCTTTTCTTTGAGCAGCTTTGCGTGTCTGAGCTTATTCAGTAAGAGTTGTTATAGCAAATCTTTTCCACTACCAGGTTTTTACCTGAAATAAAATTATAAAATGTGTGGGTAAGGCCTGAACAGTAGACAACTGACATGCATCTCTATGGTTTTCTTGTGGCTCTAAGTCCAGATGAATTAGAAATAAATTCTATTTTCATAGAGAATAGACACGGGATTTGCAAAATTGCAGAACAGAAGCAGACGATTGGTAGACCCTAGATTTTTACTTAAATTCTTTCTTGGTAATCAAAAAGTGTACATTATTTCAAGTAATTTTACCTTCTGATTTTGCTAAAAACAATCATTGGTAAAAGGAACCTTCGTGTGTGTGTGTGTGTTTGTATGTGTAAGTATGGATGTATGTATGTATATAAGGTGTACCTATAAAGGAAAAAGGCTGAAGGTTAGGGTTAGAAGAGAATTATGAGTCTATCTGGAATTATGACACTTGCTACTGCTGCTGTACATAAAGTTACTTAATTTTGTTAAGTAGAGATGATTTTTAAAATAATTTGCTGCATTTGTAACCAACTAATACTTTTTCTCATTTATAGCGTAGATGAAGAATTAGTCTTTTTCGATATGTGATTTAAACTTTTAAAAAATTACTCAAAATTACAACTTCATAGTTGTGTATAGGAATCTTTTGATCCCCTCTGTTCCTTTTTTTATACTTACTCAAATTGAACTTGGACAAATTAGCATAATTGGCTTTTGAAAAAATGTTCACTATCTGACATTGTTATGTGTACATTGTGATTTAAATAATGCTTCTAACTAAAAGTGTTAAATAGCTGTTAATAAATCTGCCATATAAACATACAAAACTTACCATAACTCCTAGGCTTTAATGAGGCAAAACCAAAGGAATTAGTAAATAACTGGGGAAAAAAAGATGTTTAACTTTCTCCTCTATACCTATCTAAAATTCTAATTCATTTTAGTCCTGCTTTTCTTTTCTTTTCCTCATCCCCATTAGTATGTATTTAGCTGTGGTTTTGCTTATTTCACTGTTACCTCATACTTACATTTCCATATTTTCTTTTAGGTTTCAATATTTTTACTGTTTTTCTTTAATTAGCCCCACAGCATTTTCTTAAATGGATATACCATAATTTAGCCATTCTCCAATTTTTGGACGTACTGTTTCCATTTTTTGGTGTGTTACAAATGAATTAGCCCTGAACATTTGTACAAATAAGGTCTCCTCCTCCTCCATGGTGTGCGTGTGTGTGGGAGAGAGAGAGAGAGAGAGGGAGAGAGATTTTCTTGGGGGGGGGGAAGAGGAGGAATAGAATTGGAGCAGAGGAATTGCTGGGTCAAAAAGTGATGATCAGTTTTGTGACTAATTGATTATTGCTCTTCAGAATGTTTATACTAGTCTGTACTGAACCTTTGCTCTTGAAGTGAGCCTCCACTTCAGTTCTGTAGCAATTGTGTTATATATTGTATTATTTTATGACTTGCACCATTTCTAAATTTCCAGTGTAAATATATTTTCAGTTTTTGAAAATTGTGATTTTTTTTTGTTGCAAATTTAATAAAATTTTCATGTGAATCTAGCCTAGTTCTATTTTTTCTTTCATTGATAAATACATGTATATGTAGAATCTGAATTAGGAAGGTTGGTTAATCCGTTCTAGCTTTTATTTGAGCACTCACAGTGATAGAAGATTTATTACTTCCTGTGGTTTCATTGTTTTATGGCTCTCCTTATTTAGAAAGTTTTTGCTTATTCATTTGAACGATTCTTCCTTGCAATTTTATTTTGGTTATGGTCCTGCCCTCTGAACCTACACAGGATGTTTGCTTTCTTATGGTAGTCCTTCAGATATTTGAAGGGCTAATTTTCAAGTGTCTTCCCCTTTGCCAGCCCATGTTACTCTGTTATCTCATGAATCCTGTACAGTATAAAATAACCCAATCCAACATAATACAAAACACTTCCACAGTACAATAAAAAACATTTTTCCATCCATCCTAGACTTTATAACTGAATTTTCTTAGCTCAGTATGGAACTTAACCCTGAAGCTTTACATTTTATTTTAATTGGTTTCAATCTCCTAGCCTTTAGAATTCTTTTTGGAATACTATTATTAGTATATTGGCTAATGTCACCATAAAGCTTGTAAGAATTTATTTTTCTTCTAAGCCCTGAGTTTTTCTTATGATTGTTGGGTAAATGATTTCAGAGAGAATAGAGAATGAAAAGCTCACTGAGCGCACAGTTGTTCTTTTAAAGTGACCTTTAGACTTAAATGTGCTCTTCTTTTTAAGTCGCTTTCATTTTTGATTGAATATAATTCATTTGTGGTTTAAGTTATTACAATTATTCCATTAGATACAGTGTAAATACAAATTAGATTTGTCCCATTTTTTTCTCCTAGGTTGCAGTTGACCAAAGAGATGGTTATGGAGAAGCCAAGTCCCCTGCTGGTCGGGCGGGAATTTGTGAGACAGTATTATACTCTGCTGAACCAGGCACCGGACATGCTGCATAGGTAGGCATTCATTTTTGTTAAACTGGACAGTTAGAGAATGCAAAATATGTTTCCTCTTGATCAGTAGAAGTGTCATGATGCAGTAGAAGGAGTATTGGCTTTTGAATTAGGAATTAAATTGGAATCGTTTGTCACTTATTAGTGGTAACTTTGTTAAACTTTTGTTTCCTCATCTGTAAAATTAGGGTAATAATGCTTTTACTGATTGTATGGCTGTGGAGCAAAGTGCTTTCTAAATGGTAAATAGACACTGTATGCACCTAAAAAAAATTCTCAGGTGTGCCCTGCTTGAGGACTATATAGGTAAAACAGGCATTGGTTCTTTTAAAGCTACACTTTTTAAATATAAAGAAAACTTGAATGATTGAATAAGAAGGCAGGTTTTAAAAATGAAAAGTTAAGGGGGCGGAGCCAAGATGGCATCTGGGAAGCAGGGACTAGGATGAGCTCCCTACCAAGTCACTCCAAAAACCTATAAAAAATGGCTCTGAACCAATTCTAGAACTTCAGAACCCACAAAATAGCATAGGGAAGTAGGGCTCTAGACCAGGACAGCCTGGATGGTCTCTGGGTAAGGTCTATCCTGCATGGAGCTGGGAGTGGAGGGGAGTGGAGCCGTGCCGAGCGGAGCCCAGCATGGACAGCAGAGACCGACCAGAT
>CM053625.1:41693083-41728832 GCA_028646595.1 Phalanger gymnotis
GTTCAATGAGGGCCATGACTACTCTCTGGTTTGGAGTTGTTGCCACTGGAAAAATTGACAGTCACACTTTTCTCTGTGGCATGGTTAAAAAACGGAATAAAGGGTATTCATAGAACTTTTTTTTGCTTTTGATACGTGATCACATAAAAATGAATTCTAAACTACTGTTTTTACCACTTGGAATTTTGGATTGTGGGATAGGTTTTAAATGTGTAGAATTCAATTCTTTAAAATGCTTTTCCTGAATTTGTGGAAAAAATTTTTTATTGAAGTAGGGAGTTTTTTTCATGTTTTAGTTCGTATTTGTAAAAAAACAAAACAAAACAAAAAAACAGCAAAATTGTTGTGCCTTCTATTTATCTCTCATTCCAGTCTTGGCAAATTGTTTTAAAATAAATAAAAAATAAAAACATCTAGATTTGCTTTATCAGGTTCAGAGTATGTGGGAATTTTTCCCTGAAATGTTTGTTAAATTCTTATTCATCTTAAGCATTATCAAGTTATATTATTTTATCGAGTGGTCATACTTAACTACCTGGTTCTTAAAAGCGTGCAGAAGATGAATCTAAACTGGAATGCTTCTGAGGCACTCTTGATTGGAAGAAAGACTGTTCTTTTAGGTCTACACCTGAAATTAGTCCTGATCAATATCTGGTCTGTAGTCACAGTATGTAAGGGGATTTGAAACCCTTATGCTGGAGTTCTGGCTAGCCATTACAGAAATTCAGAGCTGCCTGCCAAGTTGAGTTTTTCCAGTTCTTTTTTTAGTATATGGGTCTTATTTTTAAAGTATGAACAGTTTTTTAGAAGAAGTTTTTAGGATGGAAGGTTCATGTAAAGATAAGAACTATTTAAGTGTAGTGTGTATTGTGATGTAGTTGGTGCTGGGAGGTGGTTTGCGTAAGGTTTCGTTTAGATGCTTGTGAAATCTAGACTTGATTTGTTATTTATCCATAGATCAAAGCTATTTTCAATCCTAAATACTTTTTAGAGGATCTTTGTGTTTTGTCTATGTTGCTGGTTTATTCTACTTTGGAAGGGGATTGGGAAAGCTCATTTTATTTTGAAACCGTTGCGTAGATCATGTTATAAATTGGATAGTAGTATGCAATTTACATTTGGGAGCTTCGTTGAACAACCATATCCAAAGAGTAGTGATTGTTAGATTGAACTGTGTGTGGAAAAAGGGAGTCTCCTCGGGACTCTGTGTTAACGAGCGGTTTCCTCCTTAACATAGATGAAAGGCAGGATTACTATATTTACAGATGACATTAAGCTGGAGACCAGAAAGATTTTTGGAGACTAGTTGGATGGACTGAATCTGTTAAGATGAAAACTTGGAAGATGAATTTAAAATCTCGCTTGTGTTTAAAAAATATGAAATAGGTACTAGCTACTTCTATCTGAAAAAAGTTTTTAGTGACAAGTCAAAGATTGATGTTCTATTTAATACAGTGTCTAGAATGCTCTAGAACAAGGCCGTCCAACCTTAGGTTTTTATTGAAACAATAGACAATATATTTTGATTTGCTATTTTAGTGAGAGCTCAGCTTCCTTTACTACAACATTTATGTAAGTTTCTGTGCTTGCAGGCAGGCCATACAAATCGTGCTGTAGGCTGCATCTTGGATAGCCCTGGTCTAGAATGAGAGAGCTGTTAATCTTGTCTGCTTGGGGCACTGTATTTAAGGAAGGATATTGATAGGCAGAAATATGTCCAAAGGTCTCCAAGTTAAAGGATTTGGGAGCTATCTGAAAAACATGGAAAAGGAAGGCGGACACGAGGAGTTTCACTACACTACTAGTTAAGGAATGAAAACTCCAGGAATTAGTGAAATCTACTCTAAGGATTTGATAAGCTTAATTTCCATGGCTTTGCACTTGAAAATTGAATATATTTTGGGTACATTTGCTATGTTCAAGCCTGGTTAGGGTTTTCATTGTAGTTTTTCCCTCAGACTAATAGACTTATTATTTAATACCATATACAATTTAGCAAAAAGATGACATTTGTTGAATTGCTATTTGAACATATAAATTAAAATTCGGTATTAGTGGATAACTCACAAGTATCCAGATACCATTGTTTTCAGAAATTGTTTTTTGGCTTACTGTCATGGTGCACTGAGTTTTAAAGTTAGCAGTAAAAGAGGATTTGGGCTTCCAATCCCCATTAGATGGATCTTGGGATTAGCCTCCCCTCAAACTCCCTTTATATCCATGGGGCATGTCCTGTGTGTACCCCGCTCCCCTCATTTTCCATTACTTGAGTGAAGCAAGTATGAGCTCCTGATATGCACTTCCTGATGCTATAGAGAGCAGGCTAAGGGTGTGAGGATGGGGAATGTCTAAGTGTTGGATTATGGGGAGGAGTTTTAAGTCTTGTGGTACCTTAATTGTTCAATGACAAATACTTTTGAGAATTGGTTGAAATGTAGGGTGAACAAAGGCAACTGAAAAATGAAAATGACCTTTAATTACTTCTTTGGCTTGGTTAGCAAGCTAAGGATTATTATTATTTTCACTTTTTTTGATAAATTGGATGGGGTGGGGGGAAAGGGTAGAGAGTCCAGCCCTCATCTTTTTTTAAAAATTATGTTAGATTTCTGGATTTGGAGTCTTGAAATTTTGTCAGCCTTGATTTGGTAAGACCCAAGGACATTAAGCTTGTAAACTTTTTTAATTTGGCACCTTCTTTTATTCATAATAATGTTCCAGGAATCTTGGGGACATGGATCTAATCCTGGGTTATCACTAACTTGATGATCTATATTCCTCATTTGTAAAATGAGAAATAGAGGGATCTTAACTAGCTGATTAAATTCCTAAGGTTTCTTCTAGCTTTGACACCCCGATTTCTCAGCAGTAATATAATTTGTTTATACTTCCATTGCCCTGTGTAGTCACTTACTGTTCGGGTATTAAGTAAATGTTTATATTGGTATTGACAGGTTATACTTGAAGAGTATAATTCTTTTTGCAAATACCCTTAAAAAACCAAAACTGGTTGTTTTTGTGTAATGTGTGAGACTTAATCCAGTCTATCTAGAGGTGAGTTTGTGGATTCTCTGTGAATTTAATTTGCTGGGCTTGTGAAGGGTCACAGAAATATGGGAATTCCAAAAAAACTTTTGGAACGTGATTTTTTGTTATTTTAAAAATTCTAATTGTGGGCATCTTATGTTTTCAGTATACTTTTAAGTAAAGTAATGAAGCCACAATGCAAAAATCTGAAACAAGCAACTATTAATGAGCCCAACTTTCTGCCTATTCTCTGTCACATTGTGCACACCATTTCTAACTGGGCCTTATAATCTTGCTTATGTTTGAGGAGGTTAATTAAAAGATTCTGACCTGACAGCCTTCTGTTGAGGGTTCCAGCATGTGATAAGTAAGTGATGGTGGCTTTTTAATAAAGGATTTGTTTTTTTTTTGGTCAACTTAATTTTTTTAATAAGAATTTGAGGGATGGAGAAATGAGACTTAGGCTGTCAACATGTTCCAAATGAAGTTTTATTAATTAATTTTCTTAGGCTCTTGTGGATTGGGTGGGTTGGAGAAGGGGCTACATAAATATTTGCCACAAAATGGAGTTGAATCTGAAACTTGAATTACAAATAAACACCTGGCGCTCTTGCTAAATGGAAAACAAAGTATTTTGTTGTATGACGTTTCAAACATGTAGGAAAGTAGTTTTCTAACGTTTGCTTTTTTGTAAATCGTAACTTAATTTTTTATGTGGTATTTTGTTCCTTTTTGATGGAACCTTTGGTTTTTCTGAACTAGACTCTAAGTGACCATTTTTAACAGCTCAATATTCTTTATGCTAGTTAGTTAACTGCAACATTGGGCAAATCACATCTCTGGACTTGTTTTCTGATTTGTGAAATGTGAGGTTTTAATTGTAAGATTAACATCCTTTCTAGCTCCATCATTTTATGATCTTGAATACATAAAACTGGTACCATATTTGTTTCCTTTACCTTGCTAAAAGTTTTAGAACACTTGAGATTGTATTTAATGGTGAAGCAAATATCAGTAATTTAATACAGGACTGTCCAAAATGCATGCCACCCGCAGTGCAATTTATGCTGCCCGCCTACAAGCATATAAATTTACATAAATGCTTCAGTAGACAAAGTTGAACTACCACAGAGCTCTCACCAAAATGGCAGATCAAAATATGTCATCTGTTGTTTCAATAAAAACCTAAGGTTGGACAGCCCTGATTTAATATGTCACCCAAGTGGCACAGTGGATAGAACACTGGGTTTGGAATCAGGAAGCCTCTTCGTTACTGCAGATCTGGCCTCAGATACTTAACTAGCTGTGTTCAAGTCACTTAAACCTGTTTGCCTCAGTTCCTTATCTATAAAATGAGCTGGTGAAGGAGTGGCATTCCAGCAGCCAGGATACTCCAGTATCTTTGCCAAGAAAACGCAAATGGGGTCATGAAGGGTTGGACACAAGTGACGTGACCCAGCGACAACAATTATTTATAAAGGGTAACCAGAATAGGTTAAAATGCAGTCTTCGGGGATGGAAAAAATTGTTGTAATGAAACCAATTTTCTGAAATAGGTGTGATTGCACTCTAAGGACTTAGGCACCATGATATAATTGACATGGAACCCATATTTCTGTTCTATGCATAATATGTTGTAAAACCCTGTGAAGTGATGAACAATTCAACTTCGGGAGATAATTTCTGCAGTAAAAAACAAGCTGAGTCAGGATTTGAATGTGGGGGCCCCAGTAGATAGAACTTGATACAGAGCTGTGTAAATCCGTAAAAGACCTATCTTTCCTCCTTAGGATCATAGAACTTGAGAATTGGATAGGATCTTGAACTTCTACACTATTCCCAGCAAACCTCCCTTCTCTCCCAACCCCTAATCTTGTATGTCTCAGGTCTTTTATTTCTTAACTCATCTAGTTCTGTTTGTCTTCCCAGCCCCCACTGGCCCCAGCCATCAATGATTAGTAAATAATTCTAAGTTGAACCAATCCACTCAGAGAAAATTTCAGAAAACTTTTATTTTTTTCATTTTTTTTGTTGGAATCAGCATGGATGGGTGTACAGCTGGTTCAATAAATATATTTTTATATACATGTACCACAGAAATCTTACATTCCATTGTAAAACTGCAGAAATAGATTTTTTTCAAGCCAAAAAATATCTACCAATATACTTTTGTTGTGAGTTCATGCAAAAAAAAAATGGGGTGGAATCATACAAGTTAAGAGTAGTTGGAAGTAAAAATGTTGCATTAAGGAAGCAGTTGCTTGATGTGCTGCCAAACAGGTCCTTAACTGGCATTAAGGCCATACCAATTTTATACATATGTACAAATAAATTCCCATATAAAAGATAGGGATATCACATTTTCTTCAGGGAAAGAACACGGAAGGGGTGTTTAAGGTTAGCTCTGCACAGGTTTTTCCTGTCCAAACAACTTTCTTTGAGGCTCCCTTTGTGTTGGCGTGTTATTTTTCTTTGACAGTGACTTGTTTTTGGCCTCTGCCCTTGGAAGTAGAATGCTCTGGATAAATGAAACCTGCATGTTTTCCCTTGTATTTTCTGCAAGTATTTTGGTCATTGCCTGAATTTTTTCCCTCTAAACTTGTACCTAATGATATACTGTGTTTTTAAGGATTAACATCTATTAACTAAAGTTAAGGTGGTTTTCTTAAAAAGGTGTAAAAAATGAATCAGGGAATTTAAAAAAAAAGGTTCATATATGGTTAATGAATACTAATTTTAGAGAAGAGCCACAGCCATGTTAGTATGGGAGTTGCCTTTTTTCTAAAATTTTCTAAAATTTCAACTTCAAGGGCTAGACAATGACTTTGGATCCTTCTTAACCTAATCCACACCCTTCAAGGGAGGAAGAAGGGAAACAAGCATTTTTTTAAGCACCTACTATGTGCCAGGCACTGTGCTAAGCACTTTACAAATATCTCATTTGATCCTCACAACAACCCTCAAGAGGTAGGTGCTATTGTCTCCATTTTATAGTTAAAAAAACCAGGCAGGTAGAGGTTAAATGACTTGCTCAGGCTCACACATCTAGTAAATATTTGAGGCTGGATTTTAGCTTTGATGTTCCTTACTCCAAGCCCACTGTGCTAATTGTGCCCCATATGGGTAAGTAACTTTTCCAATAAAGGTCAACGCTTTTTAGCAAGTGTATATAAAAGGAGCAAGTCTTTTGAAGGCGATTTCCAAGATTGTTTTAACTTCCAATTGTCTTTTGTAGTCTGCCACGGTTGGGTTATAGACCCTATGAAACTAGCCAACGAATCTTGCCCCAATCCTAATTGGAGCAAATTAAACATTTTCATCCAATACAAATTTGTAGCCATTTAAAGTATGGAAATATCTTCACTGTTCTTTGACGACAAAGCCTGATTTTTCATCAGATTTGGAGCTCCAAATTAGAAATGAACAATTTGTAAGAGGAGGTAGTAGGTGGATTTCGTATTTTTTTTGTTTGGCCATGGTCAAAGAATTTCAGATGTGTTCAACCTCCCTATACTTATTTACATTGTTCTGGGTAGCAAACAGTCTTTTGCTGGGATAGCTTTTTAGTGACCTCGTAGAGCATGTGTTCTGCAAATAACAGCCATAGTGAGGTACTGGAATTTCAAAATAGAAAATTACATGTATAAGTAGACCAAAGTATGTTTATGCAAGGAATGATGAAGAACATCAAGAATGTGATACTGGAAAATATGGGCTGGTTAGGTAGCGAGCGAGAACAGAGGGACAGCTCTAGGGTCACACTTGTATCTGAAAGGTTCAAAGACCTAGAAGAAGCCTTTGCTTAGGTTGGTTAGATTCTCCATGGAGGATTTGGGGAAGCCTATAGATAAGAATTGTACACAATAAGAAGGTATAGGTGGGTTGTGGTATGTGCTGAATATAGGTGCATACCTGCACTTGGATTCTTCAGAGGATCTGTGCAGAGGACTTTTGGAGTTACAGGTATGTTTTGGCCTCAACCTTCCCTGTGTTTTCCTTGCTCTCCTCTCCCTTCTTTTTTTTTTTTTTGAGTTAGGGATCAAACCTGCATCTGGGCAGGTCACATTCTGCTACTTTGGACATGAGTCACTGATAGGTTTCTTAACCTGAGGGAAGGGATCCATGAACTTCTATTTTAAAAAATCTTTTTAGGATAACTTTAAACACTGATTTCCTTTGTAATCTTACATTCCATTTAATGCATTTTAAACATTTTGAGAAGGTGTTTGAGACTTCACTGGACTGCCAAAAGGGTCTGTGACAAAAAAGAACCTCTGCTATATGGCATTTAATCTGTTCATTATTTTGATAGTGAGGTAATGTATGTCTATGGGCTTTATTTCTACATTCACAGAATATAGACGTTGCTGTTACTGTTAACCTTTGGGCAAGTCAGAATGATGATTTTTTTTTCCCCCCTTCTGGCAATGGTTATTAAGAAGATAGAATTTCACTGGAGGAAATTATTCCCTTATGGAGAAGAATCAGTGAATAGGAAATACTCCACTATTTTTTAAACTTACTTTAAAGTCTAAATGAGTAGTCCAGATCAATTCCAAGGGCATATTTTTCCTTTCTAAACCAAGGTGGCCCCTATTCATCGACAGCATTTGGAATGATAATGGTTTACAAACATTTAGGCAAGACTAAATGGAACCTAGCCCAAGCAGCAGGAACCAGATAGAGTGACTGATTAAACATCCCATGCACCCAACTTTGACTTCCCACCTTCATCCTTTTTAGGTTAGACTCTAGATAGAATGCCAGTTACTTCACCCACTATTGATCAGGAGCGCTGATGATTGGAGTTTATCAAGCAGGTTTTGATAAATGCTTTTTTCAGTTTGTCCAACTTAGAAGTGATTTTGCTGTTATCTTTTCTCAAGAGTGCTTGCTTGTGTCATTGATTATAGGAATAGGAAGGAAACCATTGGAGGTTTAAACCAGGGACAGGGCAGGTTGATACATGGATCAAGATTAGTCCTCCCACTAAATTCTTATTGTCATGATGAAGTTGAATGTTGTACGAACCTACGGTTTGAACTTTTTATGCATGAAATTGAGCACAGGGCTCTTAAAACATGTAATAACTTGGATTTCTGACATAACAGGAATCAGTGCTACAGAACATTGAGCAATTGATTATGGAAGCACTGGATTTTCAACATACACAGCTGTTTCTGAGGATGCAGGTTTCACTTAATTATGTTATTACACCTTGAAATGAGGTAGAAATATTTCTAATTTAGAGGAAATTGAATTGATTAAATCACTAGCTACTGAAACATCACTTTTATCAAGGAGAGCAAGACATTTCCTTTTCTGTCCCACAGTAGGAAAGGAGAGTATTCCCCAGGTTTCTTAAGATACTGCTATCAAGCCTCTTCCTCTGAGGGACCATTTTTACTTTTCTGGAAAGCAACCTCTTTAATAACTTCATGGCAAATTTATTTTCACATTCCCCCTTTCATTCTCATTGATTGTTTCTTGCTTCCATGCTGTCATCTCATATTGATTCCAGGTTTCTGCTTTCTAAATTTCTATCCTTTACCTTGAAATGCCATCTGTGTAAAGGAGAGCTGTTAATGAGCCAGTTTGATAAGTGGTCACTGGACATTACTTAAAGCAAACTCTAATTCTAAGGCCTGAGTCCCAGAGCAAAACTCAACCAGTGCTTCTCAGTGCATGATACTTGTACCCAACCAGCTGAAGAACGTTGATAAAATTCTCAAAATGCTTAGGAAAAAGGACTGAATTGTGGGAACATGAATTCTATGATATTGTCTTCAGCTGTATCTCATTTCCATTGTCCCTCTTCTATGAATTGAGACCCATGGAAATTTTAATTGATTGGTTTTACAGTGATTGTTGCAGCCACTCACACCTCCTTAACTGACCACACTAGCTTATAGATTCCTAGGAGGGATAGGGGAGGGTTGCTAAAAAAAGTTACTCTCTTGGTATAAGTTGTTTGCATCCTAGTCCCTTTTGGGAAATGGAGTATAGCTTTTAAACAGGAGAGGGTTGGGGACACTGGGAAAGGACAAAGAATGGCAGTTCATGAACTTACAGTCCCAGTTCACCAGATGAATGGGACTGGGCATGTGCCATCTTATACATCCTCTCCGTGACAGATAGCTCCCTCTGCTGTTGAAAAGTTCTACTTTAGACATCACAAATGCAGAGAAGAGAAAAAGTAAAGGAGAAATTCTGGATCTGGATAGTATCTTTCTGAATGTGGGCTTTTCTGAGTCTGGGCTATTGTATGGACAGGTGAAGCTGCCATTACTTTCCCAGAGTTAGAAGATAGACTAAAATCAGCTTGGTGAACCATTTTGAGCCCAGCCAAGGTTTATCATGTTTATTCCACTGACTGTCCTGAATAGGGAAATACACTTGGAGATTTTTGGAACTCGAAGAGACCCCAGCTTCTGTATCTGTGAAGCACACAATTCAACCTGCTTTTCCTTTTGTTGTATTTCAGAGATGATTCTAAGAGAAGACCGTTTTTACACGATTCTTCAAAGCTCATTCCATACAGTCACCCAAATCATTTCTATGCTTTCTTACCTCAGCCTTCCCTATCCTCCTCCCCCACCCCCCACACCAAATGCTTAAAGACTGGGGTTTAGTTCAGGTTCTGACTTGGGTCAGGTTATATTAACACTAGCAAAGTATGGATCTTACACATTCTTGGATGTTTGAATTTGGACGCTTGCTTTTACATTTGCTATGCAGACTTAGAACATGAGGGAGAGGGGACTTTGGAACATAGAATCTTAGACCTGGAATAGATCCTAGAGTCCGCTAATCTCATGAATGAGGAAGTAAGGTGCAGAGGAAAAACAAAGGCAAACTTTAGGGTCACACAATGAATGGCAAGTCTAAGACTCAAAAATCACTGGTCACGGACCAAGTCATTCTAGACAGATGATTGTTTCTCCCACCAAGAGTTCCATGTCAGGATTTTTCCAATCTCATCTTAATAGTTCATGATCCTTATAGATGGCGAATAGCCTATAAAGTTTTACTCAGAATCTTTTCTGCTTCTTAGATAACATTCTCAGAAGTTTTGGAAAGAGAACATGATTTCACAATGAAGTTGTCCAGTCAATTTTAAGAGCAGTCTTTGAACCTGAGAAAAGGGCTTAAAAAGTTTGGCTTTGGATCTAGAAGACTCAACCTTAGTAACTGGGGATCAATGGTTTTGGGAATTAAGTTCAGGAAACTACCCTGATAAAGCTCTTTAGGAAATCTTAATCCCGTCGATCTGTTGCTCATGTACTGCATTTAGGCAAGTGTCCATATTTTTTTTAATGAGTTAAAATTCAACACTCAAGTTTCTCTGATGCTAAATTCTGATGTGAAGGTGGCCCCTAGATTTTAGAATTATGCTAGCAGCGTACAGAGTTCTGTTAAATCCTGCCAAGCTGGAGAAGCTTCGAATGTGAATTTAGTGATGGACCATAAGGCTAATGTCAGTGGACAATCATCACTTGGTGTGTAGAGCCTTATCACCAGAAGGTTAGCCATCAGGTAATAACCTTTTTTTTTTTTTTTGGCTGTAGCAGCTCTTGAATCTGATCTTCAAAAGCATGTGGGTAGGTGGAAGGTGTGCCTTCACAGATGGGATCATAAACCAATCTTTTGAGCCACTGAAGAGCAAATTTACTAGGACTACTGCAATAAAATATATTTCATTTTCATGTAATTTTATTCACTTAATCTAAGACTCCTATGAGTTCTTTACAGATGAGGAACTGAGGTTCAGAGAAGGGAAATGATTTGCTCTTGGTCACATGGGAAGTTAGTGGCAGAGCTGAGTCTAAAACTCAGGGTTTCCTGATCAAAGGCTCTGAGTTGAGGGAATCTTTGAGTCACCCATTAGTTTCCGAGTTGCTACAGAGATTTTAAAATCTGGGCTTGTTGCAAAGCCTTAATTCAATAAAGGGCTTTCTGATGTCTTCTTCTAGCTAAGAGACCAGTTGGGAAGTATATTTAGAAAGGCAATTTAGGAAGCCTGGCCTTTTAGCATCAGGAAGAGAGATAGGGAATGGGACTTGCAAGTGGGGCAGGAAGCTACTTCTTTCTTTCCCTGAAGCTGGCTTTACATAACATTCTCGGTTGGTGGTTTGAGTCATTTTGTGTGGTCGTAGGAACAAAGAAAGGAGGGGGAACCGAGAGCCAATTCACTATTTGGCTTGTATGTTATTATTCCTGGAAGAAATTACAATGGTGATTTTTTCTTTCCAGCAAAGGTGTTCTTCGCTCCAATTTCTCACCCTCCTGTCCTCTCTTCGCTTCCTGCCAGACTGATGTTCCATATGCACCTGTCTTGCCTAAATACCTTTAGTGGTTTCTCATTGCTCACAAAGTCTAAACTTTGTATGTTGCCTTTGCATTCAAAGCCCTCCACCACAATCTGCCTTCTACCTGCCTTTCTGCCTTTTCTCACACTGCTCCTTTTACCTGCCCCATGAACAACTGTCTAATCCATGATCTCATCCTACCCTTTCCTGCCTCCATACTTTTATGCACACTCTCTCCCCTCAACTCTCCCACTCCTAATTCCCTTATCCTAGGGGAGGGCTGTTGAAATCCTTACCTTCAAGGCTCAGTTTAGATACCAACCACTCCATGAAGCCGTGGCTGACTTCTTACTCTCCAGCTGTATTATCTCTCCTCTCCAGCTGTATTATCTCTCCCTTCCCAGGCTATATTTTCTCTTTTTTCCCTCTTATTCTTAGATCTGTCATGTCAAGATTGGCACTATAGATATTTGGTTTTTTGTTTGTTTTTTTTTGTTTGTTTTTTGGGCAGGGCAATTGGGGTTAAGTGACTTGCCCCAGGTCACACAGCTAGTAAGTGTGTCAAGTGTCTGAGGTCGGATTTGAACTCAGGTCCTCCTGACTCCAGGGCCGGTGCTCTACTCATTGCGCCACCTAGCTGCCCCTATAGTTATTTGTTATAAAGGACTGTGTCTTGTTTCATCTTTGTATCTCCAGAAACCAGAACATAGCGAATTTCACACATTAGGTGTCTAATAAATATTTGTCAGTTTGATCTCCCATATGTTTAATTTTGTAAGCAGTGTAAGGGCAAAGGAAGAACAGAGGCCTCCTGCTCATATCAGGCTGTAAAAAATTGTTGAATTTGCACCCTTCTAAAATAATGTGTGGACATCAGAGTATCTCTACTGAGAGAAGCAAGAGCAAAGTTTTGCCAGTTATGAAGGTGGATCTTTTGGACCCAGAGAATAGGAGGATATGGGACTGGAAGTCATGGCTGTTGTAAGGCTTTGTTTCATTCTTTCTTTCCCTGAAGCTGGCTTTACATAACATTCTCAATTGGTTGGTGGTTTGAGTCATTTTGTGGGATCGTAGGATTCTCAAATTTTGGCTTCGAGAATTGGCTGTTCCTCTCACCCAGTTCCTGTTGTCCTTCCCTGGAGGTGTATATGCCATCATAGATCATAGTCACAGCTATTAATTGTTACAGTGCTTTAAGGTTCACAAAACACATTCCCTATAACATTGTTGGGAGGTAGCTTGTGCAAAGATTATTATCCCCATTTTACAGATAAGGAAAATCATAAAAAGGACATTCTTGAAGGAAACACAGAAATCATCTATTTTGACCTTTTAGAGATGGGAAAACAGAGGTCAAGAGGTAAAAAATGACTTGATGAGGGTCACTCAGCAAATTAGTAACAGAATCTGTACCAGAATACAACTTTTCCAAGGGTCTTTTTTCTACATCATGTTGACTCTTAGTCAAGCTGTATAATACAAAAAACATATTCTGCATTTGACCCCAGACAAATCATTTAGCCTTTTACTGCTCTAGGAAGCACTCTCTAAGACTATAAGTTGAGGACATTGGCCTGCATTGGTAGAAGGAATTCCCTGATCCAGGAGTTCCCTGTATCAATGAAATCACAGGTTCAGCCCTTCTGATTGTGTGTGTGTGTGTATGTGTGTGTGTGTGTGTGTGTGTGTGTGAGAGAGAGAGAGAGAGAGAGAGAGAGAGAGAGAGAGAGAGAGAGAGAGAGAGAGTTTATAAATGAGTCTGTACTGACTTCCTGCTTGTAAGTGGGGAACACACTTAAGAATAAAAAGAAGTGTCTCCCTTGACCCTTGATATGATCAGTGCACTGAAGAATCATTGGATTACAGAAGCGACTTTGAGGTTATTCTATCCATACCCCTGTGGTTATTCAGAAGGAGTAGAACTCTCTTAAGTGTATCTTATAGTTCTTTAAAGAGACCTAGGAGGAACAGTTCACACAACTTCCAGAGGAAACTACTTGTAGCCCTTTCACAGGTATAAACTCTAAAGCCTGAGCAGAACAACTTCCTGAATTTCATTTTTGCTTCATGAATAGGACATGGAACCCCAGAGGTGTGTTTTGTAGGTCCGATATGTCCTGTCCTTAGTAGGAGGGCTATTGACAGAACTGTAATTTAGAGTGCCAAAGGGACCAAGACTACTTGCTAAGTAAAGAGAGAAAGAATGAGGAAAGTTGGGACTTTTGAAGAACATTTAGACTTCCCCTTCCCATCCTAACTTAACTAATTGTGTGTGTCTAAGTTTTAAGTGATTGGCAGTCATTTTTGCCATTCCTTTATTGCCTTGAATATCCTATTTCCTCTTCTTCCCTTTCTAGGCTTTATGTTTTGGACATCCATCAAAACCACATCAATTGATACCCAGGTATCAGTCGTCCTATACTTGCTACATTTATCTCCTTATCTTCGAATAATAGACTCGATATTAGAACTGGGACAGGTCTTAGAATATTGAACAGAGAGAATTAGAGCTGAAAGGGAGCACAGAACATAGGAATTGGGGAAGTTTTGTTTAATAGTTTCTCATTGACTCCCAAGTTTGTGGTATAAAACAGTTGGAACCAAAGAAAGCCAGAGCAAGAAGGTGACACAGTGATTCAGAGAGCAGGAAAGGGAAAAGCCATTATGCTCAGAATCTGTATGCAGCTTGCAAATGTCTTTCATCCCGAGATTAGTTAGCTAGCGCTATTCTGTAGCTGGCTAATGGCCTTCTAGAGAATATAATTTTCATCAGAGGGTTCTCTGAAGGGTGTATTTTTGGCTTGCCATTCTTTCTGCTCTGACTTCTCGACCCAATGTTCTGATGGAAATTTTCCAGAGCAATGAAATCTCAAAATGCAGGGGAAAGGGAGAGAAGCTCTAAGGCCCATTCTCATTCCCCCTGGAAATAAATCAGCATCTCCAGGCATAAGTTTGCCTGACAAAATGAGATGCTCAAACTGATGAAACAGTCAATTCCAACAGAGAAAGAAAGAGAGGAGGGAGAGAGAAAGAGAGAAAGGTAGGGGAGGGAGGGAAAGAGAGAGAATAGCAAAAAGGGAAGAACTAATGACTCAGGACACAATCTGAAGAAGCCTTAATGATCCCCCAAATTATTGGGCAATAATTTTTACTTTGGAACTCAACTTGCTGTCCCCAAGAATGATCAAGTACTTTAATTAATGCTTTAAATAACCACACATCTCCATCAAAATGGCATCAAGCGATGCCTGCATATTAGCAGTCTTCTATCTCACCATGCCATTCTTTGCAGCTTAAAATCATAGAATCATAGAGCTTTAGGCTGGAAGGAACTTATGAAGAGAGAACAGGGCTCTTAGAGCTGGAACGACATAGAATAGAGAATGTAAGAGATGGGTGGGGAGAACTTTAGGACATAGAGCATTGGTGAAGGAGGATCACAAGATAAACAATTGTCAAATTGGAAGGGATCTTAAAAGAATGTAAGGTGCTACAGTTTGAAGAGTTCTTAGAGATGAAAACCTCATCCAAGTGCCCTTACTTTATGGAGAAATAGAAGTTGGTGAGGAAGGTCTTCACCTAAGATGAAGTAAAATGAGAATCAAGCTTGAACAGGGTCAAATGCAATCGGCTGTAAAAGAGTAGTAAGATAAAGGTTTGGCAAAGACACACCATCTTGGTTGGGTGACTGAGGATCTATAAAATCCTAGAATCCTCAGATTAGGGGTTGGGGATTAGTGAGAGGACATTTTGCTTATCCTCCTGCCTTGAAGTGGTTGGATTGGATGTTACTTTCTTTAACATTTATGGGAAGCTAGGATATTATTCTTACTCCTTTGTAGCTGCTCTGCTAACTTCAGGATTTTCACGAATTCTATTGCATGAATAAATCTATTGCAGAAAATGTAATTTTTCCATACACTAATACAAATGGTTTAAAAAAGCAATATATCAGAACAAGAAACTTTGCTCACAGCCATCCTATTGGGAAGTGTAACGGTTCATTCTTTTGACTGATGGCCTTAGAGCCCCAGAAGGTAACAGAAAGGACTCTCATTTAAAACTCCTTAAATTGGTTTGTGAGAACAGAGGCAAGGTTACTTTTGGTGAAGAAACACAATTATATTGTTAAAATATTCAGTTGCTCCCTGTTCAGTAAATTTTTGTCAAATATCCACAATTTGTTTTAGCAATGAATTCAAACTGCTGACTATCTTGGGGTATAAGTTGACATGATATAAAATTGCCTTCCATTTTCCAGAATACACTGGCCAGATAGATTAACCCATTGAAGCAGCATTTAACAGGCTGTGAGATTTCCTCCAACTGCTAATAAGCTGAAACTTACCCTAGTCCCAACAGCTCATTGTTAGCAGACTTCAGTAGAAATACTCTAAGTTGAAATAAGGAATTTTTGGCTTCTAGTACATTGGGCCAGTTTGGGGGAAGATTTTTATAATCTTAAAAGGTCAACTTAAATACTGTGATATATGATGTATAAAAAGAAGGGACCAGTTGAAAATATATTTTCAGCTACTTTTGAGGGAGCTTGTTATATTTGGAAAATG
Organism: Phalanger gymnotis; assembly: GCA_028646595.1. Lineage (NCBI taxonomy): Eukaryota > Metazoa > Chordata > Mammalia > Diprotodontia > Phalangeridae > Phalanger > Phalanger gymnotis. The sequence continues at coordinate 41,708,985 of CM053625.1, forward strand.
AGATGGTTGCTGAAGGAACTGGGGATATTTAGCCTGGAGAAGACAAGACTTGGGAGGATAGGATGGCTATCTTTGAATATATGTAGGGTCGTCATGGGGAAGAGGGAATAGACTTACTCTGTTTGACCCCAGAGGTCAGAACTGGGAGGACTAAGCACAACTTGCAAAGAGATGGACTTAGACATTATGCCAGGAAAGTCTTTCTCACAGAGTTATCCAGAAGTGAAATGAGCTGCATCAAGAAGTGGTTCTTCCTCATTGGAGGTCTTCAGGCAGAGCTTAGATGATAATTATTTGTACAGTATCTTGTGGTGGGCTTTCTTTTTCACTTATGGGTTGGACTGCATGGTTCCTGAGTTCTCTTCCAACTACAAAATTCTGTGATCTTGTGTATTTTTAATGGGTCCTGTCTGTCCAATCTGGTGAGCCAAATTTGGGTAAAGTGCATATGTTTGCAGTGGTAATGATATTATAGCTCTTAAGGTCATTTAGGGCCATATTTTAGAAGGGATTTCTCCAGGATACTTTGCTGTATTTCCCACCCAGGTCTTTTCCAGGATCTCTTCAAAAGCCTGGGACACATAAAAAATATAGGCTTAAGGATATGCCATATTTCTTTGTAGAATTCTATACTATCTACCTCCCCATCCCCCAAGATACTTTACTGCTTAAATTGAGTGAGCAATGTGGATATTATCTGGTGATATTTCTGCACTAGAACATAATTAATCTGCTCCACTCTCCCCTAGAGCAGTAGAGAGTGTTGACTTCAGATAGTTGTAATCCCCTTTGCTGCAGAGCTTCTAAAGACTTGCTCAGAGACAAGGAGTGAATTGTAGTTAAATATTCTTAGAACCAGAGTGCATTAGATCTGGAAGCAATTTTATAGCATAGAACAGTGGTTTCCAATCCCTGGGATGAGAGACAGAATTATTGCAAATTCACATGGTACCCTACAACTAAACAAACATACCTTTTATAGATTGAATAATGCCTTATGCTTATATGTGTTACTATTTTTCAAATACATTTACAGATTTGCTATTGTAATTAATAAAATATAAATTTACTTTAAAGTGTTCTTATATTTATTGTAGTTTTTGTCAATATATGTTTTCTCAATCATTGGATTCCAAAAATATGACTAATTCCATGGGCATTTTTTTTAAAATTAAAACTCTGGGAATTTGAGAAAAGTTGGGAGCTATTTCATATCTGACATAAAATGTCAGCAGTAGAAGAGACTAGAACATAGAATCATTGGTCATTAGACCATCTAGTCCAACCCTCTCATTTTACAGATGGGGAAACACAGGACCAGAGATAGAAAGTTAATTGCCCAGGGTCACACAGTGAGTTAGTTGGTAGATCCTGAACTAGAACCCATGTTTCCAAACTCTAAGGAGGGGGTTTGTTCCCCATTTTACTCTACTTGCCTGCCTCTACTGCTTTCAGAAAACAGGATTTCCTTAAATACAATTCACATCTCTCCAAAGACTTTTTTTTTTTTTTTTTAGCAAGCTTTGTCATGGCTTTGGACCATTGCTGTTGTCTCTGGCAATCTATTGGGAGAGGAAATTATAGGAAATAGTCCTTCATCAAAACTGGGACAGGATTGGATGGTGGTGGAGAAAAACAGAACTCACAAGTAAATTAGAAAGACAATCAGACTTCAAATTACCTTCCACATAGCTCAAAACTGAGCAGTCAGCTCAACCTCAAGATTGTTTGCCAGCATCCTCACGTAAGGATGTTAATACTGCAATTATAATAACACTCTGTCTTCTTTCAGTGTCATTGTATTGCAGTTAAGGAAGGGACCTACTTTCCACTCTGGAGGAAGTGCTGTCAGGATGAAATCATCTAGGCTTTGGCAGCTGCCTACCTTGCAACTTAACGTATAGCTGAACAATGCTAAAAATCCCCTCTGTGAGTGATGCTTGTAAAGTTCCATACTTCAAAGACAAGGAACTATCTCTTTTTTCCTCCTGAAATCTGCATCTCTGCAACTTACTGTAGAATAGTTGGTTTTTCCACAGTGGAAGGAACTGTTAAGATCACTTCACCTAAAGTTATTGTACAGATGAAGAAACTGACGACCAGAATGATCTGCCCTTCTACCCACTATTCCTAGTTCTGAAGGGTTGCCTAGCCAAGCAAGTCTATTTGCTCTTCCACCTAGCTTTACTTCTAATACTTTAAGACAGTTATCTTAAATCTTTTCTTCTATGGATTAGACATCTTCAGTTACTTATGTGGTTTGGCTTCTGGTCCCCTTGCCATCCTGCTCACCCTCCTCGGGACACAATCCAGATAGTTGGTGTCCCCCTTAAAATATGGTACTTGGGCCTGGATACGGAGAGGATGGACTTCCGCATGGAGTCTGTCCGGTGAAGACGGATGGGAGTCTCGTTTCCCTGGTTCTAGATACTACACTTGTATAAATGCAGCTCACAATCTCGTTAGCATTTTTGGCTGCCACATCGCACTGCTGACTCATATTCAGCTTGAAGTCCATTCAAACCCCCAAGTGTGATTAAGCATTCCTGCTCATACCTACAGATTCAACTGAAAAGTAGAGTTAAGATCAAAGTACATAGATATGTCCTTTCCTTATTTCTACTCCATTCCACTGCATCATCTATACTTGACACCCTGAGGGAAGTCAGCAAAGAACATACACTTCATATTCAATAAAACTAGAGGTGTGTTAGTAACATTTCTGTTCTGTTCACCTTCATGTTTAACACTGATCATGACTGACCTTTCTATTGGGATCTATTATAATTGTGAAGATCAAAGAAACCATACAATCGTCTTTGCTGAGGAATGATTTACCAACACTTGGAAGACTGGCTATACACAGGGATATGCTCTGGAGCTAGGTCACACTGCCTTTTAACAGCTAATTGTTAAATTTTCTTTTCTTTTTTTTTGACGGGGGGAGGCAAGGCAATCAGGGTTAAGTGACTTGCCCAAGGTCACATAGCTAGTAAGTGTCAAGTGCCTGAGGGTGGATTTGAACCCAGGTCCTCCTGACTCCAAGGCTGGTGCCCCTTAAATTTTCAGTATGAGCATTTACATCTTAGAAACTGGCAAATGCTACAAATCAGGATTTGATATTTTGTTTTGGTGATTGTCTAGACTTAAAGGAATGGAAAAAATAATGTAAATTAAATTTGAAAGTGTGTTGTGCATACATCTTTTATCCTCTTGAAGAGCTTGTTGTTAAATGTCACTAACACACCTCTGGCTACACATATGGACTGGTTTTAAAACAAACAAACAAAAAACCCTATGGGTTTGACCTGATTTACCTCACCCTGACCTTCATTTTGCATAGTCACACCATGGGGTTCACATAACACATGAAGTAGAGATTTGGCAAATAAAGCTTCCTAGAAAAAAAGGTTTTTGGCCCAAGTTATCCAGTTAGGTCACCTATACTGAGGAAATGAATATAGTAGTTGCTGAATTTCCCTTAAGCCTGGACACTTCGTCTTAGAATAATGCTCCCCATGGGTGTTCCAGAACTTTGAAATAACTTTTGAGACCTACATTTTCCTCCCTATTGCTTCCTTTGATAACAGAGAGGAACAAAACCTCTAGACAGACAGCATCGAGAAAAGAAAATAATATTAACATAGAATATTAAAACTGGAAATAACTTAAAATCTAGAATGTTCAAATGTTAGAACTGTTAGAGCCTCGTCCAGTCCCACTTTTCTTTTCTTAAGAAAGAAACTGAGATCCAGAGAGAGGGGAAATGACCTTCCCATGGTTACCCATGTAGTCAAGCAAAAGGGTTTGAAAATGAAAAAGAAGCAGGAGCCAGTTAAAAGTGAAATGAAATTTCCAGTCTGATCAGTTTTCATCAGAAGAACCCAAGCATTCAAGTTTATTTTGCCTCAGTAGTCACTTCAGTGAAATAGTCCATGAAAAGGAGTCCAGTAGGATCCCCCCTTGCTTCCTTAAAATAAGGAGCTGTTTCAAGTGATTTATGTATCTGTGGATACAACAAACTAATTCATACCTCTCCTGCTGGGCCCGATAATTCAACAAGCTAACTGGCAATAGCGGTAGCTTTGGCTACTGTGTCAAGGTCTAGGCAAATATGCCCAAAATTCTTGTTATTTCTGTCTCAGGATTCCCAGAGGCCCAGAATGGAAAGAGTATTGGGGGTGGGGGAAGTATTATTTGGAATCTAAGAATTCTGAGGAAATGTCAGAGATCACCCGGTACTCTCCCTTTGCCCTGGGAGATTCCAGCTCCCATTCCCCTATAGTCCAGACCTCAGACATAATGAACTTGGTGCCATGATGTGAATCTCCTTTCCTTTTCTTTCCTTTTTCTTTCTTACTCATTTTAAAGTAAAATGAATGTAGTACTGATGAAGGGGGCCCAAATAACAGCTCAGAAAACAGATATCCCATTGCAGGACTAGAAGCATCAATTATGATTGTTCTCCCATGCTTCTGATTCAAGGTCCTGCATGCAGGCAAGGAAGTGAGAACGTCTTGGTTGAGGGGAGGAGTTGCAGATTCCTCTCCAAGCCCCCTGCTCCACTGGCTCAGACCTAACTTGGTTTATGCTTTGGGAGAAGGAATTGTAGGTCTCATCCCACCTGAACCATGGCTAGAGTGGAATTTCTCTTAGGTTTCAGTATTTTTGTCTACATAGGCTAAATGAAATCAAAGGCAGGCAAATATTCAATCTTTTTGCACATTCAGATAGACAAAAATTTTGCTGCATAGTCTATTTTTCTATTCTTATTGCAAGTCTGTTTTTCTACTTAGCTTTCTGAGTCACTTGACTCAACCCTTTAATGGTCCATGGAGATCTATCAGTTGTGTTGCAGTTGATGGGAGAAATTCCCCAGAGCAAAGGTGATTGATCTTAGGGATGAGCCAGTTTCCTATGATGTCTGTATTGAGCAGGTTTTAATTACCCTATATTCTTATTGGTAGGGCCTATTATTTCCGCCTCTTGAGCCCCCAAGAAACAAAGTCCTACACAGATTGATTGTCAACCACCAATCAAACCAGCTTCTGCTCTCATTTGAAACCAAGATACTAAAGTGCAAAAGAAAACATGGAACCCCAGCATCCGGGTCCTTGCAGCCAGGCTGGAGCCCCTACTACTTGAGGGCTGCAAAGACTGGTGCCACACATTCTCAGACAGATCTGTTTCAGGTCTGGCAGTACCAGGGGTCAGATGGCTTCCATCCTTCGAGCCCTCACTTCCCACCATATAACATCCCTGTGAGGAGAACCCGTCTTTGGGCAGCAGTGCCCCCGAACTCTTCCCCTCTTGTAGAGAGAAATTCAAGTCTGACTTTCTTAGATATTAAAGCTAAACAAAACACCAAACTAAATGGAATCAAACAGAAAACCCCTACCCCAAACCCAAACTGACTTATAAAAATATAATTGGGTTGTTTGCCCCAATTTCCATATTATCACTGATCTATGAAATGTCAGAAAATAATGACTGGCCTTTCTCTGCCAGGCCAGGGGCAATTTCCCCACTGCCCTTTCCTCTTTAAAGCTAAATCTTCATAGAATGCCTACATCATAAGCCTATTTCTCTCCAGAGACCTCGTGCATACAACTCCTTGCAATTCCAAAGAGATTTGAAGAAAACATAGACATTTACAAAAATGGCATCCTTTTACATTCATTCTAGCCGTATTTTTTGGAAAATATATTTTTTAAATCATAAAAAATTGCATATTGGCCACGAATTCTAAGGAGAAAGTTGTGACCACCACTTTTGTATTTGTTTTCCTGGGGAGGAGGTGGGGGAAGAGATGGGTGGCATGTCGGGTTATGTGAGTATGAAACTCAGAGACACGGGCCTTGCTGCAGTCTTTAGCTATAGGACACAAGGAACAAGTGACCTTGATCCCCAAGTTTTCCCATGATCCTGGACCTCTCCATCCATTCTCTTCTTTTCTTTCTAACACCTCCTGTCCCCCACTCTGAGCAACCTTCCAAAGCAGAGATTAATGACTTTGGGACATGACAGTTAGTCTACCCAAGTTCATTTGGAAATAAGAATGACCTTGGGAGGGGTGTAGGGAGAGGGGAAGGATGCATGACTATCAGCTTAAGGTCATTTGCAGCTCTTCCCACGCTTGGAAAATTGTCAGTCACTCCAGTGACTTTAAAATCTAAGCAGTTAATAGGCTAAAAATTGAAAAGATCTTTTTGCATAATAATTAAGCATGAATATATAGCTTATATATTACACTGCTTTCTTGGGGCAAATTGTGCCCCCTCCCCAACTGGAAAATTACCAACTGCCCACAGCTCCTGGACTCTAGTTTGTAAAACTTCTTTTCCATCCCCATTCTTGCCAGTCCCTACATAGGAAAAATCTCCCCACCCCCCCCACCCCCCTGCCCACCCCCACCATCCCTCCCCATGTTTAAATAGATATTGCCACATTCAGAAATTCATGCATTTCTGCATTGCTATTGCACATGTTCTGGGAGAGCCCTCCCTCTCCCTCTGGTTCCCTTGGGTCTCTTCTCCTTGTGCCGTGCCCTCCCTGCCCCTACCCGAGCTTCCACAGCCCTTGCGTTCACTGATTGTGGACATCCTCCCTGCGGACGATCTTGTAGATGATCCAATAGAAAATGTTGAAGATGAGGAAGGCCATGGGGAAGCCAATCCGGGACATCTTGTCAATCTTCTTGGCCCTTTGGATAAAAAGCTTGCGCATCTCCTCTGGGGACTTGGAGGGTGGGGGTGGAGGGTTGCCTGTGTTGTTGTTGTTGGCTCCCTTGACGGAGATGCCATCCTTGGCCTGTAGACAGGCTGGGCCCATCCCATAAGCAGAGAAATTGAACCTCCCCTCCCCGGCTTCATCCTCCTGAAACAGATTCAGCATAGGGCTCTACTTAAAATAAGACAGTGGCAACCCACCCTCCCTGTAAGGCTCTCCCCCAGGGCCTGGTTCTGCCCCTTTTCCTCCTTTTTCCCACTCTCCTGATACTGGGCCATCCCAAAGCCTAGGAGGAGGTCAGCCTTACAGAGGGGCTTGGATGATATTTGGCACAGATGCAAATCAGGGGATAGCATGGTCCATGGAAGATAATTCAATTTATTTTTCTATGATTTGAGCAATTTGGTCATATCCCCTGTTTTGCCTCTGGCTCCCACTTCCCTCCCCTCTCCTCCCGACCCCTATAGCCTACCCTTTATTTCCACTTCACTTCCCCATCCCTCCTCAATCCTCCTTCTCCTTTGGCACCAGCTGAATGGCACAAACTTTTGTTACTCCATCTCTCTTGTGACCATAACTTTTCAAAGGAACAGCATCATCCCAGATCATGGCCCATGACCTCATACTATCCACCCTGCCTGTGTGCAGGCATCATTCCTGACCTATTCTTCTCTCTGAGAGTAGAATGACCTCACTGGAAAAAAATGAGCCCCAAAGAATCCTTCTCTCTCTTCCTGTGAAAATCTTACCTATACTTCATGATCCTAGGGTAACCCCCTTCAGGGAGGTGTTCCTTATGAACTCGGCTCTCATGATGATATCTCCTTCTGAATTCTAAAAACAATTATAGTCAGGCCCACACATTGTTCCCTTTAGGATCAGACTCCACTTGTGTGTCTTGTTATTATTGTGTGTTACATAATAACAGTAATAATTTCAGCTCACATTTCCTGCACGTCATCCAATTTGATTACTGTAATAACATTGTGGAGGGGGAAAGGCAATGTTATTATCTCCAGTGAGGAAACTGAGGCCCAGGGAAATGAGGTGCCCAAGGCTCCATTTGATGTGAAGAGCAATTCTCTGAAGAAATCAGACCAAGGGTTATTTTTTCATTTGACAGAAAAGAAAACTGAGGCCAGGCAGAAGTGACTCCTATGAGATAACATTGTGGATCAACAGATTGATTTTTTAAATCTAAGCAGTTAGCCTAAAAATTAAGAATTTTTTTTTTTTGCATAATGATTAGAACTAAAATCTTCTAATTGTTCACAAATGCTCTTTCTACAGTATCATGATATATGTTATATAATCTCGGATTATATATGTATATATGTATACATGTATGTATAACACATATAAACATACATATATGCAATATCTATATCTATTCTATGGGATCCTGTCCCACCCAATTCCTGCTGAATAAGAGAGAGTATGGATTTATTTCATCCAATACCCCTGTCACAAAGCACTTCCACACAACACTTGTTCAGCCATGCTGATGGTAATATGACATTGTGTGTGTATGTGTGTGTGTGTGTGTGTGTGTGTGTGTGTGTTCAGGGCTTGTGTAGAGCCGAAAGACAATGGTTTGAGTATGTTGTCCAAGTTCCCTTTCACTGTTACAAGAGGGTCTCACACTTTCTGTGTACTTTGGAGGCAGGGTAATAGTAAGCAGGTATTGGCAATGTTCAGTAGTTGTTTAGATGAGTTGGCCCAAGTTCTACAAGAAGGATGTCAAATTTTCATTGGAAGCATTTTGGGGATGTCCAATTCTATTAGTCACTGACATATCTTTCTTTAGCTCAGTACATGACCAGGGTCATAACTAGGGTGAAATGATCAGAGCTTTGCCCCAAGGTGCTAAATTTAGATGGTACTGACAACATTTGCACTTCAGCAGCATAGAAAAATATAGAGTTTAGCACTGAGTTAGCAATAATAATTAGTTAAAATAGGAAGCCACCAGATGGTGAATTTGGGTGAGATCTTCCCCTCTGTCTCTGTGATGGCATTCCCAGCAGCAACTTTTGTTCCAGAGACATCGTCTCTCCCTTCTCATCAGTACTCCACCTCCCCTGCCAGTACTATCGTTTGTGGTATTTGCACTATAGTATAAGATTTCCTAGTTTGGTTTCTTTGTATAACAAGAAGGACAAAGTGTCCTGAGCTATCTTATTGTGGGAGAGGGTTGTTGGCTGTGGGAAGGACATGTATGTATTGGGGCAGCTCACCATTGTAAATCTGAGATCTAGGAGTTTTTAACTGAAAAATTTCAGAGGTCATATGATCCTACTCTTACCTAATCAAGAATTCTCTTACAACACAGACGGCAAATAGCCAGACTTTGCTTGGAGATGTCAAATCTATGAGATGATCAGGACAAGGATTATTATCCTCATTTGACAGATGAGATGACTGGGGCCAGAGAAAGGAAGCGACAGAGTGAAGGACAGCCCACTACTTCCTGAAGGGGCCTACTTGACTTCTGGATAGTTCTAATTGTTTGGAATTTTTTTCTCATGTTGAGTCTAAATCTGCAACTTCTAACCACTTTTACTAATTCTGTCTTCAGGGAACAGGAAGACCAAGTCTAATCCCTTTTTTGCATTTATTGACAACTCTTCAAATAATTGAAGACAGGAATGATACTTCCCTAAGTCTTCTCTTCTCTAGGCGATGGCACCCCAAGTTCCTTTAACTGCTCTTTATATGCCATTGACATAAAGTGCCTCATCATCCTGCAATATTCTGAATATATTTCTTTTAAGGCAACCTAAGAACCTAACAGCTTTTTTGACTGCCAAGTCCCAATGTTGTATCATATTGAGATGGCAGTTAAAAGCCCTAAATATTTTTCATACAAACTGCTATCTGGCCACATCTTTATCATCTTGTAATTAAGAAATTGATTTTTTGAATCCAACTACAAGATTTTACATTATATTTCATCTTAGTAGAGCCGATTCATCTAGTTCTGGCTTTTTTTTCGGATATCATCAACTTGTTAATTTCTCTTTCAAATACTATTCCAAAGACTTTGAGCCAATTTAAATTTTTGGTCCAGGCAAGTGACACAGTTAGACCTGTGCCTCACTTAGGAAGGTTATTTTGTCTGTTGTGGTAAGGATCTACTGGAGGGGAAGAGGGACTGAAGGTAGGGAGATCAATTAGGAGTCCCATGAAATTATGTTTCTTATTGCCTTTGGGGAAACAGTGAATTAAACTATGCCAATTTCTTTATTTGACTCTCTAAGGAGAATCTTTAAGTCTTCTTTGCATTGACATATGCCTCAATGAGAATGTTATTACGGATGTAGTCCCCTATGGATGCACATGAATGTTGATGAGGGCCTCAACTAGAGTTTTGACAGTGTGAATAAAGAGAAGAGGAAGGATGTGAGAGATAATGTGGAGGTAAAACAAATAGGACTAGCTCATTGGTTGGTGATGAGTGGTAAAGGATAGGGTCAAAGAAGACTTAACTCTGAGGTTTGGAACCTTGAGTGATTGGATAGATGGTAGTACTTGCAAGAGAAACAGAGAAGTTTGAAAGAGGAGTGGATTTAGAGGAGAAGAAGATGAATTCATTTTTGGATATACTGAGTTTGAGATGTCAATGGGACCTGGCTGGGTAAATATCAGTTTACAGTCATCTGAATAAAAATACAATGAAATTCATGGGAGTAATTGAAATTGCCAAGAAAGATAGTGGAGAGAGAGAAGATGCCGAGGATAAAGCCTTGGAGGACACCGATGCTCAATGATGGGAAGTAGATGGATAGAGATAACATTTATTAAGCAATTAATATGTTCCAAGCACTATGATCCAGTAGCCAGTGAGTTGATATATTACTAGGGGAAACTGAATTGCATTCATAATAATATTCTCACTATGAATGAAGCTTAAAGAAATGCTCAAGTCAATTCAAGGATGACTTACAGATTCTCCTAAGAAAGGCAAATAAAGAAATTGGCAACATTGTCTCTATTGTTTTTCCAATGGTAATAAGAAACATGATTTCATGGGACATTTGATCATCACTGAAATACTCATAAGGAGTGTCAGCAAAAAAAAAACCCCATCATGAATATAATTGCAGCTTTTACACTAACATCTGTTTTAGAGGATGGAGAAATATAGAAATTCCTATGAAGAACTTGACTAGATTCTCCAAATTTAAGTCAGCACATAAATTTCTAGTTGATGGCTTCAGTGTCAAAGTGGGCTCAGGGGAAGAGGGGAAAAACTGCTTTGTAAAAATGTGGTTGAGGAGAAAGAACTGAAGGAATGAAAGGCCCTCTCATATATAGCATAAACACTTTGGTCTCAGAAGCAGGTTAGAAGGTTCTGGACATGGTAAGCACTGAAGAGCTTCACAATAAATGAAATCAACTCAATACTAACTGACAGGAAGTCACTCTTTATTGATATCGAAATCAGCTGTCTGTCTGTAGGCAGATTTTTGACTGGTTAGAGCAAAGGTCAAAATAAATGCCAAATTAGAAGAAAGGATAAAGATAAGAAGACATTGGCTCTAAATCTATTTAAACAAGTTTTTTTTAAAGCAACAAAGAGGTCTAGTGTACTCCTGAGACACGTACCTAGGATGTGATGGAGAATCTCCTAAGACTGGCTAAATCTCATGACCCTGATGGAATTTGAGATCTAAGGTATTTGAGATCTCTAATAAAGATCCCAAATTATTTTCATCACTGTTTCCAATTGAAGTCAAGGGTTTCAATGAAAAAAAGTGTGATATATGTGCTAAAGTGCTATACTTAAGAGTCCAAAAGATCTGGGTTTGAATTCATCCTCAGAGACTAGCTGTGGGACCTTGGACAGGTTCCTTAATCTCTCTCAAGCTCAGCTTCCTCATCCGTGTAAAACAAGAGGGTTGAATATGATGGTCTCTAAGGTTCATTTTAGCTCTAAATCTGTGACCCTATGGTGAAGATTTTGATTGACAATAGGTTTTTGGATTTCTGAGCCACAGCTTAAAATGTAGCAATTATGGGCCTTTGACCAGGGTCACTTAACAAGGACTAGTAAAAATACATTTGCTGGGAGTCTTACATGTCTAATCAAAAGGGCTTAAAAAATGGAAGCAGGAAGGAGAAAACTGCCTACCTCTACGTCCCATGATGAAAGCTAGCCTTAGAATCAGGAAGACCTGGACTCAAGAGCCATCTTTATCACCAACTGGCTGTGGGACCTTGGTTAAGTCACTTAACATTTTGTTCTCACAGGCAGGTATCTATGACTAAATTGCAGAGCAAGAACAGATCTGCACTAATAAAGGGAGTTCCTCATTAGGAATTATCTACACTGATGAAGTCATAGGTCTGGCAAAACAAAATGAAACAACAAATACAAATCGAGTACATATAGTGTAGAACAAAGAATAGCAACACTCAATTTCCAGAAGACAAAATCCAAGAAGGGAAGCAGTAATAAGGAGAAATAGAAAGAGAATGGTAAAGTATTTATTAAGCACCTACTATGTACCAGGCAGCTGGGCGGTACAGAAGATAGAGTGCCAGGCCTGGAGTCAGGAAGACCTGAGTTCAATCTGACGTCAGACACTTGCTAGCTGTGTGACCCTGGACCAGTCACTTAGCCCTGTTTGCCTCAGTTTCCTCATCTGTAAAATGAGCTGGAGAAGGAAATGGCAAACCACTCTAGTATCTTTGCCATCGAAACCCCAAATGGGGTCACAAAGAGTTGGACACAGCTGAAATGACTGAACAATGACAACATGTACCAGGCACTATGCTAAGTGCTTTTATAAATATTGTCTCATTTGATTCTTACAACCTGGTGAGGTAGGTACTATTGCTATTCTCATTTGACAGTTCAGAAAAGTGAGGCAGACAGAAGTTAAGTGACTTCCAAGGTCACACAGCTAATTAATGTCTGAGACTGTATTTGAATTCAGATCTTCTTGAGTTCACAAACTCAGAACATAAAGAAAATAGTGAACAAAAATCGAAAAGAAAACATGCCTAGTCTCTATCCATTGAGCCACTTAGTTGCCACAGCTTTAGATGTTTCTACACAAACGTACAAAATACAAGTAACAAGTACAGTGACATAGAGATCTGAATGCAAGGAAATACATTTCGCTAACAGGGAGTCACTTGGTGAAATCTGGTAAAATTTGGTAAAATTCATGGCTCTGGATACTATATTCTAAGGACTACAAGACAAGCAAAGGTGGGACTGTGAAACACACTAAGAATGTAACGGAATACTATTGCGCTATAAGAAAAGATATGGATAATAACCTGGAAAGACCTACATGTTATAATGCTGAATGAGTGGAGCAGAACCAGGAGAACATTGTACACAATCATAGATATATGGATTCTGTGATGACTAACCTTGATAGACTTGGCTTTTCTCAACAATACAAGGTTCAAAGACAATCCAAAGGACTCATGATGGAAAGAGCTATCCATATCCAGAGAAAGAATTACAGAGTCTGAATGCAGATTGAGGCAAACTATTTGCTCTCTGTTTTTTTCTGTTTTTTTTTTTTTTGGTTTTGTTTCTTCTTTCTCATGATTCATTCCATTGGTCATAATTCTTTTTTTACAACTTGACTATTGTGTAAATAAGTTTAACGTGAAGTTATATATAGAAGATATGTCAGATTCCAAGCCATCTTGGGGGAGGGGAGAGGAGGGAGGGGAAGAAAATCTGGAACTCAAAATCATGTTGAACTGAGTGTTGTAAACTAAAAATAAAAAATATTAATAAAAAAGAATATTTACTCATGTAAAGAGAGAAATTCAGGAATCAGAGTGAAGAAGAATGATGAAAACAGCATTCGGATGAGGAGCCAAAAAAGAAGGGATATCATCACTAACATATAATGTGTAGACAGAGGAAATTGATGAGGTATTCAGGTAACAGGCTTTCACAAAGCAGGTACGGAGACAACACATAGCAGTGATGGTGAACTCCAACTGCATGGACATCATCTGAAACTGTCTTGCTCTCTGCCTTAATGATCATTTTACCCCTCAAAAGGTAGAGTAAGCAGCAAGATGAGTTGCTATTTTGGACCTGATTCTGACCAACAGAAAGGAACTAGTTGCTGGTGTAAAAATGATAGGAATCTTAAGGTGGGGAAAAGTGACCTGGGCTAGATTGTATTTGGGAAATAGCACAGTGCTTTCGATGACCTTTTTTTAAAAAAATCAAACTAATATTCCCCCACCTTGGATACTGGGTTATGGAATTTTCAGTCATGGAAATTCTCTAAGACCGTTTACTAAGTTATGGATGGCTTTAGATTGGTTCTGCTCATTGGGTTATGCTAGAGCCAACTCATATCTACTTGTATGAGCCAATTGTTAAATTTTCAGCATTAAGGACTTACAGTTGGGAAATTGGCAAATGCTATAAATCATAGCTTGACTATTGTTGATTGTCTAGACTTAAGAAAGGTATAGAGAAAATATCAACAATGCAGGTTAAATTTAAAAGGGTCTCCTGTGTTTTTTTGGGAACTGGTTGTTAAATATATATCAGCATGTCCCTTTTCCCCACCCTGAAGAAATCAAAGACACTTGAAATACTGAAGTAATCTCCCAGCGATATTACGTGACTGAATCACAAAAGAATCAACATTGCAGGGCAATAGAAAGATATATACCAGTGGCTGTATGGTATAGTGATTTAGATTGAGTCAAGGGAGAGATGGGTGAGGACAGACACTTTGAGACCAAGGACAATCAATAACCGTTCTGAATGTTTTTTTCATCGGTAAAATGAAAATAATAATACTTCTAGGATGTACCTTATAGAGTTGTTGTGAGGATAAAATGTGATAATGTTTATTAAGTGGTTTGGAAACTAAGAATTCTACAGAAATGTTATTATTATCATTTTTGTGAGTGTAATTACCCTGTAGTACATTGTTACTGATCGCTTATGCACAAGAAGTAGCATGAAACACACACACACACACACACACACATACACACAACCTTTCCTTGCCACCTTTCCTCTGGCCCTAACCCAAAATGTAGTGCCCTTCCTCTCTAACCCTCTTCTATCTATCTATCTCTCTGTCTCTGTCTATCTAACTAACTATATGTATATATTTATGTGTAGTGACTATAGCAATCAGTTTATTACACATTCTTGAACATACAAGCTCCAGAGGAACAATTCGGTTTTTAACTAAACACAAGTATTTCTGTCAAAGAAATTTTTACCCTTACATCCAGATAGACCTAAGCGGCTAAAAAAATAAGAAAAATTAAGAGCTATTAGCTATATATTAACTGAGAAACCACATGCCAACCAAAAAGTATTGTAGGGAAGGGAGGTGATGGAGAAGAGTTGGAAAACAAAAATACCCATCTCTTTATGTACTAATAGCTCCAATCTATTTAAATGTTGACCAGTTAAACTTAGACTTTAAAATACATAATGTGGTTGCAATTTAATCTTGTTGGTTAAAACATTTACATAAGATGTAGGTCCTTCAGAATATATATGTACATATGTATATATATATTTATTCACTTTATATTTATGCAGTATGTATTTTTACATGTACTTGAATTTTCCCCATTGGAATGTAAGTTTTTTGTAAGTAGAGTGTTTCATTCTTTGTGTCCTTTGTATCCTTTGTGCCTAGCATGTTGCTTGGCACACAGTAGGCATTTAAATGCTTGCTGATTGATTAATTGAATTAGTGTGGACTCGTGGAGCAGAAATCAGCATGGTGCCTGCTTTTTCTTACACTCACCAGTAGGTGGCAGGTAACCCACACTAAACTCTTTATGACCAGCAAGTAAAGCTAAGAAAAACAGCCAAGTCTCTCCTAGAAGAAAGTGTGTGTTTTCTAGGCCCTTTACAGATTAGAAGAGGGGAATAGACTCCTACAGAGAGACCCATTGAAAGTACTCAGTGTAACAGGCAAAAGCTTAACACTTGGGGAGACAGAAAAACAGCAAAAATCAGATGATCGCTCCCAGTTATATGGTACTTTATAGTTTAAAAGCCCTGTGATGCAACAAATGAGAGGATTATTTCCATTTTACAGATGAGGAATCTGAGGTTGAGACAGGGGAAGGAATTGCTAAGGCTAACACAGCTAGCAAATCCCTGCCAAGTCTTTCCTTCTTTCTCATACTATCTGGCACCGCTGTAAATTAAATGGTCTTGAATATGCATAGCTGCAAACTGAGAACTCTTTTAAAGCCATTTATTCAAAATTTATTTTGAAGCCATTGTCGCTATGAGAAATAACTTGGGATAGTGGATGGGCTTGGAGTCAGGAAGACCTGAATTTGAATCCTGCCTCGGAGACTTGCTTGTCGTCAAGTAGACTGTCAGCCTCACTTTGCTTATCTGTAAAATGGGGATAATAATGCTAGCACCTACTTCATAGAGTTGTGAGGATTAAATTAGTTAATACACACACACACATAAAGTTCTTTGAAAACCTTAAAACACTATATAAATTCTGTTTATTGTCATAATAGGATAGTAACATCTATCTCCCAGAGTTGTTAGAGGCATCAAATGAAATAATGTATGCAAAACACTATATAAATTTGAACTATATATATTTCTGTGATAGCAACTTCTTTCTGATTCTAGGAAGGAATAACTTTTTGCGAAGGCAATACTTCCAACACTCCACAAAAATGCTGCTTTGATGCCTCATCATGGCATAGAGGTGACCCTGAGTTCTACAAGACATACTAGTGGGATCAGACTCTTGCAGGTTCTACCAAGCTAGAAAGGCTGTAGGTCTGATTCTAGTAACAGACCGAGCTTAGGTCAATATGGAAAGGCTCATCACCCATACGGGTGGTCACTGGCTAATGTATTCTACAGCTATAGCAACCTATGGAACAGAGAGAAATACCAAATGGGCCTTGCGCCTTGGCAGCCTCTTTTGTCTTCTGCAGAATGGCAAATAAGAGAGCGGAAGGTGCCAAGAATCATACCATTTTTATATTATCTGTGAACATTAATTTAACTCTAAGGATGTGATCTCTTCCTGATGACCACATATTAACATGCAACTAGAGGAACTGAATCATATCAACACTGACATTATGGCTCACAGGTTATCTTTTGAAGAAACAGATAAAAGAACTTTTGGCATGAGTTTCATCATGCTTCCAGATGGAAGAAGAAACATCGTTTCTTAGGAAGGTTGGTCGTTTTGCCTTGTAATGCTCGTGATTCACTTAAACAAAAATGTCACCATGAAGATAATTACAGCTGATGTGCCAATAGCTCTAGTGGAGTATAGAAATTGAGGAACCATTGGAAGAATTTAACATGATCTCTTAAGGAATTCAACACATGTATTGATATGGTAAAGATCAATGAAAAGGCAAGCATGGCAAAGATGCATTGAAAAATATGGTTTGGGATAAAGAAAAAAGGGGTTCAAAATCTTTCCATTACTGCCAAACTTCACATCTATTTATCATGGCACTTTCTTTAGGAAAGGGTCAGAAGCTTCTAGACACAGGCATGACACCAAACAAGATCACAAAAAGTGAAATTGACTATATCTTAATGGACAGAATTCTGTAAATGGACTTTGTGTACATGTTGTCTCCCTCTAATAGAATATAAGCATCTTGAGAGAAGCGATTGTTTCATTTTTTGTCATTCTATCTATCCTCCTGGCAGTAAATGACATATAGTTAGATGTTTAATAAATATAGCTAAGTGGTACAGTGGATAGAGTACCAGGCCTGGAGTCAGAAGGACTCATTCATCTTCCTGAGTTCAAATCTGGCCCTTAGACACTTAGTAGATAGATGTGATGCTGGACAAATTGCTTCACCCTGTTTGCCTCAGTTTCCTCATCTGTAAGATGAGCTGGAGAAGGACATTGCAAACCTCTCTAGTATCTTTGCCAAGGAAACCCCAAATGGAGTTATGAAGAATCAGACTGAAAAATGACTGAATATATTAATAAATTCTCACTGAATTGAATTGAATATGCTATTTGGTAGAGAGTGCTAAAATGTGAGAGCTGGAAAATACCTTATCAATCAACCAATTCAGTGTTCTTACCTTACAGAGAAGGACACTACGCTCTAAAGCTTCAGAAAAGGGAGTTATCCTGACATCGTTCATAGTTGGGACATTATTACACAGTTTAGTGCAACGAGTGCCATTCATAATAATGAACCTCAGTCAACAAGAAAGTGTCACGTCATCCTGCATTCAGAGCCGGAAGGGACTTTAGAAACCATCTAGTCCAACCCCCTCAGTCTATAGATGAGGAATCCGAGTCCCAGAGACATTAAATGATTTAACCAAGATCACAGTAGCAGCAAATGTTATGTTTGGGATTCTAGGCTGGGCTAGATTTGAACCGAGGTTCTGTGACTCTAAAACCAGCATCCTTCCCACTGTAGCCCACTACCCCCTCCCTAGTTGACATTCTTATTGCTTCTTGCTAGGGCTTTTAGAGTAGTTTCCTAATTGGTCTTCTTCTTTCCTGTCTTGCCTTCCAACCTACCTTTGCAAAGCTGGTAAACTAATACAGTATCACATGATGTTTGACATCCTTGCTTAAAAAGGCAGAAAGTACATGATTCTTTTTAAATGAAAAAATTTCTATTTGTAACAGTTAAAACAAAGCTAGTTTTGCTGTAACATCTATGCAATTCAAGATGGGAAAATTCTCCCCTCCCCCCTTGTGTTGGTAAGCAAATGGGCTCTTAGCACTTAGTTCAACCAAGTGCGCTTGAAGAGTTTGGCTTTTGTTTCCTTTGAGTAATTCAGTGTATTTGATTTGGTCTTACTAGGTGCTAAGCCCCAGGCCCAAACCCCTATTAGGTGTAAAACCTATGTGGGTGTGGATTGGTAACTAAGGTGGAGCCCAAGGTGGGGCTAACTGAGGGGAGGTGCTAACTCCAGAGCCAATCATAGGAGCCTAAGTTCTGGTCATTTGATGACTTTGATGACGTCTGAAATGCTTTAAGAAGGGAAGACAGAGTCATTTGCGCAGGGCTCTCACTTTTGGTGGCTCACAGAGACTCCAGGCAGCTGTAGCTAAGAGCCCTTCGGCTTGTAAACCCGGATGCTGGGACTTTGTTAAATTCTGGTAACTATTGGAATTTGAATCAAACAAGGTCTGTCTGTCAATTTTTGTACTTTGTTCGTATTTTGCTCTGAAGTTCAGGGTGCTGGTTTTTTCCCCTGAACTAAGTGAATGATGTTTGTATGCTGAATTAAAGTAACCCCTTAATGTTGCTTTCCTTACTAAAGCAGATCAAAAGAACCTGTGCTTTTGCAGTGTGTTGGCAGCTTTCTGGGTGCTGGTTGTTGGTGGATCTTATACCCCCACAGAAGCTGCTAGCCAGATTGTTGAAACCCCCCTCCTCCATTTTAAGGGTCTCTAGGAAGTTCTGCAGAATGGCAGAGGGCTAACCCTTGCTTTCCTCTCTGCCATATTCATATAGATGCATGACTCTAAACCACCAGAATGTGCTATTTCTAGCCAAATGGATGCACTAGTAGCATATTGATGGCATTAGCAACATCAGTCCATTTCCCCAGACTCTGTCCCTATCCCTTTCTCCTACTGGCCTAGTTTAATGCTTGACAGTCCACTGTTAGCAATTCATTCTTTCGGCTTAATATTTTGTCCCTGTCTTGGATGGTTCCCATTTTCTCTTTTTCTGTCACTTTCTGTGCCCTTTAAATATGTTCTGAGCGATTTGGGTCTTACGTCAGAGAGACAACAAAGAACAGCGGATATGGATTTTAGCCCTGCCTTTGGTATTTCCCCTTCTTGATCTTCACCTTTGTCATATGTAAAATGGGGGAGTTGGGACTAGATGACTCCTTCCTTCTCTAAAATTCTATGATTTTGTACTGCCATGTTCACCCCCAATGGAATAGGCCACCCTAAGGGTTGATGCATATCAGGTCATTCTCTATTTCTCTCCCTGGAGCAGTGGCCTGAGTCTTACCTTGTGGTGTCTCCTTTTCCTCCTGAACCTGAGTAGCTCTTTGTGCTGCCGGGACACGAAGTTGACGGCGGCATACTCCAACAGTGCTGAGAACACGAAGAGCAGACATACTGCCATCCAGATGTCAATGGCTTTCAC
>CM053625.1:41729332-41792217 GCA_028646595.1 Phalanger gymnotis
GGAAGGTATCTCCCCTCATTGAACTCCTTGAGGGAAGGGGCTGTTTTTGCCTTTCTCTGTGTCCCTACTATTTAGCATAATGTTTGGCACATAATAGACCTTTAATAAAAGCTTGTTGACTCAACTTTAGTCCAGTATTCTATGGCCAGATAGGGGAGTGGTATTTGTTTGTTTTTACCTTAGGCAAGGATGCTCGAGAGCCAGAGCTCTGGGTGGTCATGGTGAGCACTGTGGTGATGCCCAAGCCCACTCGAGCAGGTGCAGCATCCATGTTAATCCAGAAAGAGATCCAGGAGAGGATGACAATGAGCAGGCTGGGGATATACATCTGGATCAGGTAGTAACCCATCTGTCGTTCTAGGTGGAAGCGAGCCTCTATACAGGTGAATTTGCCTGAAAGAAATTGTAGTGAGAGAGTGATTGTTTATCTAAGTAAGTATCTTCTAATGGTAAGACTCCTGGTCTAGGGAGCAGTAGAACTATGTTCTAGTTCAGGCTTTACCACTGACTTGGTATAATCTTGGACTCTTTTGACATTTACATTCTAGAATTCTGCATATAACTTGCCCATTCACCATAGAAACATAACGTGTAAGTATATTATATACATGTTCAAATATAGATATGCTTTTATGCATTTATATTTTGTACATATAGGGCATCTAGGTGGCACAGTGGCTAGAGTACTAGTCCTGCAATCAGGAAGACTCATCTTCTTGAGTTCAAATCTAGCCTCAGATACTTACTAGCTGTGTGACCCTGGGGAAGTCACTTAGCCCTGTTTGCCTCAGTTTCCTCATTTGTAAAATAAGCTGGAGAAGGAAATGGTAAACCATTCCATTGTCTTTGCTAAGAAAACCCCAAATGGCATCATGAAGAGTTGGACACAACTAAAATGACCAAACAACAACAAAATATGTACGTATATGTACATATGCTTTTAAAATACTTAGTGTGTACTGTTAAGTAGGTGAAATATGACCCCCTGAAATCTTGCCTCTATTGGTGATCTACTCAGCGCACCATATTTTCATACCTCCTGCAGATGGCAGCATTAGTTGGATCCTGAGAATTTTTCTTTGCTCTGTGAGTGCTGGCTGAATGAATGGGGTTTTACTCTCATTTGGTTCTAGGATAACACATTCTCAGTCCTTTGTAAGGAGCTGCCTGGCACATTGGGAAAGAGCTGTGTGAGAGGCTATGCCTTGGGCTTCTTGAAAGATGTTGGTGGTTTACCTGACTCTTCTAGTCTACATAAACCATCCAGGAGTGATCTAACAGCAGGGAACCAGCGCCGAGGGCTCTGCCACCCTGAGGGCCTGAGAAAGGTATCCCGTGTAGTTTGTTTAAAAGTATCACTGGCAGGAGGGAGCCTTTTGTGTTCACCTTTTACTATCCAAGCACACATGCCCATTATTTATGTGTTGTGGCCTCGTATCCTCAACCGAAGACTGAACTAATGACTTCTCAGGTCCTTTCCAGTTCTGAAATTCTACAATTCTCGGGAGGGAACGAGGGAAGGAGGGACAGTATTATTACTAGAGGGGTAAAATGAGATACAGAGCAGCAAATAAACTTGCTTAAGGTCACATAGATAGATTTTTGTTTTCTCTCTGCTGAATTCAGAGTTGGACACATGGTATATAGTCAATATTACCTTCTTGAATGAGGATTGAAAGCATGAGCTCTGAGGCTGTCCAGGAGGAGAGCCCTTCTAGCTTACCCGTGTTGTAATGTTTGGTGCAGTATCGCAAATCCTTTTCTTCTTTCAGGATAAACTGAGGCAGGGTTAAATCATCTGCTACTTGCACGGCACCTTGCTCTTGCCACTGGAAGATGAGGTCATTCATGGTGTAGCCAACTGTGATCAGATGGGAGAAGGTGGAATTACTCTAGGGGGAGCACCAGGCTAAAGCAATCCAGAACTGGGGAAAACACCCCAAGACTGAATCAGGATCCAAAGAAATTGGAACAGGCTAGGAGCACTGGCTAAATCTAATCAAATGAAATTTAATAAGATTGAATGTTAAGGGCTTCACTTACATTCAACTGTAAGGGGAAGGCTTGGGAAGGCTGCATATAAGATTCATATGGGGGCTCTAGTGGCTTCAGGCTTATCAATAAGGGCCACCTGAGTACCCTGGTGGCCAAAAGGGCTAATGGGATTTTAGGCTGCATTTATAAAGTCATAATATCCAGAATGATAGCTCTACTTGTCCTCTACCCTAGTCAGAGTCACAATAGTTTTTCCATCTTTGCTCAGCTTTCTGTCCAAAATCTGAATATTGGAATATTGTATTCAGTTCTAGGTATGCCATTTTAGAGAAGACACCCATAAGAAGGTGACTAAGAGCATGTAGTAACCATGTACTACTGCTAGTATGAGTACACCTACTTGCCAGGGTTGTGTGAGGATTAAATAATATTTTAGCACAATGTCTAGTACTGGTACTAGTAACCATGACATATGAAGGCATATGAGCCCACTAATAGGGACTGGGGATTTTTAGACTGGAGAAGGCTTATGAAGAACATGGTCATTGCCTTCATGTATTTGAAGGGCTACCATGTGGGAGACTGGTTTTGCTTGACCCTAGAGGGGAGAATTGGGAACAGTGACTAGAAGCTGCACTGAGACTCAATATAACCAAATAAAGCCCCGTAATAATAAGGGTTATCTGAAAGTGGAAGGGACTGCCCAGGACATGAGTTCTTCATCACTGGAGGTCTTCAAGTAGAAGCTGAATGTTGGGGAAGTTTCTGAGAGAATTCTCGTTCAGGGATTGGATTAGATTCTCTGGATTACCTTCTAGCTCTGAGAGCCTGTGACCCTGTTGACAACTCTCTAGTTTAAGTTTCAGGGATGTAGAAACCACAAAAATATTTTCATGAAAAATAATCTCTATGATTTCTGGTCTTGATTTAGTCCAATCCTAAGATTTCCAGGACAGGAGTGGGTGAGAGGGGAGAAGAAGGTGAATCTCCTTTATCTCTCTCTTCCACCAAGATTTTGGGTTGTCTGAGTTGTCTTTAGGTTCTCATGGTATCTCCCCAGAGCTTCTGTGGAGTGGAGTGAGTGAAATAGAATCAAAAGACCCAGGCCTAAGGGGCTTACAGCTCTCCAGTTGCATAATACACGTCTGGACATCCATAGGAAAATTCTTTAAATCCATGGGGCAGGCCAGAGTCAGAGTAATCCTGAGGATAGAAGGAAACAGAAATAAATGTTGGATTAGCTATGCTAATGAGACACTTGGTACCACAGAGAAACTAGGCAGTGGATCTTATAGAAACCAGATGGAGACCCAAAGAACTCGGTCAAATTCTCAGATCACTTGCATCTCACTCCAGTTTAGTCCACTGTTCTTCTTATCTTTACATACTAATGACTTTCATTTTTTTTCAAAAATTGATTTTTATTTATGCCTTTTGTTTTTATATCACTTATATTTTCCGATGCAATCCCACTTGACCCTCTCAGAGAGTTATTCCTTATAACAAAGAATAAAAAAGAGGAAGAAGCTAATAACTATATACAAAAAGTCTGACCATATATGTACCATTCTATACCCATAATGCCCCACCTCTGCAAAGAAGGTGATGGAGATATCATCTTGTAACACTTTGAGACAGCTAGGTGGTGCAGTGGATAGACTCCTGGGCCTGCATTCAGGAAGATCTAAGTTCAAATCTGGCCTCAGACATTTAGCGGCTGTGCATTCTGATTAACCTCTGTTTTACTGCTTCTTCAACTTTAAAATGGGGATAATGATAGCACCTACTTGCCAGGGATGTTGTGAGGATTAAATGAGGCAATATTTTAGCTCAATGTCTAGCACCTAGTAGGTGCTTAATAAATGCTTATTTCCTTCCATTCCTTCCTTCCTTGGGGGACAAACTTGGCCATTATAATTTATCAGTATTTCATTTTCTTTGTTGTTCCTTCTATTTACATTATTGTAGTCATTGTGTATATTGTTTTTCTGGTTCTGTTTACTTCACTTTTCATCAGTTTATATAAGTCTTTTCATATTTCTCTGTATTTTTTATGTTTGTTTCTTATAGCGTAGTAATATTCCACTGTATTCATGTACTACAATTTGATTACTCATTTCCCAGCTGGTGATTATTTACTTTATTTCCAGCTTTGCTACCACACAAAGATCTGCTATGAGTATTTTGGTGTATTGGAGCCTTTCTTTTTTGTCATTTGACCTCCTTGGGGTATATATCTAGTTGAAGATTTTCTGGCTCAAAGAATATGGACATTTTAGTCACTTTCTTCACATATTCCAAATTGCTTTTCAGAAAAGCTGGATCAATTCACAGCTCCTCTGACAGTGCATTACTGTGAATGGTCTTCATTTTTAAAGGTACCTTTTAAGTTATGCCTCTAACTCATTGTGTGACAGTGGTCAAGACCTTTCCCTTTGCTGGGCTTCAGTGCCTCCTGGCTAAAATGAGGATGATGGATGAGATGGTCTCCAACATTCATTGTAGTTCTGGGATTGTGTATTACATCTTAAGGTTACCTCCAGATTTAACATTCTATGTCCCATGTTCATGTTTCTTTTTAGTTTTGAGAATCTAAGGGCATCTGTAAAATGGGGATGATAATAGTATCATCTCACATGGTTGTGTAGATAAATTAATTCATGGAGTGTTTTGTACACCTTTAAAGCCTATATGAATATTATATTAGAATAATTATTATGATCTTTATCATAACTTCTTTGTTATCTTTTTTGGTAAAGATTTCAAGAAGATGCAGGCAGAGGCACCTATTCTCTGAGCTTATCATAAGCATGGTAAGACCATAAAGAATCCTCTTAGCCAGAAACAATTGGAAATTGGAATAAGGTGGCAATACCTTGTAATGGATAAAACCTTGGGGTAGAATCAGAAGACTTGGCTTTGATTTTGGGCCCTGACTTCCTATCTAAGAGACAAATTGTTTTCCATCTTTGAATCTCAGTTTTCTCATCTACAAAATGGGAATAATAATATTTGCACTTACCACCCTCACAGGGTTATTGTGAGGAAAGTGCTTTGTAAACTTGAAAGTAACATACATTTTAGCTGTGCTAAGAATCTAGCTCTCTCACCAAGTGACTGCATGATCTTGAGGTGAGAGCTTAACTCCTAACTCCTTTAATCTTCTTCTCTATAAAATGAAAGATTTGAACAAGATGATTTCTGAGCTCTCTTTTCTAACTCTAAGAGTTCTTCCAGCTCTGACATTCAACCTTTTATGTTTTAATGTCCTTCCAGTTCCAACATTCTGTTTTATATGTTCTTTCCAGCTTTGACATTCTATATCCTAAGATTTTCTTTTGTGGGGTGGCTGGGTTACTGGCTACATCTGACAGAGAAGGGATATCTGGGGACACAATTCTCATCTGGTAGCCAGGAGCGGGATAGTGTTTGGCCATAGTGTTCCTTCCCTCTGCATCTGGATACTTCGCATTTGAAGCTCCAGGGAATCATAAATGAGAGGGAGAAGGGAGGAGGGGGTTGTCAACTTCGTGTCCCCCGAGGATAAGTCCAGCTGGGGAGCTCTGAGCATCTGCAGTCCCTAGACAGCTGGGACAGGTGTTATTCCTTCTCCCTCCCTTCATTCCCATCCCAGCCTGTCAATAGCTTCCCAAGAAGAGCATTTGACTTACCCCAGGTTTGCAAGCACAGCTTATAACAGTTTGGTTGTAGAGTAAGTGTGTTGGATTATGTGTATGTGTGCTCTGGCTATCTTGTCGTCTCACCTTGTATACACATACACACACCCCCTTTGCATGATCTGTCTCCATATCTAAACCGTAGTCCCTCCACACCACCACCTCTTCTGTAAAAGTTTCCTTCCAAGCTCAACTCAAATAGCATTTTCTCTTTGAAGCTTTACCTGCTCTCCCTCTCCTCCAACTAGTGCCTCCCTGCCAAAATGACCTTTACGTAGTCTGAATACTTCATATGCTTGTGCTATTTCCATCTGCTATCATGTAAGCTCCTTGAGGATGGAGACTATTTTATTTCTATGTCAGTATTTGTAGCCTCAACACTTAGCACAGTGCCTGACATGTAATAGGTCCTTAATTATTGTCCACTGATTGAAATATATACATGTGTACACATGCACCACACAATACACACATACTGTCCATGTGCTCTTCAAAACAATAGTCGGTTTGGCAGCTGGTTCAAGGAGACTCCACCATCTTTGTGTAAAGGAAGGGGGTGGCCTGTTGCCAGAACCCTTGGGTTACATGAGATGACAATAGGGCCCAGTGTTTGCCCTTACTTTATCTCACCTCTCCCCATCTAGCAATGGTGCTGGGCCCCATTGAAATAATACTATTCAGAGATTGGGAAGGGGACTGAGTGATAGGGTGAGAGATACAGAGAGAAACATGTCCTGTCTCTGTCCTGAGCATCAGAGCTCCAAAGTGGAGCAGCTGTCAGAACAGGTTAGTGCACCGTTTCCGGACAGCCTTCCCCATCTCCCTGTCCCTCTCTTTTTAATCTGCTGTCCTTGGGGTTTGGCCTTCAAGGGAACGCGCGACAAGAAAGTCCTGAGCGGACACTCATGGGTCTGGATAGGTTGGGGGTGGGGAAGATCTTCCTGGCTGGTTCCATTTAGTTTAGCCACCTTGGAGCCCCTAGGTGTTTATCAAATCTCAGGAAAATTGTGAGGTCAGTGAAGTTAACCTTCTTTGTGTGTCTCTTTGAAGAGCTCTGGATTTACAGTTGGGGACCTGAGTTCAAGTTCCGATTCTTCTGCTTTCTATTTATGTGTTACTACATGTATGACCACTGGCCCTCTCATGCCTCAGTTTCCTCATCTATAAAATAATAACAGCTGGCATTTATATGGGCAGCAAGGTGGTGAAGTGGTTAAGAGTGCTGGGCCTAGAGGCAGGAAGACTCGTCTTCCTGAGTTCAAATCTGGCCTCAGACATACTAGCTGTGTGACCCTGGGCAAGTCACTTAACTCTGCCTCAGTTTCTTCATCTGTAAAATGAACTGGAGAAGGAAATGGCAAACCACTCCAGTATCTTTGCCAAGAGAACCCCAAATAGACTCATGAAAAGTCAGAAATGACTGAATAACAAGAAAAAGCAACATTTACATAGTGCTTTAAGGTTTGCAAAAGTTCACAACATACTCTTATCCCCTTTGATATTATTATTATCGTCATCACCCCCATTCCTATCTTACAGATGAGGAAGCTGAGCGAGACAAGGAACTTCTCCAGGATCACAGCTAGTAGGTGTCTGAGGCAGGATTTGAACTCAGATCTTCCCAACTTCAGGTCCAACGCTTTATCCACCGCACCACCTAGCTGCTGTGGCTGGTGGTTTAGACTTGATGGTCTCTAAGGTTCTTTCCAGCTCTAAAATCCTATGGGACATAAGTGAAGGTGGAATTTGAACCCTAGTTTTTGGAGTCCAAATCTCCAACTCTTCTCTATTCTACACTAAGTCACAGAGTCAGTAAATGAGACAATCAGGCCTCAAATCCACTTCTATTTATTCTAAATCCAGTGTTCTTTCTGTTAAGTCATGTATGTGGCCTGCAGCCTAAATTTTTATCCTGATTTCTTGAACCCATGCACAATGGTGCCATACAACAAGGTCACAGGATCACCAAATCCTCAACCCTCTCCTTGCTGACCCTGGTTCCTGTCTAGTGAAATGCACACGTTGTACCACTCCTGTGGCCCCATGCAATGTATATGTGGTAGCCTCTGTGTCAATGTGGACCCCAGAGTCCGAGGTGAAACAATAGAAGAAATGAAGACCTCACCCTAAAACTCGAATAAATAAACCTGCTTCCTCCCCTCCCAGAAGAGACGCTTGATTGCTTACAGCTCCCTTTGTGAGAGATGCCACAAAGTAGCCGTAACAGTCCTATCTCTTTTCCTCAAACCATCCTTCACAAATTACGGGAATCATCGTCCTAAGGTGCAGCTATGATTGAGGCGTTTGGAACTTTTCTGTGGCTGTCCATTGGCCATAGGGAAAAAGGCAATCCCTGAGTTTGGCATTCGATGCATTTTGTAATTTGTCACCAATATAGCTTTTAAAGCTTTTCCCTTTAGGAGAGTGACTTAGGGGAGGAATTATGACATGGAATAAATAATATTGATAGCTAGCATTTATTCAGCACTTTAAAATTTGTAAAAGGCTAATGAATATTATTTCATTTTAACTTCACAACAATTCTGAAAAGTAGGTGCTGTTATTCTCATTTTACGGATGAGATTGAGAGACGAAATGATTTTCCCAGGGTCACATAGTTAGTAAGTGTCTGAGGGAGAATTTGAACTCAGATCTTCCAGATTTCAGGTTTAACTCTCTGTCCACTGAGCCATCCAGTTGCTTGCAAAATCTTTGGTGTCACTGTCACCAAAGCGTTACTCACTATTCATGTGAACATGGGTAAGT
This sequence comes from Phalanger gymnotis, assembly GCA_028646595.1. NCBI lineage: Eukaryota > Metazoa > Chordata > Mammalia > Diprotodontia > Phalangeridae > Phalanger > Phalanger gymnotis. Next base: position 41,737,771 of record CM053625.1, read on the forward strand.
CCTTTTTATGAACAAAACTTATCATTTTTCCTTGGAACCTGCCCCTCTTTCCATCTTCCTTTTTTTTTTTTGATGATCTCATAATTCTACTTTCGCTCGGTTACCTACCATCTTGGATTTAACTCCTAGAGGTGATGGGAAATCAGTTGTTCCTATGATGGAACCTGGTTGGGACAGGGGTGGGGGGCATCTCCTGATGGCGCCTCACCTGATACTGTAGAGAACATTGCCATTCCTGGAGATGCGCAGGAGCTTGTTGTCAGTGGTGATCTCATGGAAATGGGCTCCCTTCTCATTGGCAAAGAACAAGTCTGGCTTCCAGATGGAGTCCAACATGGATGGGTCCAGGTCCAGAGAATCATCTGGGTACTCATTGTAGGCCAATCGAGGGTCATTCCACTGCTGGCGCAAGAAGATGTTGACCCTATAATCCTGCAAAGGAGGAGAAAAAAGGGAGAGCCGGGTGAATTGTCACCCCCTACAAAGATGTCTGGAACCTCAGATCAGTACCCTGAGACAGAGTTATTTACATCCATAGTCACTATTTCTTTTGCTTCTTATAATTTCCCAACTTTCTAGAATCATAGAATTGAATATTTGAGCTGGAATAGACTTTAGAACATAGAATGTTAGAGCTAGAAGGGGCTTTAGAACACAAGACACAGAATGTTGTAGTTGGAAGGGGTCTTAGAGCATAGCAAATATCATGAGATAGATGAGGCTAGAGGAATAATCTAATCCTAGTCTCTTAATTTTTAGGGGGAAGAACTTGAAGCCTGGAGAGGTGATCTGACTTACTAAAAGCTAATGTTAGAGCTAGGGTTCCAACCCAGATTTCCTGCTTCCCAGTTCCCAGTACTCTTTCCAGTATTTTATACTGTTTCTTTCAATCATCTGGAAAATTCACAGAGAAACATGGCACTGTTGTATTCTCTTCCTGACTAAGCCCTTAATAACTTTCCTTTTCCCTGGTGGTAGGTGTATAATTTTGAGGCAAAACAGAAACAAACCTCCAAACCCCTCCCTGAGCCTGCTGCCTCATTGGGTAAGCCTGCAAAAATGTCAATAGCTTCATAAAATGTGCCCGGGTATTTCATAGGATTGTTCTATTATTTAATTGAAGCCTCTCCCACCAGCCCTATAGAAAATGACATTTAGTCTCATAATCTCATGTCTTATAAGTCCCCCGGTGGGGGAGAACTGCAGAACAGGATTGTGTGTTATTTTCCTGAGCTTTCTTCTAATGTAAGCAGACGGCTTCTAGTCTGACTCCATCTGACCAGCAGGTTAGAAATATTGTCTTTTTTCCCCCCGTGCATTTTACATGCTTCAGGATTAGGACCTGAGTGGTGTCGGAAGGAAGGGAATGTAGACATTTGGTCAGTAAAAGCCTTTGGCTCCCAAAGCACAATTGTACTCCTAATGATTCCCTAGCGACCAGTCAAAGTCATTCCTTTGCCTCTGGCAGAATCGGGTGTGCAGAGAAGTTCAGTGATGCTCTCTCCTCTCCTCTGCTCCAGGAATGTCCTCTCTTCTCACTGATGACCAATATCCTATTCATCCTTCAAGGCCCAGCTCAAATCCTCCTTCCTCTTTGGTGCTTTTCCTGACTTCTCCTCCTGGAGACACTTCTCTCTCCTCAGATCACTAAGGACCTGGCAGGTTTGTGTGGCTCTCTTTCTCTCATTTAACCTCCTGGTGGTAACTTAGTTTCTTCAGCTATAAAACTGAGATAATAGCCTATCTCCCAGGATCATTGTGATGATCAAATGAAATAATATGATCTATAAACCTTAAAAAGCTATATGGTACTAGTACTTATTCTCTAGATGTTTCCTGTGTCTAAATATTGTCTTGTCAACTAGGTTGTAAGCAATTTTAGGGTATGGATCATATCACTTACTTCTGTTTCCCCCATGGTTCCTTACATGGGATGAAGCATGTAGAAGGTGCTTAAGAAATACTTGTTAATTTATTGCTTAATGTGAATTAAGATATCACTACCATTCTCTTCTTCTGCTACTTGCGTTGTTATTGGTAAGTGGAATAGCATTTATAAGTAGAATAACGCCATGGCATAATGGATGCAGAGGCCCCCACAAACTGCTTCTGTGACTCAGGTCACAAATCGATCCCTCAGTGTCCTAGGCAGCTCCCTAAGACTACCCATGCAGAAAAGGTGTCAGCCTGCATTAGTGGAGAGAGTTTTCTCTACAGAGAGTTCCCTATGTCACTGAAATCCCAGATCTAGGCCCTATCCATAACATGTTTTGTTCTCTTCAAACACTTCTTCAAAATTTGACTTGGATCCTTCCTACACCGAACTGAGGCACCAGAGTAAGACCTGAAATCGACTAATAATATTAGATTACATTTAGATCACATTTTGAAGTTTGTAAGCACTTTGTGTCCATTGCTTAGTTGGGTCTTCACGACAATACCATGACGCGGGTAGTATAAATTTTATGATCCTCATCTTCCAGATGATGAAATTGAGGTTCAGAATGTTGATTTGGCGAAGTTCACATAGCTGGTAAGAGTTGGCACTGGAATCCTGTCCTGATATACCACCTATGGGTTTCTATAGGTTTACATTCACTTTAACTTGTTTCTCAAATTCAGTCAGTCGTCATGTTCTGCCAATTCTTCCTCAAGGATATCCCTTTCATTTGCTACCTCCACCCTTTCCACTCCCATGCTTCTGCTCTGGTTCAGACCATCATCATTTCTTGCCTGGACTATTGTAAGCAACCTTCTAATTGACCTCCCTGCCTCCATCTCTCCCTTCTCCAGCCCATCCTTCACATAGCTAAGAAACTAGTCCTCTTAATGCACAGTTTTGAGTATGTCACTCCCTCGGTCCCCATTTTTATAGGATAAAATCCAACTTCTCTAACCTACCATTTGAGGCCTTCTCCAATCTAGTTCCAGCCCACTCAGACAAATTCTAGAACATACAAAAGGCATTTTTTAATGAGCACTCAGTTTGGAATGTGGGTGACTCCTAAAAGGATGTATGAGTTCACTGAGAACAAGACATTGCCTGATCAATTTCATTTACTTATTTAACAGGGTGACTAGATTGGTAGATCAAGGTAATGCTGCAGATATTAATATATCTGGATTTTAACATGGCATTTGATAAAATCTTTCATGATATCCTTGTGGATAAGATGCAGAGATGTGGGCAAGGTGTTAGTACCATTAAGTGCATTTAGAACTGGCTAAATGGCTATACCCCAAAGTATTATCATTAATGTATTCTTTTTAACCAGGAGGGAGGCTTCTAGCAGAGCACCACAGGGATATTTACTTAGTGCTGGTTCAATTTTATAAATGACTTGGATCAGGGCATGGATGTCATTCTTCTTAAATTTGCAAATAACATGAAATGAAGGCTAGCTAGCCTAATAGATGACAATATCAGAATGCACAAAGATCTTGACGGGTTAAAATGATAGCTGAACCCAATATGATGATATTTTATAGGAGTAAACGTAAAATCCTATACTTAGATTAAAAATATAAACCGCACAACTATAAGATAGCAGAAGAATAGCTAGACTAGTTTGTCTGAAAAATAAATGAGGTTTTCTTTACATATGAGTTAACAGTGTGATGTCTTTTTTTAAAATAAGATTCAGGAAAAGACTCATTTCTTGTAGCCATAAAATCTTCATGAGAAAACACATTTTGATGGTATCCTTGATGAAAATATGAGATAGGAACAGGCAGGCTTTTGTGAATGATTTTTTTTGAGCAGACTACATCTTTAGTTACACAATTGCCTGAAAAATAGAAAATCCTGCTGTCTTTGTCATTGACTATTTATTAAAATTTATTGACTTTGTATGTCAGAACACATCCTGAAAGGTTTATCTCCAGCCAAGTGTATCTCATGAACATGTCAAAATCATACAAGATTCCTTGATAGAAGCAAAGCTAGAGAAGCTAGAGGTAACTACATTTGACTATCTTCTGATGATCAGTTTCAAACAGGAAACAGAAAGGTGTTTGCTACTAAAATACAGGATGTTCTGCACAGAGTCCAAATGGAAGAGGGGCTCTCTATTGCTAGTGAGATACTCAAGATGTTTCTTTTTGTGGGAAATATTGTCTTAACTGCATCAAGACCCCTAGGGCTTCCTCAGTGAGGTTCATAGTCAAGAAAGCTCTAACATAAGACATAGGAAAAATGAAATGAGTGAATACCTATTGATCAGATATGGCACGCATCTGAATGGCAGCTCATTGATGGAGTCTATCAGGACATGATCCCCAGTCATTACCCCCTGCTCCCAATAAATGATCATTTTCACACTCATATTCTTTTACTGATCATGGAAAAAGGCAATCTCTGAAGAATCAAACTTGTAGGTGACCCAAGAGTAACAGAGAAATCTGTAGGAGGGGTTTGCTTCAGCATATCATCAAGGATGACTGATTGCAAGAAATAGTGTAAAGGATGTCTAGGAGACGTAAGATAAGAAAAAGTGGGACCAGATATGTAATAAAAGTAAAGGATAGTAGAAGCAGAGTACCAATACTGCGTTGGTATCTATGGAATGTCAAGAGCCTAGAGGAAGGTCTTTATATGGAAGACTGATGGGAAGTTGAGGACAAGAATTGGCCATGATGAAAAGGCATGGATGGGTTAAGATCTGCACCATTGGGGAGAGCATCCACATTGATGAGATCAAGCATCCACCAAGGCTCTGAAATACTACAGTATATTCTAGGGACTCTTTTAGCTCCAACAGTTTGTGATTCTGTAAATGGCTGCCACCAACATTCCCCTCCCCAGGCAGGAAAGATCAATGTAATTGGCTGGAAACTAAATGTTGTTTTGTTTATTCAGCCATCGGCCTTTGTCTATTTTCCAACATATCAGGTCATGTTTGGGCTGTGTGCTTAGGCTCACAGAGCCTGGTAGGCTGAGGTGGATGTGGGTATTTTCCCAGTTCCCTCCCTTCTCTGTCCTCCCTCCCAACCCCCTGTCCTCCTTGTCACAGGAGGCTGACCGTTCACTGCTGCACTAGCACTCTGAGGCTTCCTGCAGAGTGCCAGCTGCCAAAGCCTTCAGCGGAAAAGGAGGCTGATGGGTCAGGAGTGGTGAGGGCATACACTAGCATCTGATGACTAGAAGTGGGAGGGAGGAGAGGACTTAGGTTTTGGTGCCCTAGAATACAGAAATGGGACCTGAACCAGCTTGTGTTGCCCGAGAAGCAAACATAAGAGCAGGAGGTTTGTCAGTATCTGACGAGAGGCTGACCAGGCCAGCCCACAATCATCTCTTTTTCCTCTAATTCCTACTATACTTAATATCAGTATAGAATATTATACAGCATTACAAGGGGCCTCAGAGACCATCTTTTCCAAAGCCTCCTTAATTTCACAAAGGAAAAAAACTGAAGCAGATGGGAACCCACAGATGGGAAATGGTTTGCCCAAGGTCACACAATAACTTAGAATCACAGCTGGAACAAGAACCCAGGTTGCTGGATTCCTAACCCAATAGCTACTATCTCTAAAGAATTTTCTGGTTTACAAGGCGCTTTCTCCACAACAGCCCTGTGGGGGCGGGGGTCAAATATTATTATGCCCTATTTACAAATGAGGAAACTGTCCTTAGAGAGGTGACTTGCTTGAGGCCTATATCTAGTAAGTGGTAGAGAATGAACTTGAATTTAGGTCTCTTGACCCCCGGTCCAAGGCTCATTCTACCATATTACCCTACTTTGGCTCCCTGCAATATGATTTATCAGGCCTTAGTACTTCCTCCCATTCCCCTGTTGCTGAATTTCTCAGGAACGGTTCCTTCATTCAGAGTATCCTCCAAGCTTCATCTTTTCCTTCCTAAGGTCAGTTAGCAGGTCCTTAGGAGAAGAATTTCGGGTCAGGGATGACTTTCGAGGGACCTCTTAAATCATATTATGTGCTCAGCTACACACTTCACTTGTATTTGAGACTAGTGCTGATGCTAACCCTCAGTTAAGGAATGTTAAACTAGAACCTTAGTGAGTTTAAGGAACTTCAGATTAAATTATAGAATGTCAGCACTGGACATCTCAGGACTGGATCCCAGGACTGGAAGGGACTAGTCAGAACAAGGCTGAAAGTCTAATTGGAAGAGATCTCGTAACATGGAACATAGAAGATGTTTTATAACATGGAACGTAGAATATTAGAGCTAGAAGAGATCTTAGAACATAGAAGCATGGGGCTGGAAGAAACCTGGTAGAACCTAAAATGTGAAAGAAGTGGAAAGGCCCACAGAATATAGATTTTGGAAAGCACCTCTAAGATTATGAACCATAGCACTGTTCACCTTCACCACCATTTTTTGGAGGAGGAAATTAGGTTCAGAGCTGTTGAATGACTTGCCTAAGATCACAGAGCTGGTTAGTGGACAAAACATGCCAGAACTTAATTTTGAACTCTCAGGTAGGTTGTCTTTGCAATACACTGTACCATTTTATTGATCATGGCTCTATGCGTCTGAGTCTTCTTGCTTCTTTGAAGGGAGCTAGACTAGATTGCCTATTAATGTCCCTACAATCTATGGATTCTGGTGTCATCCACAATGTCTCCCATTGAAGAATGGTTGAGATTCATGTGAATGGTCTTGGGGTGGCAGAAGTGGGCTTACAGGAATGAGAAGAACACATACTGGGTAGGGGCTCTTAACCTTTGGCAGTCTGGTGAAACCTATGCATTTCCTTTGCAGAATAACATTTTTAAACACATAAAATTAAATATATAGGCTTGCGAAGGAAACCAATTATATTGAAATACAGTTATCAAAATATTTAAAACATTATGAATCCCTTTAAGTTGGACTCCCAATTAAGAACTCATATATCAGTGCCTAGAGCTGGGGGCGGAGAAGAAAATAAATAAGTAAGGATGGTTGAGAATCAACCAATTAATCAACTGGTCTTCAAGAAAACTGATGGTTCTTAAGCTATGAAGTCAAAAGAAGAAATCTAAAGAAATATAACTAGAATATAGTCTTGCCTGAAGGCAGGAAGATGGCCCACATACTTTGAAGGGTCCCTTTGAACTCCATGATTCTACAGTTTTTTTGCTGTTTATCTACTAGATACAATAAATCAATAAATACATTTTTATTAGTCATCTACTAAGTACTTGGAATACAAGGACTTCCCTCAAGGAACTTACATTCTATCAGGACAGATAATGTGCACATATGAGTATGTACAAATATATATAGATACACATACATATGTAATAAATATGATGTGATTTCAAGGCGAGGCACTAGAAATAGGCAGAATAGGTTTGCATGTAAGTGGAGTTTTGAAGAAAAATGGGGATTCCAAGAGGTAAAGCTGAGGAGGGTTTCCATTTTAGATATGGGGGATAGTTTGTACATAGGCACTAAGATGGGAGGAGTGCCATGAGTGAGGAACAGCAAGCGGGCCTGTTTAGCTGGACTATAGAACTTGCAAAGGAGGAAGCGATGCAGTGATCCTGGGAGTCTGTGGTGGGATGAGAATCCCAGACCCACATTTAGAATTGTGACTAATTAAAACCCTTCATAGAATCACAGAATTTCAGAGCTATTATAGGGAATATCAGGGGCCATCTCCCCCAACCCATCCCTGAAGTAGGAATCTTCTTCACAACATCCCAATAAGTAGCCATCCAGCCTCAACTGGAAGACCTCCAGGGTTAGGAACTCACTAATTCTTTAGGCAGCCTTTTCTACTATTAGGCAGCTTTAATTGTTAAAAGGTTGTTATACCAAACCGAATCTTTCCTGTAAGGTCCCAATCGGTGCTCCTGATTCTTCCAATCAGGGAACAATCAGGAGCCAACAGGGTCAATCAAGTCAAAAAGCATTTATTAAGCACCTACTATGTGCCTGGAGCTGTGCAAAGTGCTGGGGATACAAAGAAAGGCAAAATAACAAACTATGTAACAGCTCCTACTCTCAAGAAGCTTATAGTCTAATGGAGAAGAAAACATAGGAACAATTATGTACAAGGAAGATAAATTGAAGATAATCTCAGGAGGAAGGCATTGAGGTTAAGGAAAAACTTCTTGCTGAAGTTGAGGCTTTAGCCGAGACTCGAAAGAAGCCAGGGAAGCCAAGAGGCAGAGATGCTGAAAGAGAACAAATCTAGGCCCTCTGCCACAAGACAGCCCTTTAGATATTTGAATAAAGCCATCCATCCTGTTCCTACTTGAGTCTTCATTGATTTAGTGTTATAGAGTGCCTGAAAGGTCATGGAGTCCAACTCATTTTACAGATGAGAAAACAGAGACACAACCGATTAAGTGACTTGACCAGGGTCACACAGCTAGTAAGTGAGGCAAAATTTGCAATCAAGTCCCTTAGACTCCAAGTCTGAGGTCCTCTCCAGTTCCCCATTGCTGTGTCTCTTCTCTCTACAAAAGAAAGGGGTAGCCACTGTTAGTCAGAAGCCAATGGACGTGTGGAGGTTGAGGAAGGGTGAGGCCTCTTCTCAGCATTGACTTTCAGCAAACCCTTCTAAGGATTCCTTCTCCTGTGTGTCTGTGAATCTGATGTGGCCACACCAGTGAAGGCCTGTCAGAGGTGTCCATGTAGCACTTCCACCTCTTCCCTCTCCCAGGCCCTCCTAAGCCTGCTGCCGAGCAGCAGTCAGTCCTTGGACTTTCCCATGCTCAATGTCAGGTGGCACTGCGGTGTACCCAGATGGTCCTTCTTGCTGAAGTCCTCCTTTGTGACTGTGCCTTTGAGAGTGGCTGGGGATTGAGCTGTCTGGGAGTGGATGCCAGGAGCTGATTCTATAGGCTGACAGGGAGCTGTCATAGACCACGCTGATCTGGCTTGGAAGTAACATAGCTCTCATTTGCCGAACTTGTGCCAGGAGATTTCTGCTCCCTCCCCCTCCCACCTGGTTCCTCTGTCTGATGGAAGGTATCTGGAAAGGATGGAGCCACCCCACCAGCTCAAATCACAATTTCTATGCAAAGCCTTTCCTGATCCCTCGTAATCCTAGAGCCTTCTCTTGTTGCTTATTTCCAGTTTATCCTGATGATATTAATTATTCCAACCATCAATTAAACAGCATTTAAGCATCAATAAAGCAAGTGTCTCAAGCACTTACTTATAGCTGTTTGACTCTGGACAAGTCAAATAACCTCATTTGTAAAATAGGGACGATAATACCACCTACTTCACAGGATTGTTATAAAGATTAAATGAGATAATATATGTAAAAAGCTTTGCAAATCTTAAGGCACTATGTAAATACTAGTGATGATGACGATGATGTATTAAGCACCTACTAGCATTGTAAGAAGCACTGAGGATGCAAAGACAAAAATTAAAAAGTCCTTGACTTTAGGAAACTCATATTCTCTTGAGGCAGACAATTATGTACACATAAAAGAATACACAAAATGAGCTTATTCAAAACACATGCTCACAACACAAACTCAATATAAGGGCAATTTCTTTGAGTAGGGGAAAAGCCCTAGCAGGATCAGGAAAGGCCTCGTGCAAGAGGTGATGTTTGAAATGAAATTCGACAGAAATTAGGGATGTAAGAGGCAGAGACGAGGAGGGAGGATGTTCCAGAAATTCAGGACAGCCTGTGAAAAGGTATCAAGATGGAAGACAGAATGTCGTGAGTGAGGAACACCAAGCAGCTCTTTCTGACTGGATTGTAGAGTGCATGGAGTGTATTAATGTATAATAAATCTGGGAAGGTAGGTTCTCCCTCTATAGTACTTCACTAGTTGATCTCATCAGTTCCCTTGGATTTAATTATCATCTCTATGCTGCTGATTCTCAAATCTGTTATCTGGCCTTAATTTCTCTGCTGACCTCTAGTCTCACATCTCCAGCTGGCTATTGGACATGATTCTAGTGCCTTCTCTCTGTTGATTATTTCCAATTTGTTTTGTATTTTTATTTGTTTGTACATGTTTTTGAGTTGTTTCGGTCGTGTCAGTGACCTCGTTTTGGGGTGTTCTTGGCAAAGATACTAGAGTGGTTGGCTATTTCATTTTCTAGCTCATTTTACAGATGAGGAAATTGAGGCAAACAGGGTTAAGTGACTTGCCCAGGGTCACACAGCTAGTATCTGAGACCAGATTTGAATTCACAAAGATGAGTCTCCCTGGTTTCAAGCAAGCCTAGTGCTCCATCTGCTGTGCCACCTAGAGACCCTGTTTGTACATAGTTATTTGCATTTTGTCTCCCCCATTTGACTGTGAACTGCTTGACAGCAGAGATTATATTTTGCTTTCTTTGTGGCACATAGTAGGCACTTAATAAATGTTTATTGACTGACTATACCCAAGTTCTGAGGGGCTTTAAATGTCAAATAGAAGAATTTGAATTTGTCTTAGAAGTATTAGGGAGTCACTGGAATTTGTTAAATAAGGAATGACCTGGTAAAACTATATTTTAGAAAGATCAGTTTGGTGGCTGAGTGGAGGATTAATTGGAAAGAAGAAAAGCTTGAGGCAGGGTGGCCAATCCCGAGATTACTGCAGCTGAAAGGTGATGAGAGCCTGAGCTAGGGAGTTGGGCATATGAGGGAAGAGAAGGGACATGAGAGGTGTTTTCTTGGCAGAATCTATAAGACTTGGAAATTGATCAAATATGAGGGGTGAAGGAAAGAGGAATCTAAGATGGTTCTGAAGTTGGCAATCTGGATAACTGGAAGGATGGTGGTGCCTTAAACAACTATAGGGAAGTTCACAAGAGGGGTTGGTTTTGGGGAAGAGACGAGCTCAGTTTTGGATGTGTTGAGTTTGAAATGCCCATTAGATTTGAAATTTCCAATAGGTAGTAGATAATACTAGACTCTAGTTCAGGAAAGAGAATCAGGATTGGAAAGACAGATCTGAGAGTCATTTGCATAGTGGTGATAACTGAATACATGGAAGCTGATGAGCTTACCAAGAAAGAGGGTATAGAGAAAGAACAGGACAGAGTTTTGTAGTGCATCCAGAGTTGGAGATGGGATGTGGATGATTGATTGTCCAGCAAAATGGATTGAGAAGGTGCGGTCAAGTGGGTGGGAACAGAATTAAGCGGAGGCAGTGTCATCGGGACCCAGAAAGGACAGAGTATTCAGGAGGAAAGTATGATCAAGAACATTAAATGCTCCAGAAAGGTCAAGATGGATGAGAATTAGGAAAATGTCCTTGGATCTGGTCACTAAGTGATCACTGGTAACTTTGGAGAGAGTAATTTCAGTTGATTGATGAGGTCAGAAGCTGAGAAGTAAGAGAGAGGAGAGGAAGTAGAAGCAAAGGCCATAGACAGCATTTCCTTTTGTAATTTGGCTATGAAAGGAAGGAAAAGTAATGGGATAATAGCTTGAAAGGATGGTAGGGTAAAGAGAAGGGGGCATGGACATGTTTGTAGGCAGCAGGGAATCAATCGGGAGATAGAGAGAGATTGAATAGTTGAGAGAGGTGGATGGTTGTGGGAACAATCTTCCTGAGGAGGCTGGAGAGAATTGGTCAAAATGAGAATATGGAGTACCTCTTCATCAGAAGCTGGAATAAAGGAGGCTAGTGTAAGAGATTATGTGAAGAGGTTCTGAGGTGCCTAGTAAGAGGAGAAAAAGGAATGCATAGCGAATGGTCTATTTTCTCAGTCCTTTGCTAAGACATTGGAAGAGTACTTTGCAGAAGCACTGAGGAGAGAAGACTTGTATGACTTCTTTTAGCACCATTCAACACATGTAAATAAGAGCAGAGGAGGCAGATGATTAGAGTACTCAAATACTGGTTACTAACACAGGTATTTGATATTTAAGGGTACAAGTTTGCATAACTGCAGAACTGCTTAATGACAATCAAGTTTGGGATGGCAGAAAAATGGAACAGGGGTGATGGCCTGGGAAAGTACTTAGGAGCACAGGAAATGAAGGTCATGGTTAGGATGAGGAAAAGGTTTAGGAAGAATGAGGCATAGGGGAATATAGAATTATAGGAGATTATTGTTGGATAAAGCAATTTTAGAATTCTTGATTGTGGAAGTGAGATGTTTGTGGGTTATGATGAGATCAATTGTGTGACAATCTCTTTGTGATTAACATGGAGTGAAGGTGTTGTTTATGGGAGGTGAAGAAATGGAGGAACCGGAAGGTTAAAATATTAGAGGAAATGTCAACGTGTGTCTTGAAATCTCCTAGTTTAAGGGAAGAGGTTGCAATGAAGAGGATAACTGTGAGCCAAGTACTGAAACCCTTAGGAAAGAGGGAGAATGACTTGAAGGCCATTAGATAGAGAAGTCTTTGGATAGGGTGAATGTGAAAGGAAAATAGGTTGCTGAATGATGGCAACAGATGGTGGGTCTGGAAGTGAGAATGGGGAGAAAAGAATATTAAAACTCCATGTAAGACCATTGCTTTGGAATGCATAAGAGAAGATCCATCAGTGCTAGAAAAGATGTCCAGGGATGCAGTGTCTTGGGTGGGGGTAGGGCTAGGGAATTCAAGTCCCTGTGATTACTGGAAATTTGATAGAGCACGAAACGGAGAGGTCTGAGAAAGAGAAAAAATGTGTTGAGGGTAAAATAGGAATTCAGAGGAACACAATGGAAATGGGGTGTGAGAGGGAGCTGGATTGGGACATGAGACAGATAGGATGATGATGGAAGGAAAGAAAAGGAAGTAGTGGTGCGGCTGGAGGTGGGGCGTGAAGGGATCTTCTAATAGTCAGTCAGGGATTCGGTCTGGAAATGGAAAAATAAGGTGGGAATTTGTTAGTTATTTGGCTCATTAACTTCAAAGCTTACACCACATTTCCCTCATGGTAACTCTGTGAGGCAGACAGTACAAGTGTTATTACTATTACATTGTACAGATGAGAAAACTAAGACTCAGAGAGCTTTCATAACTTGTCCAAGGTTATATAGGTTATAAGTAGTAGAACTGGGATTTGAACCTTGGGTCTCCTGATTCCAGGTCCAGGTCCCCTTTTATTACTCCATTTATTCAGTGAAAAACTATTGAGTGTATGCTCTACTTGAAGTCCAATGCTGTATCTGACTTTGTTGTTCTTTGTTGTTCTTTGATCATCATGTCTGACTATTTGGGATCGCATTTGGGTTTTTCTTGCAAAGATGCTGGAGTGTTTTGCCATTTCCTTCTCCAGCTCATTTTGCAGATGAGGATGCTTGCAGATGTTTTCAGTGCTCAACATACCATCCCTCGCCTCTTGCAAAAGCTAGGCACATGGCTGGAATGAGACCTCATTTGTACAAGCCATTCAATTAATCAATCAATCAACCAATTAACCAGTCAGCAATTATTTATAAAGTACCTACTATGTGCCAGTCACTGTGCCAGTGGTCTGGTCAGGCATACAACAATGACAAACAGGGTTAAGTGACTTGCCCAGGGTCACATGTCTCTTAAATGTCTGAGGTTGGATTTGAACTCATAAAGATGAATCTTCCTTATTCCAGGCCCAGCACTCTATCCACTGCACCGCCTAATTGCCCCTCATAGTAATTATGTAATAATAATAATAATAATTAATAAGAATGTCTTATGTGTATGTATTGATTTATGCTTTTCAAAATCCTGTCACATCTTATCTTATTTAATTTTCACAATACCTCTGAGAGTAGGAAAATGGTTGACAAACTGCCAATCTGAGGCTGAGAGAGGTGACATGATTTGTCCAATGTCTCAGAGTGAGACACTAGAAGAACTGGGACTAGGTCTAAGGTCTGCCAGGCTATTGCTCATAGACTCATAGAACTTTAGAACTGGAAGGCTCTTGAACAGGGGAGTGACATAGTGATGCCTGTGCCTCCAAAAGATTGGCAGCTGTGTAGGAGAAGGCCACAAGCATTTATTACACACTTATTATGTGCCAGGCACTTTATTAGGCACTAGGCATACAAATACAAGCAAAATGACAGTTCTCACCCTGAAGGAGCCCTAGAAAGAACTCACGGATGAGAGAAGGGAGCTGGAATTTCAGAGTGAGGTTCTGGGGTATGAAGGCTGTAGATACTGAGGAAAATTCCAGGGTGAGAAGGCAACACAATCACAGTGTTAAAGTCTAGAGGGGATGGTTCATAAACATGGAGTCACCCTTGACTCTTTCCTTTAGTACTCACTACACTCTCATCCAACCCATTCCCATAGTCATCCATTTGTCAAATCCTGCCATTGTTCTGCATGTCACCATCCTGCTTGAAAATACTCGGTGTCTCTCTTTTGCCTCTAGGATAAAATATAAACTCCTTAGCCTGGCCTTTAAACCCCTGTGCAATCTGGCTCAAATCTACTTTTCCAACCTGATTTCATATTACTCTCATTCTTACACTCTTAATTCCAGCCAATCTGGAATTAGTTACTGTTTTCAGTGCTCAACATACCTCTTACAACATACAACATACAAAACATGTGCCTCTTGCAAAAGCTAGGCACATGGCTGGAATGAGACCTCATTTATACAAGCCATTCAATTAATCAATCAATCAACCAATTAACCAGTCAGCAATTATTTATAAAGTGTCTACTACGTGCCAGTCATTGTGCCAGTAGTCTGGTCAGGAATACAATGACAAAACGATGAGTCCCTATTCTTAAGAAGCTTATACTTTATTGGTAGAGCCTAAGTATGGGCATAAATATATACAGTTTAAATGCTAAATGACTATCAGGCAGGTTGTGGGGATCAGGAAAGGCTTCACGTAGAAGGTGGTGCTCAAGATGAGTCTTGAAGGAAGTGAAGGATTCTGTGAGGTAGAGGTGAGGAATGAGAGCATTCCAGGCATGGAGGAAGGAATAAGGAACAGTAGAGGGGTAGGTCTGGGGTTAAAGATAATGAATCAGAATTCTGGTCATGTTGAGTCTTAGACGTCCATGGGACATCACGCTCAGCTCCGCCCTCCAAATCCTCATCTTTCCTTCAAGATTCTGCTTAGAAGTTACTTATTTTTGTGGAACCTTCCCTGATCCATCTCTCACTGTTAGTGCTTGCTCACTCTAAAAACTATTTACTAATTTGTGTTTATATTGCACCCCCCAGGAGAATGCAAGTCCTAGAAGTCAGGGACTTTTTTCATCTTGACTTTATGTTCCAAGGGCTTAGCACAATGCATTTCACATTCTAATTACATGACTAATTACATTACACAAACAATGCTGCTTCAGAGATTGGACAAGGGAGCTGATCTGAATCGTTCAAGACTCCAGGCCTAGGTTCCCTGCTTTCATTAAAAGAGCGTAATATTGCTTTAGTGGCCTGAGTGTAGCAGCCAGAAATAGAAGCAGCTGTGCTCAACAGGAGAGCAAGAGGTGTAGGCTTGCCAGGGATGATGTATGCTACAATTTATATGGTTTATTTACGTTTTGTCTGACGGATATAGTAGGTACTTGTTGAATTGAATTTAAGGGACCTTAGAACATTGAACATAGAATTTTGGAATTGGAAGGGCCCTAAGAACATAGTACCTGGATTGTCAGAGTTATAAGGGACTTTGGAAGATATATAGGCCTAATCAGTCAAGCAGTAGAGGTCTAGATTATGAATTGGCCAAGATTTTGGTGGGATTGGATTTGTGCTTTTATTGATGGAATCCCTAATTTCAAAACTTTCTTTACTGGTGTAAATAGGCATTGTATTGACAACTTATCCAAGGGTACTGAGATTTTAAGTGTAAGGTGCTGCCCCTCTTGATTTTGAACAATTTTGTTTGTGGAAACAGGTAGACACAGCCCTGAAGACTTGAGAGAAAGGACCTCAGCTAAAAGAACTGAGAAGACCTTAAAGAGAACAGCAGCCATGTAAAAATAAAGCACTTACTGAAGGCAAAGATGGATCATTTCTCAGATGCTAATTTCTGCATAACTACTATAAGCTCTTTGAGGTTGAAATCTGGGAAACCCTGGTAACTACAACTTTCTGATGGTTATGAGAGTATTATACATGGTTTATTTATGTTGTGTCTGACAGAAATGAGAATTTTGTTTCTCTCCCTGAAATAGAGGTGAGTCACTTCACATCAGGAGACCTTGCTTTGAGGTGAGGAATCAGTGAATGCTTAGATCCCAAAGATGACGGAGAAGGAAGAAAAAGAGCAGAAGAGCAGAAGCAGCAACTGCTTTGACCAGACCTTAGCTGGGACCAGTTGAGAGGAGGAAGATAGCTTTTGCATCAGCTGCTGGGAACTGTTATGACTGGAAGAAGACAGTTTTGTAGCTGCTGCTGCTGGGAACTGTTCAGACTGGAAGAAGATAGGCTTTGCAGCTGTGGCTGGGAACTGATCTGATTCAAGGAAAGCACTGCTGTTTGAAAGAGCTGATTAGAACAATAGTACTTTTATTGGAATCTGGTTGGAAGAAAAATAATCCTCTGTCAGGTGGAGACCTGGCTGGGGAAAGGAAAGGTTAGGCTGCTTTACCTTTTACTGTCACCTGTATCTCGAAAGATGGAAACCCTTCAGAGGTTTATCTGTTTTGTTCTTTATTGCCATTCATGGTTTGGGGCAGGGAGAGGATTCCCTCAGAGCCTGTTGAGTAGACTTGAATAGCTCTGACTTGGGGGAATTGTTTTACTGAGAGAACTAAGGCCTTAGAGGTTGGCCAAGTCAGCAGATCTGAATACTTTTGTGTGCTCCAGGCCTAGGTTCTCTGCTTTCACTAAAAGAATATAATACTGCTAGCAGCTTTGCCCAACAGGAGAGCAGAAAGGACCAGAAGAGGTATGGCCTTGGCCCGAAGCTGATACATGTTTCAGACTATTCCTTAAAGATATACAAGACATTAAGTTCTGTAGTCCAAAGTTGTGAGTTGCCCTGGGCAACTTATTCTTGCCTTCTCATTTAGTGTTTCATGATTGAGTTAAATCATCCTGGCTGATTTGTGCAAATGGGAAGCACACTGGCAGAGGCTCAAGACCTACAGTTGTGAGTTGTATATAAATATTTCCACCATATCAGGGATACCTCTAGAACCTTGACAGTAGGTTTAGTAGTATGGCTGCCTCTTCTGGAGAACCATCCTAACCTGCCAGTGTTAGTCCTGGTGGGATAAGTAAGCCCACTTCAGTTGCCAGAAAGAGAAGACTTGAGGTTTGACGGCATACCTTGTAATCGATATTTGACTTGCCCAGGGTGACTCAGCAAGTGTAGATCAGAAATGGAACTTGAATCTAGATCTGACTGACTCCAAAATCAGTTCTCCATCCACTGTTACATACAATGAAATTAGAGGAACTAGCATTTGAATCCAAATCTTCTGACTCCAAGTTCAGTACTCTTTCTACTATCCCATGCTGCCTCTGAATATATCCTTGTAACATTCAATTTGACAAATATATATTAATTGCCTACTGTTTGCAGAGAATAGTGCTAGGTGCTAATGTAGATAAAGGTTTAGGTAAGGCATGGCCCCTGACTTAATGGATTTCTTAATCTAGTAAGGGGATAGAATACATTCATAGATACAAAGATACATTGATACAAATTTCTGGAATACAAAATTATACATGAAGAAATGCTTAAGACAAGTGTAGACAAAGAGTTGTATGAAAAAGGAACACTAATATCACAGAATCATTGGATCTTGCAGCTAGAGGTGACCTTAGAGGTTATCAGTCTAAAGCTTACCTGGAGCTTGTAATACGTGATTAGTAAGTGTTTATTTAAAGAATGAATGAATGAGCAAATCCATCTTTCCAGTTGATTGGCATCCATGTTTCCCAATTAATACATGAAAACACCAAAATACCACATTACACTTTCTGGTTGGGTGCTCAGTCTCTTTATGTAGTAGTTGTTTTGCAGACCTTGAAGGATCAGTATTTACATACCCAGAAGGAGGGATATGGGCAGCTGGTCAAATTCTTTTCATATTACAAACCCAGCCAGAATCCTGCAAATCATCCTGAGTCCCTTTGTGGCCAAACCATTATTTGCAATGTGGGGAAAAATGTTGTGTTTGTGCCTTCCATACTCTCCAAAGCTAGTTGCTAGATGTCCACAATGGAGTTTGGTGAAGGAGCCTTTTCCAGTCTAGAAGGGCCTGAGGCTAGGTGGTCCATTGGTTAGAGAGGGTAGAGTGAAGGTCATAGATTTTATCCGTAGTTGGGCTAGTTAACTTTGTCGTATTTGCTAGCTGCAGATTATACCCCTGGACAGCTGTATCACCCTTGCATCTGACACAGAATCATAGCACTGTAGACTATCAAGGCTGGGAGGGGATTTAGAAGGCGTCTAGCCTAAGCCCTACCTAAGCTGGAAGTGCCTCTACAATATCTTTGACAAA
This sequence comes from Phalanger gymnotis, assembly GCA_028646595.1. NCBI lineage: Eukaryota > Metazoa > Chordata > Mammalia > Diprotodontia > Phalangeridae > Phalanger > Phalanger gymnotis. Next base: position 41,756,037 of record CM053625.1, read on the forward strand.
TGGTAACCAAGTCTCTGTTTGAACAACTACAGTAACGGTGGCTCTGTTGAACGCTGCATTTTGGACAGCTCTCATTGTTCTGAAGATTTTCCTCCCAGCAAGTCAGCATACACTAATCCTAGTTCTGCATTTTGGGGGCAAAGTAAAAGAAGTCTAATTCCTTTATCATATGATTTCTAAACTAACTCTGCATAAGGGGAAATCTATAAGAATAGCCCTGTGCCCTGTAAGAATAGGAAAGGATGGGAATTTCTGTGATGATCCCACATCCAGGAGCTGGCTTTCAGCCCTTCCCCCAGCACTCAGGTTTTAGTCAGCTGCCACCAGTCCTTGGGCTTCTGACAAATAACCTCTCCCTCCAGATAGACCCTACCCCCTTAGCCAACGCGCACTTATAGAACTTGATCCTACAGCATGGAGAAAAAGATTCCAGGGGCAGGATAGGAAAGAGAAAGAAGAAACAAGCAGGTGTCTAAAAACGAATAATCCAATTGGAAGGACAAAGAAACATGAAATAACTTAAGAACAATGACATGTTTATGAGAGGCGGGAGACAAATTGGTATACTGAATATTATAAGCATGAGTATTGAGGGTACCAGGAGTAAGGGAGAAATCAAGGTGGGGCAGCCTTATCCCAAGAGACCTTCCTGGAGGAGGTGAACCATGTCTGAAATTTATGGATAGAGAGGAAAGGGGTTCTTATATATAATAAGATCATGGTATTTTGGAGCTGAAAGGGACCTTAGAGAGGATTCACTTAAACCTCTTTATTTTATAGAAGAAGATGAGGCACATAAAAGCAAGTGACTTTCCCAAGGTCAAACAGTGACAGAGCTAGAACCCAGGTCTCCTGATTTCTTGTCAGATCTGCATGCCATACGATATAGCATCCTGCCTTATATATGAGTGACGGCAGACAGATTATCAGGGATGGAAAGAAAACTTTCAAATCCACTCTTCCCATAAAATGGAAGACCCCTCTCTCTGCTGGATTGCCTTTAATGAAGGCAGAGAAAACCACAGTACCTCCAGAGCACTGATAATCTTCAATTTCTCTGTCTTAAGATAGTTAAGCTTTTTTTCCTGGCCTCCTTTGTGCCTCTCATAAATTGGTTCTATCTGTTATCGATATTTCCTAATTTCCCCTGAAGAGATTCTGAGTCTTGCACAATAATGCACAATTTCCATTTTTAATAACATTTCAGCTATTGGGAACGACTGTCTAGCTTTAGCTATTGTGTACATTTCAGAGGTAATCTCTCTCCATCCCCAGATTCTTGTTGTTTTCTCTTTGTTATTCAGGGAACTACCTGTTTCCTGGAGGTTCCTACTCAATACGGGAGAAGAGGAGAGAGAAGGCAGGGTGGCACTCGGAGCTATACTCACATGTGAGTCCAACCAAACTGTGCCTGAGGCTGGTTTTCATCAAGGGTTGCCACCCCTCTCCTCCACCCAAATCTTGAACAGCTCGAACCAACCCTTTCTACCTCCCGTGGGAACACAAAGAAGTCCCCCAGCAGGGATCTTTTCTTTCTCCAAGACACAAAGGATTAACCTCATTTCCCAAAGAGAAATGCACACTTAGATCCTAGTCTAGCAAAAGGCAGTTAAATGGCACAGTGGATAGAACACTGGGCATAGAGTCTGGAAGATCTTTCTTCCCAATCTTTCTCCCTGACCAACAGATAATCCAGGGGCAGAGCCCCTAGAGTCACCCTTTGCTGTTATTCTTGGATAAGGGCTAGGGCTGCTCTCTGGGTGTGGCTCCAGATGTGAATGAATGACAAAAGATTTACTAAGTGCTTTCTATGTGCCTAGCCCTGTGCTAAATGCTAGGGACCCAAATCAAAAAGAAAGAGGGTTCCTGTGTTTAAGTAGTTCACGGTCTATTAGGGGAAAATGAAGCACATAGGAGGTTTCAGCTTCATATCCGATGGAAAGGCCTTGTGGTCTTTCAGTACCAGGCACGTAGCAATGCATCATCTTTAGTGTCATTTCCATTACTAAGCCATATCCATTTCGGATGTTGAGCCATTTGATTGTGCCAAGTCCTTTGGCTGGTGAGAACTTCCTTTTAGTTTCTGTGGCTTCTAAGGAGGTGGGAGATGCAGCATCTGCAGAAGCAGTTGCCCTGTTTATCTCCAAAAGAATTGTTCTCTGAGTCAGGATGTTGACCCATCCTTCAGATTGGGACCTTCTCCTTAGGGGTCTTGGGATTCCTTTCCTTCTTAAATACCTGCAATGGCCTGGGGTACATGATAATTGTTTTTTCTTTTTAAAATATATTTTGATAGTATTTCAATAGAATTAGTTTCTTTTGTAATCCTATGTATTTTATTTTATGCATTCAAAAACATTATTTTGAGGAGTCCAGAGGCTTTACCAGGCTGTTACTCTCAAATGTTCAAGAAACCCCCGACCTGGCTGATTTCTGTGGGAGTGGATTGGGAGCAGGACCAGTGGTCGAGGGGGAGCTGTTGTTGCTATGCTTCACGGGCTTGCTTGCCCATTGGTAGCTTGTTATGTTTGTCCTTTGTTTTCGAAGAGGACCACAACATCAGGGAAATGATGACACAACTTGCAGTTGACCTTGATTTGAGTGAAGGAGGGCTGTGCAAGGTCACCAGCCTCACTTTCTACTCCAGAGCCATCTGGATCCAGTGACCAGATATTTATCAGAACGACTGGAGGTGGCCCAGGATGCAGTGGGAGACCCTGGCCCTTTTAGGCCTTCTCAGGTTCTCACTTTGAGTGAGGTAATGCCTATTGAGTGAATAGGCCTCTTTATGAAGTGAGGCAAGGGATGGCCCCTTTAATCAGAAAAAAACATCAAGCTGGGAGGTTGGTGGTGGAGGGAGGTTGGGTCCCTTCTCCCCAGGGATCGCTCCCCTGGATGATGGCTGTGAGTGGTCTGGAAGCAGGGTTGGTGACCTGGGGAGGGGGTCACCAAAGTATGGGAGGGTGTTTATAAGCTGTCTTACCCATGTCCCTGAGTGATATTCTCTTCTAAAGTATTACAAGCAGCAGGACAGTTGGAAGGCTCTGGGATCCTAGGACCTCTACCCAAAAGCAGTATCAGAAATATAAGATGTCCCAAAAGTCTTAGTCCAGTTTTAAGTTTTAAGAGCTTAAATTATCTGAAGGGAGGCATAATAGCTTAAAACTGCAGTAAGACTTTTGGGACACCCTGTACTGAGTGTCTATACTAGCTGTGATGGGGACATTAAAGACGCTTGCTTCTTTGCATATGGGTACAGCTATTCAAATATAGTTTGAGAGAGACAAAACCATTTACTGAGGGCAGGGGTTGTTGTTAATAATAATGGCTAGTATTTATATAGCGTGTTACCTATATCAACCCATTATTAACCCATTTTATCCTTACCACAATCCTGGGAGGTAGAAGCTTTTACCCCCATTTTGTAGATGAGGAAATGAGTCAAACAGAGGGTTGTTAAGTGACTTGTGCAGGATCACAGGCTAGTGTCTGAGGCTAGATTTGAACTTTGATCTTCCTGTTTCTGGGTCCAGGGCCCTATTCACAACACTCCCTAGCTGCCTTGCTGTTGTTACTGTTCCTTGTCTTGGAATCCCCAGCACCTAACAGAGGAACTTAATAACTGCTTGTTGGATTGGGTTGAGAAGAAGGCTATGAGGACTGAAATCACGATGTTCACTCTGGCTTGGCTAAGCTACCCCGAATAAGCCTCACTAGAAGAGACTTGTGAGACATTCAGGTTTTAAGGAATTTACTTTCTTGTTTAGAAAAGGCAAAAGAATAAGTTCTCACTAGAGCAGAGTTTGTTTAAATGGACCGAAATTTTTCCTTGAAGTCGGGCATTCAGAGACAGGACAATTTGTAAACAGACTGGTTTTTGCATATGGGCTGTAACACTGGAATTGCTTCCTGATTCAGCAATGTCTGTGTGTGCGGGGCGGGATGGGAGTGCGGAGGGCATGATGGTGAATTGGTTGTTTCGAACCCTGATATGGGGTTGTCTCTAACCCTAGAATCACAAACTGGAACCACTGACAATTTGCAGATACTTCAATGATCATCTGGACCAATAGTTTGTCCCTGGAGTCCCATACTCAACTCAGAGAAATCAAAGAAACAGGATATTTCTATCAACGTAGCTGAATATTGGATTACCTTACTGATCTTTCAGTCCAACTTCCTGGCCATAAGGTCATAGGATTTAGAGAGATTTACAGAGTCAGAAATTGAGTATTAGAGAGAAAAAAGGACTTCCCCAGGGCCACACAGAGAGTGAGTAGCAAACTAAGCATTTGTACTTAGATCTAATTTAATAATTTAGATTTAATAGATTTAATTTTCTTTTTTGGATTCTTTAGATTTAGTATTTAGATTTAATAATCTTTTCTTCTACCAGGAGTGGGGAACCTGTGGCCTTGAGGTGACATGTGGCCCTCTAAGTCCTCAAGTGTGGCTCTTTGACTGAATCAGGCTGCACTTGAGGACTTAGAGGGTCACATGTGGCCTTATGATCCTCTGTCTCCTTTGGGAAACCAAATTGGAGGCTTCGTGTTAAGACATACTGCACATATTGGGAAACAGTAAGAACTTTATATAACTTACCATAGTTGTTTCAGCTATGGAGCCAAAACTGTTGATGAAAATGTTGCAGCTCACATTAACTGGGGGACCTGAAAGGCAAGAAAGATAGAAGTTACTGTTCCACCCCAGGGTTGCCAATCCAAATGATGACTCCATAGCCATGTGGAGCCCAACAGTGCAGGGCTCCTTAGCCTAGCATTCAAGGCCTCCAGGACCTTGTTGTATCCAGCTCTCTAGTCTTCTCTTATGCTAACAACCTTTAACATTCTATGCTCTCTGTTCTAAGATATCTTCCAGTTTTAAAATTCTCTCTTGTATATTCTACTTTTCATTTTTGGCAGTCTATGTGCTATAAGTCATGTTCTAGATCAAATTTTTTGTTTTATGGTTTAGGGTCTCTTCCATCCAGTGTCCCCCTCACATTCTATGAGCTATGATTCTGTGATTTTTTTTCTTGATTCTAAGCTCCATGAAGCCAGGATTCATGTCTTTTCTTTTTATCTTTCATGTCTAAGCATAGTACTCTGCAGTAGAGTAGATGCTCATATCATAAAATTTGTGGTATTGTTGACCCGTCCTTCAGATTGGGACCTTCTCCTTAGGTGGTCTTGGGATTCCTCTCCTTCTTAAACACCTGCAATTCTTCCCTGCTGCTTTCCTGATGTGCATCATTTTTTTTTTTTGGTCCTGGAGAAAGTACCAGGTAGAGAGCACCAGGGGCTAAATCGGGATGTGCATTCATTAATACAAGATGATTCATTACCCCACCATATGGTTCCTTCCCCAAACCCCATCAGCTGCCTTCTAATTTGTGGCTGAAATGCAGTCACGCTGCAGAATTTGGAGGCCATTTTGGGAATCATGATGTTTTTCTGCTGAACTTATGAACTGCAGTGGATTGCTTGCTATGAGGTTGATGGGAATTGCCTGAAGAGGAACTGGGGGTGAGTCTTAAGGATTGTCGACAAGTCTTTTGTATTCCCCAAGGGCATAGAGGAACAGGAGCTGGGCTAGGAATACAAGAAAAGTCTCTGTCTTTGCTCAAACATTAGTTAGGGAGATAAAACACACATACTTAAAACAACAAGCTTTTATTAATTACTTACTATGTACCAGGTCACATGAAAAGTGCTGAGAATTCAAAGAAAAAGCAAAAACAGTCTCTGCCTTAGAGGATCTTACATTCTAATGGAGAAGACAATAGGTATGAATAGAGGAGATACAGAGTAGATAGAAGCTAACTTTTCAGAAGGGAAGTTGTTAGTAACTGGGGTGAAGAGGAGCAGGAAACTCCTGCAGAAAGTGCCGCTTGAGCTGTCTTTAAAGAAGCCAAGTATTCCAAGACGTAGATATGAGTAGAGCTTTCCAGGCATGGGGGGAGCCAGTGAAAAGTCATGGAGATGGGAGATGGCGGGAGCATCCTACATGAGGAACAGCAACAAGGTCACTACAATTGCGATGTAGAGTATAGAGAGAGGAGTAATGAGTAAGAAGCCTAGAAACACAGGAGGGGGAAAGACTATGAAAAACTAAATGATAGAGAAGTTTATGTTTTGGCTTAGCAGTAATAGGGATAGCTAGGTGGTGCAGTGGATAGAGAATGGGCCTAGAATCAGGAAGACTCCTCTTCATGAGTTCAAATCTGGCCTCAGACACTTACTTTCTGTGTGGCCCTGGGCAAGTCACTTAACTCTGTTGCCTCAGTTTCCTTATCGGTAAAACGAGCTGGAGAAGGAAGTGGCAAGTCATTCCAGTATCTTTGCCAAGAAAACCCCAAATGGGGTCCCCAAATGGACATGACTGAGAAATGACTGAACGACAACAATAGGGAACCAGGGGAGTTTCTTGAGTAGGTAGGTGGCATAGCTCTTCAGGAAAATGACTTTGATAGCTATGTGGAGGATGGAGTGGACTGGTCAGAGGCTACTGGTCAACGGTACAGCCATAGGGTGATGAGGGGTTAAACTAGACTGGGTCATTGATTGGATACACAGGGTGAATAAGAGAGGGGTGGGGGGCCATGCATATGGGAAGAAAGAAAGGGAAAAATGTACATGATAACTTTATTATATATTTAAAAGGAATAGCAAATTTATAGATTTGTAGTTTCATGTGCAATCATCATTTTTATTATACTGTTATGGAAATGCTTGTTTTATTCCATAAATTAAAAAATAAGATAAATTTTTTTTAAAAAGAAAGAGATGTCAAAGATGAAAATGAGGTTATGAATCTAGATAACTGCAAGGCTGGTGCTGTCCTTGACAGTAACAGGGAAGTTCAGAAGAAGGGTGGATTCTTGGGGAAAGATAATGAGTTTTATTTTGGACCTATTGAGCTTGAGGTGTCTTAAGATGAGACATTCAGTTTGAAATGTCTAATAGGCAAATCATGATATGGGACCAGAGCTCAAGAGAGGAACCAGGGCTGGATATAGATCTGGGAGTCCTCCAGAGCACTTGAAAGCAAAGTTGACCTGGGGAGCTTTTCCTCAGGTTGGAGGATGATTGTTTAATAACAGAATTGATTAATTTATAAGAACATAATTGATCAATAATTAACAAAATTATTGATTAATTAAATTAATTGATAATTAACATAATTAGTAATAGCATAACTGATTAATAACAGGATTGTTGTTAAAATGAAAAGCAAGACAGTATGTAGAGCTCAGGCTAAGCCAATACAGAAATGCTGTAGGAATTCAGAGAAGGGAAAGATCACTGTAGGTTGCAATACTTAGGGAAAACTTCCTGAAAGAAGCAGTAATTGAAAAGTAGTAATTGTAGTCATTGAGTTAGGCCTTCTAGGAGGAGGGTTAGGATTTGGAAAGGCAAACAAAAGGGGAAGGGCATTTTAAACATGTTGTGAGCTTGGTGCCCAAAGTCTTGTATCAGAAGGTTAGGATTTAAGGCATTGGGGGAGACAGTTCCATGGGGAAGTGGAAGGGCTCTGAAAGAGAAGTGAGTAAAACATAGACTGTCAGAGGTAGAGGGGACCTTAGGACATAGAATGTCAGAGTTGGGAGGAAACTTAGAGACCACTTAGTCTCATTTTTACAGAGAAGCAAATTGAGTCCAGAGGAGGGAAGCCCCTATCTGAGTTTACACAGCAAGTTAGTGGCAGATCTAAACTAAAACTAAGGCCTCTGGACATTAGTTCTTTTTCTGTGAAATTTAAAGAAGATTCTAGAGGCCCTTGGAGCTATGTGTGGACCATTTATGTTCCTTTTTTTATTGGCAGGATGAGATGTGGAAATCTGGTTCATTCCAACTGACAACCTACGTCAAAACAGCCTCTGGCTATCATTCAAACTCTGCCAAAACTTTATGCTCTGCAGTGGGAAGGGCCCTTGAGATTTACATTTTACATAGAAAGAAGCACAGAGAAGGAAAATGATTCAATTCAATAAGCATTTATTAAGTGCCTACCTTGTGCCAGGCACTGTGCTTTGGGGATTCAAAGTAAAGCAAAGTAAGTGGTGGGGTGAGGAGGACTCCAGATCACCTCGTTCCCAGGCTAGTGTTCTTTCCTGGGGGAGGTGCCTCTATGTCCTCTCTCCCAATAAATCTGAGTCTTTTGTCTTCACAAAGAGCCCCCTTCATTTGCATTAAGATGCCCTGATGAGTTACTACCAGTTTCTTTGAACCTCACCCCCAGAGTGTCTGATTGTCTTCCTGTGATTGGATCTTGATTTATGCATGGGAAAGGAAGCCAGTAAGCCAACCCCATGGGGCGGTGCAGTTCGTTGAAATAAATCTGAAATTAAATTATACCAAAGAAAATTATAAACTGTCAGTCTTTGGCCAAAGGATAATGTATAGATTTCATTAAATATTAAAGTTTAATTTTGCTTCTGTGTATGCATTTGTGATAGGGTGGGGCCCCTGGGCCCGAGAGGCTTTCTGAAGGGCTGCCAGGATCTGTAGGAGCTACACTCTTCCTCCCACCTGGCCTGCCTCAATGAACTGAAGCAGTCCAGTGATTAATTGCTCCTAGGAATTTTCAACCTCCCACCCTGTGCTAATCAGAGAATGGCACCAAAAGTCAGGGTCAAGAGATGGGTGACAGAGAGAGTAGTGGGCAAACAGGAAGGGTTGAGAAGAAACAGACAGTATCCGCAGAAGATCATAGCATTTTAGAGCAAAAGGAATCTTAAAATATAGCACGTTAGAGCATAAAGAATGTCAGAGTTGGAAGGGAGTTTAGAGTATAGAATGCTGGAACTGGGAGGAAACTCCTAATATAGAAGGAACCCGAGAACATAAACTAGCAAGATTTAGGTACCTGCTAACCCTAATCCTCATTTTATACTTGAGGAAATAGGGCCAGAGAAGTGACTTGACTTGCCCAAGGCACCACAACAGTAGTGTTGGAGCCAGAACTTGAACCTGGGTCTCCTAACTTGCTCTACTGAACTGAGCTATCTCCCTTAGATCTGACTATCATATGAAGTGTCCTATATAGACAGGACATTTCAGGAAAGTCTTGGAGAATGATGAGAGAGAGAGAGAGGCAAGCAAATATTAGGAAAGCTGTTACCAGTCAACAAATCCCTGGGCCAGGTCTTGGGCTAAAGCCAAGAGAAAAGCCAAGGAAGGTGTGTGGAATCCCAAATCAATTAGGCAGGTTAAGAGGAGCAGTCCTTCTCACAGAAGCACCTCTTAAGCTGCATATAGGGAATCCTGGAACTAGCTTGGTTGGGGTTAGGCTGTTGTGGGAGGAGAACACACCATTCCGAAGACGATGGGAGAGATCGGGGTTGCTGGGCTCAGCACAGCTGTTTGCAAGGGCTCCAGCAAAATCTATATCCTGGCCTCATCTAGATTTGCTACAGACCCCAGAGGGAGAAAACCTGATATGGGCCTTATAAAACATTTTGATGGTGATGTAGGGCCTGGTGGTGAGTCAGGAACAGAACACAGTTCAGTAATCTCCATATTATGATCTTTATGGGCATCTAAGAACTAGAAGGGACTTTAGAGGGGATCAAATACAACACCTCTCTCCTTCATTTTACAGATGGGAAAATGGAGGCCCAGGGAAGGGGAGCGACTTCCCCAAAGCCATCTGTCGTCGTTCATCCCTTGTCTTTGAAGAGGACCAATAACATCATAGGTGATGTCTTGACTTGGTAGTGAATTGGATTTAAGTGAGGCACAAAATCATCCATTTCATTCTCTCTTCCTGGTTGTTGAAGTCCAGTGGCAGGACAAAGGTCAAGATGAGTGGTGATGGCCTGGGATGCAGCGGGTGACCTTGGCATCTTTGATGTCTGACCAAGCTCTAAGTGCTGCACTCTAAGTGCCCCTTCATGGCTGTCGGAACAACTTGCTCCCATCTGCCCATTCTGCTGGGAGAAGTCATCACATACTTGGGGGAGATATCAACCTCACTTGCTGACAGGTTTGAGGCCCATCAGTTACCCTCAACCTGGTTTAGCCCATCCACCTAGACAGTTTTACTGGAGTTTGGCCATTGTGCATAATACAGCTTCTCAGAGCCACAGGTGAGAGTTGGGTGACAAGGGGACACCAAAGATAGATGAGCAGTCTTGAGAAAGACTTGGTAAGTCCTTAAGCCAGAGGTGCTAGTTCTCCTGAACACCCCAAACACCCCCAAAGTCATCTAACGAGTTAGTGGTAGAGTTGGGGACCAAAATCTCAAATTTCTTGACTCTTAGTCAAGGGCTGTTTCCATGACACAACACTGCATTAAGTGAAACATAGCTTCCATCCCAGCATGCCTTCCGACTGCTTCATCTCCTGGAATCAGATTCTTCAAGCCCAAAGGAAGCTCAGAAGTCACTAGTCAACCTGTAACTCCATGTTATAATTTCCTCTACCTCTTTTCTGACTGGTAGCTATCCAGCCCGTGGTTAAACACATCCACCAAGGGGGATCCCAATATCTCCTCAAATACTTGATTGAAGGGTACTTGTAAGTGTTAGGAAGGAATTCCTTATATTGCAATCTGTGAGTTGTAGAGGGGTATAATATCCATCCCCTTGATTCCTGATCTTCCTCCACCCCCATCACTTCTGTGGTCTCTTTGTCAGAGTGAACCTGTAGTATCCAGAATGTACCAAAGATTTAGCCTAGTTTTTGGACCATATCATGGGCTTGAGTAGGTGCCGGGAATAAGGGTTTCCATTTTACTAACTTTAAGAAAGAGAAACCAACTGCATCATCCCATCTGCTGCTTCATGCTATTTAAATTAGGCTCTACTGTTCCCTTCTCACTGGAGCAAATAGATTTCGAATCAGAAGCCCTGACTTTGAGTCCTGCCTCCAGCAATGTATAAAACCCAAAGGAATAAATGTCTAATGGTACAATTTCAGACACTACTAGGGATGATATTTGGGGCAATGGGGCATTTAAGAAGCCCTTGAATCACTCCCTTGATAGGCATATAGCCTGTCCTGGCATCAGGGAAGGAGTTTCTAGGGAAAGACACTGTACAAATTCAAGGTCAAAAGAAACTGTGATTCTTTTGAGCTCCCTTTCTCCTCTTAGTCTGCCTACTAGAGACATTCCATAGATTCATAGACTGTCAGAGCTAGAAATGACTTTAGAACATAGAATGTCAAATTCATAAAGCCCCTTAGAGATCATTTAATACAACCCCCACTATTTTTTTTTACAAACATCTAGAGAAAAGAAATAGTTTGCTCAAAGTCACATGTAAAATAAGAAGCAGAATCAGAATCCAAACCCAGGTCTTCTGACTCTAGATACAGTACTTTTCCCACTATACTATGTCAAAGATCAGAAGCAGAAGGAAATTAAAAAAGTCAGGTCTGAATAGTACTTTATAACCTAGAACATGGATTGTCAGAGCTAGAAAGGAGTTTAGAACATTGGCTCTCTGACAGAACATTGAATATGGAATCTGGACTCCTAAGAGACCTTCTCATCTCCATTTCCTCTTTGTTCCAATCTGTCCTTAATACTAATATCGGACTAATATTCCTTATATCTTCATTTATTTGTGTCATTCCTCAGCTCAAATATCTTCAACTCCCTATTTCCTTCTTCAATGGACATGTAATCTTATTGACTCAGTGAGTGTTCCTACCAGCTAAACAAAGTACAATCCATCCATGCCTTCTACTCTGTGTAGTTCTTGCCTATATTCTCTTAGCAATCCTCCAGAGGGTCTACCCAATGTACTGAAGCCTTTCCTTTAGGATCTTTCTACATTTTATGGGTACCTATTTTCTCAACATGTGACCAGTCTACCTCTTTTTCCAATCCTACATTTTCTTCATGATGATATCTCCTTAAATAATTTCTTGCACTTGGGAAATATATTGCCCATATGTGTGCCCACAATGAATCTTTCCATTGTCATTTGGGTCATTCACAATTGATTTACTACTTTGGTGCACTTGCCATTCAACTGTATGTCAGTCTTATTTTCATCCATTTGATTTCTCCCATATGAATTGTTAGGTCTATCTCCTGAATAATTTTGAGTCTCATTGGAGAGGCCTGTAATATCCTGTTGCTTAATGTAATCAGTACGATATCATGTACATACAAGAGAAGCTAGAAAACCTCACTGTTTCTAGGTAGTCTTTTCCCATTAGAACCTTAGGAACCTAAATTTAGAGGTAGAAGGCAATCCTTAGAAGTCATATACTCTAATTCTTTAGTTTTACAGATGAAGAAAGATTAATGTTTCGCTTAAGGTGATACAGTTATATAGATGATAAATAGCAAAGTCAGGATTTCAACTTTGGTCCTTTAACTCCAAATCCAGTTTTCTTTCTTTCTCTCCTTTTTTTGGTGTGCGTGTGTGTGTGTGTGTGTGTGTGTGTGTGTGTGTGCGTGTGTGTGTGACAGGCATTATAGTATTGCAGAAAGTGCTCTGACTCTGAAGTCAAAAGAATATAGGGATCTATGTCCAAATCTAGTTTCTGATGCTTCCTACCTGTGTGACCATAGACAAGTCACATAACCTCTTTGGGCTCAGTTTTTTAATCTGTACGATGAATGGGTTGGACTACAGATCCAGCCTCTAGTTCAAGGCTGTCCAACCTTAGGTTATCTTAGGGCTACGTTAAAATGAAATAATTATTTGTGGGCCTCACCCAGAATAAGAAATATAGTACACTAATAGAAAATGAGGGAACGCATGTCATCAATATGACAGGCGAAGGTGCGAAATGCGAAAGCAAACACAAATAACAAAGCGACAATACAAGAGTATAAAGGTAGGTGCATACTGACTAGTCTGCATCGTACAGACAGATCGATTGAAAATTCCATGCCATATGTTTTGTCCGTAATACTGCTTAAAAACACCAAAGAAAATTAACATCGAGATTATTTATTAGTGATAGAATTAAAAAATCTAATATGTATTCCATGCAAATTATTATTTTACTTTTTTGCTTGTGAAAATTAAAACCCATGGGCAGGCTGCATAAAATTGTACTGCAGGCCACATATGGCCTGCGGGCCGTATTTTGGACAGCCCTGCTCTAGTTCACCCCAGATTAGCCCCAGAGGTCTTAAATAGCTCTAAGTCTATGATGCTTGATGCAATGGTGATCTTTTGTTTATATTAATATTAATTCCCAGTTTTCCTCCCCACCAATAGAAGCCTCCTTTATAACATGAGTATAGTATATAGTTAATCATAGATAAGCATAGTAAAACAAATCAACACATTGTCCAAAGCATGCTCCATTCTGCGTCAACAATCCACCGCTTTTCTGCTGAGAGTTAGGAGGCATGTTTCACATCAGTCCTTGAAGTCACCATTAGTCTCCAGTGCTCTCAATTGTCCTATGTCCTTCAATGACAGTGGTGAACACTTTGAGTGAGCATGAGTCTCTATGGTTTATGCCTAGAAATATGTATATACTCAGAAGGTCATTGAACGAAATTACCTCCATAGTTGTAGGGATCTTGCATTATCAAGGAACCCTTTATTGTCAGTTGAACAAAATTCAAACTTTTGTTTTTGTCTGACATTGAAGGCTCTCTACAAGCCAGTTCCATCTTTGCATTGTCTTAATCTCCTGTTGCTTTTCTTCATGCCATCTATGTTCCAGCCAAAGTGCATTATTCTTGTTTCCCCAAACATATTCTCCATGTTCCCGCTCTTTGGCCTTTGTTCATGTTTTTCCCTATGGCTGGTATTTCCCTTTTCCTCTTTCTCTGCAGAGTTTTGACTCATCCTTTAAATGCCACCTCCTCCATGGAGTCCTCCCTAATCCCTCAGTTGGTAAAAATCTTGTCTCTATTCAGATTTTATATAGTGCATTGCATTGTGCATCTCTAATACACTTATCATGCAATATTTTTATTACACTTTCTTTTGAGTTTGTGTTTTTCCCCCAATATCAACACGAGGAAAGAGACGATGTCTTATTTAAACTTTGGCCTCCCTTAGCACCTAACACAGTGCTGTCTTCACACAGTAGGCACTTAAATATTTATTTAAAGTTTGAATGAATGAACATAGACTGTTCAGGCTGTAAGGGATATTAACAGATAGAACATGGAATATTAGAGTTGGAGGGGACACTAAAAAATAGAACACAGGACATAGAGTTTTAAAGCTTGAAGGAACTTCAGAAAGTAGAGTATCTGACCTGGAATGATCCTTAGAGAGCATCGGATTCAACCTCATTTTCAGAAGAGGAAACCGAGGCCCAGAGAGGGGATGTGTGCTGCTGAGCTCGGGTTAAAATCTAGGTCTCTTGATTCTTAGTATTGGGCTCTGTCCATTACAACAAAAGATGTCAATAAAACAAAAGGGGAAAAGGTAAGGGGGTCAGAAGAAGAAAAAGGGAGGGGATTATGTACCTTTAAAATTAGGTCTGATCCTGGCATCATATCCTGAGGTTCTCCCCATCAATTTATCCAGAAAATCCGAGGGAGACATGGGCTTGGGTGCGGAACGGGCCGCGGCCTCAGCTTCCTTGGAAGCAGCCAGACTGGGGGAGGAGAAAGGAAAAGAAAGATTAGTTACCAGCGTGCCCCCACTTTGCTAGGGGTGTTTCCCTAGAGGCCTATTCCACAGCTGAGAGATGTGACACATACTTCTCCGGCTTCTTAATAAGGAAGGCCCCAGCTAAATTGTTTACCCAGCCCAAACATCACCCTGCGGAAGGTCCCGGCAGCTGGCCAAGCGCTTGAGAGATGACGATCGGACAGAAGCTGCCGACTAATTTAGGGACAGATCCCCGGGGGTCTGGAGGAATCACAGCTGTGATCTCGGCTCCTAAATCCCCATGGAGACTGTGGTTTGAAAATTAACCTTCTCCCTGCCAGACTTCTAGTTACCTGACTCTCCATGTGTCCTCCCCGCTTTCCTATTCCAGGCATCAAGGATTACTGTGTAACCTCCTTGGGCTAGCTAAAGTCCCACTTCTATGTATTCTCATGAGTACTGCTCCTTCCCTACTATCAAAGCACATACTCAGCAACACACACACGTACACACAACAACCATATATACACACATAGACACAGATCTTCATGAAAACATACCCACCAACCCTCATATATATATAGACTCTGAGATATACAGTTTATATATATATAATATATATGTATATATATATATAATATATGTGTATATATACATATATACACACACACATATACACATATATATAACATATTGTGTTGATAAGACAGAGTGGGCTTCTTAGCACTTGAGGAGTTAGGCTTTTGTTTACTTTGTTTACTTAGAGTGAAAGTACTTTCAGCTGTTAAATGCTAAGCCCCAGGCCCAAAGCCCTATCAGGTGTGAAACCTGTGTGGGTGTAGATTAATGACTTAAGAGGGGCCATCTGGGAACCAATGTTCTCTGGTCTCTGGTCATTGAGGTGGGGCTTGAGAACGCCAGAGGCTTGGCTACGAGGAGAGGCGAACTAAGAGACCAACTACAGCTGAAGCTGAAAAAAGCTGAAGCAGGAGACCTGTGTGAACCCAGGAGTGCGAGCAAGGACTTGAGACCAGTAAATATGATTTGGCTAAATACTATCTTGTTTCTCTGTGGCCTCCTGGTTACTCTTGTGAGGTGGGCCTATTGGGCCTGGGATTTTTTGGTCAAGATGTCGGAATGGGGAGGCTAGTTCACTAATTTGTTGCTCTGGGGCCTAAATAAATGTTTTGATGCTTTCTACTTAGAGAATCCCTCATACCTTGCGATTTTGAACCGTTCAAATATGTACATGATTATATTTGAGATCATAAATTCGGCCTTCCTACTACACATATATAAATACACACACACATATATATATATATATACATACTTATACTATAAATACATACATATACAACAACTTATACCATAAAAATAAGCACACGTATGGGTACACAGACACACATGAACACATAGATTAATACATATGCTTACACCCATGTATACACATAGATAAATAGGAACATACACATGTATACAAACATACACAAATACATATATGAGAGAGACACATACATATCTACATAAGCCAACAGATATACAATTATACAATCCCAAAACAAGCCTTATACATGCATTTATATCCATGTATATCTCTCCACACTCATATACATGTACACATACACACATACGCATATCTAGGCAGACATCCATATACCATCATAAGACAAATATATTCACACCTACAAACATATAGATAAATACCACAGAAGTAATGCTAATTAACACATACTTACAATACCTGGCTTATACACATACATTTGTGTATTCTATAAATGTATGCATGTGAGAAGTAAACAGTAAGTTAAGAAGATGATGCCCGAGGATGGAATTTGGATTCCTGGGCTATGGTTGGACCATAAGAATGTCAAGTTTCTGGCTAGGGATGGAGCACACCTTATAAGGGTTAGCAAGAATGTATTTGCCTGTAACCCTGCAAATCCAAGAAAAAGGGCTTTAAATTCAAAAGGAAGGGGGAAGAAGAAGAATGATTCTGTATATCCATCAAGCTAGATATAAAAGAAGGTGGCTACAGTATAGGAGAAAGAATAGCATTTAGAGATGCCCAGAAATTCACAGGAAACAAAATCCAAGGAAGAAACCTGAAATAAAACATATGTCCTTGGATGTCTATGCACAAATACACAAAGTATGGAAAACTGGCAAGGAATATGAGAGCTCCAAATACAAATAGGCAAATTTAACTTCATAGAGTGAGGCCTATAACTGGAATATGACTCTGGAAAGATCTGCTTTGTTCAAAAGGAACAGGATATGGGCACATATCAAGAAGGCCAAAGATGAAAAGAAATGTCCCACATATATCAAAATATTCATTTTCGTGGTATCAAAAAACTGTGAGCAGCATGGGTGCCTGTTGACTGGAAAATGGCTGAACAAATCATGGTATAAGAACGTAATGGAATATTGCTGCTCTCTAAGAACTGGCACTTGCGAGTAATTCAGAAAAAATATGTGAAGACTTGTATGAACTAATGTAGAGTGAAATAATAGGAAAAAGGAAAATAGGTCTATATAATACAGTAGGACAGATGAAAAGAATGATACAACAAAGCCGAATGTTGGGCAATTAGAGTTATCAATTTTGTCCCCAGAGAAGAGAAGAAGAAATATACTTCTCTTCTTTTTTCAGAGAAGTGGGGGACTGGGGGTATGGAATGTTGCATATGCTGTTAGATGAAGTTATCTTGGCTATTGATTTTTGAAAAGCTGTTTTTATTTGCTAAAAGAAATGCTCAGGGGAGAAGGGATTTATATATATATGTATATATATGTATATATGAAAATTACTTTAATGTAAAAATAAAAGATATCAATAAAACTTAAAAAAAAGAAAACTCAAACCATCAAGGAACAAGATAGGATAAGTGTATGTGTGTGTGTGTGTGTGTGTGTGTGAACATGTATTATAAATTACATGTTTTCATTTGGGGAGCTCTGGGAACTAAGGAGTATGGAGTGTGGGGGTGTAGTATGGAGGTGAGAATACAGATGAAGGTTAAAGGAAGAAGAAGTAAAACTGAAATAACATTACAGACGATCTATACAGAAAGAAGAAGAAATAGTGGGTAACACATGAGTCGGATTATAAACTTGGCACAGAGACATACTGATAAGGGACTTCAATTATTGGGATATCTTGCTGGGGCTTACTTTCTCTTTTCCAAAAACAGAGCTACTAATAACTTCTTGGCTTGTTTCGGTCATGGCATAAAGTTAACAGGATGAGAACAATTTATACCATGACCACCACAATGTGAGGGCAACTGATTCTGAAAGACCTCGGAACTTTGATCAAAGCAATAACCAGTCATAACTTCAAATGAATGAAGATGAAACACCTTCTATCCCTTGGGAGAGAGGTGAAGAACTAGAGATATGGAATAATAGATGCATTCTAAGGTATGGCCAACACATTGATCTGTTTTGCCTGACTACACATAGTTGTTATAAGAGAGCACTGCTACAGGATGAGTGGGGAGTGGAAAGTGGCTTGGTGAATAGTAACAAGGAAAAAAGAAAAGAAATAGTTATAATATTTTATTCATTAAAATTAATTAAACTCTAAATGCTCACCAAACAAGTTTAGTTTGTTGTATCGGTGTTCAATGTTAAGCTTTCAATAAAATATTTAAGTAAAACAATGCTTGACTTTTTTTTTAAAGAAAAAGCTATGTTTAAAGATATTCTTCAAAAAATAGAAACGCTAATGAAGGGAATTTATTTGTTCAATCTAGTATTCACCAATAAGAAAGAATTAGTTTTCATAGTAGGAATTATGCAAATATTGGGGGAAGTGAACACTCCATCTTGGAATTTGTGATAGTGAAAGAGAGGGAAACTGGGTACAGCCTGATATGAAGCCTAGATTTTGTGAAAGCTGATTTCAAGGAGTTTATAGTAAGGAGAGATAAAATCCAATGGATTAAAATTCTATGAGGGAAGTCATTCCAGGAGGATTTTGAAGCTCTCAAGAATAAAAATTTTGAAGAAACAAAGTAAAAATTCTGATGAGGAGAAAAAGGAAAAGTTGTTTAAAGAGCCTGATATGGATGGATAAAGAACTCATTGGTCAATTTAGATTTTAAAGACATATACAGAGGCCAGCAGTGAACAGAGGAAACAGAAAATGAATACAAATATTATGCCACAGTACTATGTGAATATTCTCAGGAACACTAAAAGCTAAGCACGAACTAAAATTAGTGAGGAAAGGTAAGGACAAGGAAGGTTTTCTTCTTAAAAATTAACATTGGGGAAAAAAAGAGAATCAAAAAGAGGCAGGACTACTGTCCTGGTAAAAGGGAATGATAATAACAGATAATGGAGAAAAGACAAATCTGCTTAACTCCTATTTTGTTTTTTATTTTCCCCCACTGTGGGGAGTCGATACCTCAAGTTAGTACCCAGATTGACTACATCCCAGGGAACTGAAAGAACAGGCCGTTGTGATGACTGAGCCACTACCAGTGATCTTTGAAAGACTGTGGCAAGTGGGCCAGATAAGGAACTATTAAAAAGGGCAAATATTCTGATTTTCAAAAAGAGAAAAGAGAACGGAGTATGCAAATTATAGGCCAGATAACTTGACTTTAATTCCATGCAGCATTCTAGAATGTCTTATTAAAGGGTTAGTCAATGAACATCTAGAAAGGGAAGCAGTGATCACCATAATGATCCAGAATGACTTTATCAAGAACAGTTCGTGCCAGATTAATTTAATTTCCTTTTATTGTCAAAAAGGACTGATAGATCAAGGAAATCCTACAAATATGGTTAGCTTAAATTTGATAGAAGCATTTGATTAGTTGTTTCATGCTCTTCTTGTGGACAAAGTGAAGAGATGTGGCCTAGAAAATAGTACCATTAGGCAAATTTGGAACTGGTTGAATGGTTGGGTGGTTAATGATTTGATGTCAACTTGGAAGACACTATGTGGTGGCAATGATGAGGGATCTGTGCTTCTTCCTATGCTGTTTAACACATGGCTATAGATTTAGAGATGGAAGGATTTCAGAGGCCATATAACCTAACCCTCTTATTTTACAGATGGGAAATGGATGCCGGGAAAGTTGAAGTGACTCATCCAAGATCGAATAGGCAGTAAGTTACAGAGCTGGTATTTGAATCTATGTCTTCTGACTCTAAATCCAGCATTCTTTTTTTTTTTGTTTTGTTTTACAATGACTTGGATAAAGGCATAGATAGCAAAATTTTCAAATGACACAAAGCTAAGAGAGAACACTTACATATTAGATGATGTTATGATTCAAAAAGATCTCAGTAGTTTGGAAGATCAAGCCAAGTGTAATAAAATACAACAAATAAATCTTAGACTTGGATTTAAAAAAATCAATTTTACATCTTCAAGATGAAAGAGAAGTGGTTTGACAGTGGGGTCATTTGGAAAAGATATGGGGGTTTTAGTGACAAGCTCAATATGAACCTACAGTGTGATATGGCAGCAAAAAGCTAACGTATCTTAGGGTGCATTAAAAGAATATAGCATCTGGGACTAAAGAGGTTATGCTAAAGTCTGTCCTGGTCAGACCACATCTGTAGTGTTATATTCAGTTCTGGACATCACGTTATAGAATGGATGATAAACTGGAGAATGACTAGAGGGGGTTGAAAGGCTTTGAAATCATGACATCAGAAGACTGTAGGAATTGAGGATGAAAAGAGAAGACATGGAGGCAGGCATGATGATTATCTTTCAGCATTTTAAGGAAAGTTGCACAGGCAAATTTAGGTTTGAAGTAAGGAAGAGCTTCCTTACAATTAGAGTGAAACAAAAATGTAATGTCTGTCTCTCTCCCCCGTCTCTCTCTCCTGTCTATCTCCCCCTTCTCTTTCTTTCTCTCTCGGTCTTTCTCTGTCTCTCCCCTGTCTCTCTCCCCCTCCTTGTGTCTCTCTCTCCCCACTTTCTCTCCCTCTCTCTTTATCTCTTTCTTCCTCTCTGTATCTGTCTCCCTCTCTATCTTTCTGTGTCTGTCCATTTGTCTCTCTGCTCTGTTGCTGTCTTTATGTCTCTGTGTTGATCTCTCCACCTCTGTCTCTCTTTCTGTCTCTGTATCTTTGTTTCTCTCTCTCTCCCCAGTCCCAGCCTTACATACAAGCATCATATACTTCTATCCAGGAGGAATAGTTTAGGGACTGTGAAGGTCGATAAATCAATTTCTCCTATATTCACTGGCTGTTGCCTGAAATTCTACAATTGGAATGTAATCCCTTTGGCTGAAAGTATCAGCCTCTGTTACAACAGTCATAGCTTTTTCATTCACACTTAGGTGTAAGCAACCGAGAATGATTTAGAGAGTTTCTTTTGAGAGGAGATCTGAACTAAAGTTAGCAGATCCACATACTATTGCATATATGCCTCTGTATGCCTATATGCTGTAAATTCTCTGTTATGTACCATGGATCAAGAATGGAGTCTTTCAACTGATCTAATATTCAGGCTAATAAAGAACAAACACAGATGCCATGTATGATGCAGGCTCTTCCCTACGGGAGGCAGGATGGCTGATTAGGAGGCTGTTACAGTAATTCAGGCAAGGGACAATGAAGGGCTGGACTAGGCATGTAGAAGTGATAGGGGAGAATGGGTCATGAACATGAGAGATGGGGAGGTAGACTAGACAAGAGATTTGGGTTCTGGATGAGAGAAAGAGAGAAGGCAAAGATTTTCAGTGCCTGGATGGTGGGACTTTAGGCCATAGAATGTTGGCATTGAAAAGTACTTCAGACATGGAAGGGACTTGAAAACACAAAAGAGAGGCAGCGTGATGTAAAGGAATGAGTACTGGTCTGAATTTGATTCTCGATTTTGCCACTTCATCTGTGTGACCTCATACACATTGGGGTAGCTAGATAGTGCAGAGGATAAAACACCAGGGCTGGAGTCAGGAAGACCTGAGTTCAGATTCAGCCTCAGACACTTACTAGCTGTCACTTAATCCTGTTTACCTCAGTTTCCTTATCTGTAAAATGAGCTGGAGAAGGAAATGGCAAACCCCTCTAGTATCTCTGCCAAGAAAATCCCAAATGGGGTCACAAAGAGTCAGACATGATGGAAAAACACCTGAAAAATTGAACAACAATAAGACCTTACACGTTACTCCCCTCTAAACATTCTATGTTTCAGCCAAACTGGTCCTTACGCTCGACGTTCCCTCTCTATGCCCTTGTGGTGCAGTTTGTCCTGATGTATTCCATCATCACTTCCACCTGACAGAATCCCTAATTCCCTTCAAAACTCAGTTCAAATGACACCTCCAACCACAGCCTTTCCTTACCCTTTCAGCTCCTAGTATCTCAATTAACTTTGTATTTTCTTCTACATTTTCCAATGCCTTTTGTCTTTATATCAATGGCATGCCACCCCCATCTCCAGATTGAACCCTCCCTTGTGATAGAGAAAACCACTCAAAACAAATACAGACAATACATACAACATTCCATCCTACTAGTTCCCCACCATTCTGCCACTTAAGATGAGGTATATGCTTTGTCACTGCTAGTACCTTCTCTCTGAGATTACCTCCCATTTATATTACAAACATCTTTATTTATTTTTCTCTGTCTTATAAGTACATCATTTACACATTGTGTTCTCCATTACAATGTAGATTCTTTGAGGGCAGGGATTGTACTTTGTTTCCTTCTTTTTTTTTCTTTCTTTGTATCTCTAGGGCTCATCACAGTGCCTGACACGAAGTAAAAGCTTAAGAAACGCTTGTTGAATGACTAACTGAATAGTCTTGTTTCATTTCTTTTCTGGTTCCATGGCTTTCGTTAGTTTTTCCATTAATCACAGTTCAATTTTCTTTTGGTTATTTTTTATTTACATTAATTCGGTTATTATGTATATTACTCTCTTGGTTCTGCCTATTTCACTAGTTCATGCAAATATTCTCACATTTTTGAATTCTTTATGTTCACCATTACTGCTGCATAATGTTATACTGTTACACTCATATAACATGGTTTTTCAATCATTCTTTAATCTATAATCATTAACTTTTAGTCAAGTTTTTTCGTAACCATTAAAAAGTACTGGTGGATTGTTTTAGCTTATGTTGGACTATCTTTGACTGCTTTGGGGGTATATATCTAATAATGGGATTCTTGAATTTTTCTTTCATAATTCTTTCATAATTACCAATTGAAATCCTTAATAGTTGGACCATAGCATAGCTCTGCCAAGAATACTTCAGTGTGTCTGTCTTCTCACCAGACCCTCCTACATTGGGAATATTGACTATTCTCATATTTTAAATCTTTGCCAATTTGCATAGTGAGAGGTGATACCTTGGAGTTATTCTAATTTGCATTTTTCTTACTATTGTTGCTTTGGAGTATGTTTTTACATACTTATTGAGAAATGACTCATTGTTATATATTTATGTATATATCCCATGCATTTTGGATAGTACAACTTTATTGATGAGATTGGATGCAAGTATTTCTCACTCTACCCTTTCTCTTCTAATTCTGTCTTCATTAACTTAATCATGCAAAAGCTTTGAAATTTCTTTGTATATATTTTTATTTGCTTATATGTGTGTTTCCCCAATTAGAATGTATGCCTTGTTAAGTCAGAGATTGTTTTGTTTTTGTGTTTGTACCCACAGTTCCTACTACAGTGCCTGTTCTATGGCAAATACCTAATAAAATTTAGTTTATCATTGATTGACAGCTTCTCTGACCTTACTATCCTTATCCATAACATATAAAAGCTTGGATCAGATGGTCCCTCCAGTTCTAAGCATATGATCCTGCGAACTAACCGTACAGCTGGAAAGGGCTCTTAGGACATAGAATATCAACCCATAAAGGACTTTAAAGCATAGAATGTTGAGTATACAATGTTGTAATACACATGCATTATCATCTAGCATAATGATTTGAAACACAGAATGAATCATTGACCATCAGAGGTAGAAGGAAACTTACAGATTTATCTAGTACAACCCCATAATTTTACAGAAGGAAATATTCAAGCATAAGTGGGAAAAGTGGCTTGTCCAAGGTCATGGAGGGAGTCAGGAGCAGAGCTGGGCTCAGAACCTAGGTTTCCTGAGTCCTAGGAGTATGGCAAGTATCACTGGGAAAAGTCACTTGGCAGGGCTTGATTGCTTTTGGGGGGTATATTCCTACCAGGGAAGACTGTTCCTCTCCAGAGATGGCTACAAAGCTTCCTGTCACCCCAGAGATAATGAAAGGAAGTTATGTCTGACCTATCATTGGATTGGGCTGGCTAGGTGAAAGTTCAGCTTAGGAAGTACTGAAGGAATTGACTTTCCATCTGGGAACAATCTGGAGCTAGTAATGCCTGCACTGTCTACTGGCTCCTCTCCTTTGAAGCCAAAGGTCCTGGCAATTAAAATGCATTGTAGAGACGCTGGAACATTCTTGTCTTATTTCTCTTCTGGTTCTCTTGAATGTTTGTTGTTCTTTTAGTGAGATTTTCAAAATGACACCCTTTACAGTCTTAGTGGCCTCCTTGTCAAACCATTATCTTGCCTATAATGTCCAGGACTTAAGAACATAGAATGTCAGAGTTTGAAGGGACCTTAGAACATAGCACATAGAATGACAGAGCTGGAAAGGAATCATCTAATACACTCTCACCCATTTCACAGATGATGAAACTGAAGTTCAAAGAGCTCAAAGTTACAGAGGAAGGTAGTGGCAGAATTAGAGCTAGAATCTAGGCCTTCTGACACCCAGGATAGGTCTCCGCCCATGACACAATGTTAGAATTGCTGCAAATTCACCTGTTCAGTCATTCAGTCTGATTCTATGTCACCCCATGGATATTTGTCTATGGGGTTTCTTGAAAAAGATACTGGAGTGGTTTGCTTTTTCTTTCTTTAGTGTGTTCTCATTTTACAGATAAGGAACTGAAGCAAACGGGTTAAGTGACTTGCCCAGGGTCACAGCGAGCAAGTGTCTGAGGCTGAATTTGAACTCAGATCTTCCTAACTCCAGGCCTCATGCTCCATCCACTGTGACACCTAGATGCCCTGAGAATTCACTTATAATTTGGTATCTTGGCAGTCCTAGAAACAAAAGAGAAAAGGCAGTAGGATAGTCTATGTTTTATGAGAGAAACAAGGCAGGGAATGACCTGGGTCTTCTCCCAGCTAGAGGTGAGTTTATCCCTACACCCAGTTCCTTAGACAATTGACAACAAGGCTTCATGCCCTTCTGCCTTGTTCCGTAATGCCCCCCTAATTCATCCTGGCTGACCTGGAGGGAATCTGCATTTTTGGCTCTTTTAACAGATCAGAGGATGAGTGGTTTGAGCTTTGGATATTCTGACTCATGGTCTGGCCTTCCTCTCTCCCAGGTTGCCCCCAGCCTTATCCAGAAATTCAAGTGTGTTCTTTTATACTTCATCTCAGGAATATTCAAGGCTGGTCCAGTCCTCCTCCCTTCTCTCTTCTCTTTCTCTCCCTGCTTTTCCTCCTTTTCTTTCTTTCTCACTTCTTTCCATTCCCCTCTTCCTTTCTCCTCTATCTTTCTCTTCCTCACTTCTTCTCTCTCCCTCCTCTTCCTCTCTTCCTCTCATCCTTCCTCCTCCTTCTTCCTCTCTCCTCATCTTTCTCTTTCTCTGTCTGTCTTTCATACTCCCACCCTCTCTTCCACACTTGTAAGTAAACACACATGCTCATCCTTTCACATGTACATGTATACCATCACATCTATACATGAACATACAACCTTATTGTATGTACCCACACAGCCTGGTCATTCCAGCTCATGTACATACATGATTGCACACATCTGTACAAAGACAAGGACAACTGTAGACCCTTCTGGGAGGAAGGAACCGGAATTTCTCTAGGCCTACTGATCTATAGATTGTTAGATATGGAAAGGACTTTTGGAGACCACCTAGTCCTAATTTGGGATGAATCTGAATGCATCTTGCCTCTCCCTGTCTGTTCTTGTGATTTCTCCTCCCTTTCTCCTCCTTGCCAACTTGCTTCCCAGGGGCTTGAGGAAAGATTTCAGGGGGAAGGAGGCCAGCTTGCTGTAAAAAACTGTAGCAGACTCAATTGGAAATGGGGGATCGATGCAAGCTATAAATCTGCATTTGGAATAAGCCAGAGCTTGGCACTAAGTCTGGGAAGAAACGATTTCAATTAGATGGCAAGTGGCAAAAGCCCTTCCTCTTCCACCTCCTCCACCCTAGTCAGCAAAACAGGGCCCTCTGGATGGGAGATAAGTAAGGAAAGGGTATGAGGAAGATATAGTTCTAGGATGGAGAGGAGTGCTTGTAATTGGTCACAAGGTAGGAGGGGCCTTGGTCACAGTTCCATGGCTAAGAGGAACACTAGTATTTGTGGCTGCAGGAGAACGGGGGCCCTTCCTGGGTAAAGAAGAAATGACCAGGAGAGCAGTGACTACACCTCTCCCCAAATCACACCACCCTGGAAACACTGAAAACTTTCAGACCTCCAGATGACAAAAATATGAACACAAAAAACCTGAAGCTTGGCACAGTGCCTCTCCCACCCCAAGGTGAGCAGAGCCCAACTTTAACATAGAGTTTAAAGTGAAGAAATAGGGTGGGAATATGAGCAAACATCAACAAAAGAAGAATTTGACCATGAAAAACTAACTACTATGGTGGCAGGGAAGCCTAAGACATAAACTTAGAAGAAGAAAACAATGCGAAAACAGCTATAAAGAAAAATGCTAATTGGACCTGAGTCCAATAAGAATTCCTAGAGGAGTTAAAGAAAGAGATAAGAGTGATAGAGGAAAACTGAGAATGATGCAATAGAATTATGAGAAGAGAATTAACATCTTAGTAAAGGAGGCGTACAAAAATACCAAAGAAAATATCACTTTAAAAAACAAAACAGCTTAAATGGAAAAGGAGTTACAAAAATTCACTAAAGAAAACAACTCTTTAAAAAGCAGAATTGGCCAAATGAAAAAAGGTAAAAAAGCTCACTGAAGAAAATGACTTCTTAAAAATTAGAATTGGGCAAGTGGAAGCTAGTACCTTTGTGAGACTTCAAGAAACAAACAAAATCAAAAGAATGGAAAAACAGAAGAAAATGTGAAATGTCTGGAAAATAGATTAAGGAGAGATAATTTAAGAATGGTTGGACTACCTGAAAACCATAGTTGAAAAAAGAGCCTAGACATCATATTTTGAGAAATCATAAGGAAAAATAGCTACAATATTTTAGTCCCAAAGGACAAACTGGAAATGGAAAGAATCCACCTCATGAAAGAGATCCCAAAATGAAAACTCCCAGGAATATTATAGCCAAATTCCAGAGCTCCCGGATGAAGGAGAAAATATTGCAAGCAAACAGAATGCAACAATTCAACTGTAATGGAGCCACAGTCAGGGTCACACAAGATATAGCAGCTTCTGCATCAAAGAAATGGTGGGGCTGGAATATGATATTTCAGAGGAAAAAAGAGGCAGGATTACAACCAAGAATCACCTGCCCTTCAAAACCGAGTATAATCCTTTAGGGAAAAATGGATATTTAATGAAATAGAAGACTTTCAAGTATGCCTGATGAAAATACCAGAGCTGAATAGAAAATTTGACATTCAAACAAAAGACTTAAGGGATGCATAAAAAGGTAAACATAAAAGACTAATCATAAGGGACTCAATGGAATTAAACTGTTTATATTCCTATATAGGAGGATGATAGATGTAGTAACTTCTAAGAACTTTATCATTCTTAGAGCAGTTAGAAGGGGTCTGCAAAGACAGAGGACATGGATATTAGTTGATTATGCTGGGATGATTTAGAAAAAGAAGTTGAAGTGAGAGATATGCACTGGGAGAAAGAGGAAGGGAGAGGTAGAATGGGTAAAATTTTCTCACATAAAGGAGGTGTGTGAGGAAGTGGAGAGGAAAATGGGTGGTCAATGCTTGAACCTCACTCTCATTGGAATTGGTTAAAAGAGGGAGGAATACAAATACACATGCACACTCAGTTGCGTATAGAAATATATCTTACACAACAGGGAGGTAGGAGGAGAAAGGGATAACAGATATGGGAGGGAAGGATAAGGTGCAGGGCAAATTGGGGAAGGCAGTGATTGGAAGAAAGACAGAAAGAAGAAAGACGAGAGAGAGAGAGAGAGAGAGAGAGAGAGAGAGAGAGAGAGAGAGAGAAAGGGAGAGAGAAAAGGGGGGAACAGATAAACAGAGGAAAATGGCATGGAGGGAAGTGCACAGTTAGTGATCATAACTGTGAACATGAATGTGGTAAGCTAGCCTATAGAATGAAAGCAGATAGTTAAATGGATTGGAAACCAGAATTCAACAATATGTTGTGTGCGAAAGATATGCTTAGGACAGAAAGACACACCTAGAGTTGAAACGAAGGGCTGGAACAGAGTCTAATATGTTTCAGCTGAAATGAATAGGGCAGGGGTGGCAATCATGATCTCAGCAAAAGCAAAAGCAAAATTAGACCTAATTGAAAGAGATAATCTAGGAAACTATATTTTGCTAAAAGGTGTTATAGACACTGAGTAATACAAAAATACAGCAAGTTTCTCTGATAGAGGCCTTATTTCTCAAATATATAGGGAACTATGTCTGATTTATAAAAATAAGAGCCATTCCCCAATTGATAAATGCTTGAAGGATATGAACAGGCAGTTTTCAGAAGAAGAAATCAAAGCTATTTATAGTCATAAGAAAAAATGTTCTAAATCACTTTTGATTAGAGAAAGGTAAATTAAAATACCCATCAGAAATGACAAATGCTGGAGGGGATGAGGGAAAATAGGTACACTGATGAATTGTTGGTGGAGTAGTGAACTGATCCAATCATTCTGGAGAACAATTTGGAACTATGCCCAAAGGACTATACAATTGTGCATACCCTTTGAATTAGCAATACCACTACTAGGTCTGTACCCCAAAGAGATCAAAGAAAAAAGAAAAGGGTCTATGTGTAGGAAAAATATTTATAGCAGCTCTTTTTGGGGTAACAAAAATTGGACATTGAGGGGATGCTTATCAATTGGGGAATGGCTGAACAAGTTATAACATATGATTGTAATAGAGTACTATTGTGCTATAAGAAATGATGAAGGGGGTGATTTCAGGGAAAAAATGGCAAGACCTATATGAACTGATGCAAAGTAAAGTGAGAAGAACCAGGAGATCATTGTGAACAGTAACAGCAATGTTGTAATCATGATCAACGGTGAAAGACTTAGAGAGTATGATTAAGAAAATGGTCCAAGATAATTCCAAAGGACTCATGATGAAAAAGTGCTATCCACCTCCAAAGAGAGTGAACTTGGAATGCAAATTGAAGTATAGTTTTTTAGTTTTATTTATCTCTTAGTTTTTTTTTTTGCAATATGGCTAATATGAAAATATGTTTTTGCATATATGATTGATACCATATTGTTTGCCTTCTCAGGCAGAGTTAGGATGGAAAGAATCTGGAACTCAAAATTTAAAAATAAAAGGATATTAAAATAATTATTTATTTTAATAAAAATAAATTTTTTAAAATATTTTTTTAATAAATTATTTTAATAAAAATATAAAAAAACCAGAAGAAGGATAATAATACATATACTCTCTATTCCAATAGAATTTTTGGATGATAAGTATTTTCTAAATGTCAAAGCCTTATAGATATGTGAATTCTCATTATTGTAACTTAGAAGACCTTTGTTTGTATCCTGGCTTTGTCACATACTACCTGTGTCACTTTATCCAAGTTACTTTTTCTTTCCTTTTCTGGGGCTTAGGTTATTTATTCCTGTATAAAATGAAGGTGTTGGACTGGATGATCTCTAAGGTTCCTTTAAGATCTAAATTCTATTACGCCATAACTCTTGTTCTACCCTCACAGTATCCCTGGGAGTGAAAGCTAGCATTGTTGCCACTTTAAAGAGGAATGGAATGATGTGGTAGGAATGCTGGGAAGCACACGTCATGCTGTCACAAGCTAGGGGCACAGTGGGGTGAAGGAATCTTTGGCAGAAGATACTCATGAGGTAGCCAAGGAATCCTCACCTTTATATCATCAGACCTCTCCCCTGCCACCTCTCTCCCAAACACACTATCTTCCTCCCACCCCCAAACTCTACAAATTCCCTCACTTGATGTTCCTACCAGACACCTGATTTCCACCTCATTCATGGGGGAAGAATGTTCAGTGAGAGGTTCCAGGCCAGATATAACCAGTTTCTGCTTAGTGAAACATCCAATCCCCAGCCACTTGACTTTCATCTGTTTCTCTCTTATCTTTACGATTTCTCCCCATTATTGATAGTCTCCATGCTTGAAAAACCCCGAATGACCAGTCACCACTACCATTGTTGACCTGATAGAATATTTCTTTCTCCAAAGGCCCAAGCCACTGTTTGCAGGCAGGCACTTTTCAAGAAAAATTTATCTGGTAAACAACCAAATGAAAACCCAAGACTGTGCCTGAGAGGTAATGAGAGCCATTGACTGGCTTGACAGCTTCGTGAAGTGCATTCTGATTAGGCATTAGAGATTGCTGGGATTGCTCCTGTCCCAATATCCTAGGATAACTATGGTTGACCAGGAGGTTTATTCAGAATTGCAGTAAGTATTTAAAACTCAACCATGGGGACAAAGAGTTAGTTACTGAAACACCAGAATAGGAGTTAGAATAGAACATAGAGGGTCAGAGGTAGGAGGGACCTTAGACATAAAATATCAGACGTAAGGGACCTTGGAACAGAGAACAGAGAATGTTAGTATTAGAATATACAATAGAATATGGAATGTAAAGTTTTAGATCTAGAAGGGACTTTGGAGATGATCTAGCTCAACTCTCTCATTTTATAGATGGGGAAACTGAGGCTCAAATTGGAAGAAGTATCTTTCAGCACTTAATCCAATGAATGTTCTACTATGTCATGTTGCTTGCTGCCCCCTCCTCCACACATGACTCATGACTTGTAACCCAAGGAACCCAAGGGAGAGACACAGCCTTATTTCTGAACATCAGAGGACAATTTAAGTCCTGGACTTATTTTTAAACAACCAATTGCAAAAAAGGAGGATTAGAGGGAGAAGTGGGGGTGAGGAAAGAAATTCATATTTAGCATTGCAGAACTTCCAGGTCTTCTGGTCCACGTCTCATTTTAGAGCTAAGGAAAAGGAGACCCAGAAAGTAGAATGGACTTGCCAAAGGTCACATAGAACATTTGTAAGAGATCACCGTAATTTGCATCAGTTTAGATCAGTTTAGCACACATTTCCACTGTGTGTTCCCTTTAGTGGTGGCCCAGCCTCATGACAGATATTTTTATGCCAAAGGCAACATTAAGCTAAGTTAGCCTTACTCTTGACACCAATTTATATTAGTTCAATTCCTTTAGTCTCATAGGATTTTTTTTGTTAAGGTAAGCAGAATAATTGATAAAATTCTAATGCCTATTTTAATACCAACATTTGGTGGCAAATGCTTCTTCAAACAAGCTATTCTGTGGTAAATCAGCATACACAGTTGGGAAGGAAAAGGGATACACAAATCTTTATGTATCCAATTGGGATTTATTGAGGGGTGTTCTGAATAGCCAACTGAGGACTCAGAAGGGCTAGGGATTGTGGTGCTACAAATTTGTAAGTCTGCATCAAATACAATTCTTTGGGGATTAGGGGCTGTGGAAGAATTAGAAGCTCAGAAAAGATGACTTCCCAGCTTTCCCCTTTTGTAAAGGAAAGGTCCCATCTCTAATGTAAGCTGGCCAGTTTTCCTCTGTTCCTAGGGGTACTAGCATGAAAATTGGTGGAGAAGAAGGGTGTCGTCTCATATCTATGCTTTAGAATCTTGGAGCATTATAATTCAACTCTTTTTGACTTAACATGAGAAAGGGAAGGGGAAGAGTGTGACTCACCCCCAGGGCTGACTTTGGACTTGCTCTCTTAGAGATAGGGGTCTCTTTTTCATGCCCTTGGTTGGACTTTGGAAATTATCTCAGAACACAAATGCTCACTCCTTTGCAAGATGATTATCAGTTTATTCATAGGACAAAGGTGCCGATATTTGTTAACTTATACATGGGTTGACTTTAGCTCTCCTAAGCTGGTTTTTAAATGCTTAAGCATGCGATGAGCATGGTAAACAGGCTAACATGCACTTAGATTCTTTTTGTCAGGACTTCCTTGAATGTGTGCGATGATTTAGCAGACCAAGGGATTTAGAATAGGCCCTGCCACACAAGCCCAAGTGAATGATCTTAAGGCTAATCTCCATCAAGGTATGAATGACTTGGACACATTCGTGACTACACTAATCTCAAACCCTCTTCAACCTCTGAGTCTACATGTGCTTCTGCCTTTCCTGGGTGATTTTTTCCCCCACATGCAGACTTTTAGGAGATCAGAGCCATGATACTCAAATACTCAGGGTTTGTCACCACTGTCCTAGAATTGAACCATGGGAGGGTATTGGGTTCCAGCATTTACTCAGTTCTAGCACCAGCAGAAGATAGCAGCTTCTGCTAGTCCTAATATCTACTCTATTCGATTTCCTTTAGGCTCCCTGACCTGGGAGTTGCCCATAAATTGGTGGAGATTCATGCCCAATCCACAGGCCAACAAATGAATGGAGGAATCTCCACTCCACACATACCATTTTGCATTTTCTCAGTCTCTCTATAGTCATGTCATTAATCATTCTTTTTCTTTAGCTCACATCACTAATCACCTCAAGTCCAACACTGATACTCCACACACATTTTATCCTCCACAGCTCTCAATGTCTTACATTCCAAGCACCTAAGGGATCGCTTCTAACTGTGCTTATTCCACTGATTATTTGTATTAGGAGAATGTCCTCACCCTTCTTTATAGCCTTAGAGAGTGTCACAATCATGTGCTGAACTTGGAGCGATCCTCTTCATCTTGGGCCACAGGCATTCCCTATTCAAATGCCTTATTTTGGCTTTCTCCTTCTCCATCAGTTCTCTTTTGACAGCATGGGGTTGAATATACCATGAAACCCTCCCCTGCCACCTCCCAGAACATTGAATCCCATAGTATTATTTTAATGCTTTGCTTGTTTTCAATCCCTTCTTAGAGACAGTGATATGGAGTAGAGTCCTATGCCTGGTATTAGGAAAACCTGGTTTAAAATGCTTCCTCTGATACTTACAAGCTGTGTGATTATAGACAAATCACTTCACTTCTTTTGACTACTGCCCTGTTTCTGCATCCTCGTGATAATAACTGCAGTACCTACCTCACTGGAGTAATGTGTGGCTCAGATGAGACAATGTATGGAAATCACAGAATCTCAGCTGGAAAGGAACCCGGAGTCTGTCTGCAAATTTTAAAGTGCTATAAAAGTGTTGGTTTTAAATAAATGATTATTTGGGCTTCTCAGAATTCTTTTCCTATTTCTTCTGAGCCACCACTTCAATGATCTCTTGGCTTGTGGCCTTTTTTTTCCTCACAAGATATAGACTCTCCAGATTTTTTCTTTTTCAGTTCAATTTGCAGCAACTATTTTCAGCCCAGGACTCCATATTATTCTATAATTATTTTTTTAAAAATTAAATTTTTTCTACTGTTCCTTAGCTGTTTTTTCTCTAGGAGTTTGAGAACTGCCAATAAGCACCTCCAAATTACCTGGGCGATTCTTCTCTGTTCAAGTATATATTCTGATATACACCTGGTGTTCTAGAGTACCGTCCTTCTGATGTCTCCCTTAGGGCCCACTGGCTGCTGAATCATTCTTTTTTACTCCTCATCCTGGACACTAAAAGTCTCTTGCCTCTGATGATTCTGTTCTTGAGCTCTTGTTGCTATAGGGGGAATCATAGATGGTATCTTTACTTTACCCTTTGGAAGCTAGTCTAGAGCAATAACATGTTCCAGGTCCCTCATTGAGGTAGTGACAAACCGTCTTCACCAACAAGCTAAACAATCCCTGGGGATAGACATTTCGCAATCACTCTCTTCACCGCCTCCCCTATCCTTCCTTTGTCCTAGCAGCCATTTCTGCCACTGTCATTTCTCATCCAAAGGAAATCATGAGCACCCTTCAACTGAAGTATATAGCAATTGCCCTTTCCAATTCTATCAGTGACGTGGAGAGGTCCGACGATTCCTAGAATCATGCTCAGTGGTTATAATAGCACAGGGGATGTTGTTTCTCCCCCCTCTAAAAGGTTTCAAGTCGTCTTCTCTGATGGGAGTTTGGATTTACCAGTGATGACCAGAAGAAGTACTTGGGAGTGCCATTGAAGGAGACTCATAGGATCACAATCTCAGAGCTGGAAAAGACCTCAGAGGCTATCTACTTCAACCTCTACCTGAGTGAAAATTACCTCTGTAACATATCCTCTAAATGTGTGAGCTTCCCCTTAAATACTTCTAGGGTTAGGAAACTCATTATTTCCCAAAATGACTCATTCCAGTTTTGGGCAATGCTAATTTTTCAGGAGTTAAAGTAATAAATTGAGTCAAAATTTGCCTCACTTCCTTACTTTGCTCTAGTTGCCACTTAGTACTTAGCAGAATAATTTTAATTCCTTGTCCATATGATAACCCTTTCAGATGTCAACTCAGTGGTCATCCCCTCCCCCAAATCTTCTCTTCTCTAGACTAAGCTCCTTTCACTGATCCTTCTACCCATCCTGGTCATCATTCTTTGGTTGTAATTTAGCTTGTCAATTCCTTTCCTAAAGTGTATTGTCCAGAACTGAAGACAGTCCTCTACTAGAGTTTGACTGTGTCATGGGACAACAGGATTATCAACCTCCTTGCCCCAGACACTATGCTTCTTCACATGTAGTAATATTTCTTGAGCAGTCTAGTAGGACTGTCCTGATGGGCAATAGCTAGGGACATCACTAATAAAACTTATGTCACAAGGGATGATGTCTCTTTCCTGATCCGAAAATTTTTTTTTTCCTCAATGGTACAGGAAGGTTTGGGACCAGATTGATTGACTTAGTGGCTGTTAAAATGAATATAAAGCCTTATATTTGATATAGATAGCCTTAATTTGCTCCCTACTGTGTTCCATGGCTCCAGGCTAAGTCCTAATCACAATCACACACTGAACCCTAACCTGAATCCTGATTCATACCACAGCTACACCCTGGTTAAGGCCACAGATGAGTTCTAATCTTGGGCATGGTCTGCCCTCCAACTTCAGTTAGTTCTTCCACAGATGTATATTATTGGACTCAGATGAAAGAGTGAGGATGTTCAGTGCTAATGATTCAGTGCTGCACATTGGTTTATGGAGTAATGAGCTTCTTATCACGTGGGTGGGGTTCTTCAAGTAGAGGTTGGATAACCACTTGTCAGGGATGTTGTAGAGGAGATTCCTTTGGAAGAATGGGTTTGGATGATTTTGGAGGGCCCCTTTAGCCCTGTGATTCTATCATCTTCTTTGCTAGAAACACAACTGTAAACAGTTCTCCTGGCTATGGCATCTGGAGGAGAATCAATAGTATCATTTCTCCTTCTGAAGAATAGTTCCTTAATATGTATCTATAAAGTATCATTAAATTTAGATCCAGAAGGAACCTTAGAGAAAATTTAGTCCAAATTCTTCATTTTATGGATGGAAAAATGGGTCAAGAGAGATTAAATGAATTTCTGAAGGTCGTATAGGAAATAAAGCTGGGATTTGAGTCCAAAGCTTCTGATTACAAATCTTGTGTGATTTTCTTTACACACTGATGACTTTCTTTTTATGAATATCACTAGAGACAAGTGAGATTTTTCTTATATCTTATATATTTCTTATATACCGCAGATTATACCACCATATTATTTTCTTATATCTGCCATATCCTATATGGAAACAATGCCATATTGGTCCAAAAATGTTGAATGTTCCCCCTCTCAAATCTAGTTTTAATAAAACCTATATCTGAACCATGATTGGTATTATTTTTTAGTGTATCCATTTATTCATCTATCTATCCATCCACCTATCTATCCATTCATACATAAATCCATCTATCTATCCGCCCTCTTTCTTCTCTGATCTGATTTCCAAAGGCTTGCCTATATTCAGGGACAGACTATATTCCTACCCAGCCCTCTTCACCCTTTCCCTGTTTCTTCTCTGAAAAAAAAATCCAACAGCCCACAGGAGTTATTATAGTACCAGCTGGGGCCTGGGGTGGGAGAGATATGAAAGAGGAGGGAGAAGAAGTATTGAGAAAATTAGAAATGCAGACTTGGCTAGACAGAGTTGATACACAATTTGCTGTTTGCCTTTACATGCTTGTTCCAGAAGATGCCAGCAGGAGAGGGATAATGGCCCAATGG
Source organism: Phalanger gymnotis (assembly GCA_028646595.1). NCBI lineage: Eukaryota > Metazoa > Chordata > Mammalia > Diprotodontia > Phalangeridae > Phalanger > Phalanger gymnotis. Next base: position 41,791,888 of record CM053625.1, read on the forward strand.
TTAGGGCAGCTTTGATAAATTATGGAGTGAACCTTTTAGGGAAGGCACAACCACATAAACACTGGTGTTACAACTACTCATTAGTGTTATAGCAGTGGCTTTAATTAAAAGAAAGGAATTAGGTGTTCTTTGGGTACTGCTTTTAGGGAAGGGGAGGGCATTGAAATCAGCCAGTGAGCAGTGCCATGGCGCAACTCTGGAGTGGCTGGCCCTCACTGCACTGATCAGGGCTCATGTACAGTCATGGCTATGAAATCTGAGGAGACAAAGGAAGAGAGAGAGAAGAGGGTCCTGAGATCAGAGAGCATCATTTGGATGGCACAGATTTCT
>CM053625.1:41792317-41808077 GCA_028646595.1 Phalanger gymnotis
AGTGAGCAGTGCCATGGCGCAACTCTGGAGTGGCTGGCCCTCACTGCACTGATCAGGGCTCATGTACAGTCATGGCTATGAAATCTGAGGAGACAAAGGAAGAGAGAGAGAAGAGGGTCCTGAGATCAGAGAGCATCATTTGGATGGCACAGATTTCTGAAAGGCCAAGGAGCACATGCACTAGTAACCATTTGATTTGCATAGAAATGCAATAACAATATTAATAGGTGTGAATTCTACACCCCCTTCCTCTCCCCAAATCAACCAATCACACACACACACACAGACACACACACACACACACACACACACACACACCTCTTACACATTACTCCAAGACAAGCACTTTACAGCTTGTCTCTTTGTGTCTTCAAAAAATTGAAACGAAGAATAAGAAAAAGCAATAACTGAAAAATCAGAATGGTAAGGTAGAAGGACAAATGGACTTGAGCAGGGAGCTTATTTTTCTTTAGCACTTTATAGTTCACAAAGTGCTCTCTTCATAATAACCCTACGAGGCAAGGAGAAAGAGAGGGACAAGGATTATCACTCTCAATATGGCCTAGGAAACTGAGGCTTGGAGAGGAGGGTTGCCTTGTCCAAGGTCGCATAGTAACTGATAAAAGTAGGGACTTAAACCCAGTACTCTGACTTGACATCTGATGCTCTTTCCATTCTGTCAGGCTGCCAGATATCTGATAAGCTGCTCTTGGAAGTTCAGCTTCCTCCTCTGAACAAAGGGGGCAATAATTCCTACTCTGCCTATCTGCCGATCTGCCAGCTGATGAAGTTCTATTGTATGGATTAAATGAGATAACATAGGGACAATGCTTTGTAACTGTATGGGGCTATATCAGTATTTGCTATTATTAATATGGTGGCATCATCATTATTATTGGAGGAATTGTGTGCAAAATAGGATTTTTTAGTCAGTCAGGAGCCTCTTAGCAGTAGGGCCTCCTTTCTTTGGGCAATGAGGCCCAGGCAGGGTGGAGAGAGGTGGGGGTCATGGGAAAGAATAGGGCCTGAGATGCTTAGTGACACTGTTTTTGTAAGCCAGCTGGCTTGGCTAAAGAAAGACTCCCGTGGCCAGTGTCAAACCTCAGATTAATGACTGCCAGTGACTCCCCGTTAAAACGGCAAACTCATTTAGCTCCTGACACTGAATAATATCTGAATTCAAAGGCTGAGAGTGGTAATCTAATTGGACTGAATTAGCCTCAAGAGAACCGGACAATATCAACTTCAGAAGACCACAATGGGAGCCTTTATGGGGAGTTTCAAAAGCTTTGGGGCCCTCGACCCCTCAAAGGGGCTTTCATCCCAGAGCTTGGCAGCACAGCTGAATAAAGGACCATCCTTTGCCATTTCCCAGTCCTCGAGCCCCCATGTTTGATCACCATTCCACCGAGGGCAGCTTTTCTCATGGATCCGGGGGCCGCCCCAGTGGTGCAGTTTCCTCATCGTGTGGGCTTGGGCAGAAGGCTGCGCTTAGATCCGCAGAGAAGCCCTTGCTCGTGGGTGTGGGGACTCCAGCACAAACTGATGCAGTGCCATTCTCTATGCCCTTTTCTACCTGGGACATGGATTGTCCAGGGTGTTGTTATGTCCGAAAGTTCTGTGAAAAGCCTGATGTCCCTCTTGTCTCCCATTTGGCATTTCTTGATCTCTCATCCCCAAGCACCAGCCTGTTCCATCCACAGAACAGTATCTTTGACCTGGATTTGAATCCTTGTCTCTAACTCTCCCTGTGTGGCCTCAGGCAAGACACTTAACACTTTGGGCCTTAGTTTTTTTCCTCTGAATAATGAAGTATTTGGACCATCTAAGATGCCTTTTTGTTCTAAATCCTATGAGCCTGTGATTTTTATAGCAGATGAGAGCAGCAACAGTAATAATAGCTCACATTTCGATAGCACTTTATGGTCATTTATTAATATTACTTAATAACGTCTGACATTTATATATTGATTTCTGGTTTACAAAGGGATTTACATCTATTATCTCATTTAATACACACAACCAACCCTATGAGGAAAGTGGAAAAAGTATGATTTTCCACATTTTAAAAATGAGGAAAATTCAAAATGGAAAGACACAGAAGGTAATAAACAGGGGATCCAGGACTCAAAACCACATCCTCTGATTTCCAAACTCAGTGCTTTTTCCACTGTGCCAAGATGGTGGTTTATAAAACACACCTTCTTTACAACAACTTCAGGAACAAATTAGGGAAGAATATTATTATCCCCATTTTACAGGTGAAGAAACTGAGGCCCAGAGAGGAGAAATGCTTACTCAAGGCCACAAAGCTGCTCATTGGAACTGCTGGGCCTAGACTCCACCCTTTCCCCACAAACCTAGGTTTCCTGACTCTCAGACCAGTGATTTTTCCATTCCTGAATGCTATGCAACCCTGAAGAATTGTTTTGAGACACCCCCAGCCCAGAAGGCATCTCCATCCATCTTGAAAATCATCCTGGCTCCTGCCAGCTGATGAAGGAAATAAAGCTAATGACGCCCGCATCAATGCGATGGTGTTGCAGGGCGCTTGCGCAAGCCACCTGATGGGGAGCTCTGCGGGCATCTCTGTTCTGAGGGAAATGATTTTTAGTGCACCTCTAATGCATCTGCATCCCCTTTTCAAACTGCTAAGGCTCTATGAGGGCAGAGAGTATGACATTTGCTTCCCCTGATACTTCCCCTTAACCTTTGCTATGCCTAGGATGGTGTGGGTGCACACCGCAAAGGTTCAAAAGCTTGGTGAATGTTAAAAAGTGAAAGAATGTGGAATCTTTCTGAAATGGAGTCAGAACCATTGAGAAAAAAATCTGTCCTGAGGTTTCTTAGTCAGAAACCTATACTCACAGAAGTAGACCCTGTGGAATGTCAGAGCAAGAAGAGACCATAGGGACCACTGAGACCAACTCTCTTATTTTACAGAGGAATTAACTGAGTCTCAGAGAGGGGGATATGACTTGTCCAAGGACACACAGCTAGTTACTGGAAGAGTCAGGCTTTAAATAATTTTCTTGAGTCTTAAGTGGTGTTTTCCACTACTTCAGGACACTGCTGCCACTTCTTTTTATGGACAGAGTAAAATTGATTTCCTAAAATCCTTCCTTCTCTGAATCATGACAAAAGTCACACTAAGATGGGGTGATACCCCCAACTCTAACTGACACCAACCTTCAAAATGAGTGTGGATTATTTAACAGTTGAAAACTACTTAAAAAACCAGACTAAGCTCTTTGCCCAGAAGGTTACCCTGGAAATATCAGATATGATGTCTTCTTTACCCTTCACAAGGCGTAAGTCATAACATGAGTTCATCAAGCTGGGGGTGCTATTTGTAGGTCAAATTGAACATTACAGTCAAGAAGGAACTTTGGAGGAAGGTCTTCAGCAGCCTGGCCAAGCCTAGACACTCCTCAGTAGCCCTGTGGCCATGGCTCAGCAGGCCAGAATATATTAGGCAGGGCTAAAGGCAGACTGCAGCTTCAATAGGGAAAAGGAACAAAGTGGTCACTAGCCAGTGGGAAGGACCACAGAAAGTGAAAGAGAATTTGCCTTCTATAACTTGGAGCTATTGAACCACAGAGATTTGGAAAGGACCTTAGAATGTAGAACATAAAATATCAGCGTGCAGGTGACCTTAAACCAAAGACTGTCAGAGTTAGAAGAGATCTTAGAACATAGAATGTCAGGCCTGGAAGGGACCTTAGGACATAGAACATAGAATGTCAGAGCCAGAAGGGGTCTTAGAGATAATCCCATTGTCTTAGTCCAATCCTGTCATTTTGAGGATAAGGAAACTGAGATTCAAGGCGTTTAAATGAGTCCCCCAAGGTCATGCAGTGAGTTGGTAGAGACAGGATTAGAACCTAGTTCTTTTGGGTCAGAGATCCCTTATATTGTCCTACCATTTGCCACACATCAGCAAATATCCCTTTTCATTGCAGTCCTTTCCTGGGACTGTGTGTGTGATTTATTGGAATGTCCAACACATGAGAGCTCATAAAGTAGTAAGCTATGGGGTTCAGAACATTTTCACCCCTGAGATTTCCTCACAAGGTAAGCAGCTGACATCATTTAATGTCTTTCTTAGGAATTATGTAGTTTATCTGTACCCAATATGGTGCAAATAAGGAAGGATTGGGATGTTGGTTATTTCTTTCCCCATGTCCCCAGTATAAAGTTCCACTTTTGAATAAAGATGGTAATACTTACCCCACTATTTGGCCTAAATAATGAACCTCTATGGCCAAGTGCACAGAAGAAAAAGGGAATAATTGGTCAAAGGGAACCTAGTGATGTTACCTCATTGTGACCCTTCTTTTCCCTCTCTTGAAAAATGATTGACGTGGCTTCCCTCATTTAATTTCTATATCTTCTGTGTTATACATGGTAAAGAAATCATTGCTTATCCTAGTTTTTACATTCACTACCTGTGTGACCTTGGGAAAAATCATTTAACTTCGCTGAGCATCAGTTTTTTCATCTGTAAAATGTGTGTCTGTGGGTTGGACAAATGAATCTCTAAGCTCCCTTCCAGATACAGATACTGTCATCCTATGACCATCTCACCCCTAAAATAAGGTAGGTTGTCCAGTGTATTAAATGCAGTTTTACTTACCACTCCTCTCCACCCCCACCTCCCACTACACAGAAGCATGCATAAGACGTGGCGTTTCATTCTCCAAGAGCACATGGAATCATATCATTACTCACACACATTGTGTATCACATATCTTAAAGAATGATGGGGGAGAAGGAAGCCGAGCATAGTAAGTCTTTTTGTTACAACCAACAGAATGAGCTGGGTCCTTCCACAATCCTATCAAAACAATTAAAATGCAAATCTTTCTTTTCTGTGGCATGTCTCCCCTTTGTGAAATGCAATGTCTGAGACAGAAATATCAAACACTGCAAAGTGTTCATTAAAAAAAAGGGAAGATGTGCTCAGTCCTATTAATTTGCTCTTTAATCTCTCTAGTTTAGTCCTACCTCCTGTAAGCCAAAAGGAGAAGCACATTTTTGCATACAAATGTTACCCACTGGCCTACCTCCTCAGCATTTTGCAGTTCTACCACATACTTTAGGGGAGGGAAGATCTGACATCATTAGTTGAGAGGACAAACTGAATGCTTCTTTTAAAGTCATAGAATCATGGCATGTCAGAGCTATAAGGAACCTCAGAGATCATTTTGAGGCCAAGCTCCTCATTCAGCAGAGTGGGAAACTGAGGTCCAGAGAGGGGAAATGACTTGTCCAAGGTTATACACAGTGAGTTAGTAATAGAGATGGAACTAAAAGCTACATTGCCGGACTCCTCAGCCCAGTCCTCTTTCTACTGTGCCATGCGTGGTATTCACAGGCCCATATAGTCCTATAATTTCTATCTGTCCTTACTACCCCCTCCTGATTAATTTATAAAAATATCATTGGAAACAGAGGCTGGAACCACAAATCATGGGAAAATTTGAGGGGTGTGTGTGTGTATGTGTTGTTTCATTTTCTCTTACAGTCTGAAAGGAGAAAGACAATAAGAGGGGATACCCTGGTCAGGTGCTGGCTTAGGACTACAATTCTAAAGGGGGTGGGGGAGAGGGATAAAAACCTTGAGTCAACAAGCCTACCAATTCATTAACCAAACTGACAGATCAAAAGCAGAGTCCCTGGCTATTAAATAAAACATCAGTGCTGACAATAACAGGACCCTGACACTTGTTTGTCGGTATTGGGGGAGAATAATATTCATTGGTTACTTATTAAAAACCCCAACATTGCCTGTTTTTGAAATGACTCTCGATCAACTGCCAGCTTGAGGCACAAGAGGCGGGCAGCCCAAATGAGGAAGATGAATGATCTCTGCGGGTTGAGAGGGAAGAATGATTTTTTCCAATTCGAGTATATGACATTTATCATCACCCTCTCTGAGCATGGGATGATTCACCCACTTACAACAGGGCTATCTGTTTCAAGGTTTCCCAGGCAAAGGGTTTGTCACTTTTATAACACTACTAGACTGAGAGATGCAAGTCTGCAGGGCATTGATTTTCAAATCTAGAAGAGGATCTAAGCATTGGGGGTGGGGAGGATGGGAAAGGATTCCCCATCTTTTTGACAGAATGAATTAAAAATGAAGAAAAGAACCTAAAATTAATCAATTAGAAATCCACTGCGATAATAGAATAGAATATGGGGGGAGGTGAGTATAAAGTTTCAGAATAGGAATCTATTTCCTGTCTATTTTAGCTCATAAATCATGCTTCTTAGATATTCAGAACCAGAAGGTACCTTAAAACAGAACATAGAATATCAGAGTTGTAAAAGGTCTTACAACATAGAACATAGAGCAGGAAGGGACCCTAAAATATAGAAGAGAATGTTACAGCTGGAGACGAACTCAGCTCTTTTATTTTAAATAGGAGGTAACTGAGGCTCGATTTTCAAACGTTTGTTCTTAAAAATAATAGAACTCATCTGTGTGCTTCCAAACACCAGCTGCTTTCTAAGCTGCATCACCAATGAGACTACTCTGTAAGCCCCTGTTCATTCTCCTATTCCCACCTCCGTCCTCCAAACAGAAACCAAACTAAGGAGCATATGGAATGTTCTGTGTGTCCAGCGAGCTCAAGTGCAACCTTCCCCCCCACCACTAGTTGTCCCTCCGCTCCCAGACCGAGGAGAGCTTAGGTTTTCGGCACTGCGGTTAGAGAGAATGCAGTCCTCATTAAACTCAGTAACTCATACTGCTCTTCCTTAAAGTCCTCAATCGTGTGTGAGCCAACATGCAGAAGGAGGTGGGTGAGCTATAGTAAATGGGCAATAATACACGGCAAACGGAACCACAGCTGCCTGAGGGACCAACAGCCCCCAAACCTTCCTCCCCATACGAATCAAACAGCATGCCCCGAATGCAGAGGTTCTTAGCCCCTAGCTGAAAAGGGAGGGGGACTTGGTCAGAGCCCGCCTCCAGTCCGCTCTCCCCACCTCCCCCTCCGCATCCCAGCACCACCGTGGTGTGGTCAGTAGAAAAAAAAAATCGCATACCTGAAGAATACAATCGTCTCCCAAAGGTACAGCCTAAGTGTATTAAAGCTGCACATTTTCCCAGGTCCGATGCTTTTGTAGTCCACGAGTTTTAGGGGCAGAAAAGATGTTTAGAATTGGCACTTACAAAACCAGGTGAATCAAGCGCTGGGACTTTTCCACTGGCGATTTAAAAAAAAAAAAGTACAATCCAGATGTTGTGGGTGGAACCCCCAAAGGAGGAGGATGATTTCAGGACCACGGATAGCGCCTGGCTCCCAGTGTTTCAGACCAGGGAGAGAGTATTGCCGTTTAATAAACTCTAGCTTGGCTGATCGCTCCCTGCCGCGGTAGGGTGGAGGGGCTGAGTTGGTGTATTTAGGGTGGGCTTATTTCCTTTTATTGTTCTCCCCCTCCTCCTTTTTCTACTTAAACGGACAGATCCCTGCAAGGTGAAGAAAAAATATTTCTCCTGCGGAGATCAAAAGGCTGGCCTTGGACAGCTGGACCCGGCAAACATCGTGGATTGGGAAGGGCTTTCGGCTCTGGCGCTGGCAGGAGGGTTGGGAAACGAGGTGAGGGGCTGGGAGGTGGTTGGCGCTGGGTGCTTGCTTCAGTTAAATCCCAGGGAATGTGTCAGGCAGAGTCCGGGAAGGCTCACTCCCCTACCTCCAGGCTGGCTGCTGTCTGTCGCCTCGCGATTCCTGCTTCTCCGTTCCCCCCACCCCCCCACCCGCCAGATAAGTTATGATTGCTGCAGGGCAGGTGTCCCATCGCTTGGGGCTGGAGACGCGAGAGGGCTCGGGGCAAGTTTCAGTGGCTGGGGGTGGTCCATGGCTGTCCGGTTGGGTAGCAAAGGAGAATTCTTCCAACGGTCTCTCTCTTTTTTACTTGTCGGCGTTGGCCTCCAGTCTCCCCATCTCCCCCCCCCAGACAGGACTCCTTCAGTTCCTCGGACTTTCTCGCTGCATTAATTTACTAAACTGGGGGAGGGAGGGGAAAGAGGGGGAATAAGGGGTAAGAAGGGGGAAAACACTCCCTAGTCTCTTCAAACCCACCCACAAGCAGCGCTCATTGGCCTGCGGCTCCGAAAACCTGCTCTCCCCCTCCTACGGACCAATCGCGTGTTAGGCCCCAGGACGCATTAACTCGTGAAGTGCTGGAAGATAGTCTCACTTTTTTGGGGTAAGGGGAGGGTTGGATAAAGACATCTCTCTCTCTCTTTTTCTTTTCCTCTAGGTCTTGGACATCTTCTTACAAGGACCTCAGGAATCTAGCTTGGCCAAGACACGGAGATGCGGTGTTGGGAGAGATGGAAACCACTGTCACTTGATTTGGTGGGGAGAGGTTTTAAACTGAAGTTTGGTTAAAGTGGGCGGGAGAGGTCAGGAGGACAGAAGAGATTTAGCTTCGAATCTTGCCAGCTCTGACACTCAGTTCCAGTGACTGTTGCGGCTGGAGGAAGAAAAAGTGAGACTGGTCGTAGGGACGACCCTCTCCTCACTTGTCAAACAGAAGTCTTCGGGTTCTGGGCTCTCAAGTCTCCCTCTCCTCTCCCTTGACCCTGTCTCTACAGGGCTTCCTTCTCCTCTTCTTCCATTCCTCCCTTTCCGACCACCCATCACCTGAACAAATTTAGTTAGTTTTGGAGTGGATGGGCGTTAAAACCTGTTCTTCTCTATTTTCCTCTCCTCTTATTAAAAACCAAACAAAATAAAGCAACACTTCCCTCCCCGTTCCTTCTTATTCCTTTTCCCTCTCCTCTACTTCTCTCCTCACGTCTCCTCTCACCCATCTTTCTCCTTTCAGGACCTCTCCTATCCTTCCCCTCATCTCTCTTCTAATCATAGTAGAAGGAGGTGTGAGAAACAGTAAGATTAGGTGACTTTTTATTTTTCGGGACTAGGGGTCCTTGAATGAATCGCTCCCCACATCTTCCTACCTCCTCCACCCTCCAGGCCTGGCATCCACCAAGTATAGAAATCCTGATATCGTTCTTGCAGTGGTTCTTTTAAAGCTTCTCTTTTTCTTGGTCCGTAGAGCGTGTCTGGGGACGAAAAGTTAATCAGATTTTCCCTGGAGCTACAGGGCTGCAGCCGGACAAATAGACAGGGTATTTTCAAGCCGGTTGAACTCGCTGGACTTCGCCCCTACACTCAGACCCTGTGATGCTGAGGTGGGAAGGCTTTCGTCTCTATCCACATTCCCGTGAAATAGGGTAGGCCCTCTTTCCTATGCATTCCTCAGGTTAAGGAGAGCCAGTTTTCTTAGTCTCTACTCAGCTGAGATGCAGAAAGCCCCTCCCTCCTCGCCTTTTCTCTTCAAAAAGCTCAATCTTCTCTCCTCCTCTAAGACATCTCAAAGACTTTCGAACGCTTTCAGCAGATCCGAGTGCACCAGAGAGAAATGCGGTCCTACACTCTCTTCTGGGATGTGGGGTGGAGGAGAAGGATTTGAAACTTTTGGCTCAGGGAGCATCTACTTCTCTTCCCTTCCCCCCTTTTCTCTTCTCACCTCTCTCCTCCTTTTCCCCTCTCTCTCTTCTCCTCTCTTCCTCCCCGCTCCTCTTGCAAAACTCCTCCTCTTTCTCTTCTACCATCACCATACTAGCTACCTGAGGTTTTCGCCTCTTCCTCAGGCCCAGACTTGGTACACTAGGATTACTATTGAGGTACTGGGAGATTATTTTTTTTTTAAAAGCAACCTCTCACAGCTCTGGGGGGGAGCAGTGGAGAACCCAGGACAAAAGGTAGTATGTGTATTCTGCAAGTAGTCATGTTTACCTATGTGTCTGTGCTGCTGTATTCATGTATGTATGTGAATGTATGAATGAACCTGTTTTTGTATTTTGTATATGTGTATTTCTATGTATCTATTTTCTCTCTCTCTCTCTCTCTCTCTCTCTCTCTCTCTCTCTCTCTCTCTCTCTCTGTCTCTCTCTCCCCCTCTCTTTCTCTCTCTGTGTCTCCCTCCATCCCTGTGTGTGTATTTGTATTGTAGTGTATATTCAGATGTACTGTGGATGTGCTTGGCATCTATGTGCATTTATGAGTGTAAATATTATTTATATTTGTGTGTACATTATATACATTTAAGAGTACATGTATATGTGTATTTCTAAAGATTTCTGATGGTCCATCGAGTAGCTTGAAAGAGACTCTGGGTTTTCATAGTCTATGTCAGTGTATGCATGCTCTAATAAGTCCTATTAAACCAGAAAAATTTCAAGTTTAGGCCTGGTAGTAAATTGGAAGTCTCTCACTGGAATGCTAACCGTATTAACTTTGGAGAGGCTTATCACCATTGGGGAGAAGGGGAGGGGTGAAAAGTGGTCAACAGGTGATGGTGTTTTTCGTTTCTTGCAATTCATAAAGATAGTTTATTAGGCTTAGAGTGTCAGTTGGAGGGAGTGCCAAAAGGGATGAAATGTTAAATCTTTCAAATACTGAAAAAAGATTTATATCTATATATGAAAAGCACTGGACTGGAAGCTAAGAGTACCCATTTTGGCACCTAGTTTGTGACATTTTGTGACACTGGGCAACTCAACTAAACTCAATAAGCTTGATACCTACTCAGTTCGAGGCATTGAGATAGTCATTGGGCTAACAAAGACCCTCAAGAAGCTTATATTGTCTTGGGAAAAATGATGTGTGCACATATAAGTAAATAGAAGATAAGTTGAGGAGAGAGAAAGTACTAACAAGTGTGTGGATCAGGAAAGGTTAAATGGAGGAGGTGGCACCCAAGGTGACCAATGAAAGACAATACAGATTCTGAGATATAGGTGAGAAAAGAATGGATTCCAGGCATGAGACTCTTCAGAGGCTTGCACATGAGAGATGAAATGTCAAGTTTAAAGAATAGCTAGTAGGCCAGTCCCTGCTTCCAATATTTCCCCCTCTGCAGTTCATCCTCCACATAGTTGCCAAATTAATATTCCTGAAACATAGGTCTGATTATGCCTTTCCCTTTCTCAAAAATCTTGAGTGGCTTCCTATTATCTCTAGGGTAAAATATATCCTCAGCCTGGAATTTAAAACTTTCCATAATCTATATTCAACTTACTTTTCCAGGTTTATTTCATACTACTCCCCTCTATACATTTATTTTAACAAAACAGAACTACTAGCTCCTCCTTGAATTTGACATTTCATTTATCATGTCTGAACCTTTGCATGGGCTGAACTCCATGCCTAGAATGCTCTCCTTCCTCACTTCCTCATAGAAACCTTATGTCTCTTCAAGGCTCAATTGAGATTCCATCTTGTAAGCAAAGCCTTTTCTGATTCTCCCAATTGTTGGTGAAGTCTCCTTCTAGAGGAAAGTGAGAGCAGTTAGGTGGCATAATGAGAAGAGTATTGGGCCTGAAGTCATGAAGACCTGAGTTCAAATCTAGCCTCTGACACTTCCTAACTGTGTGACTCTGGGCAAATTACTTAACTCCAGTCTGCCTTAGTTTCCTCATCTGTAAAACAAGGATAATAATAGCACCTACCCCTTAAAGTTGTTGTGAGGATAAGATGAGAGAACATTTGTAAAGTGCTTAGCACAATGCTTGGCGCCAGTAGGCATCTAGAAAATGCTTATTCCCTTTCTCAAATGAGCTTGGATTTGATTGTCTGTACATACCATAACCACCACAGTCAAAAGTAAACTCCCTGAAGATGACATCTGTTTAATTTTTTTTGTCATTGTATCCTTAGCATTAAGTACAGTATTTTGCACACAGTAGATATTTGTTGACTCAAATTAAATTGTAACAGAAGATAGCAGCATAGAAACAGAGACAAAAAGTCAGGCACAGAGACACAAAAAGTACAGATAACAAGACATAGACACATAGATATAGAGGCAGACAGAGGCAGAGAGATACAGAAACAAACAGACATTTAATTCAATTCACCAAACATTTCTTAAATACCTAGAACGTGCAATGTACTGTATTAGCTGATAAGGATACAAAACCAAAAATGAAACAGGACTTTCCCTCAGGGAGTTTACATTTTACAGTAGAAAAATGACATATTCAGATAAGTACATACAAGACAATTTGAGAGGGAAGGGAACACTAACAAATGGAGGAATCAGGAAAGGTTTTGTTTAGAAGGTGGTATCTCAGCTGAACCTTGAAGAAAGCAAGCTAAAGATTCTACAATCTGGGAATGATGGAGTATATTCTAGCCTTCATTAAAGCACAGCCATGGGAAATTGATTATTGAGCTCAGGAAATGGCTGTCCAGCTTGCCTGGAATGTGGAGTATGAATATAAATGAAGTAATATGAAATATATGTAAAGGTAGGTCTACTTCCATATTGTGGAGGGCTTTAAGTAGCAGACTGAGACATTTTAAGCTTATTCTAGAGGCAACAGGGAGTTAGTGAAGGTTTTTGAGCAGCGGAGAGACATGGGCTTAGTTTCTTAGGAAGCTTACTTTGGCTTCTATGAAGAAGATGGATTGGAAAGAGAGTGAGCAGAGAGAGTAATTAAGAGGCTACTGTAATGGACTAGGCAAAAGGTATTGAGAGTCCGAATTAGGGTAGTGCCTGTTTCAATAGAGAGAAAAGGGATGGGTGTCATAAGTTGTATGGATAGAACCAATCAAACCCGACAAATTATTGGTCAGCAGAAGGGAAAGAGAGGAAAGAATCAAGGATGCTGATGTTGTGAACCTGGGTGACTGGAGAATCATGGTGCCTTCAACATAAATAGAGAAGTTCAGAGGCAGAAGAGGGCCTTTTTTAAAGGGAAAGAGGAAGATAATGAGCTTGGCTTTAGATATACTGAGTTTGAGACATAGAGGCCACCTCCAGGTGGAGATGTCCAACAGGCAGATGGGAATGTGGGACCAGAGTTCAAGGCAAAGATAAGGGCCAAATATACAGATTTTTGGAGTTATTATCTTCAGAGTGGCAATAACTGAACCCACAAGAGCAAATGAAATCACTGAGACTGTAGAGAGAAGATATATAGGGCCCATGGCAGAGCCTTGGAGGATACACACACTTAGGGGGCAGGGGATTGATTATGATCTAGCAAAGGATACTGTGTTACTACCTCATATAGGTAGAAGGAGAATCAGGAGAGAATGGAGGAAAATAAAATATCCATAAAGGGATGAGAGAGTGTTTGATAGTATCAAAAACTGAGGGGTTAGGTAGGATGAAGATTGAGAAAAGGCTATTAGATTTAGCAGTTAAGAGATTATTTGCAACATGTCAATGATGGGGTGAGAGGACAGATAAAATAGGGGTTGAGAAGTGAGCAGTTCATGAGAAAGTATGGGTGGTAAGTGTAGAAAATTCCTTCTAGGACTTTGTCTACAAAAGAAGATCTATAGGATAACTGGAAATGGCTGGATCAAGTGAAAATTTTTTAAAAAGGATGGGGTAACTTAGATAGGTATGTAGGCATTAGAAATAGAGCCAATGTAGAAGAGAAAATTCAAAATGGAAGAGAAGGAATGAATAAAGTTGGAGTAGATAGGAAAATTGAATCAAGAACAAAAGTAAGGGCCACCCCTTCCCTTAGAGACTGGGAGTAAAGAGCAGAGAATGAGTGTAGCAGATACTAGAAGTGGAGGCCATACTGGTTGGCTTCAATATTTTTAGGGAAGGATGTTCTTTGTTAGGATGAAGAAGTGGTGGTATAGGGATTTGGCTTCCCAAAGTTTGGAACAGTTGCTTTGGGGAGTGTAATAGTCAATCAGGGAAGACTAAAAGGACTTCCATGTAGCAGTGAAGTTCCAACTGAGGTAAGAAAGTATCAATTTTTAGTGGACCTAATTGCCATGATTATGTGAGTTTCTCCAGCAATACTTAGCAGAATGGAGTAGGATCAAGAAGGTCATTAGGATAGCATTAGGTTGGGATTTGTCAAGGTATGAGTGATGATTGGACAAAAGGGAAAGAGATTCAAGGTAAGAGAATGGTTTACAGACTAATTGTCCAAACATATGGTTGAAATGATGAAGAGTAGAGAGTATGGGACAGTGAAGTTGGAGGAAGAGTGATGATGGACTAAAAACAGGAAGAGGTAAAGGAAAGTTATAGGAGATTATGATTAGAGAATAGAATTTCAGAGTTCGATATTATGGTGGTAGTTATGGGTAATGATAGAGCCATGAGTGGGATTTTTTTTTGCCTAGGGCAAGTAGCTCCAAATATGTTTGGGTCAAACAGATTTAAATGTACTCAGGGAAACGGTCATGGTCTTCGAACATTTCTTGAGAAGTCATTGAAAGAAGGGTGAATGTAGTTCCAGGTATAATCTCACCTGGGGTATGACCACTAGCATGCGACCTGGTAGTTTCCTATTTTAACTAATTATTCCAGCTAAGTGTTATGAGTGGAAGTGTGGCATAGTGTATAGAGAATTGGAGCCTGGGCAGTGGAGCCAAGATGGCAGCTGGAAAGCAGGGACTTGCTTAAGCTCTCCCCCAAATCCCTCCGAAAACCTGTAAAAATGGCTATGAACAAATTCTAGAGCTGCAGAACCCACTAAATAGCAGAGGGAAACAGATCACCAGCCCAGGAGAGCCTGGATGGTCACCAGGAAGGGTCAATAGCATAGTGCTGAGAGAGGAGGGCAGCCCAGTGTGGGCTGTGCCAGGACAGACCAGACCCAGAATCAGCCAGCTGGAACAGGTCTTGGGGCCATGAAACAGTGAGCTGTGGCAGTTACCAGACTTCTCAACCCACAAACGCCAAAAAGCAGGTTAGGGAGAAACTGTGAGATCGAGTTCAGAGCGGTCCCCAGCTGCCAGCCCTGGGGGTGGGGGAGGTGGTGCAGCAGTGGCAGTAGCAGCAGCAGGAAGCTCCTGAGGCTGCTTCCACAACTCCAAGTCAGTTGCCTCCAGAGTCCCTGGCTCACACGGTAGGAGGAATCCAGCAGTGGATCAGAGTGGGAGTGTAAGGAGCACTTTGTGGGCACAAAGGCAGATTCTCTTGCTGTGCCCTGATTGGATCTGTATTGTCGTCCTGGTTGGTGGTTCTTGGAGGAGGAGGAGCACTGCTGGGACAGAGCCCGAAGTGATGGTGGAGTAGAAGTAGCTCTGAAAACAGTGCTTGGACCCTAAAGCTAGGGACAAAGTCCTCTCTACTCTATAAGCAGTTGTATCCTGACAAAAAACTCAAGGGTCAAGTAGTTGGCTGGGACAGGCAGCGAAAATGAACTCAGACTCAAACACAGACTCAAACTCAAACTCTAGATTCTAGACAAAGAAGATCTAAATACACAGTCAGAAGAAGTCAACAAAGTCAAAGAGCCTACATCAAAAGCCTCCAAGAAAAAAATGAATTGGTCTCAGGCCATGGAAAAGCTCAAAAAGGATTTGGAAAAGCAAGGAAGAGAAGTAGAGAGAAAATTGGGAATTGAAATGAGAACGATGAAAGAAAACCATGAAAAACAAGTCAATGACTTGCTAAAGGAGACCCCCCAAAAATACTGAAGAAAATAACACTTTAAAGAATAGAGTAACCCAAATGTCAAAAGAGCTCCAAAAAGCCAATGAGAAGAAGAATGCCTTGAAAGGCAGAATTAGCCAAATGCAAAAGGAGGTCCAAAAGACCACTGCAGAAAATACTACCTTAAAAATTAGATTGGAGCAAGTGGAAGCTAGTGACTTGATGAGAAATCAAGATATTATAAAACAGAACCAAAGGAATGAAAAAGTGGAAGACAATGTGAAATATATCATTGGAAAAACCACTGACCTGGAGAATA
>CM053625.1:41808577-41828788 GCA_028646595.1 Phalanger gymnotis
CTTTGACTGGATCCAAACCTCAAAACTTGGACTCACACAAAAGGCCACGCCCAAGGACATAGAAGATCACACGTGTCCTCAAGGCCGCAGGGTCCCCACCTCTGCTCAAAGGGAGAGATAGAATGGAGTAAATTATCTCATATAAAAGTGGCAAGAAAAAGCAGTTCTGTTGGAAAGGAAGAGGGGGCAGGTGAGGGGGAATGAGTAAATCATACTCCATCAGATCCAACTTGAGGAGGGAATAACATACACACTCAATTGGGTATCTTACTCCACAGGAAAGTAATGGGAAGGGGATAAAAATGAAAGGGGGGGGGATGAGAATTGGAGTCTGTGCTAGAAAGATCCAGTTCAAATGACACATCTGACACACGCTGGATCTATGACCCTACACAAGGTATTTAATTTCTTAGTGCCCTAGGCAACTCTTTAAGACTCAAAGTTTCTGACATGCTACTAGAGGGAGTTTCCTCCTTCAGAACTTCCCTTCTAGTCATATTACAGGTTCAGTGACTAATTTTTACATCACTGAAGTTTTTACATTGCTAAACAAGTGTTGTCATCACCTAAATTTTGACACGTATAGGTAAAGCCCCATTTGTCCAACTCTAATTATAATTCTGGGTAATGGTGAGATCTAAGTTGGCCCCTTGGGTATTCCTATAGGTGGCTGAGGCAAAGTGAATATTGAGGTAGTAGATGCTGAGGAAGTTGGTGAATTGGGAGGGCAGGGAGTTTGAAGGGGACATTATCATGCATATTGAAGGAATGGTGGCAGTGGTAGGAATGGAAGAGTCTATCATTAAGGTACTGAACTCCTTGAGAAAGGAGGTAGATAAACCTGGAGGCCAGTAAAGGATAAAGATCTGTATGGAGTGATATAGACAGATAGAATGAACTTCAAAAAGGAGACCTTGCTGAGTAATTGTACCTAGAAGTGGCTGTGAAGATCAAAGAGAAAGTCTACTCTTCCTCTTGGAGTGACAAAGATGAGAGAAGGCACATCAAGCAATCAGTCAATTGACATTTATTAAGCACCTACTATGTATAGAGAGGGTGGCTGGGAATGCATTGAGAAAACAAATATTGAAAGAATGTGAGAGGAAAAGATCTAAGATAAAGGGGAGATTTAAGGCTAGACTGGGGTGGAGGGTTGAGAGGATACAATGGAAAAAGGAAAGAAGAGGATAGGAACTTTGAAGTGACAGGACAAAACCGCATGTGTCTGAGAGAGTGGGTAATAGCAGAACTGTCTAGATTTGACACCTTATTAATTGTGGGGATGGAGAAGGGAGGGGAAAGTACAAAGACCCTTTGTAGTCCTGAGGTTACAAATCTGACTATAGGGGAAGGAAGTAACAATAATAATAATAATAATAACTATTATTATTATTTGTATCATGGTATGCCAGCTCTGAATAATAAAGGGGAGGAAGAGGTAGAAATTTGCTAGTTATAAGATAGTGGAAGTACTAGTTCACTGGGCCTTTCTTTTTTTAAATTTTTTTTTATTATGACCTTTACAAGCATAAATAAACTTGAACATTTCGATATACGAAGAAGAGCAGAAAAGAACTACGTATGGAATTGTGAATCTCTGTCGTATATGTAGTTTTAAAAATGCATTTTTAATTTAGCTAAATAATAACAAAACCACTTTATTTGTATGTCTCATTTTGAACCTCATTTTACTCACTTCTGTGTATTTTTTAAAAATGTCTCATTGAAATTGTTTTCTTTTTCTGTCTCTGTCGTTACTTACCAATTTCCCCCTGCCCCAGATAAAAGTTTTCTCTTGTAACAAACAAATGTAGGTAAACAAAACAAATCAGCATATTGATTATGTCTGAAAATATACGGCTCATTCCGTACCTCTAGTCCAGGGGTGGGGAACCTGCAGCCTTGAAGCCACATGACATGACATGACTTGACATGAATCAAGTGTGGCCCTTTGACTTAATCCAAATTTCACAGAACAAATCCCCTTAATAAAAGGATTTGTTCTGTAAAACTTAGACTCGGTCAAAAGGCCTCATTAGAGGACCTAGAAAGCCATGTGTGGCATAGAGGCCAAAGTTTCCCCACCCCTATTCTAGTCTATTGTCTCTCTACCAAGAGATAGGAAGTGTGTATCAATCTTTTGAAATCATAATTGGTCACTGAATTGATTAGAGTTCTTTCTTTCAGAGTTGTTTTCCTTTACATTATTGTGGTAAATTGTTCTCCTGGTTCTTCTCACTTTACCCTGTATCAGTTAACACAAGTCTCCCCAGACGTCTTTATATTCATCATTTCTTATGGCTTAATTTCATTCTATTCAGATGCCATAAATTATTCAGCTATTCCCTAGTTGATAGGCTTGGTTTTTTATTTTCTTGTCTGGAGAATGAATTGGGTTAGATGAGATGGCTTCCAAGGTCTTTTCCAGCTCAAGATTTAGTGACTTTATGACTATTTGACATGGAATCCTTTGCCTCATGATCTTATCAGTTTTGGGGAAGTTATCTGACTCTACTTGGTCAGGATCGAGAAAGAGAGTGTCAAAAGTTCAGAGAACATTAGACATTTAATACTAAAAATCCCTCATATCTGCCTAGCATTTTACACTTTTAAAAAACATTGTTTTAAAAACTTTTTTTGCCTATCAAGTTCTTATAATTGTCCTATGAGGTAGGCAGGGCTGGGGTTTTTCTTTCCATTTTACAGATTAAAAAACTGAGGCCCAGAAAGGGAGGTGACTTGTCTAAAGTTACCCAGCTAATGAACTTCTGATCCAGGATTGGAATTTAGCTTTCAAGTCAGGCCTCTTTCCATTCACTATACCGTGGGACCTGTATGTAGGAGCAATAGAGAAATTTAATGAGTAAGGGGAATCAGGTGTCAGAGAAAAGTTGGGAAATGGGGGAGGGAAACAAAGGGAGTGTCATTAAGTGACACTATTGATTACCCACTCTTCCTGAAAGAGATTTCCTAGGTATCTAGGACACTTCTTTCTCCTTGTTCTCCTTCTGCTTTTTTAATGCTATTCAAGTCCACTTTGCTGAGTCATCATCCGTGTCTCACTCCCTATGCATGGATGTACTCCCAAGATTCTCTTCTCTTGATGATCTTATTAGCTTTCACTGGCTCCACCATCATCTCTATGAAGTTGGTGGTGTCCACGGACTTCCAAATCCACATATATAGCTCTCATTTCCTTCTGCAGACCTAGACCTATACTACCAACTGCCCCCTGGATTTCTTCACCTCCATGTATGGTAAGTAATTTAAACTCTCCTTGTCCAAAATGGAACTCATTATATTTCCTCTGATATTACCCCTCGGCCTAACTTCCCTATTCCTATCAAAGGCATCATTATCCAACCTTGGAGTTGTACTTGATTTCTCACTCTGTCTTACTTACCTCTCCCCATATGAAAACTAATGTGAAGTCTTGCCAATTCCACTTCCACAACACTTTTTACATCTGACTTCTTCTTTTCACTCACACAATCCACCTCCCAACACTCCAGTAGAGACCCTTATCTTCTCTCATGCAGCTTATTGCAATAGCTTTCAAATCGGTCTTCCTCCTTTTACTCTCTTCCCTCTCCAATTCATCTTTCACATAGATGCAAATTGAATCTACCCCCCTTAGAAGCTTCATTGCCTCTCTATCGCTTCTAAGGTAAAATAAAAATTTATCTGGCACTTAAATCCCTTTACAAACTGGCTCCAACCTATCTTTTCAGAGTGACTTTACATTACTCCTCGCTCATTTTACATTCCAGCCAAACTGACCTACCTGTGATTTCTAATACACAATATCTCTTTTCCCACCTCAGTATCTTTTCACAAGAGGCAACTAGGTGGCTCAGTGGCAGAGCACTAGGTCTAGAGTAAGGATATACCTGAGTTCAAATCTGGCTTCAGATACTCATTAGCCATGTGACCCTGGGGAAGGCACTTAATCTTGTTTGCCTCAGTTTCCTGATCTGTAAAATGAGCTGGAGAAGGAAATGGGAAACCACTCCAGTATCTCTGCCAAGAAAACCCCAAATGGGATCATGAAGAGTCACACATAACTGAGCAACAACAATCTTTTCATGCCCGGAATGCTCTCCCTCCTCATGTCTGATTCTTGGATTTCCTAGTTCCTTTCATGACTCAGTTCAAATACTACTTAATACCCTTCTTGATCCCAAAATGCTTAGTACTTCTCCACTCTACGCCCCCACCAATTATTTTGTATAAATTCTGCATTTATTTATTTGTGGGAATGTTTTTCTCAGCTGACTGTACACTCCTTGGGAGCAGGAATTGTTTCACATTTGTTTTGTATCACCACCACCTTGCATTGTACCAAGGAAATAATAAAGGCTGAATAAATGCTTTTTGGATTGAAGGGAATTGAATTGAGAACCGTCCAGAAATGACTATACAAGACAAGTCTATTGGGACTGGCTATCACAGCATTAAGCCCTTGTCTCAGGATGATGTTCAGAGGGGAGAGCCAGACAATTCCACATCGATTTGACAGGCTTCAATGATATTTTGTAAAGAGAAAGATAGATATGTGGAGGAGCTGTGAAGACTAGCCTAATTGTTATGAAGTACTATGATGGATGTGGGCCTGTATGTGGGACAGTGGGTGGAGACATCCTGCCAAACTGGCCTGACTTTTCATTGCAGAGAACATTTATGAGCTTTTTCTTTGGTAAGTCACCTTCTTCCTTTGGAGGTGGGGAGGAGAAAAAATATACTGGGCTCATAAATAGGCAAGATAAGCCGGCAAACTGTTATGAATGGAAAGCTGGTTTAAAGAATAATAATGATATCTGACATCTATAAAACACTTTACATACATTATGTTATTTAAGCCTCACAATAACATTATGCAATGGGCTGGTTCGTATTATTATCACCATCCCCTCTTAACATATAAATGAGGAAACTAGGGATCTCAGATTCACTTGATTTTTCCATGGTCACACAGTTAGTAAATGTTAGGATTTGAATTCATGTTTTCCTGACTCCAGGTCTAGTACTCTGCCCTTTAAAAAATGTAGCCTCTAAAGAACGCTGGATTGGGAATTAGATTATTTGGGTTTGAGTCCTAGTTTCATCATTAACTCTGATCCTGGGCAAGTAACATAACTCTCAGCCTCAATTTCCTCATCTGTAACATGGGGACTGAAACAGGTAGAATTTTTAGAGATGGAAGAGACCTTGGAGATTTTCTTGTCCAATATTCTCATTTTACAGGGGAGAAAAGAGCACCAGAGAGGTGAAGTTTCATACAGCTTGTTAGTAACAGACCCAGGTCTCCTGCCTCTTTATTCCATACCCTGTCTGTTAAGTTAAACTGTTATATCTACATCATACTATGATAAATATGCTTCATCATGCTTGTAGTATGTCACTCATAGAGTCAGAAGATTTAGAACTCAAAGATCATTGAGTCCCACCTCATCATCTTACAGAAGAAGAAAATGGCCTGGAAAGGTCCAATGACTTACTCATTATCGCAGCAGAGCCAGGATTTAAACCCAGGTCTTCTGACTGCCAATCTATTGCTCTTTCTATAGTGCCATAAGAGGGTCAAATGAGATCATGGAGATATATGCACACACTTATATATATATATACACATATATAATGTATATGCATTATGTATATGGCTTTAGAAGAATAAATCACTTTAGAAATATAATTATAGTAACTTGCATTCCCATAGAGATTTAAGATCAACAGTGTTTCTTCATAACAGTTCTGTGAGACAGGCAGTGCAAGTATCTTACAGATAAAGTAGGACACTCAGATATGAAGTGACTTGCCCAAGGTTACCATGGTTAGTTGGTGTGGGGCTAATACAGTTACACTCATAGAAGAATGAATGAATAAAAGCATTTATAAGATCAGTTAGAATTTGGTAACGTTAACAAGGGAAGCACAAATGAAGTACATTTGGGGTTCTGAAGCAGATGAGATCGC
The DNA here is from genome assembly GCA_028646595.1 of Phalanger gymnotis. Classification (NCBI taxonomy): domain Eukaryota; kingdom Metazoa; phylum Chordata; class Mammalia; order Diprotodontia; family Phalangeridae; genus Phalanger; species Phalanger gymnotis. The sequence continues at coordinate 41,814,551 of CM053625.1, forward strand.
CGTTGGCAAGGTGGAAGGATCAGGGTTTGTGGAAGAGGCAGCACTTGAGCTGAGTACTGTTGACACTCGATAATGATTAGACAAGCAGAGGACGGACATCCATGAATGAGGTGGATTAGGTCCTGCTATAAAACAAGGGCAGCTTAGATGGCCTTAAACAAAAAAATGAATCTTAAACAAAGGTTCATTTTGCATCTCTCTATCTCTCTTGTCCATCACTATTCTCCCTAAACAGTCTCCTGTATGGACTCTGAACTAATTAGAAAAAATCCTAGTCTCTAGGAATGATGAGTCAGTCTGAGGGGTTAGTGGTACGTGGATAGCAATTAGTAGAACCCTAAATGCAGGAAAACCTTGCTAACTCCACCTAAAGTGTCTTTATCTCTCAGGAGGCCGCCTTCTTTGAATGAGGCTTAGTCAGCTGATAATACATTTGAGCTGCTGATCCCTCAGTTGATTATTTCTTACAGGATTATTTTGTAATAAGATGGTGCAGGGAGGATTTGCCCATCTCTTCTGGGGTCAGACACTCGGTAGCATGAGTTCTCACATCATTCACTTTGTTTAGTTATGAATCACTCATCCCCTGTTACCATGTCCTGTCTGATTAAATTTTTTAAAGACGGAGGAAGCTGTCTCAAAGGCTAGCAATAATGCCGATGCTTTGTGATGTAATGCTGAACATACCACTTCCCCATTCTAAGTCTCAGTTTCTCTATTTGTAAATGAGGGAGTTGGACTAGGAGATATCTAAGGTCCCTTCCAGTATTGACAATTTATGTTCTCTATATAAATCAATCACCAGGCATTTATTAAAGCCCTACAGAGTGTCAGGCACTGTTCTAGGTACTGGGAAAACAAAAACAAAAATGAAACAGTACTTTCTCCCAAAGAATTTACATTTTATCTAAGGCAGAGGTTCTTGCCTAAGTTTTTTTGTTGTTGTTGTATCATGGACCTTTTTAGCAGTCTAATGAAGCCTATGGACCCCTTTCTAATATTTTCAAATAATTGAAGGAAATGCTAAATTTCAGGCAGAGGTTAGTGAAAGTAAAGATAACAATTTTCCCCATTCTAAATCATGTATTTCTTAAAATCTATCCATGGACTCTTCGATGCCAAGTTAAATTCTGTGTTCTATGAGAAGATTGGACAAGATGATCTCAAAGACTCCCTAACAAAATTTCAGGGCTGGACAGGACCTCAGAGATCCAGTCTAGTTCAACTACCTAGTTTTATAGAAGAGAAAAATTGGAGGTAGGTGTTGAAGGCATCATTTCTCAATACAAAATTGACAAGCTGGAATGTACCTGGAAAAAAGGCACCAGGAAGGAAAAAAGACTGGATACCAGGCCATTAGCTTAAGGTAGTACAGACAAGATTATTACCAGGCTTGTCCTTCAGTGATTTTTTTCCCACAGAAATAGGAGATATCATGTACTAAATCATGGAGGGGCTTTTATTTTTCTTCAATCGACTCTATAGTAAAGTCCCTGAAGTGATTGTTCTATAATTCCCTCTCCTTAAGCCATCAAAGTCCTTTGACTCACTTGTCTTTTAGCAGATTGCCTTGCTTTTTTAGTGAGAAAACTGAGGACATCTGTGAGCTCCTTTGTCTTCTTTGCTCCACATTACAAAATCCCTTTACATCTTCAGCAGTCCTCTCTTCCTTTGTTTACATCTTTGGGGAAGTGTTAGTCTTTCTTGTTGTTAAGACTAACCACTCTTCTTGTGTCTTTCATCACATTTCCTCTTGTCTCCTGAGGGAGCTTGACCCTTAGATGATTTTTTCTTTTCCTCATCTTCAATTTTTCCCTATTTACTTATTCCTTTTTAATTGTCTATAAATATTCTTAGGTCACCCTCATCCTTAAAAAGCATTCACAAGATCATATATATCATCCTTTCAAAATATCTCCTCATCTGTTTATAGCTCAAATCCTTGAGTGGCTACCACTTTTTCACCCATCACTGAAATTGATTTCTCCAAAGTGAGCAATGATCTCTTAACTGCTAAATCCAATGATATTTTACCAGTTCTCATATGCATTGGCCTTTCCAGCTTTTATGCTTATTAGCCAGCCCCTTCTCCTGAACTCTTTTTTTCCTTGGTTGGCATGCTTTTGCTTTCTCCTGACTCTCCTCCTACCTGTCTCACTTGTCGTTTCTCAGTTTTCATTGCTATATCAGGGAACATCTATTTTCTTCTTTGCATGGGGGAGCAGGCCTCTCTTGGCCCTCTTTTCTTTCCTATTCATGGATTCCATTTCCATCTTTATGCAGATGATTCTAGTATACACACAGCACACATATGTATATACACACATACATACACACGTATGTATATATGTGTGATATGCATGTATTTATATGTGTATCTATGTCTACATATATCCAGCCCTAAGTTCTCTCCTAAACTCCAGTCCAGAATTTGAAACTCAACATGTTCAAAATAGAACTAATCACCTTTCCCTTCCCCAAAGCTTTACCTCCTTTAGACTATCCTGAAGGCACCACTATTCTTCCAGTTACCCAGGCTGTAACTTCAGAAACATTTATGTCTCTCCCTTCTACCTTCTCTCTCATAGCCAACCAGTATCCTAGGCTCCTAACTTGGCTCTCTGCTTTTAATTTTTCACCTCTCTAATCCAACCTTTACATAGCTGCAAAATTTGTTTTCATAAGGCACGTGTGTGAGCATATCACTCCTTTGCTAAAAACCTCTGGGATAAAATTCAAACTTCTTACTCTTACATTTACTTATTCTTCTTACTCCTCCATCATCTCTCTCTAGCTTAATTTTCCAGGCTGATTTCATAATATTCCCTTTCCCTACGCATAGTATGCCATGACCTATAGCTATGCATTTGTAAAAATCGTATCCCATAACTAGAATATACTTCCTCCTGAACTTCACTTTATAAAATCCTGATCTTTCTTAATGACTCAGGTCAGATGCTACTTCTTCCATGAAGCCTTTCCTGGTCATCTCTGTTGTTAATGCTCTGTCTTTCCTCAAATTACCTTGTGTTTCCTCATCTGTGCACATTTTGTATCCAGCTAGTAGAATGCACTCACTTCTTGAGTGCGCAGATTGTTTTTGCCTTCCTACCAAGACTTCTTAGCATAGTGCTTTTATGTTCTATATTATATATATGTGTATATACATTTAATATATGCTTGTTGAATTAACAGTAGTGCTCACTATTATTAATTTAATTTTTATCAAGAATTTTCATATCAGTTACCTAATTTGATGCTCATAATAACCCAATGGTAGATAGGACATATGTACATATATATGTATGTGTAAATGTATGTATATATACACATATGTACATATACATATATGCATGTGCACACGCACACACACACGTACATGCACACACACACACATATATATGAAGAAACTGAGGCACAGAGAGACTAAATGACTTACTTCAATACTTTGGCAAATTTCTCATATCAACAAATGGGGATTCCCTCCAATAGTGAACATCAGAACCCACTTGTACCTTGTCTTATGAAACCTTTGTCCAGAGTCTTCCTGTGAAAGTCCAACCCACATTCTTTCGAATCTTATGCTGAGTTGTTTGATGTGTGGGTACTAATGGAGGACTCAGGCTATTTGTGTTATGATTTGCTCTAGATATATAACAAACCCACCAATGTTTCTGGTAAGGAATTCAATTGAATTCAACAAATATTGTTCTGGTTGCATCTCTTTTGCAATCGTTGATAGATTTTGTTTTGACATCACCTTCCTTTTCCAATATAACTCTGACTACTCCTCTATCCATTGAGCCATCCCTTATAATAAAGAATAAAAAGGAAAGAAAAACAGTTCAACAAAGCGAATCAACACATGATTCAATTCAAGCCTGACAATATATGAAGTTCAACAAATACCTACTAGGCACCTCTATGTGTGAGACTGTGCTAGGTGCCAAGAGTGCAAAATAAAAATTAAACAACCACTTGCCTCAAAGGACCTCACATTCTACTGGGGAAAGATAACATTTGTGCTGATAATAAATGCAAAATATAGGCATATATAAAATAATTTCAACATAGGGAATGAGGGAGTGTGGAGAGTAAAGTTCATTTCTCTATTGTGCTTGTGGGTGAAGAGAAGGGTGATGGCATCCTTGATGGAAGTATGATAGTTAGGAAGAGGAGTAAGTTTGGGGAAAGATGATGAGTTCTACTTTTGATGTGTTGACTTTGAGATGCTTGTGATATCTTGGTAGATGTGTCTTACGAGCAGATGGCAAAGCTGGTCTGGAGCCTCGGAGAGAGATGAGAGCTGGTTAAATAGATGGAGTCAATTTGCAGGGATGATAATTGAACAAATGGGAGCTGATGAGGTCACCAAATGAGAGAGTGTAGAGAGAGAAGAGTGCACAGGATAGAGCCCTGAGGCACATCTGTACACAGAATGAGACAATGATGCCTATCTAGCAAAGCAGATGAAGAAATAGTGAGTAGGAGGAGAATCCAGAGAGAGCAGTGGCACAAACCATCCAGGATGCGAGAATGTCCAGGATGAGGGAGTAGTCAACAGTTTTGAAAGATGCAGAGGGGTCAAGGATAAAGACTGACAAAAGGCCATTGAATTTAGCAATGAAAAGATTGTTGGTAATTTTGGAAAGAGCAGTTTCAGTTGTGTGGTGATGGTAGAAGTCATATTAGAAGAGGTTGAGAAGTCAGTGTTCAGTAAGGAAGTGGAGGCAATGAGTATGGGTGGATTTTCTCTCTGATGATATCCTTTATGCTGGTTTCCCTATGAAATTCTTCATTTGGTTAATTGATAATGTAGAGTAGACTATTCACGTTTACCACATGTCTCTAATTTTAATTATTTCAAGTGTCCCATGAACCACAGTATATAGCATCAACAAAAGAATTTCTTTTTGGATTAGACCTGGGATTTCATTGGCATTGGGAATTCTGGTGAGAATCTCCTACTACTCATGCAGATTGGTGTCCTCACTAGAACTTTCAATCTGAGAGAGTTGCCTGGGACACTCACTGAGAATGTAACTGATGTGACCAGAGTCGTATTATGTGTCAGAGGCAGGACTTGAATGCCAGGAGGACATTGATGCTGAAATGTGGGCCTTTGTTACAGGGAGAAGTTCAAGGTAATTAAAAGCAATGGAAATTTCCCAAAGATGATCAGACCTGATCTCCTAGTCAATTCTGGGCCCCCAATTTGTTGTTCATTTACAATATCTGGTCTGGATAGATTTGTTGATGGATGAGCTCTATGGCTTCTCTGTACAACTGTATATCATAGTCTAGATACTAGGCTAGACTATGGGCAGCTATATGGAGCAGTGGATAAGGTGCTGGCCCTGGAATCAGGAAGATCTGAATTCAAATCCAGCCTCAACATTTGCACTAGCTGTGTGACCCTGGGCAAGTCAATTAACTCCATTTGCCTCAGTTTCCTCATATGTAAAATGGTGTAGAGAAGGAAATGGCAAACCACTCCAGTATCTTTGGCAAGAAAACCCAAGATGGGGTCATGGAGAGTCAGACATGACTGAAATGACTCAACAACAACAAAGACAATAGGCAATTTTCATCTGCTTAGTTTTGAGAATTGTTGGGTTAAACTATTTAATATTAAAAATTATTCTCAATTTAATGAATACCAGTAAAAAGACATTTCCATGTACCAAGTAGAATAGAAAAAGAGGATAATGTAAAACTGAGAATCTCCATTAGATAATTTGCCTTTATTTGAGTATATAACAAATTCATCATGTGACTTTCAAAAGTACCTTGCTTGTCCGTGTAGATCGAAGTCTTTTGAATTGTTATTGACCTCATTTAGTTGGTCCCTCAATATTTCAGGACTTGATACAGTCAGCACAATACCAATTACATACAGGAACATCTGGAGTGACCCACCACCTACAAGGAATCTCTCTTCAGTTTGGACTCTGTGCTCGCTTGACATCCTTCTAGGCAGTAGCAAGTACCTACCCTGGTCGTTACATTTTCTGAGGAAGTGTATGATTTCAACATGTATTTAGAACACTTTGTTGGCCTTTGACAATAGCTGATGTTTATTATAGCATTTTATAGACAAGATCTCATTCGAACTTCACAATGGCCTTTTGGAGGAGCTCCTAAGGTATCATTCCCATTTTACAGAAGAGGAAACAGGGTGTAGTAGGGAGGCCGAATTTATAATCTCAAATATAATCATGTATATGTTCGAATGGTTCGAAATCGCAAGGTATGAGAGGTTCTCTAAGGAGAAAACAACAAGAAATTTATTTAGGCCCCGCTGCAGCTGATCCGTGAACCAGCTTCCCCATTCTGACATCTTGACAAAAAGACTCCAGGCCCAGAAAGCCCACCTCACAAGAGTAACCAGGAGGCCACAGAAAAACAAGATAGTATTTAGCCAAATCATTTTTACTGGCCTCAAGTTCCTGCTCGCACTCCTGGGTCTACACACAGGTAAGCCCTGCTTCCGCAGCTTCCTGCCTCCGCAGCTTCTGGCTTCCACAGCAGCTTCTGCTTCCGCTGAAACTGTCTCTTGGCTCACCTTTCCTTGCAGCCAAGCCTCTGGCATTCTCAAGCCCCACCTCAAGACCAGAGACCATTAGTACCCGAGTTGGCCCCTCTTAAAATCATTAATCTACACCCACACAGGTTTCACACCTGATAGGGCTTTGGGCCTGGGACTTAGCACTTAACAGCTGAAAGTGCTTCCGCTCAAAAGAAACAAAAGTCATACTAAGGAGACAATTTTGCTTAACAACACACAGGGCCAGAGAGGTTACATGCTAATCTGTGGTCACACACTAGCAAATGCCAGAGAAGAGATTTGAATCCAAGTTTTCCTCCCTCTAATGGAGTTATTAAACTCTCTTTCCATTACACCAAACTGCTTCACAAGTTGGCATTTTACTGTCCTAATTAAAATGATTTTTAAAATTGGTGACAGACAAGAATAGTGGAAACATAGTCTTAATGACTCAGTCAATTGTATAACTGGTTTGTAATTGAATATCATCTGAAAGAGCTTACACCTTTTTGTATGTTTACCAATAATATTTTTGATAGTGTGGATTATTTTCATCAAGGTTTTTTGGAAATGGCAAAGTAAACATATGGGTCATTTGTGTTTGTAATAATAAGGCCCTTCCATGTGCATCAGCAGAGATCCTTACGCATAGGGTGTCTTGCTCAATGACAGTTAAATTGATTAGAAGGGGGCCCCAAAGGGCTGAAGGTTATTTTAAATTTTTCTTTGTTTCAAAGTTTTCTTTGTTTCTTTTCTGGCTCTTTTCTCTTCTCCTTTTATTCTCTTTCTGTCTCTCTATGTCTGTCTCTCTCTGTCTCTGTCTGTCTGTCTCTCTATACATACATATATATATGTATATATATACATATATATATATATTTGTCTCTGTTTCTCTCTATTTCTGTCTGTCTCTCTAGCTCTCACGGGTTTACCATATCAACTCTATGCAGATGACTCCCAGGTCTACCTATGCAGTCTCAGTTTCTCTGCAAGTATTAGCCTTGTATCACCAGCTGCCTACTGAACATTTTAAACTGAATGCTTTATATACATCTTAAACTCAGTCTGCCCCAAAGTGAATTTATCACCTTTTCCCCCTAAATTCTTTCCTTTTCTGAACTTTCTTATTTCTGCTGAAGACCCCACTATCCTTCCAATTTCTCAGGCTTATCAAGATCATGATCTTGGCATTATCCTAAATTCCTCACACTCACTCCAGATAACCTAATTAGTTGCCAAATCTTGTCGTTTATGCCTTCTCAACATCTGTTATACCCAGCCCCTTTTCCCCCCTCAGGCAGTTATCACTTATTTCAGACACTCATCACCTCTCACTTAGATTATTTAAATGTTTCCTAATTGGTATTCCTGGCTCAAGTCTCTCTCCACTCCAGTCCATTCTATACATTGCTGCTAAAGTATTTCTCCTTAAGTTCAGACCTGAACATGTGACCCCTGTACTCAAACAAACTCGCTGGCTTCCTATTGCCTCTAGAATTAAACACAAACTCCTATGTTTAGCCTTAAAGCCATCCACAATGTGGCCCAACTTGCCTTTCTAGCCTCACTGGGCATTACTCTCCTTCCTGCACTCTGCAATTTCAGATAAACTGGCTTTCATTCCATTCTTCATTGGTGACATGCTATCTCCCATCTCGGTGCCTTTGCTTTGGCTATCCCTGTAGCTGGAGTGCTTTTTGTCCTTACCTCCACCTCGAAGAGTCCAATTCTTCCTTTAAGATACAGTTTAGGCTTCATCTTCTGCAGCAAGCTTTTCTTAATCCAAAAGGTATCATCTTTCCCTCCACGATGTCTTATATTTAATGACATTGCATTTATTTGTAATTATTCACATTATATTTTGCTGTATAAATTTTTATATGTATTTATTGACTCCCTCATTAAGAAGATATGCTCCTTTAGAGCAGAGATTGTTTCAGTTGTATTCTAATCTTCAGCACCTAGCACTGTGCCAGATACATAGAAAGTACTTTATAAATACTTAATGATTGATTGATGGGTTACCTTGGCCAAAGAAATCACCTTTCCCTCCTAAGTGGACTGCCTGTAGGTATTAAGCCTCTGAGACTTAGTCAGTAAACATTAATTAAATTCCCACTACTTGTCAGGAACTATGCTAAGACCTGGGGATACAAAGAAAGGCAAGAGACAGTTCCTACCCTCAAGGAGCTCACAGTCTAATGAAGGAGATAACATGCAAACAACTATGTACAGAGACTAAATAAAGGATAAATTGGAAATAATCAACAAAGAGAAGGCACTAGAATTTAGTGGGATCAAGAAAGGCTTCCCATAGGAGGTGGGATTTTAGCTGGGACTTGAAGGAAGCTGGGAGGCAGGGATGAGAAGGGTGAGAATTCCAGGCATAGGGGACAAGCCAGTGAAAATTCCTGGTCAGGAGATGAAGTTTCTTGTTTAAGGGACAACAAAGAGACCAGAATCACTGGATTGCAGACTACATGAGAGAGGTGAGAATTTAAGATATAAGATTAGAAATGGGCATGGGAACTGTTAGGAAAAGTTTTGAAAACCAGAGGATTTTATGTTTGATCCTGGAGGTGATAGGGAGCCTCTGGAGTTTAAGGTTGAGGGGTTAACAAGAGTCAGACCTGTGTTTTAGGAAGATCACTTTGATAGTTGAGTAGAAGATGTACTGGAGTAGGGAGAGATTTGAGGCAGGGAGTCAAACCAGTAGGATATTGCAATAGTCCATGTGTGAGATGATAAGGGCTTGCACCAACATGGTGGCAGTATCAGAGAAGAGAAGAGGACACATGTGAGAGATGTTACAAAGACAAAATTGACAGGCCTTGGCAACAGATTAGATATTTTGTGATGGTGAAAGAGAATGAAAAGTTGAGGCTAATACCCCTAGATTATGAGCCTGGTTGATTGGGAGATTGGTGGTACCTTTAACAGCAGTAGGGTAGTTAAGAGGAGGGAAGGGTTTTTTGGGGAGATTTGGACAGGTTTTAAAGTTTTGGACAGGTTGAGTGTAATATGCATACAGGACATCCAGTTCAGGTCAGCAGAGAGGTTAAGGCTGGATTGGGAAATTTAAGAATCTCAGAATAGAGATGATAATTACATCTATGGGAGCTGATGAAATCACCCAGTGAAATATTATATATAGAGAAAAACAGGGCCCACTTCAGAGCCCTTTAGAACACCCACAGTTAGTGTGTGTGACTGATGAAGATTCAGCAAAGGAGACTTAGAAAAAGCTGTCATAAAGGTAGGAGAACCAGGAGAGGGTAGTATCATAAAAACCTAGAGAGAAGAGAATATCAAGGAGAAGAGAGCCACTGACAGTTTCAAAGGCTGCAGAGAGGTCAAGAAGGATGAGGACTGAGAAAAGGCCATTAGATTTGGCAATTAAGAGGTAACTTTGGAAAGAGCAGTTTTGACTGAATGATGAGGTCTGAGGCCATACTGTATAGAATTAAGATGAGAGTGAAAAGAAAGAAAGTAGAGGCACCAATTTAGATGCCATTTCAAGAAGTTTATCCAAAAAAGGGAGGAGAAATATGATACAATAGCTAGAGGGCATAGGACAATCAAGTGAAGGTTTTTTGAGGATGTGGAAGACATAGGCATGTTTGTGGGCAGTAGGAAAGCAGCCAGCAGACAGAGAGAGACTGAAGATAATTTAGACAGTAGAGATAATAGAGGGAGTCAATTGGCTGGTGAAGATGGGATGGAATGGAGTCATATACATTAAGAGGAGTTTGCAAGGAATCTAGCAAGGAGAAGAGTCACTTCATTATGTGAAACAAGGGTGAAAGAAAAGACAATGGCAGAAGGTATCCAGGTGATATGAGATGAGGAAGAGGGGAAAAGACGGAGCTCTTGGTGAATGGCTTCATTTTTTTTTTCAGTAAATCATGATTCAAAGTCTTTAGCTGGGAGTGCAAAATAGGGCTCATGGGAGTGTTGAAGAGGAATGAAAAAGTCTGGAAACGCTGTTATGATGAGAGGAATAGTGAATTATTTAGGGAGGCATAAAGGTATTGCCTTACAGCAGTAAGGGCCCGGTCAAAGTTATGTAACATAAATTTGTTGTGGACCCAGTCAGCACAGTTTCATGATTTTCTCCAGCTTTGATCAGCAGAATGTGTATCTTTGATCAGCAGAATGTGTATACAAATGAAGGCAGTGAATGGTGGGGATGATCCAAGGTTGAGGCTTGGCAAGACACGATTGGTGATGTGGTGGAAGGAGATGAGTCACTTAAGAGAAGAGGACAGTGTGGAGTTGGTTCACAAAGGGATCAAGATGTGAATGGGACAAGATTGTAGTTTGGGGAGGTGTGATGGTCTGGGAAAGAACTGAGAGGTCAAGGAATTGGATATCTCTTAATGTGGACAGAGAGCAGGGTTTGGAGTTGTAAGGCAGAGGAAGAGGTACAATGATAATAGATTGTGCGTGATCAGATAATGGAATTTTAGAATTCACAAACATAAAATTGGTCCCTTTGTGGGTGAAGGCAAAATCAAGGGTATGGGCATCTTTGTGTGTGGCCTGGGTGGGGTGAGGGCATAGGTCATGAGAAATGGGTAAGCTGAGGAACTGTGAGGTTAGGGTGTTTGAGGGAGAAAGGAGATACTGTTTATTTCTAGCTCTCTACTTATAATGTTTCCATTGAGGCTTTACTCTTCCAGCAAAGCTTTTAAGAGCCCAGGGTCATCTCCATGGGCCAAGGAGGCATCAGAGAAGAACTTGATGGAGATTGCCAAAGAACACAACATGAAGATAAGAAAACAGCACTGGATTTGGAATCAAGAAACTGAATTCTAACCCTGGCTCCAAATGGGCCAAATGAATTACCTGAGGGAAGACAATTCATCTCACTCAGCCTAATTGTATCATCTACGAAATTTAGAGTAATTTACTTCACCATCAACAAGCTCTTTCCAAGCTCAAAAATACTATATTTATCTTCTTTGGGGAAAGTGGAGAGAAACCTCCCATGGCATTATACTTTGAGTATAGGCAAGTCAGTTTTCAGGCCCTCTTTGAATTCAGATACTTAGAAGTGACCATGTGGTATAGCAGACAAAATATGGCTCTGAAGTTAGGATCCCAGGGCTCTTTCTGGTCAACTATTTATTAGCCATGTGATCAAGAACAGGTAATGCCACTTCTTTGGGTCTCTGTTTTCTCATTTGAAAAATGATAGAGTAAGCCTAGATCTTTTACATTTTAAAAGGATAAATTTCATTGATTTTTAATATCACCTTCATTTCCCAATTTCATCTTCTCTGAACAATCCCTTATAATGAAGAATAAAAAGGAGGAAAATAAAATAGTTCAGCAGAACCAATCAACATATCAGTAAAATTTGACGTTGTATGCAATATTCTGCTCCTTAACCTCCCACCTCTACAAAGAAGTTAGAAGAGATACTTTCTCCTATCTTTTCTTTGGGGCCAAGCTTGGTCATTACACTTTTTTTCAGCATTCATGTTCAGTTGTTTTGTTATTTTCTTTCCATTTGGACTAGATGATTTCTAACGGCAGCTAGGTGGAGTGGTGAATAAAATGCAAGGCCCTGGAGGTAGGAGGACCTGAGTTCAAAGCTGGCCTCTGACACTTACTAGCTATGTGACCCTGGGCAAGTCACTTAACCTAGTTTGCCTTAGTTTTTCATCTGTAAAATGAACTGGAGAAGGCGATAGCAAACCTTTCTGGCATCTTTGCTAAGAAAACCATAAATGGCGTCACAGAGAGTCAGACACAACTGAAATGTCTCAACAACGACAAGGTCTCTGCCAGCCAAACTAACTATATGTTTCATGAGCTGAGGTTCCCTCCAGTTCTGATGTTCTCTGTTCTCCACTTTAAGATTCTTTCCTTTATCATGGGGGCTCTTTTAGCTCTAACAGTCTATAATCCCTCTTTCCTTGTCTCCTTGCCTTTCTATCAGTCTACTAAGATTTTATTTCCAATTTTAATCACCACTCGCTTTATTTTGATTATTCTAAAAGATAGTGAATATAAGTTTATTGTTAACTTCAAGGTTCTTGGGAAAGTCTTGGCAGAGCATGAGAAAATAGGACGCAGGTTGGGTGTGTTTCAGAGGAGACTATTTGTGAGGAGCAGAGAAGTATTTGAAGTAGGGTCAGAATGATTGAGAGGAGACAAGATTGCTGGTGAAAGGCTTCCTTGGGACCTCTTGGGAATCCAAGTATGGGTAGGTAGGTATATTACATTCAAGGGGAACCCTATTCCCCAGAAAAATCCCAGAACTAAGCTGGTTTCCCAGAGGCCTGGTAGCCTATGGAGACTTTGGAATCTAGGAGCAACTTCAAACAAATGAACAAGCAAATAAACAGGAGTCATCTATAAACTTTTTGAAAACTATTTTTATAACAATATTTCAATATAATTAGTTTCCTTTGTAATACTGCATATTTTATTTTACGCATTAAAATATTATTCTGATAAGCGTTCACCAGGCTGTAAAAAGGGCCCAAGACACAAAAAAGGATAAGATGCTCTGATCTTGGGTTAACTATGATTCAAGACCTCCCAGAATATCACAGATCTATTCAGAGAGAGAGGGCGGTCAGAGAGAAGGACAGGGTGAGTGATGAGAGAGAGAGTGCAGGGCTGAACTTGCCCTTCCTTACAGTCTTCTCTGGTGTTAGCGCTTTCTCTTTCTTTCTCTATAAAGATAATTTCTGGCTGAACCTCATAGCTGTTACATTGACTTACACAGTTACTTCCCTAGCCAATAGAAAGGTGATCGAGTTATCGAGCTCTCTTGGACAGCTGCAAGTGGGAGGTAGCTGGAGAAAACTGCATTTGCTTCCCAGCGATTGATTACATTGTGGCCTATAAAAGGAACATCCCTGGGTTTATGTATGTTTTAAAGGAAAATAGAACCAGGAAGTCAGAAACACTGCATTCTGTTTGTCATTGTGCCTCATGTTGGGGCCATTCTGTTTTTCTTCTATCAGAGCTGTGTGAACCAGTCTCATTTGGGGTCCAGGGAAATGTAAATAAAGGTCTTTACTTTTAAAGATCTGTGATTTCATTGGCGTGGATATTTCCTCTACTGATGCAAGTTGTGATCTTACAATAACAATAATGATGAAAACTCTCATTTGCCCCACTAGCAGAATGTGCTGGTTCCATCCTGACTATTGTGAATAATGAATCCTCTGAAATGGTTGCATGTATTTGAATTCTCACTATTTGAAGTTATAATTGGGCAAAATATGTTAAGTGGTTCTAGTCTAGTGGAAATACACAGTGTGAAATCAAATAGTGTGACCCATTCAGGGGGTCCATTATCTGCACTAATCAGAAGTTTTGGAGAATGTTTTCCTTATGACAACCTTGTGGGGTATGTAGTACGAGGAGTATTGCTTCCATTTTACAGATGAGGCTCTGAGTTCATAGTGTTATAGATGTAGAGTTAGAAAGGACCTAAGAGCTTGTGCAATCCAACCCCCTCATTTTATAGATGCAGAAACAGAGGCTCAGAGAAGTTAAGAGATTTGCCCAAAGTCATACAAGTAGTTAGGGGCAAAACTGGGGTTAAAACTCAGGACCTATGGGGCGGAGCCAAGATGGCGGCTAGAAAGCAGGGACTAGTGTGAGCTCCCCGCCAAGTCTCTCCAAAAATCTATAAAAAATGGCTCTGAACCAATTCCAGAACTGCA
>CM053625.1:41829288-41849608 GCA_028646595.1 Phalanger gymnotis
AAAAAAAAACAAAGAAGACCTAAGCAGTCATATAGTCCAGCTCCTACATTTTACAGATAAGCAAACAGGGTTCTAGTAAAGTGAAATGATTTGCCCAAGGTCAAATGATGAGTAAGAATCAAAGTAGAACTTGAACCCAAATCTTTTGACCCCAAGTTTAATGTTCTTCCATTATACATATCCTTCCACCCTATATAAATCCACAGTGTCATATCTCACTTATCTAGAACTCATTTCTTCAGCATATTTCCATATCTAGAAGTAGCCAGGAATTAGAAAAGCATTAGTGCTAAGCTTCTGAAAATCCAAGATTGATGCCACTGAAGCTCATATATTTCATAGACTCCTGGAATATCAAGTTGAGAAGAACCTTGGAGATCACCTAGTCCAGTCCATATCAGAGAAAGAGTCTCTTTCATAAGATAACCAAAAATCTGACATCCAGCCTGTCTGATGATCTCAAGTGATAGGAGACTCCCTAGCATTCAACAGTTTGAATAGCTCTAATTATGAATAATTTTTACCCCTCTTATTGGGCTGAAATCTACCTCCCTCTTAAAGACCCAGTTCTACCTTCTAGAACTAAGCAGCTCCCATTCCTTTGCAGAAATAACATCTCATACATACTTGTCATGAGTTAAGTCTAAGGCATCTTCCCTATAGTCATCCTTCAGAAGACATTCCTCATATGACTCCCAAGTTTTCTCTTCTTCAGCCTAAACATACCCACTTCCTTCAGCTAAATCTGGCATGGTCTACAGTCTACTCACTGGCCTTCTCTGGATGTGTTCCAATTTGTCACTTACAGAAGAGGTGCTCAGACCCTGCCTCCATACCTTTTGATCTTTCTTTTATACACTCGTTTAACAAGCTTGGTTATCAGCTTTTCAAGGCCACAGCCTATTAGAATGAAAGACTGCTATGGAAGGTAAGAAGTGACAACTGACAATGAAGAAAGAGATAGGAAAAATATAGATACCAGAACCCAAAGAGCACAGTCCTTCAAAGCCCATTGGTAAAGGAGAGAACACCTGAGCAATAGTAACCATCCCAGCAGTTTCACTGTATTATAGCCCAGGGTCACCATTCATAATTATTATCCATAGTCACCAAGAACATATTATTTGTGCCTATCATGAGCTATACCAGCTAAAGCAAGGAACTGGGTGAAAGGATTGACACATTCAAGCAAACATTCAGACATCTGAAA
The DNA here is from genome assembly GCA_028646595.1 of Phalanger gymnotis. Lineage (NCBI taxonomy): Eukaryota > Metazoa > Chordata > Mammalia > Diprotodontia > Phalangeridae > Phalanger > Phalanger gymnotis. The sequence goes on from CM053625.1 coordinate 41,830,499, forward strand.
CCCTAAGAGATTGAATCTTCTGGATAAGCGAGTGTTCTGAAGAGTAAAGAACCTACCCAACAATCCACCCCAGTAAAAACTAAAACTTTTTAAATTTTCAGTACCTACTTCAAACATCTTTTACAATGTATCATTCACTTCCCTGAATGTGCAGAATGCCAAGCTAGACTACTCCCATGATGTTAAGGTGCACTCAATCTCATGTATCCTTGCATGTTGACACTTGGAGACCCCTTGGCAAGGGAAAAGTTTACTGTGGGGCGTGAAAGAAAACACTGGAATAGTAATAAAAAACTGGAAGGAAAGTGAGTACCTGTACATGCAGGGGTGGGGAACCTGCAACCTTGAGGCCACATGTGGCCCTCTACATCCTCAAGTGCTGCCCTTTGACTGAATCCAAACTTGAGAAACACATGTGCCCTCAAGACCACAGATTCCCCACCCCTACTGAGAGAATGGATGAACAAATTGTGTTATATTCCCATAATATAAGGGCAGCTAGATGGCACAGTGGATAGAGTCCTGGGCCTACAGTCAGGAAGACTCATCTTCCTAAGTTCAAATCTGAGTTTGAGGCAGCTCAGACATTTACTAGCTATGTACCCTGGGCAAATCACTTGACCCTGTTTGCCTCAGTTTCCTCATCTGTAAAATGAGCTGGAGAAGAAAATGGCAAACTACTGTAGTATCTTTGCCAAGAAAATCCCAAATGAGGTCATCAAGAGTTGGACACAACTGAAATGACCCAACAACAACAAAACCCATCTCTGCTTCCTGGATCCCTTGGATTCTTTTAAGCCTCAGCTAAAATCCCAATTTCTGCAAAAAGCCTATCCTAGCCATCCTTAATTTTAGTGTCTTCTCTCTGAGACTATCCCCAGCTTATCCTACTTATATCTTATTTCTACAGTTATTTGCATAGTGTCTCCTTCATTAGACTGTGAGCTTCATGAGAGCAGGAACTGTCTTTTGACTTTCTTTGTACCCCCATAACAGCGTAGTGTCTGGCACATTGTGGGTATTTAATAAATATTAGTCGATTGTTCAATTATTGCCGAAAAAAATATCAAGCACTTGGAGAAACTTGGGAAGACTTAAATGAACTGGTGCAGAATGAACTAAGCAGAACCAGGAGAACAATTTACACAGTAATAGCAATAATATAAAAGAAAATAGCATAGAAAAACTCCAGAAACCTGATTAATCCAGGGGGAAAGTCATGACTTCAGAGGTGAGATGGCTAAGCATACCTGCCACCTCTCAGCAGAGAAGTGGACTCAAGGTATGAAATGAGGCATACTTTTTCAGTCAGGCTCAATGTGTACAATGTTTTGCTTTACTGTACTTCTTTCCTACAAGAGAAGGTTAGTAAGGGCATTGTCTTTTGAGAAATGATATTTTTAAAAAGAACATTAATAAAACATTCACATACACAAAAGAAAAAAGAAAACACTTTGGCCTAGGGGTCAGAATTCCCAGGTTCTAAGCCCAGCTGGGATTTAATTGTCATCAGAAGTTGGAACTTGTGCATGATAACAGAGGGTTTTCTGAATTATATTCAACAGATAGCGTTCGAGAGGAGAGAGATCTCATAAGAAGCAGATGATGAAGAGCAATAGAATGGTCAGCTTCTAGACTGGAAGCTCCTGGATGCTGTATTATTGCCTTGCTAATCCAGATGCCTTGAGAGAAAAAGCCTCTTCTCAGCAGATCAGTAAAAAAAAAAACCACGTAATTGTGGAAATCGGGAAATCGAGTTTCAAGTCCCTGGTTCTGCCGCTGACCCTCTCTCTTTACAAGACCTCGGGCAAGTCACCTCTCCTTTTGAATCCTCAAATTTCTCCTCTATAAAATTAGGAGAATGCCTTACATGCTCTCTAAGGCTTTTTCTAACACTAATAATCCATATTGTAAAGTTCCCTTGCATCTCTAAAATGTTACAGAGCACAGATATTCTCTATTCCAGGGTCTAAGGCCCCTTGTGATAAGGAGTCATATAATGATTTCTAAAGTCCCTTTCACCTCAAACTCTAAACTTGAATGTTCCTTCCAGCTCCGACATTCAAAAAGCCTCTGGGTTCTTCCTCTACCTTGTGGAGAGAGAGAGAACAACAGTAACTGATGCCCACCCAGTCTAAGGTAGTAGCATCTCAGATTACTGGAGCTGAGGTACCCTGGCCCGTTTAGTGTTACTAACCAGGATAATTCATCATGTTTTGAAGAAGACCCCTGTGCCAGGAAAGAGGACCTGCTGAGAGACAGAGCTCCTGAAGTCTGGAGTCCTGAAGAAAATCCAGCATCCAGTTTACGTTGAGAGTGAGGCAGATTTGGAAAAGAACCAATCAACTGGATACTAGGAAGGCACCAGAGAGAGCTAGAGCTCCAGACTGCAGAGCCTCAGGGGAACGTATTTACTATTTCAGCCTCTTCTTTGGTTGTCGTTGTTTTGCAAGCCAATTTTTTTAATTTGCATTTCCTGATTCATGCTCCAAACTCCTGGTTCCGCTCCCATAAAAGGAGACAATTAGACTTGATGTTTGTTGTTCCCTTCTCTCAAACTCTGATTCTATGCATTCCCTGGGCAGGTTACATAAGGATTGGCTGAAATGGGATGAGAAGACTTAGAAGGGACATGATTGCCGTCCAAATATTTCAACAGGGGAGGCTATGGAAAAGGGACTTATTCCCTTGGGAATAAAAGAGTTATTTTTCTTGGACCCAGAAATCAAAGTTAGAAGCAATGGATAAAAATTAGTGAGTGGGAAGCAGATCTTAGTTCAATAGAAGAAAGAACTTCCTTAGAGTTTGAGTTGTCCAACCCTGAAATGGACCTCCTACAAAGGTACTGTCAGAAATATAGAATGACCAAGTTTTAGAACCATAAGGTCATTCAAACTTGGAATCCTAAGGCCTTAGAGTCACTGAACCTTAGAATGGAAAAGTCATAGAGCAACAGCTCATAGGTTTTATTCCTAGGTAAGCCTGTTGTGTTTGTTTTGTTTCCAGGTCCCAGTCAGCCATGTAACAAATACCATACTGTCATGGATGTTAAGACTAGAGAGGAAAAGTGGTCTGATGCAACTCACCCCTATTGTTAAGGGAGGAAAAATTATTCATAATACACCACCAGGGGTCTAGATCAGTAATTGTTAACCTATTTTCTGTCATGGACTCCTTTAGCAATCTGATGAAGTCTAGAAATACCTTTTCAGAATGCATAAAATAAAATTTACAATGGAAACCAACTATATTAAAGTACAGGTATCAAAACATTTTAAAACAAATTTAGTACCTGTGGAATTGAAGGTAGATTAAAATACCTGCTTATAAAATATGCAAAGGAAGTTAAACACTTAATCAATGAATAAGCATTTTTATTTTTAAAAATGTTTTATTCATACTTAAAAGTTTTACCCCACACTTTTTTGATGTTAATTTTAATTAATTTTTTTCAATTATCAAGTATTTATTTTTCCCACCAATCTCCTCTCTCCCACTAAAAAAAAAAGAAAAAGAAAGTCTTGTAACAAATAAGTATAGTTAAGGAAAATAAGTTCTATCAGGCGTGTTCAAAAATGGGTGCTTCATTCAGCATAATGGCCATAACCGTTCTGTCAGAAGGTAGATAGCATTCTTCATCACTGGTCCTCTGCAATCATGATTGATCATTGTACTAAAAGTCCTTAAGTCTTTCAAAATTGTTTATTTTTACAATATTGGTGTTACAAATTTTTTTCTCTCGGTAGTGCTCATTTTACCCTGCATCAGTTTATACAAATTTTCCAAGGTTTCTCTGAAACCATCTCTTCAACATTTCTTATAGCACAACAGAATTCAATTACATTCATATACGACAATTTGTTCAGCTATTCCCCAGTTGATGAGTGCCCCTTTAGTTTCCAATTATTTACCAATACAAAAAAACCTTCCATAAATTTTTTTATATATAGGTTCTTTTCCTCTTTCTTTGGACTCTTGGGGCTACCTCATAGTAGTATCAATAGATCACAGTTTAGTGCCTTTTGAGAAATAGTTCCAAATTGCTTTTCAGAATGGCTAGGCCTGTTCCTAGCTCCACCAATGGTGCATCACTTGCTTTGCTGCAGCTCCTCCATTTGTCATTTTCCTTTTGTGTCAATTTTGCCAATCTGATGGATGTAAAATGGAACCTCAGAGTTGCTTTAATTCATATTTTTTATTATTAGTGATTTGGAGTACCTTTTTATATATACATATATATTTCATACATATATATATATATCTTTTCATATATAAATAGCTTGAATTTCTTCCCTTGAACAAGCATTTTTGAGCACTATGTAACAGGTATCGGGGATACAGAAACAAACCAAATAGACCCTCAAAGAGTTTACATTCTCCCAGGGGAAATGCAACATCTAAACATACAAAATAAATACATGGTAATTTTGGTGGGGCGACAGAGGTCACTAGCAGCTGAAGATATAAGGAAAAGCCTCCTATGAAATTTGGAGCTGGAACTAGCTTTGAAGGAGGTAAAGAATTTTAGCAGTGTAAGATGAGGAGGGGTACGTTCTAGGCATGGGGTACCGTCTGTGCAAAAGCATGAAGAAGGGACATGGAATATCATACATGATGGACAAGGAGGTCAGTTTGTATAGACAATAGAGTGCATAAAAGGAAGTAATGTGTGGTAAGTCTGGAGAGGTAGGCTAGAGCCATATCGTGAAGGGCTTTGAATGATTAACAAGGAGAAGAGTTTGTATTTGATTCTAGAAGCAATAGGGCTCAAGCTCTTTAGAAGGGCAATTAAAAGGTAAAACCTATGCTTTAGGAAAAACACTTTAGCAACTGTTTGGAGTATGGAATGAAGAGAAGAGAGGCATTCTCTTGGAATTTTCAAAACAATAATAATAATAATAAACAATCTTTTAGATTGGCACAGCACTTTTAACCATGAACATCCATATCTATTCTCTCACTTAATCCTAGCAACATGACCTATGAAGTGGGTGGGACAGTTATTGCTTTTGCAAAGACAAAAAAAGGAGGCCCAGAGAGAGAAGTCATTTGCCTAAGGTCATGTGGTGAATTAGAACACAGCACTCCTGATGAGCCTCGCTCCTGCTCTTCCCCTTCACTGCAGGACCCATTCCTGACAAATAATTGTCCAGAGCCCAGCTGAGATGATTCTTCACAAAACAAACACCCATGAGGAAGCTCCTTTGCCCCCAGTGCATCCTCAGCCTCCAAAACCAAACAAGCCCCTTGGTATGAGGTTGTAAGGGGCCATCTGCACAGAGGCTTAATAAGTGGTTTGTGATTTCTCAGTGTCTGCACTAAGCTGTTTGCTTGTCACTGGGATGTGGCCCTTTTGCCACAACCCAACAAAAGCCTTTAGCCCCCTCATAGCCTAAATAAATCACCTTGGCCTCCTCTCATCTGTTCCAGAATGAATAGTTTCCTTGGTCAGGGAAATTGCCAAACAAAAAGAAATGCTGAAGTCAGGAAGAAAAGGGATTGAACCTTTCTAGGGTTTGTGTGTGCAAAAGGAAACAAATCCTATCTCAAACTCTCTGCACCAGAATGAATCACAGGCTAATAGAGCTGGAAAGGACTTTAGAACATAGAGTGTCAGAGTTAGAAGGAACCCTAGAACATAGAATCTCAATGCTGACAAAAGGGAAGGGAACAAGCATTTATTAAACACCTACTATATGCCAGGCATTGTGCTAAGCACTTTACAAATATAATCTCCTCTGATCTTCCCATCAATCCTGGGAGGTAAATGTGATCATTATTCCCACTGAGGAAATTAAGGCAGAGGGTAAGTGACTTGTCTAGGGTCACACAGCTAGTAAGTGTTTGAGGTCAGATTTGAGCTAAGATCTTTCTGACTCCAGGCCCAGAACTCCATCCACTATGCTTCTTAAGACTTTGGAAATAGCACCTTGAAAAGGACCTTGGAATAGAAAATAGAGAATGTTAGTGCTAAAAGGGGCATCATAGACCTCTGATACTACTCCCTCAGTTTACAAATATGGAAACTGGTGCCCAGAGGTGGATGTGATTTGCCCAGGATCACACAACCACTTATTGGCAGAGCCACAACAAATACCCAGGTCTCTTTGGCACATCCCCACATCTTCGGGATGCTCAGAGCCCTCCCCACTGTGCCCTCACTCAGTCCTATCCTCTCCAAATAATGCCCATGTGCTTTTACACGCTTTATCTTATCTACCATTCACAACCCTCTAGAGCTGAGAGGTCAAATATCATGATATTACAATGAGGAAACTGGGACTTTAGAAAAGTAAAGCCCCTTTTGCAAGGTCACCCAAATACTAAGCTACAGACCTCTCCTTTGCTGTTCACAAACTTGCCAGCTTCCTAGATCACTTTGCCTTTAACCTGTGCTAAGAAATTGTACCCAATGATGAGCTAAGGCATAATGGCCTAGGGGAAGCTATGATGGTGGAAAGAAAAATAAGCTTAGACTCTTGTATCTTAGAAGATTTAGGTTTGAGTCCTAGTTCCAATAATTGTTTAACTTCAAGCAAGCTTCCCTCTCTGGGCCTCAGTTTTCAAATCTGTAAAAGGCAGCGGATGGATTGGGTCGTCTCTAAGCTTCCTCTGAGCTTCGCAATTCTAAGTTCTAATACCTCTTCCGCTTCTAATGTACCTCTGTGACCTTGGGCCAGTCACAACCTCTCCAGAACCCAATGTCTTCATCTGTAAGATGAAGAGGTTGGAATATATGACCTCTACAGTCTTCCATAGTGGCCAGAGATGGGTGTGCCAGCTGGGTGTGCTTGCCACACTAATGCTGCATTCTATGTTTTAAAGACCTAATTCCAACATTCTATGTTCTGTTTAAAGGGCTTTGAGCTCTTCCATTTTATTCTCTAATGTCCCTTCCAATTCACATTCCAATTCCAATCACAGCATTCTGTGATGTCATGACCTTATAATTCTAGGATTGGGTAATTTTTTGGCTTATACAAAGTTGTTTTTGGTTTTGTTTTGTCAGCTTCTATGCTTCAGACAGAAATGGAACAAAGGAAGACGTAAAATGCTTCACTCTGGAGGCTCGAGAACAGTAACACAGTCTCCCTGGGCCTCTGAATGATGCCTGAGTTGATTTTATTGTCCGAAGTTGCAGGCTGGCAACCAGCTCTGGTTTGTTTTTTTCCTTCTAGTGACTTTGGCTGAGCTGTTGCTGGAGCCAAAAAGAAAGGAAAAAAACCCACCCGGGCTGAAGTCTGCACCCTTCTCTCTGAAAGATAAATTATGTTGGTTTTTGCAGTGAGTGAATTGGGGCAGGAGAAAGATTTCGCTAGAATAAAATGTTCTGGCCTAGAGAGGTGACTTCAAGTATGTTTAGTTTTCTCAGGTCACAAAGGCTTTAGAGTCCCTTGAATTAGTTTCTAGACCTGATGTGAGCAGCCAGAGGGGAAGAAATTTCAACCCGGATGAGCTTTGCAAATAGAATAGGTCATTCTACTCTCCACATTCCAGTCTTAAAGTTTAGGTGTCTGAGGAAGTGGGGTATAGAAGGCTCATTTATATTCCTGTGGAGTTTGTGCCTCTGTCGTCTTCTTCCCTCTCCCATTCAGTTTGTGCAGCTCCTGCATTGATAATGGATTAACAACAAGAAAAGGAGCAGCCAGAATGTATATGATGTTTTACCATTTACCAAAAAAAAAATGAGCTTCGTCTTATCATTTCATCTCTTTGGTATCCCTATGATTTCATAGAGTTTACAGAACACATGGCAGTCAGATTTAGAAGGGACCTTGGAACAAAAAATTTCAGAACTTGAAGGGACTTTAGAGTCTACTTGGTCCAACCCTTTCATTTTATAAATGAGGAAACTAAGGCGTAAAGTAGGGAAGTAACAGACATGGATTCCATTTCTTGATTGGAGGAGAGGGGATGGGGAGATAGCGGAAGAGGAGGAGAGCATTCTGCTTGTTTTTTTTTCTGGAAGAGAAATGGTCTCAAAGGACTAAAGTCCTGTGATTCTATAAATCTTATAAGTAATCCAAGAGAAAAACCATCCCAGTGACTTATTCTACCAACGGAACAAATACATAGACCATGTCATTTCCTTATTTCTTCAACTAAACAATGCACAGTTCAAACTCCCATAGGAAACACTGATGTACCCCTTCTCTGAAACCTCTCTCTCCTTCTTCCCAGGATAGCATACTTTCCCCTAAATCAAGCATCTTTTGTTTACTTTATTGTCCATATCCTACTGTAAGGCCAGTGGTATTAAGTATTGTTATCTTGATTTTGCAAACAAAGAAAGTGAGGGTCATGTAAGTGAAATGATTTGCCCATAGTCACCTGGTCAGTAAGTGGCAAAGCCAAGTATCTTGTATCCCCCACAGGACTTAGCACAAAGCAGATATAGAAAGATACAATACCTGTTGACAGATTGATGATGATAGATAGAATGATGATAGATGATGATAAAATGATGATGATAAAAAGATCCCAATAGGGAATACCCCTGTCACCTTGGTAAAGGTTGTCTAGCAATACTGTGACACAGGAAGTCATTCTCAACATTCTCTCCCCATATCTAGCTCCATGTCCTTGCCTCCATGCTACTCCCACAACACCACCAGAGAAGGCTTAGAGGTGTCATGAAGCACTTTCTCATCCCATCCCCAAGGGTAGGCTCTCTGTGTCTCCAAGGTGATGAAAGAATAGCTAATGTGATCAATTTCCCCAAGCTAATGAGAGAAAGATGGACAGGCAGCCAGAAGGAAGACATGGGGGAGAGCAAAGGAAGGGACAGCAGTACAGATATAAACAAGTGATTTTGTCGTAGGGGCACACTAGAAATCTTCTAGACTGAAAGAGGAAATAGATAAGTTTGAGAAACGGGTTACAAGTCTCACAAGGCGCAATATGATAGTGTCATCTACGGCCCGGTGGCCCTATAGAGGACTTTGAGATCATACACTGGGAAGAAGAGAGCAATGATTCTGGGAGCTGACCCCAAAAGTTCAGTTTCTCTCCTTCATTCATGCCCAAACACTCAAACTCAGGAACTCTCAAGTTTACAAGGAAAAGTCTATTATCAGAAATTTGATCTAGTCTCAGATGCGTGTTGAGAAAAAGAAACCAAAAAGCAGAAGATAGCCAGGAAATGGAGGCACAGAAGCTTCCCTGTCTGGCTAGCTATATGCCTCTCACACAAACCACCATTTTCACTCCTGGAAGGGTGTGGGCTTGGGGGAGGAAAAATTCCTCTCACTTACTCTGATCTGAAAGTTCAAAAGAAAAGCAAATTCTGGAAAATAAAGGAACTAAGCTGTTTCGTAGATCACTGTTATATACCATGGAGATGGACAGCATCCAACAAATCTGTCCCCCAATTCTCAATAGATGATCATCCTGGAGATTGTTCTAAGCACTGAGAATGAGAAGTAGTATGATGTAGTGGATCGGGCACCTGATTTGAAGTCAGGAAGACTTGTGTTCAAATTCCATTTGAGACAGTTACTAGCTGTGTGACCCTGGGCCTTAGCCCCTCTGTGACTCATTTTACTCATCTATATTAGACTCAATGAACTCTAAAATCCCTTAAGGTTGTATATCTATAATCTTATGACACAATATCCTCTCTGTAAGATTCTAAACAATGGGTCTACCTCAGGTACCCTTCCTATAAAGGTCCCTACACTGTAAAACCATTATGTTGACTCAACACATATTTGTTAAAACTTACTACATGCCAGGCACTGTGCTAAGTGCTGCAGATATAAAGAAAGGCAAAAAATGATTCCTGTCCTCAAGGAGCTTACATTCTAATGGGAGAGACCACTACTATATGCATACAAGATACATGCAACATAAATGGACAGTAATCTCAGAGGAAAGTCACATAGTGGCAGAGGAAGAAAGGAGATTAGGAAAGGGATTTTCTAGAAGGTAGGATTCTGTGCTGAGCCTTGAATGAGGCCAGGGAAACCCGGAGGCAGAGGTGAGAAGAGAAAGCATTCCAGACATGAGGGAGAGCCAGAGAAAATACAGGGAGCGATGGAGTATCAAGATGGAGTATACAGATGGAATATCAAGAAGCAGCAAGTTGACCACTGCCACTGGATTGCAGAGTACATGGAAGGGAGTAAGGCTCAAGACTAGAAAGATAGGAAGGGACCAGAAGGTCTTTAAATGCCAAGCAGAACACTTTATATGCTAGAGGCAATGGGGAATCACAGAAGGTGAGACCCATGCTTTAGAAAAATGACTTTAGCAGCAGTTCAGGCAAGAGGCAATGGTCCTGCACCAGAACCTCTAAAACCATCTGATCCAACCCCTAACTGGCCTAACCTCCTCCTCCTACACCCATTTTACAGGTGAGGTACCTGAAAACCAGGGAGATTAAGCCATTTATTTACCTGAGGTCACACAGATAGTAAGTTTCAGAGGAGGCAGGATTTTAACACAGTCCCTCTAACTCCAGAAACGGTATTTTTTTTCCATTTGGGGGGTCCTCTTGCCCTAAATCCAGAGCAATTTTCCTACTACCATGCTACCTCCTATTTAACATCAGGTGAATTGAATAAACAAATCTTTGTATCCTTCCTCTAACTTCCCCTCCCTGAGCTGTCCCTGCCTGAGGTCTCTCCTTCTGACCATTTTCTTGAATAACATTTTCATGGAAAGGTATTTCGACCCTTCCTTCTACTCTTCTCCCACCCCCACCCCCCAGTTCACAAGGGTTTCAGTGATTCCCACACTAGAGAGAATTAAAGGAAATTTTTCAAAAAGCATTTGAGGCCTCAGCCTTCCCAGCATGAGAATCACCTTCTAGCAGCCAAGATTAGGCTATCTACTTCCTCCCTATTGCACTTCTCACAAAGGGAGGCCATACTATCTCCAGGTTCTTAACCCTCAGGTGCTCAAAATCACTGTGATTCATATATTCCAGATACAAAAGGCCCATGAACATCTTAGCTGCATCTCAGGGTTCACCTCTGTTGAATCAGTGGACAGCTACACCCAGTCCAGGTGATACCCAAGCCCAGGGTTCTGAAGATTTCTTCTACTCCTCATCTACCTTCTTGCAGAAATGTGCTCTTGCTTCTTCTGGACCTGCTGGACCCCTTATTCCTGGGACCCTCTGAAAGAAATCAAATATTACAGTCCCAATCAGTGATCCCCCTCCTTATATTAGTGATGAGGAAACTCAATCCTCTGGACATCTGCTGTCAAAAGTGGAGCAGCTAAAACTTCCCCAACTTGCCTTAATGATCATTCTTTCTTTCAGAAGGTGGAAAACCAACAAGGAGCAATTCTACCCTGGACTCAGTTTTGACATAAAAATGCTCTTTGCCAAAATTTGCAAAGAAACTAGCCTCAAGTGGACTGATGTTCTTCCCATGCCTTTCATGTGCATTAAAAAAAACTTACAAAGGGCACACAACCTTATAGCACATGATAATCTCAAGTTCTACTTGGAGGGGTTTTCTGTCTTAAAGAACAACATGGTTCTATGTTTCTATCATACTGAGCAAAGGCTTCTTCATAACCTGGCTTTAAATTGTGGTTACTGACACAATGATCCATCCTGTGAGCAAGAACTAGTTGCCATGATGGAAATCAAGGGAATGTTGACATTATCTCGCATTTAGAGTTTGTAATAAAGATGGAAAAGAAAGCTGGGGGGTCTGACATGCACTCCAGACTTGAGGAGAGCACATTTCAGAGCACAATGATTCATATTCCATAGGAAAAGTTAACCCAGAAGGAAGACAAGACTCTTAAGACTGAAATTATATATAGACACTGAGAAAAAATCCACTGAAGAGGGCGAAAGCAAAAGTAATAATAAAAATAGCTAACATCTACATAACACCTGCTATGTGCCAGACACTGTGCTAAATGCTTTACAACTATGATCTCATTCAATCTTCAGGAAGTAGGTGCTATTATTTGAATATTAATATAATGGAATAATCAACATATAATTATTAATATAATTGATAACAGCTAACATTTATATAGTACTTAACTATAGACCAGACACTAACCTAATTGTGTTAAAATTATCATCTCATTTAGTCCTCACAACAATCTTGCAAGGTAGGTTCTATTATTATCTTCTTTTTATAGCTGAGGAAACTGAGGCAAACAGAGGGGAAGTGACTTTGCCAGAGTCACACAGCCAGTAAGTGTCTGAGGCCAGATTTGAATTCACTTTTGCCAAACACCAAGCCCAGCACTGTATCCACTGAGCCACCTAGATGTCAGAGATAAGAAAATTATCTGAAATGGATGCACAGGGAATTCACCAACAAATTAGATCTTTTTAAAGACACATCAAGAAGAGGGAAGTGAGGGTAGGTGTCTGAAGATGGATACAAAAGCTTGGTATGTTGCCATAAGGAGAGTCATGGGAGTGCCATAGTTCAGCTGTTAAGACAAGCTAAGAACCCCAAAAGGAGAAAAGAGAAGTATCAATAAAAGGATAGTACTAACGGTCAGGGTGGATGGAGCTATGATCATGAATGACAGAGAGAAGGTCATGCTGTTCAAATCTTACTCTTACTCCTTCTCTCTGCCAAGATAATGATGTTGGTCCTAAAAGGGACAGAACAAATGTACACAGGGAGTCAACGGCTAAGATAAGTGAGCATTTAAGCAGAGAACACCTACGTTGCCCTTAATGAATTCAAGTCACTGAGTGAATTCAAGGAGGTAAGAGAGCATACAGCTGCCCCTGATGAATTCTGTGATTCTGGGAAATGGCTCAAGGCCCTAATTGGAAATACCTATATATTTCCATGGCTGGCTTTCTGGAGACAGCGTCCTGTCATTGGTCCAAGACCAAAGAGTAACTTTCATGTTAGGAGGGACAAGTGATGGTGGTTCCATGCACCTCTACAATCTAGTGTCAACTTGCCTTATTTTCCAATCCTGCCCTTCAGCCGTTCCACATTCCAAGTCAAACTGGCCAAATCATTGCCAGTTCTTGTCCTTGCCTCTCCCATTCTTTGTACCTTTGTGCAGGCCATTCCCCACCCCACCCCCCCATATAAAAAAAACCATAGTCTGTCTTTCTCTCTGCCTATTGAAATTTTTCTCTTCCTTTAATTTTCAATTTGAGGGCCACCTACTCCTTCACTAATACAGGACCTCCCATCTTTCCATGGCCTATTCACTGAATGGGCATTACCTCACTCTAAATGAATACATTAAAAGGCCTTCGCCTAAAAGGGTCAAGGTCTCCCATTGTATCCTGGGTCATCTCCAGTCACCCTGATGAATATCTGGTCACTGGATCCAGATGGCTCTGGAGGAGAAAGTGAGGCTGGTGACCCCTCCCTCACTCAAATCAAAGTCAGCTGCAAGTTATGTCATCATTTCCTCCAATGTCATGGTCCTCTTCAAAAATTAAGGACAAACACAACAACTCTTCATGACTCCGTTTTCAGTTTTTTCACCCTATTTGGGGTTTTCTTGGCAAAGATGCTGGAGAGGTTTGCAATTTTCCTTCTCTAGCTCATTTTACAGATGAGGAAACTGAGGCAACCAGGGTTAAGTGACCTGCCCAGAATCACACAGCTATGTGTATCTGAGGCCAGATTTGAACTCAGGAAGATGAGTCTTGGTGACTTCAGGCCTGCCCAGCACTCTATCCACTACACTATCTAGCTGCCTGCAGTACTCTCTAATGCTCAGTTAAATCATTTCATTTCACCTTTGCAGGCCTCTGAGAAAACCGACCTAGAGAAAGCTGGGTGGTACAGTAGACAAAGAAACCAAGGAAGGTCAGAAGCAGTTGGTGATGCAGTAAATAGAGTGTGAGGCCTACAATAGGGAAGATCTGAGTTCAAATCCAGCCTCAAACCTTTCTCAGCTATGGGACCCTGGGCAAATCTCTTAGCCTCAGTTTCCTCAACTATAAAACCAGAATAATAGTAGCACTTACCTCTCAGGGTTGTCGTGAGAATAAAAGGAGATTGTATTTTTTCAAGCGTTTCACAAACCGTGAAGCTCTGTGTAAATACTGGTTAATGTTATTAATCAATTATCTCTATGATTCCTTCCAGCTACAAAGTCCATGATGCTATGATCCTAAATCTCTTCACTTCTCCCAACTAAATCCCATGAACAATAAAAATGTTGACACCCTACTATATGATGTACTGAACAAAAGACCCTGAGTGAATGTTAACCTATTTTCTTCACCTATAGCATGCTTTTAGAGTCTGGAGAGTGACTCAGGAGAGTTGAGTTAAGATAGAAATTCAGACAATAAACAAACTTAATGGTACCTTTGTTCTCTGTTTTGCCGTGAAACCCTGTTTGGGCTCTGGGAATGTTTCTCATACTGAACTCAAGGCCATCAGAGTGAGCCTCTGTCATTAAGAACAGTCCCCCTAACAGTCAACCATGAAGTGAGTCGTACTTCCTCCCTACATCTTCTTTACTCCCTCTTTCACTTTCTCACCAGTTATAACCCTCAAAGATCCCAAAGCATATGTCAGGGAATGGAGCTGGCTCTTGATGCCACCAATACGCATCAGAGCTGAAACTTTTCCTCAATAGCCAATAATATTCAATAAACATTTATTAGGTGCCTACTATGTGACAGGCCCTGTGTTAAACACTAGGGATACAAAAAGAAACAAAAGACAATTTCTGCCCTCAAGGAGTTTACAATATGATGTAACAAGCAAACAAATATTTACAAATAAGCTAAATACAAGACAAATAGGAAATAATTTAAAAAGGAAGGAACTCAAATTGTGGGATTAGGAAAGAGAGGTTGTTGGAAAACATGGGATTTTAGTTGGTTCTTAAAGGAAACCAGGGAAGCCAATAGGTGGAGAACATTCCAGGTATGGAAGACAGCCAGAAAAAATATGCCCAGAACTGAAAGATTAGAATGTCTTGTTCCTTGAACAGCAAGATGACCAATATTACTATACCAAAGAGTATGAGGAGGGGAGGGAGGTGTAGGAAGATTGGAAAGGTAGGAGGGGGCTGGGTTATAAAGGTCTTTGAATGCCAGAGCATTTTGTATTCGATCCTGGAGGTGATAAGGAGCCACTGGGAACCTATTGAGTAGGGAAGTGATATGTCAGGACTGTGCTTAGGAAAATCTCTTTGGTGGTTGAATGGAGGACAGATTGGAGTGGGGAGAGAGTTGAAGCAGCAGACCCTCCAATAGGCTGTTGTAATAACCAGGTATGAGGTGATAAAGTTCTGCACCAGAGTGGTAGCAGTATCAGAGGACAGAAGGGGGCATATTTCCTATATAAGAACAGAAAATTAGAAGGCCACCTATGCTATGCTCCTATCCAAGGAGCCACCCAGAGTGCAAATGGAGGCAAGTGGGGAAAAAAAAATTGCAGAATGCTGTATCCAGTTTCTCTGAGGTCTCTGTCAGCTGTAAAGCATATCTTTCAATAAATATTATTCAATCACATAAGTTTTGTGCATGGCCTCTCCTTTTCCTTGTTAGCGTAGAAACTGATTTACCACAAAATCATTCATTTAGAGAGGTACTTGCCACTAAATGTAGGAAACAACGTGGACAGGAGATATTAATTGCTATGCCTTTCCAAATTATCCCCTATGGACTTAAATGTCACTAATTCACTCTTGTCCCAGGGATTTTTTGCCCTTGATGTAACTTTTTGGTTCCTAGATTCCTCACTATTCTCTCAGTCTATCAAACCTGTCCTGGCCTCATTTTCATTCCTATCAAGTCTTGACACTCTGTCTAACCACTTAAGTAATACCTAACATCCATGTGGCTCTTAAAGGTTTTCAAAGCACTTTACAGGTCCTCCCCTCCACCTCTGAATCCCTGTGCCTCTCTGATCCTCTAATATCCTATCCTTCTAATCCTCAACCCTGAGGAGCTCCTACCACCTGCCTTTTCCACTCCTATTCCCAAATTCTTAAATACTACTAAGAAAATTACAAACTCATGTTGACCAGGTCCACTTTCTAAGCTCCACTGGGACTTACTGCTGAATGAAAATCCTTTTGCTCATCTCTTATTAATATCACACTCTCCACAATGGCTGTTCCAAGTCTTCTTTTCTCTCCCTCTCCCAAGTTCACCCCTGCCATGTTACTTCCATCAGATGATCTTACTCCCTCCTTTACCGAAAAGATTGCTTAAACCCTGTTCCAAAGCTTTTTAGTATGGGACTCTCTCCTTACTGGTGGAAATAAAGACCCTGCACTATGTGAGGGGCAGGATGGAGCTGGCAAGAGACCAGAGGCCTCCAGCCTTTGCAAGACCTACTTTTGGGGACCCTCCAAGCAAGAGTTCCCCTTTAGGACTCTTAGAACAAGAGTCTTCTTTGAGTGTAGAATCGAGTCAGTTTCCAGCTAAGAGACAAGATGTAAAAGGCCCACCCCACTTCAGTAATGGAACTAAATTAAATATTAGTAGACCATCTAGCAGTTAATAAAGTGAGGCTTACTTAGCCATAGCATGGTAAGGATGTATAGAAAATACAGAGCACTTATTTAAGAAGATATAGTCCCCTTCGTGTCAATATGAAAACACACCTGATCAGCAGAGGGTGGTAAGTACGGCAATTCAAATGGTCAGGCTAAGTCTGAGGAAGCACTGACTTCTCATGGGCTGATAGTTATGCTCTACATGACAAAGCAGCTGCGTTAATAGCTACTGAAGGAAAAGACTCCAGGAAGACATGAGAGGAGCTGGCAGTCTCCATCATGTCCCTATTCCCAGATTGCTACTCTCGAGACTTCAAGGAGTCTCCTCTTGGATGAGATCCAGGACCCTCTCTCAGTTGAGCTAATTATTTCCCCCCCAATTAAGAGCCTTCCTTCTGCACTGTCTGGTAATATATATATATATATATATATATACATATATATATGAATATATATATATTCACATATGTGTATATGCATATGTATAGGTGTGTATATATGCATATATAAGACACATTTACATGTTGATATATATTCCAATGTATACCTTCTCTGGTTTCAGTTTTGTTATTTGGATTAATAGGTTTCTTTGCTATTCTCTATACATGTGCATTGTGGAAACAGTATTTGGTGGGGCAGGGTTCAATCTTTGGATATAGAGCTTGGGGTCCCCCTTCCCCCCAAAATGACAAAATAATCAAAACTTGGCTCAAACCCAATCATATCCCCTAGATTAATAATATTTAACATAGGAGATAGGTATATTTCTAGCCTGGTAACTGTTCTCTCTGAGGAGAGGTGGCCTCCCTTGATGAAAGGTAAAGGGAATAGAGGTTATAGATGTTTATTCTGCTTCCCTTTGAGCCATATCCAAAGACAACAATCTGCCCTGCCTACTGCTACAATTAAAGTCATTAGATGTGAACTCTCTCAACCTGTCTTCTGTATTCTTCCTCACATCTCAAATAGTTATGATATTCTTGAGCCCTGCGCTCTAGAGGAAGAGATGGTTTTTCTCTGCCAAAGCTAACCCCTTTGCCTCTACTTGTAGTTCTATCCTTTTCTGATTCCTCCATAACTTTACCAATATTCCCCTCTCCCACAAATCTTCAATCTTTCTCTCTTTATAGGCTACTTCCTCTTAGCCTACAAACACATCCAGGAGGCAACTGGTAGTATAGTGGGTAGAGTGCTGAGTGTGGAATAAGGGATACCTGAGTTCACATCTAGCCTCAGACACTTTCTAGTTGTGTCACTCTGGGCAAGTCACTTAACATCTATTTGCTTCAGTTTCCTCAACTGTAGAAGGGGGATAATACCAGTACCTATCTTGCAGGTTGTTGGGGGGATCAAATGAGGTACTATTATAAAAAGCTCAGCACAGTGCCCAGCACATAGTAGACATTATATAAATGCTTATTCTCTTCAGGTCTTCAATATCCTAAAAAAATAAAAAAAAACCCTTCAATTTGACTTTGCCAATCCATCAAACTCTCTTCCTCTCTCCTCCCTTTCACTACTTAATTTCTAGCAAAAGATTACCAAACTCACTCACCTATTCCCTCACAACCTACTTCTCAATCCCTTGCTTCCCTCTCCACCACTCTATTGGCTCTCTCCAAGGTCGCTATTTACTGTAAGTGGGCCTGATTTGGGCTAGTCTTGTGCTTCAGGTTCAGTAATGGAACTAAATTAAATACCAGCAGACTATCCAGCAATTAATAAAATGAGGCTTACTTAACCATATCATAGTAAGGATATTTAGCAAAATACAGCACTGGTTTAAGAAGATATAGTCCCCTTTATGTCAATACGGAAACACATCTGATCAGCAGAGGATGACAGGTATAGCAATGCAAATGGCCATGCTATGTCCGAGGAAGCACAGATTCTCGTGAGCTGATAGTTATGTTCTACATGACAAATAACCTACGTTAATAGCTAAACCTTTTGCCCTTTGGACCATTGAAGTTTCAGGGAGAGCTTCCCTGCTTTAGAGGGATAGCCTAATCTATATGATGTGAAGATTTTTAAAGTCTTCTAGACCTTCTAGACCGAAAGGATGAGAAAAGCCTGGATTAGGCATCATTAGAGAAAGATCTCAGCACAAAGAAAAGAAAAGCAAAAACATAAAGGCAGGGAAAAAGCAACCAATGTGATGATCTCTTGAAGGAGTGCAGAACTAGGGTGACAATATGGAGAGCAAAGACCAGACATCACAGTTCCTCCCTTCAGAATCGTCATGGGGTGGGTGATGTTAGAGATAATTCTTAGTTGATCTCCCAATGTAAAGCAGAAATAATGTACAATAGCAACACCAGGAACATTAGGACCACAGCACAGATGATAACATTTCATAGATAGACATCAGTCCTCAACACTGGTTAGGGTCTTCTGCATTAAGATAACTAAGAAGTCACTACCTTCTTACATACAATCCATCCCAGTTCCAGGATTGATACCAACACTTACTCTTTGCCATAACCTTGTAGTAGGAAGGCCGAATTTATGATCTCAAATATAATCATGTATATGTTTGAATGGTCCGAAATCGCAAGGTATGAGAGATTCTCTAAGGAGAAAACAACAAGAAATTTATTTAGGCCCCACCGCAGCAAAAACTTGAACCAGCCTCCCCATTCCAACATCTTGACAAAAAGACTCCAGGCCCAGAAAGCCCAT
>CM053625.1:41850108-41875067 GCA_028646595.1 Phalanger gymnotis
GGGCCCTGCTTCCCTCTGCCACTTTGTGGGTTCTGCAGCTCTAGAATCGGTTCAGAGCCATTGTTTTATAGGTTTTTGGAGGAACTTGGTGGGGAGCTCACGCCAGTCACTGCTTCCCAGCCGCCATCTTGGCTCCGCCCCGACCAAAGTTCTTAAATCTTTAATAATTATTTGAAATGTTGTTATTGTATCCATTGCTCTATTGGTCATGTTCACTTCATTCTGCATCAGTTTATACAAATCTTTCCAGTTTCGGAGAAACTTCCTTTCATCACTTCTTACAACACAATTCTATTCCATTACATTTATATATTATAATTTATTCAGTCATCTCCCAATTGATGAGTACCCCTGAGATCCCCTTTGGATCCCTTTTTTTCTTCTATGATCTAAGATCTTTTCCAGTCTAAAAAACTCTGGCTTGGGGATCAGAAGACCTGGGTTCAATGTAACAAACATTTACTAAGTGTCTACCTATGTACTTAAGTGTGGGGAGAGATACCAATAAGAAACAAGATTTAGTCCCTGGAGCATGAGATGGGCACACAAATCACTATGAGTTTGGAGATATCCAAACAGAGCACTATGAGAGATTAGACAAAGGAGACATTATTTCTGCTTGTGAGAGCTGTGGTAATTACAATGCCACGGAAGGCTCCCTGAAGGAGATGGCATTGGAAGTCTGCTTTGAAGGAAGGGAGGGGTTTCAATATGTTGAGATGCTAGTGGAGACTAGGTGAGATACAGAAGAATAAGTCTGGAGCAGGGTAAATTGTCTGATTTTGCAGGAACATGGAGTTCTTGAAGGGAATTAGTATGCACTAAGGCTGAAAATGTTAAGTTGTCAAGTCATAGAGGGCCTTGAATGCCATATTAAAGAGTCTGGACTTCATTCTCTAAGAGACGATGGGAGCCACCAATAAAATTTTTTCTTTTTTTTCTCAAGTAAGTAACGTGATTAAGTTAGGAAGATTAATCTGGAAGCCATGTGAATGATGGACTAGAGCAGGTGAGAATGGAGGCAGGAAGGACAGTTAGAAGGCTATTAGGACAGTTCAGAAATGAGGGATGAAGGCCTGAATTAGGATTGTAACTGTAGTTTCAAGCACATTTCGGCCACGTGCTAACCATGCGACCTTTACATCTCTGAGCTTCAGCTTCCTCATCTGTCAAATGTGGCCGATAATACCTTGAGTGACCTACTTCACAGTTGGTGAGAGGATCTAATGAGATAAGGTATAGGAAAAAGTTTTTTAAACATCAGCTATTATTGTTTTTGGTTTTCCTGTTAGTCTTAATTGAGGACCTACTATGCATCCAACTCTATCCTGGGACCTGTGGGGAAAGAAGAGAGGAGACAAAATCCTTGCCTTTAAGGAGCTCATAGTTAATCTAGGGGAAAAATGGCACATACTCATGAAAAATTGTTTTTTTTTTAAACAAATCAAGGAAGTATAAACTCAAGGCCAGGTACAGGTACAAAGATGACAGGAGAGAGAAAGCACAGACTCGGAGGAGATGAGGCTCAGGCTGAGTCCTGAAGGAGAGGTAGATTTGTACAGATAGAATAAGCTGTTAGAATTGCTAGTAGAATTTAGTCTAGCTCTAGCTAATGTCCCAGGTCAATTAGCGTTTCACCATTTTTCCAGTTTCTTAACATTAGCTCTCCAATTGGATCTTTTCTTCCATCTGTGTCCCTGCAAATACTTTGAGTTGAATGTTATCCTGAAAGTAGGAGTATATTGATTACTTCAGAGATTGGTATCTCAAGTGTGTGTATTTGTAGCCTTCTGCACAGCCTGCATTTTTTGGGGGGGGGGGTCAGGGCCAAAGAAATCAGAAAGGAATAAGAAAGAGACATGTAGAAAAAAGTGCGTGGGATCAGGAAGCATTAGGATTCCACATCACAAATCTAGAGCCAGAAGGGACCCTAGAAACCATTTAGTGCTAGTCCAATCCTTATCTTATAGATGAGGAAACTAAGGCCCAGAGAGGTTAATCCACTTGCCCAAGGTTATACAGATAGAGATGGGATTTGAACTCAAGTCTTTTGACTATAGATCTGGTATTCCCAGCTCTGCTAGTTGTTTTTTTTTTAACCGTGATTTCTACCTCCACAATATACCTTCAGTTACGTGGTCACCACCCTAGTAAAGGCCCCTGTTATTTCTCATCTGGACTACTTTAATAACCTAATTTTGTCTCCTCACTTCCACTTTCTCCAATCATATTATCTTTCTCACACTTTACAATCCTTCTCACATCTATCTCATTATCTTTCTGTCTAAACTGGCTTCTTCTCCTAATTTTCCTCTTACTTTCAAGTGTACTACCACCCTCCCAGTCACCTGTGTTAACAACCCAGTTGCCATCCTTCACTCACTACTCTCTCTCTTTCCCTGCTCCCCCTCCAAACCCCTCCTCCTGGCCATATTCAATCTACCTTCTTAGCATTTCTCATATATGCCTTCTTTTCCCCTCTTACACTGCCACCAGCTTGGTGCAGGCATTTATCACCCCATACCCAGATTCATACAAGCAAGCCTTCTGGTTGGTTTCCTCATCTGTCTCCATTCTAGTTCGTTCTCTACTCAGCTATCAACGTACTCTTTCAAAAACACAGGTCTGATGATGTCACCCCATTCCACCTCTATTCAACCAACTCCAATAACTCCCTGTTACCTCCAAGACCAAATATTAAATCCTTGCTTTGGCTTTTAAAGCCCTTTATGCTCTTCCGCTTTCTACCTTTCTTGTCTTTATCTTCTTTAGCCTTATTCTACCCTTCTAGTTTTTCCACATACCCTCATCTAGTGACACTGACCTCCCTGCTGTTCCTCAAACAAGGTATTCCATCCCCCAACTCTATGCATTTTCACTGGCTGTCTCTTATGCCTGGGGTGTTCTCCCTCATCATCTCCACCTCATGGAATCCTTCAAATCTCAGCTAAAATCTCATTTTCTTCAAGAAGCCTTTCCTAGCCTGTTGACTGAGGGAGAATGGTGGCCCAGTGGATAGAGCACTGGACATGAAATCAGGAAGATTTGAGTTTAATTCCAGCCCCAGAGACTTATTAACTGTGTGACCTTGGGCAAGTCACTTAACCTTTGTTTGCCTCAGTTTCCTTATTTGTAAGATAGGGATAATAATAGCATCTACCTCCCTGGGTTATTGTGAAGATCACATGAGAATTGTAAAGTACATAGCACAGTGCCTAGCACATGGTAATGTGCTAGCTTAATGACTATTTGTTAATGTGTCTTGATCTGTAAGCATCCTAGGACACTGATCTGACTATATCATTCCCTTGCTAACAAGCTAACAAACACGAAAACAAACAAACAAAACCTTCAATGGCTTCCAGTTGTCTCTAGTGTAAAATACAGACTCCTCACCTTGCCATTTAAGACCCTCTATAATCTGGCTCCAGTCTGCCCTTCTAGCATTATTTCACATTACTGACCTTCATGGCAAAATTAGATTAGTGGCTGTTCCTTGGACTTGACCTTGTAACTGCCACTTCTGTGTATTTATACAAACTTTTCTTCATGGTCAGAATTCACTCCCTTCTCAGATCCACACAGAATTTTTAAGAAATTATTTTCAGTTCTGAATTTTCTTTCTCTACCTTCCATTGAGGAAGCAAGAAAAATAAAACCCATTACAAATATGTATAATCCTGGAAAATAGACTTCCACATTAGCCATGTTCCCTGCCCTCCAGCTCCCCCCCAAACAAACAAGAAAAAGAAAGAAAAAGCAGAAAATATACTTTAATCTGCACTGAGTAAATCACTTGTTCTGTCTGGAGGTGGTCAGAGCCACATTTCAGAACCTGTATTCATCCAAGGCTCAGCTTGGCTTCCACCTGGTCCATGAATCATTCTCTGATCCTCCCATTTGTTCATTTTTTAATCCTTCCTCAGATTATCTTATATGTACTTATCTGTGTACATGTTGTATCTCCCAGGAGAATGTTACTTCCCAGAAGGAAAGGAATGTTATGTTTTTGTCTTTATAGTCCTAGTACATAGCACAGGGCTTTGCACATAATAGGTGCTTAATAAATGTTTGTTTAATTCAAGTGAATTGAATTGACCTTGAGCAAATCACTTAGACTGTCGGTGACTTTGTTTCTCCATTTGTAATGTGGTGTAGTGACAAGCAAAGTGGCACTTTTAGCTATTTTTTCTTTTGGAGTGCTTCTCAGCACTAAGGCAATGAAGTGCCTTTGATTGAGTCTTTGATTGAATCAAGAGTCTTTGATGAACTGCTTAAGTCACAAGAAAGCCTAAGTCACATGAGTTTGAGTCACATGGTTGTGACCTCTTCTGACTCTGAAAAAAACATATATATATGTATTATATATATATATATATATAATATATATATATATATATATATGTACTTGGAGGTTAGCATTTTCCTTTGGGACTCACTCATTGGAAGAGTGTTCCTGTGATTTCACCAGACAAGACTCTGGGTAGCCATTAAGGAGACGCCTGGCTTTGAAAACTCAGATGTTGGTGCTTTTCCCTCTGGTAACTATGTAAACATTGCTATGGACAGACAGAAGCCCTGTCTGCTGATCTGTGTTATTTGCTCTGTTTATATAATTTCCACTTGTAACTTCTTTTTGTGTTTTGTCTGAAGTTCAGGGTGCTGACTTTTATCCCTTAACTAAGTGAATGATATATGTATGTTTAATTAAAATGAGATTATTAACCCCTTAAAGTTGCTTTCCTTGAAAAAGCAGATGAAAAAACTTGTGCTAGCAGCCCTCTTGTGTGCTGGTGTTATTGGTTTTATACCCCCACAACAGCTGCAAGCAGAATTGTTGTTACAAGTGGGAAAAATAACTTTGTCATATGTAGAAAGGTGGTATTACAGAGAAGCCAGAAGGGTACTGAGGATAGACCTCATGAGACAGCAATACGTGGTTGAGGGTCTTCTCAGTTCTGTGGCTTGATGCTCAGCTCTGCAGATGGTTTATATACATACATACATTTGTCATAGAACCGTAGGTTTAGAGGTAGAAGAGACCTTAGAGATCATCTTAGTCCCTTTTCCCTTTCACCACTATTTTCTCATGTCTCTTCCCTTATTTTACAGATAAACAAATTGAGGCTGAGAGAGGGAAGCAATTGCAAGGTCAGGTAGGTAGTAAAAGGTGGACAGGTCTTAAACACCATCCCTGACTGGAGCCTGGGATATTTCCATTACAACAGGAGGTGGTCAGACTCTGGGGAGCTGGCTTACTTTGACCAAGCCAGAAGGTAGTTAATTCACTTGTGCTGAATCACCATCGTCATTGTCATCATCATCATCATCATCATCATCATCATCATCATCATCATCATCATCATCTTCGAGAATTCAACAAATAGGTTGTTTCAGAACTGGACTATTATCACAGACAGAACTCTTGGCCACAATCATTTGGATGTAACATTTACTGACAAAAATTTGAGTACTTTTAAAATAAATGTTGTCAAATGCTCATTATCTATAAGCTACATGAAATCAAAAGCTTTCAAAATGTAGAGACCTATTGGAAGAAATCAGAACCATACAAAAACATGATGAGGTACACATCATCGTCCTGCTTGTCCTTGTTGTCTCAAAGATGCTTTCGCTGAGCCTCCAGAAGACCTTATATCTTAATACATTTATTCAGTTACGAAAAGCAGTCATCTTGCCCACCTGTGCAATAACCCACAGAACATTAAATATAAATAAATATTAGAGTGATGGATTGTTGCAGAACCATTTCTATATGAACTCTTTTGAGAAGGATGAGAAGAGTGAGATAACAGTAGTGAGAATTTTCATTTCTGTAGCACGCTAAGGTTTACGTGGTTTTCTTTCTGTTCTCTCACACCTGGATTATTGCAATAACTCGCTTCTAGATCTGACTGCCTCAGCTCTCACCTCATTTCAATCCATCCTCCATTCAACCACTAAAGCAATTTTCCTAAAGCATGTGTCTGATTCTGTTGCTACCCTGCTTGGTGTACTCCAGTGGCTTCCTATTGCCTCCAGGGTCAAATACAAAATGTATTTGGCATTCAAAGTCCTTCATAACCTAGTCCCCTCCTGCTTTCTACTCTTTTTATACCTCCGTGTCTGTCATATACTCTTTCACCTGGTGTCACTGACCTCCTGGCTATTCCACAAACAAGATACTCGATCTCATGGCTCTATATGTTTTCTCTGGCTGTCCCTCATGCCTGGAATGCTCTCCTTCCTCTGTTCTAACAACTGCCCTCTCTGGCCTCCTTTAAGTCCCAACTCCACCTTCTGTAGAAAGTCTTCTTCAACCTTCTTAATTCCAGTGCCTTTCTTCCGTTATTTATTTCCTATTTTATCCTGTATATAGCTTGCTTTGTATATATTCATTTACATATTGTCTTCCCCATTAGACTGTAAGCTCCTAAAGGTCAAGAACTTTTTGCCTCTTCTGCCTTTAGCCCCAGTGCTTAGCATAGTACCTGGCACATAGTAGCCACCTAATAAATGTTTATTGATACAAAATATGAGACAATCAAATATCAAATAGGATAATATTTGTAAAAAGTGTTTAACCTAGCATCTGCGCATAGTGGGTGCTTATACAAATGCTTTTTCCCTTTTCCTTCCTTTCAGTAACCCTTTGAAGCAAGTTGCTTTCTCATTTTTACAAATTAGGAAATGCAGATCCAAGGAGGGAAAATAATTTGCTAGGCAGTCTAGGAGCCAGGACTTATTTCAAGCTACTCAGACTCCAAGTCCAGTGATCTTTTCCACCATGCTATGAAATATACCTGCTGACATGATTAAATCCCTGATGTTGGCCAGTCAGCACATTCCCTTCCCAGAAAGTCCACATGGGAAACCAAATTAATAATGAAGGTTGCTTGGTGAACTTATAGCAAAAGTCACTCTGTGATCTTAAGGGATATTGTAATAGCCTGATGCATTATTCTTCTCCACTACTGGTTTACACACGCGCGCACACACACACACACACACACACACACACACACACACATTATCGAGGCAGCATGGCATGGAGGATATGGAGAGGCAGCCAGCCTCAGAGTCAAGTTCTGAAGTTTGCTCAACTCATGCACAATCACGTTTTCTCTTTCTCTCAATAGGAAAAATTCCTGGCAATGTAATAGGAAAAGTCTTAACGTAGGAATTAAGAACCTTAGGTTTTTGACCTTCCTTTGCTAATGATTTCTTGATGTCCTCACCATAGAATATCAGGGCTGGAAGGGATCCTAAAACACAAGATCCTGGAGCTAGGGATTGTTCTGTTTATACATCCTCCAGTCCAGCTCCCTCATTTGACACACAGCGCTCTTTCTATGTGACTAAGTATATGTCGGTATAAGCTTAATGGTCCTGGAGTCAGAAATATCTTTCAGATCCAGCTTCAGACAGTAGCTGTATGACCCTGGGCAAGTCACTTAAGCCTCATTTTCATCATCTGTAAGATGAGGATAATAATAGTACCTATTTCCCAGGTTGTTGTGTGGGGATTAAATGAGATAATAATTGTAAAGTGCTTAGCATAGCTGGCACATAGTAAAGTGCTATGTAAATGTTCACATTATTATCAATAAGGGTGAAATTTAGTACTCTGTGATGTAACTTTTGGATCATAGCTCTAGAATGTTAGGTCCTTTGAATTCCAGAAGAATTTAGGTTTGATTTCCTGACAAAGTAGTTAGCAAAAGGTGAGAACTGTGGGCAGTTACTACCTCATTCCCTGCTCCTCCCCGCGCACCGCCCCCCCCCCCCGTCCCCGGCTGGAGGCTTCAGTATTCTAATCTGGAAAGAAGGGGCTAGACTGCTAACATTCTACATTCCATACTCTACAGCCAACCTCGGCTCCAGCATTCTGTGATCTTAAGTCCCTTTCAGTGTTAACATTCCGTTGTGGTTGTCTTTGCCTTTGATGTTCTTGTCTCTCTTCTAGTGCTGCTATTCTATGGTCAAAGATCTCTTCTAACTCTGAGAGTGAAGGTTCCCAGGACCATTGCAATTTGCACATTCTATGATTCTAAATTTCTAAAATGAGACCCAGAGGTAAATAGACACTTTTCTCCAGTGACTGGATTAATATAGGATGTTTTCCTATTGGACAGTCAGTGTTGCCTTCGCTGATAAGCCATCTGTCTTAAAATATCACCTTCCCTTCGCAAAAGCAGCATTTCAGATGCATTTGTCATGAGAGAAGGCAGCTCGATAACCAGCCTTCATTTGACCTTTAAATTACCTTCGTCTTATCGGCTTTGCCAATTGGCTCATCTCTTTGAGAGCAAGGGAGTTGATTTGAGATGAATAGATTTCCTACTCATGGAGATGTCATCCTGATATTCTCAAGCATCCAGTCCAAACATGCCTTTTGAGTTGTAATAGCATCATCAGCCAGAGACTACTTGGGGTCAATGAGGTGACTTCTGTTGGGTGGCTCAGGCCAATTTAATTCTGGAGGAGCTGGAATCTAGGCTGACCAAGAGCATCATTTTATAGCCTTAGAAATCATCTGGTTCATTTTACAGAGGAAGAAATAGAGGTCCAGAGAGGGGGAAATACTCTGAGGACAAAAATTTTCTTGCAAGACCCCAAACTAGAACATCTTCTGATTGCAAAGTCAGTATTCTTTCCATTGCACTATACAGAAGAGGGAAGGAACATCCTGGAATAAGGGCAGGGCAGGATTGCTGCTCGGGGGAGGCTGTAGTTATGTTGGCTTTTTGAAGAAATCCTCCTTCCCTAGGGGTGGGTATAGTTGTTTGTCACTACATGAATGCATATGCACTGTGTGTGTGGCATCATAAACCTGGTATGGTGGTAGATTAAGATCCTCTGGGGCCTCTTGGCAGCAAGGCTTTAGGCAGAGCTGTGCTGGAACCAGCTCAAGAACTGGTTGTTAATTTTCAATGTGAGCATTTACACCTCGGAAATCAGCAAACTCTACAAATCGGAGCTTGATTTGTTGTTTGGTTGATTGTCTAGACTTAAGAAAGAGAGAAAATGTTAATAAGACAGATTAATCTTGAAAATGTGTCATGCAGCCGGTTATTAAACATTTGCCAGCACACCCTTGGCTTTAGGGGACCTTTCCTTTTAATTTGAGTGTACGAATGAATTTGTGAATTGTGGAATACTGACAAACCTCTGTGGTTTGGGGTTCTGTACTTAGGACAGATTATGACCTGTTTAGAATTAGCCCTCTAGAACCACTCTTTCTCCTTCTTACCAAGAAGTCCAGTCCACCTCTCTAATTTTGCTGGAAACTCTCAGCTTCCTAACCTCCCTACCTTTAATATCAGATGTAGGAAGCTAATCAGTTGTGTCTGTTAGAGAACCTGCTACTCCCTAAAAAATACCTTTTCCTGATCCACATCCCAGAGCATCTCTTGTGTGGGACAACACAGGAGTGCTTGCGCTTCTTTGGAAGGAGGGGCAAGACCTTGGCATAGTTCAAGTCCTAAGTCTAAAAGAGTGTCTTGAATGATTTCTCTCTCTACCACTGTTGCCTCAAGATTATTTCACTTTAACCTTCTGGATGTTCTTTCAGGCCCCTTCAGAAATTTGGAGGTATCTTTTGCTTTTGAGTAACTGTGATCTCAATGTGTCTTTCCCTCTGGGTGTCTCATGTTAAGCCATAAGGCCTTCTTTTGCTGTATGAATTAAAATGAGACAAATGAAAGCCTATTGCTTTCCCCATCATTATCTGGTTTGCTTCTTTAGTAGAAATCTTAAAGTAACCCCAAAGTAAAAAGCAAGCAGATAAACAAAGGTATGTTACTATAACATATTTGCAAATATTACTTATTTTCATACTTCAGGAATCCATCATTAAATGTAGGCTCCATAAGGGAAGAGACTGTCACACTTTCATATTTTTTTCCCCAATGCCTAGCACAGTTCTTGGCTCATGTTGTTTAATCATCTCAGTTGTATCTGACTCTTTATGACCCCATTTAGGGTTTTCTTGGCAAAGATACTGGAGTGATTTGCTATTTCTTTCTCCAGCTCCTTTTACAGATGAGGAAACTGAGGCAAACAAGGTGAAGTGACTAGCTCAGGCTCACACAGCTAGTAAATGTCTAACGCTGGATTTGAACTCAGGTCTTCCAGACTCTAGACCTGGCGTTCTAACCACAGTGCCTCCTAGTTGTCTGACTTAGCTCATAGTAGGCTTTTAATAAATGATACTAATCAGTCAATTAATTCTCAACATTCTCTTTCTTCGTCATCTCAATCATCCTCACGGCTTCTACTCCACCCATACGACTTTCAGTTCTACATTTCTACACTTCAGATGCCTGTTTCCTGCTTTCACTTCATTATTTTCACCTGGATGTCCCACCAGCACCTCAAACTCAGCATATTAAAAATGAACCTATCTTCCTCTCTCCAAATCTTCCCTTCGTCTTAGTTTCTCTACTTGTGAATGATATTGCTATCTTTCAAAGCTTTTGGAAGCTTGAAACCTCAGAGTCGACTATGACTTCTTCCTCCCACAATTCCTGTTGATTGGAACTCTCCCATCTATACTTTTCTCTTTGCACTGCCACTGCCTTAGCTGACTCATTACCACAAGTATAGCACAGGAAAAAATGACCACAATAGGTCACTAGTCTCTCAGCCTCTAGTTTCTCCACCTCCATTCTATCCTTAACATGCTTCCAAAATAATCTGAACCTACAGTTCTAATCTTAGTATACTTATTCTGAAAACCCTTCAATGCTCCCTATTTCCTTTTATAATATTTTATTTTTTCCAATTACATCTAAAATAGTTTTCAACATTCACTTTTACAAGATCTTAAGTTCCATTTTTTCTCCCTCACTTCCTCCCCTCCTCCTTCCCCAAGATGTCATTCAATCCGATATAGGCAATACTTGTACAATAATATGAAACATATTTCCACATTAGTCATGTTGTAAAAGAAGAATCAGAAAAAAGGGAAAAACCACAAGAAAGAAAAAACAAAAAGAGAGAAAATAACATGCTTCAATCTGCATTCAGACTCCATAGTTCTTTCTCTGGAAGTGGATAGCATTTTCCATCATGAGTCTTTTGGAATTGTCTTAGATCATTGTATTGCTAAGAAGAGCTAAGTTTATCAAAGGTGGTCATTGCATAATGTTAATAATGTTCTCCTGGTTCTGCTCATATCACTCAGCATAAGTTCATGTAAGTCTTTCCAGGTTCATCTGAAATCCACCTGCTCATCATTTCTCATAGCACAATAGTATTCCATTACGTTCATATGCCACAACTTGTTCAGCCATTCCCTAATTGATGGGCGTCCCCTCAATTTCCAATTCTTTGCCACCACAAAAAGAATGCTCCCTATTTCTAAGGAATGAGGTTCAAACATTGCATTTGAAGCAATCTATTATCTGACACTACTCCAGCCTTGCAATGTTAGCTTCCTCTAATCTCCCTCATATGCTTTAACATGCATCTAAATCAGACAACATGCTGTCCTGCATTTTTCTGTTTCCCCATTTTGGCTCATACTTTTACCAGTCTCATATCATAATACTGCTAATAGCACTATATAATATAACAGCCCCTTTAAACAATGTTGCGTTTCTTTCACATATGTTCATCTATCAAACATCAATTTATTAAGCTCTTGTAATGGAAAGAGCACTGTGCTAAACCTTAGGAAAGAGATGAGGATATGTAATTCATGGCCGCTTGCCCTCAAAGAGCTTTCAGTCTGGCTGGGGAGATGAGATACGCACACAGAAAATTATAATGCAAAGTAGCATGTAAGAACATAGGAGACATAAAAGGTAGATGATTCCAGAGAGTGAGAGAGTAAACAAGATGACATAAGAATTAGTAGGAGGGAGAGATCATTCCAACTAAGGAGGATCAGGGAATACTTGAGGGAGATGAGGGGAGAGAGCACTTGAACTAGGCTTTGAAAGATGATTAGGATTCCAGGAAGAGGATGTTTTCACTTATCTGAAAGTCTTTTATTTTACTTGCCCTGGGCTCATTTTGTGATGCTTAATCCAGACATCAGAATTGTTGGCTATGGCTGTGGCAATAGGAAACCAATTTTACTGTTACACATTTAGGAAATTCTTCCTTATATTAGGCTAAAATTTGACCAACAATACCTTTCTCCCGTTGGTTCTAGTTCTATGCTTAGAGGCCAAGCTGAGTTATTCTGATCCATTTTCCCTAGGGAAGATATTATTCACATCTTCCCAAAGTCTTCTCCAGGGTATAGTTTCTAGTCCCCTCATCATCCTAGGCACTGTCATCTAAACACACTTTGGCTTATTGCTGCCTCTATTAAAATATATTATGGGACCAGAGCTGAATGTGTGGCTACATTAGTGGAAGGGAATAGGCACACATAGTGGGCTGGAGTGGTTTTGGTGGGGAGGACCAAAGTAGGGCAGTAAGGTGGGTGCCTGCCAAGCTATTGTCAAGTAATGGCATAGATAGACTGAAGGACAACAAGAAGTGAGTTTGTATTTTGGCAGCTTTCTTTCCTGGCTGCCTGACTTTTTTCTCCCTAAACTTCGGTTCAGTTGTTTTCTTGCATGTTCATGATACCTTCCCAGAGAATATTGCCCTAAAGTGATTGTTTTTTAGTTTTTCTTCTTCATTAATTTAGAGTTTCTTCCCTAGCAGATGCACATTCTTGCTTAGTAGAAGTTCATTAATTCTCCCCTCCCCCGCTCGTACCAGCAACATAATTTAAACAACATTAATCTAGTGTTTAGTAGGAAAATGGTGTTTTTAATGAGAAATACTGCTTGATGAGAGTTAATCTTCTTTTCTGGGGAGAAAAACAATCCAACAATGCCCCCTCCCCCCAATTTAATAGCAAATTGCCACCATTTGTCATAGAAGAAAGGTTTTACATTTTTTTTTTGTTTGTTCTATGGTCCTTTCCAGTTCTAGCATTCTATATCTTGTCTTCTAAGGTTCCTTACAGCCATGACATTCTGAATTTTATGTCTTAAAGTTTCTGCCATCTTAGACATGGTAATTTCAAGAGTTATTTCCAGTTCCGACATTCTATGCTCTATGCCACAAGTCAGGTTCCTTCTAGCTCTAGCATTCTGTTTTCTAAAGTCTTTTCCAGTTTTGAAATTCTATATCTTATGGCTTGAGTTTCATTCCAGCTTTGATATTTTCTGACCAAGGATATAAAGTCCCTTCTAGCTGTGCCTTCCTATTATGTACTGAGGTTCTTTCCAGCTTTAACATTCCATGTTCTACTGGCAAAAAGAAAAATGAAATAATAAGACCAAGGTTGATATGGCAAGAGATGGTTTTTCTCAACCAAAACCCTTTGTAAAATGCCCACACACCTTCCCCTCCCCACTGGGATGTTTGTGTTTCTCTGTCCTTTTTCAGTGACATTGATATAACAGGGCTCCAGTTGGGTAGATTGTGAGTGACCCGCAGACACCACAGCGACGGCTGGGATAATTTATTTTCTTGTAAATCCGGATTATGATGCAGTTACTCCCAGGCACTATTTTTAGTACCTCTCACTCCTGTCTCCTTCCCCCAACCTCCAATCCAGCACACACTTATACACATGTACTCAACACGGTCACAGTCAGAACTGCCTGACCCATAAGCAGATGAGTCCGAGTGTGCTAGAAAGTGCTATCTTGCTCTCTCCTCTCCATTACCAGAGCTCCTTTCATTTCTTCTCCATTATGTCAGAGTCCCTTCTCCTTTCCATAAGAGCATGATTCCTTTTCTCTCTTCCCCTCTCCATTATAAAAGGACCCTTTCTCTTCATCATTACACCAGGGCCCCTTCTTCTCAACATAACAGGGTCCCTTCTTCTCTCTATTGTGTCATGGACTCTCTCTTCCTCACCGGATCCCCTTCTCTTCTTTTTATATAGGCTTTCCATTATTTGCCCATTATCCAACTCTCCCTTCCACCCTTTATTTGTTCTACTCCTACCTCCCCCCCTAATATTTTGACTTAAGTCTCCAAATTGTGCCTTAGGAGTACTGGGATTGGTTTAAACATGGGCATGCATTATGGGCATGGAGGGAGAATTAGAGCATTTGACAGCTGAATATTTCCTTTATATAGGCAAATATCTATGCTGTTATAAGTGAACGATTTGAGCAGAGACTATTTCTTATACTTTTGCATTTCCTTCAGAACCTGATGGCCTAAACTTTAATAGATTCATGACCATAATTCATGATCAATTAGAAATAACAGCAAGTTACATTTTTTTGCACTTTCATGTTTAAAAAGAACTTGAAATGCACTATCTCACTCAACAAGCATTTACTTAGTACTTACTATGTTCCAGGTACTGCACTAGGTACCGAGAATACGAAGACAAAAGTGAGACTTTCCCTGCTCTCAAGGATCTTATATTCCATTGGTAGAGACAAAGATAAACATAGAAATATATATATATATGCATGTATATATATTTATATACATGCACACACATATATGCACATACATATACATATATATGTGTGTGTATATTATATTATATGTAGTCAATTCAGGGGGAGGCACTAGCAGCTGGTGGCTGGGACATGAAATGCTCAGGGCAGGAGGTGACACCTAAGCTGACTTTCAAAAGAGCCTAACGGTTTTAAGAGGTGAGGAACCTATGGATTCCAGGGATGGACAGACCATACAAAGGAATGGAAACAGGAGATAAAGCAGCTAGAAGGCTAGCTTGGCTAGGCCAAAGAGGACATTATAGCCAGTCATGTATAAGCCTGAAAAGGTAGTTTGGAGTCTGGGAGTGGAAAACTTTAAGTGCTAAGCAAGGAAGTCTATATTCGATGCTAAAGGCAATAGGGAGCCCCTGGAATTGATTGTGCTGGGGAGTGACATGGTCAGAGTCGTGCTTTAGAAATATCACTTTGACAGCAGTGTGAAGGATTGATTGGAGAGGGAAGAGAAGAAGCAAAGAGACTAGTTAGAAAGCTATTTCAGTAGTCCAGGCATGAACTAAGGTGGTGGCTGTGTGAGTGGAGAGAGGAAGATGGATGTGCAAGATGCTGTGAGTAGAACTGACAAGATTGTTGACAGATTAAATATGTGGGGTGAAGGAGAGGGGAGCCAAGGATGATCACAAGCTTGTGAACCTGGCTGGCTGGAAGGATAGTGGTATGGGTAACTTTACAGAGGAGGTTTTAGGGGGAAAGTAGAGTTCTGTTTTAGACATGTGGAATTTGAGATGATTATAGGACATTCAGTGGGAAATGCCCAGTAGACAGTTGGTGATGCTGGATTAGAACTTACGAGAGTCAATACTGGAAGTCATTTGTGCAGAGGTAATAATTGGACTCATGGGAGCAGAAGAATTCAGCAACAGACTGTATATGTAGAAAAAAGGCCCAGGACAGAGCATTGGGGCATACCTATAATTAGAAAGGGGAATATGGGTGATGATCTCGCTAAAGGAGTTAGAGAAGGAAAGGTCAGTGAGGTGGGAAGACAGTAGGAGGAGCAGCTTCACAAAAAGCAAGAGAGAAAAACGTTTTCAGGAGAGGGTGATCAACAACGTCAAATGCTGCCAAAGGATATGGATTGAGATGAGGCCATTAGACTTGGCAATTAAGAGATCATTGGCAACCTTGGAGAGAGCAGTTTCAGTTGACGGATGAGGTTGGAAGCCAGATTGCAAAAGGTCAAAGAGTGAGAAGAGAGAAAGAGATACTAAGGGTAGACAGTTTTATTTAGGTGTTTGGCTCTGAATGAGAGGAGACATATAGAACGACAGCTTGAGGGGATGGTGGGATCAAGAGAGACCCTCTGAGGATAGGGCATGTTTATAGGCAACAAGGAATGAGCAAGTAGCTAGGGAGAGGTTAAAGATTAGAAAGAGAGGAATGTTTTTTTGGGGGGAGGAGGGTATTATTTGTACATTTTCAAAGAGGACCAGTGACATCACAGGTGATGCCTTGATTTGTGCATAAATTATATTTAAGTGAAGCAGAGTTGTTGTTTCAACAATTTGACTAGCAGCTGCTGTAGGGGCGAAAAACCAATATGAGCCCAATGACAAGAATGCTGCAAGCCCGGGTTCTTTTGATCTGCTTTGCTAAGGAAAGCAATGTTAAGGGGTTAACAATCTTACTTTAATCCAGCATACAAATATCGTTCACTTAGTGTAAGGGAAAAAGCCAGCACCCTGAAATTCAGAGCAAATACAAACAAATTACAAACATACATTTATGAACAGACCAAATACAGTTCATAGTTACCAAGGAACCATCAATATCTGAGTTCAGCTGGGAGCTCTACAACGGCTAGCTCAGAGTCACGCACCACTCCTGCTGTGGCTCAGAGCTCCAAAAGAGAAAGCCAGCCTCTGCATTTATATATCTTGTTCAAGGTCAAAGGTGAGTCCAACATGCGACTCACCCATATGACCTAAAATTGTCACAAAAATGCGACTTAAACCCAAGTGGTCCAAAAGCCTCTGATGTCACAAACATGTCACTCAAACCCATGTAAACTAGGCTTTCCCTTGAGGCAAGGAGGTCATCCAGGACTCCTAATTTAATCAAGGAAACAAAAGCCAAACTCTTCAAGGGCACTTGGTTAACTAAGTGCTAACAGCCCATCTTGATTCCCAATACAATTGTGCAAAGCCAGCCTCACTCTCACTTCCTGAGTCATTGAAGTCGAGTGGCAGGACAAAATACAGGGGATGACCTTGGGGTCTTTGATGCCTGACCAAACTCTAAGCACTCCACAGTGCCTGCTTCAGCCACCTTCATGCCCATTGGAACAAATTGTTCTCATCTGCCCATTCTACCAGGGAGATTCTTCATATGCTTGGGGTAGACATCCCCATACCTCACCTACGTGTTTGAGATCTGTCAGTTATCCTCAACCTGGTTTAACTTGTCTGCCAAGACAGTTTTACTGGGAAGTGGCTGCTGTGCATTCTACAGCTGCTTGGAGCCACAGGAGAGAATTTGGTGAAGGTGCACACTGAGTGAATGAGCAGCCCAGAAAAGGGCTCAAAAAGTCCTCACACCAGAGGTGCTAGTCCTCCCTGAACACCCCTGTTTTCTGGTGGAGACTGAAGGGATGAGATCAAAGATATAAATTGAGGAATTAGCCTTGATGAGAATTGCCACTTCTCCATAATAGATAAAAAAGGAAAGGATTGAGGATTATGTCAAGAGATTTGGGGTTGTAGTAAAGGGGAAAAGGGAGAGCTCATGGTGAATGCCTTCAGTTTACTCAGTAAAGCATACATCCTTGTTCTCTACTGAGAGGATAGGGATAGGTGTTGTGTGGGAAAAGAAGACAGAATAGATGCTGTAGGGAATTTGATAAAGAATTGATTAGAGAAGAGTCAAAGGAATGTCATGCTGCAGAGAGGACTAAGGGTCACACTATCTATCTATCTATCTATCTATCTATCTATCTATCTATCTATCTATCTATTTCTCTCTTTCTCTTCTATCTATCTCTCCATTGTCTGTCTCTGAGATTATACTTTAAGCCTCTCCAGTCATAGTTTATATAAGATTATATTACATAAATTTATAGTGGACTTAGTCAGCACAGCTTGGGACTTCCTCTAACACTGTTCAACAGTACATGAATAGGAGCAGAAGAAGCAGATTATGGGATTAATCCAGGGTTGGTGTTTGGCAAGGCATGAGCAGTAATAGGATAAAAGGGCGAGGGATCTAAATGTACAGTTTAACTGTTGAAATGGTTAACCATAGGATCGAAATTGGGAAGAGTTGAAAGTGAAGCCAAATGAGAGGTGATAGCCAATCTTCTACTTCTGCCAGTGAAACCCATCTCTACCCTCTCCTCTGGTGTATGTCTTGCTCATGTCTTTTCATAAATCATCTTAACGGTAACCACTAGATACATCAGAGATCTTCTTATCTGGAAAATTCTTTATATCCTATTCTTTTTGATTACCACAGTCCCTTGTGAAAGGGAAGGATAGGGAATAATATCCCCATTTTACAGAAGAAGTGAGGCCTGAAGAAGAAAAAAGTAGTGTTTGCTATTTTAATAATTGCATCTTAAATATTTTATTTTTATGGTGATCATTCACATAAAAATGTAATATTTTTATTAATTTTTCTCTCTCTCCAAGTTTAGGGCTTTAAAATTAAAAAAAAAACTAAAGCCTTGTGTCCTATGACCTGCTTTTATGCAAATATCTGTTCCTAGTTGACAACCAAAGATGATAAAGTGCTAGGCTGGGAAATAGGTGTTATTGTTAAATAAGAAAGGACAATCCTTGATTCTCTCAGCTGAAGTCTTATTGGAATAATTTGCTGCTTTTTACCATCAGATTTATTAAATATATTAAATCAGATAATATTCAAAAGCAGGCTTTAAAGGTCTACTACATTTTGAAAAGGTGGGGATGTCAGGGAATTTTATTTGGGATGTATTTTACATTTACCACTAAACCCTTCCTCCTCCCCTTAACCCTATCATTTCTAAAACCCTTTTCTTTACATGAAAAATCAGAAGTAAACTCCCCAGACAATACCACCTTATGAGAGAGCTCACTGAGCTTGGTGAATAACAGTTACACTTTCATACTTGGAAAGAGACATGATTTCTTTGGCATGGGTTATCCTTCCACATACAC
Organism: Phalanger gymnotis; assembly: GCA_028646595.1. Lineage (NCBI taxonomy): Eukaryota > Metazoa > Chordata > Mammalia > Diprotodontia > Phalangeridae > Phalanger > Phalanger gymnotis. The sequence goes on from CM053625.1 coordinate 41,868,737, forward strand.
AGCTGGGACTAAAACTTCTGTTCCCCTCCCTAACCCCTTTCTCTCACTGGTTGGTTTTGTCTAGTCTGGTTCCTTGGATTCCATACAAATATCTACCTACCTACCTACCCATCTCTCTTTGTCTGTCTCTGAGATGATACTTTAAATCTTTCCAGTCGGAGCTTATACTCTATCGTCACAGCTTTCTAAAACCCAACTTGCCATGTTCACCTCTTTGCATCAGAGGAAGGACTTAGTGGAAGTTAATATTAAAAACCAATGGACCGATATTCTAATCCATGGCCCAGGTCCTACATCCAGTGCCTCTGAGTTCATAGAGACTGACTCTGTTCCTGGGAGGCTAACTCAAGAAGGGTCATTTTTTTTCTTTCTTTTATTTGCTGCCGCCACCTGGAGTTCATCCAGGAAATTCTCACAATGTACTCATAGTATAGTGCTTTTCTAGACTTCCCCAAAGGTGAATAAAAGGCTCGTTTCTTATAAAACTTTGTTGTCTACAAGTTTTGTTTATTTAAATCAGCAAAGGGCAGCCTTAAGGGCTCTCCCAAGGCAAAATTTTCTCATCTGTGTATTTTAAAATAATAAAAGATCCCAATGAGAGATGTGACTACAGAGGTAATTTGGCTCAATAAACATAAATGTGATTATGTGTGGTATGACTTCACCTAAGTTATTGTTATGGAGGGTGTTCTACAGCGATCTGAAACAGAACGATTCCTTGCCTGTGCTGTTTTTCCAGTGTTCCTATTTGCCAATGCCAATTGAGCCTGTAAATGCTACAAAGTTTCTTTAGTGAAATCTGTGATGATTTGAAACAGATTGTTCTAACCATACGTAGTAGAAAAACAAAGAGGATGAAAAACATACATTGGCTAGATTATGACAAACAGGCTACGGAGTTAGCACATCAACACATAAATCTTGGAAGTTAATTAACTTTAGTTACGAATTAATACAATTGCTAATCAATTACAATTGAGACTAAGATGTTGGGATAGAAAGAAATAGAGTTCTGCTCTATCCCATCACTAAACAATCCAACTACGAAACAACTCACTCTTTCTTGTATAAGAGATGATTAATGTCTATTTGGTCCATTCTGATTTTTAGGGAGTTTTGTACCTCTCCTCTTAAGCTGTTGACCTATTTTCAAGTCTCTCCTCTTCAGCTCTCATTTGAAAAAATATCTTTTTTAAAACTCTTGTATCATTTCTTTGAAACATTCTGTTTTTTGAGAATGTTTTTTCCCCTTGGAAGTTTTGATTGTATTCATTTTATGAGTTATTCTCCCTTTCTGGGTTTGTGACTGGTCATCTTTGGCAGCGTAAGTCCATTTTTTCCCTATTTACTCATTTGTTTTGTTGAGGCCTCAGAAGTTGGTCTATAATTGTTAATATAATTAATTAACAATAAATTGTTCTCTGTTTAACCTTAGCTTTATTGAATTTATTTGTGCAAAATCTTTTTTTTGTCATGAAAATTATCCATTTTATCATCTGTGGTCCTCTCAATCCTTTGTTTGACCATGAAGTTTTCTTCTATTCATAGATTCAATATGTAATTTCCCCCTCCCCCATGATTCTCTAATTTATGGCTCTTTATATTGATGTCATGTACTCATTTGGAGATTATTTTGGTATAAGGTGAAGTGTTGGCCTATTTTATATTATTCTATAATATGAGCCAATATTCAAAAGAGATCAAAGAAAGAGGAAAAAGTCCTATATGCACAAAAGTATTTACAGAAGTTCTTTTTTGTGGTGATGAAAAATTGGAAACAAAGATATACCCCCAAATTTAGAAGGGACTTAAATAAGTTGTAGCATATGAATGTGATGGAGTACTATTGTGCTGTGAGAAATGAGGATATAGATGATTTTAAAGTGACTTGGACTTACCTGAAATAATGCATTGAGGTGAGCAGAAATAGAACAGTTATATTATAGCATCAATACTATAAAATGAACAATTTTGGAGAGTTTTAAATTGATGAAAAATGTAATAAACAGATTTGTACAATAACAGTAGGGTAAACAAAAACCACTCTGAAAGCTTTAAGAACTGTATTCAATACAACAGCCATCCATAATCCCATTGGATTGATGATGAAAATGCTATCTACCTTCTGACAGACAGGTGACAGATTTAGAGTGTAGAATGAGACATATTTGTGTATATATGTATTATATATGTATATGGGTGCTTATATGTATTTATATGTGTATATATATATATTCTATTCAGCAAATGAGATATCATATTTAGCTTGACTGCATATTTTTAAAAAGGAATTTGCTTTTCTTTTCTCTCTTTTTTTAATGGGGTGAGGGGAATAATGTTAAACAAAATGTATTGTTCACTCATTTCAGTTGTTTCCAACTCTTTGTGACCCCTTTTGGGGTTTTCTTTGCAAAGATTCTGGAGTGGTTTGCCATTTCTTACTCCAGGTCATTTTACAGATGAGGATTCTGACGCAAACAGAGTTAAATGGCCTGTCCAGGATGACACAACTAGTAAATGTCTGAGGCCAGATTTGAACTCAGGTCTTCCTGAGTCTAGGCTCAACACTCTATTCTCTGTGCCACCTAGCTGCCCCATAGATAAAACAGATTTCTCTTAAGTAAAAAAAAAAACAAAGCAAACCAAACAATTAAAAATGAAGATATTAGGGGATAGTGATACACATGTGGAATGTTACATGCACTTTCAGATGATATCACTGTACTGTTAGTTTTGCTTAATTATTTTGCTTTGTTGTAAGAGACCTCTCACAGAGTGAAGATAATTTGGAAATTCTGATAATGTAAAAACAAAACACATCAATAAAGCTTAAAAAAGTCTTGGACAAGCACTGCAGGTTGAAATTTATCTGGGCCCAGAAATGAGTAGGAAGAGATTGGAATGGATCCCATTTGGCCAAGCTGATCCCTGCTGCAAAAGCCCATCTTCTTAACACCAGTATAAGAAAATAGCACACTTTAAAGCTGGAAGGGAAGCTGTTTAGCTCAACTTTCTCATTTTATGGATGAAGAAACTGGTATTTTCTGAGTGCTTCCATTAAAATCCTACTCTGATGTCCCATTATGGGATGGAAGCTACTTTGAGTTCTCAAAGGTCATGCTAGTGTAAAAAAAAAGCTTTAAAATGGTTGCACCAAGGCTGGATGATGGGTCTGGTGAAGGATGATCATTATGTGTTTTCCAAGGACCAGGATAGCTAAGAGGATCGACTAGACCATAAGTGATGATTTTTTTGGCTACAACAACTTTTGAAAACAATTTCCTAAGAGATAGGAGGGTTTTGATATACCTAAGTAGAGATTCTGGTGAAATCCTAGATCCCTGAAATATTGAGGTGAGTACTTTCTCCCAGTGATGGTGTATGTATGTGACTCATGGAACACTGTGCTCTCAGTAGAATTATGATTGCAAATGAGCCAAGGGACAACGCGATGGTGCATGATGGACCTAAGTGGAAAGGAGCATTTTTACCAACAATGACTTCCACACATGAAATGGCATAAAGACGTGTATAATGAGGTGGGCTTAGCTATCTTAAGTGTTACTTTGAAACCCTTGAGATTTTAAAAGAATCCTAAGAAGAGCTTCAGTAACTTGTATGGTTTCTCAGTGTGTGTCCACACCAATGAGATAATAATACCTAGCTTTTAAATAGCACCTTAGGGGGAGCTAGGTGGTGCAGTAAGTAGAGTACTGGCCCTGGAGGCAGGAGGACCTGGGTTCAAATCTGACCTCAGACACATTTACTATCTGTGTGACCTTGGGCTAGTCACTTGACCCCAATTGCCCTGCCTTCTCCCCTCCAAAAATATGAAATTAAATAGCACTTGAAGGTTTAAAAATGCTTTATAAATATAAATAATAAATATAAAAATAATAAATATAAATCTCTATTTTACAAATAGAAGAGACTGAAGTAAACAGAGGTTAAGTGACTTGTTCAGAGTCGCAGAGCCAATATCTGAGGCTGGATCTTACCTCAGATCTTTCTGAGTCTAGATACAGCACTCTCTATTGCACCACCTAGCCACTGTAGTACCTCCCTGTAAGTATTTAGTAAAACTGAGTGTTAAAATAGGTTTTATTCATTGTTGGTTATTATGGCCATTTTATTTTTAAAATTTCATATTTAAAAATCCTGAATTTACCAAACACCAGATAAAATGAGTATTTCCATTTATACATAGAACAAGAGAGAATTGAATTTGAAACTGTAAATCTTTATTATGTAGAGCTTGCTTTTAAAGTTTATGGCAAATGCAACAGATAACTTTCATATCTATCCTGCTAGTCTGTGAGGCTTTCTGGGTGTCTTTCTGTTTTCTTTATCCTCATTGGACATATGAAAGAACTGTGACCTTAGAGAATTTGTCATTTGCTCAAGGTCACATAGTGCTCTCTACCAGGTAGAATATGGGCTTTACAAACTGATTGTATGTGTATAAAGTCCCTGGAAAGGACCTTAGAAAATATACCATTGACTTTAAATTCAATACCTTTTCTATTGACTATGTTACAGCTGGATGAGTGGTAGGAAAACCTGAGGAAAAGAGCCTGATTTGAGATCCAGGATCTCCCTGGGAGCGAGGAGACTTGGGGTTCTAATCCTGGCTCTGCTTTTTGTGCAACCTTGGGCAAGGCATATCACTCATGTGGGCCATAATTGCCTATCTTTAAAATGAAGGTTAGGGACTAAATCATCTTGAGATGACTTTCATCCTTCTTTGTCCTCAGGTCTTCTCCAGCCCCAATACATTCAGTCAATCACCAGATCTTACTCATTTCACTCCCACATCCCAAGTACTCATCTCCTTGTCATCTGTATGGCCCACCTTTCTAATTCAGCCCCTCATCACTTGTCACCTGCACTGTTCGGATGGCCTCCTAAGAGGTCTTTCTGTCTCAAATCTCATCTCTTTCCTATCCATCCTCCACACAGTTGCCCAAGTAAAATTCCTAAGGCACAGGAAGGAAAGAAGGAAGAGAATACATGTTTATTAAAAAACACTACATGCCAGCCCCTGTGCTAAGGGCTTTACAAATGTTATCTCATTTGATCCTTACAACGGCCCTGGGAGATGGGTGGTGCTGTTATGATCCCCATTTTGCATTCGAAGAAACTGAGGCAGATAGCGGTTAAGTGACTTGCCCAAGATCACCCAGCTAAGTCTGTCAGCTCTGAACTTAGATCTTTCTAATGCCAGGCCCATCACTCTATCCAGTGCGCCACCTAGCTGCCTCTGTGTGAACAAGTTTGGGGATGTCATTCCTTTGTGTAGTAAACTCCAAGGGCTCCATATTACTTCTAGGATCAAAAATGGCTTTTAAATCTCTTAAAAACCTCAACCTAACCTATCTTTACAAGTTTATTATACATTACTCCCCTTCAAGGTCCAGCAAATTGCCCTTCTTTTTGATCCTCACACCCAACATTCCATCTCTCATCTCTATGCCTCTGCATAGAGTATGCTTCATGCCTGGACTGCCTTCCCTCTTCATTTCTACTTCAAAGAATCTCTGTTTTCCATCACAGGTCTATTCAGATGCCACTTCTTACATGAGGTCTTTCTTGGTCCCTACAGTTGTTAGTGCCTTACCTTGCAAATTACTGTACATTTATTTTTTATGCATTTCTATGTGTACATGTGGCCTCTCACCAGCAGAACAAAAGTCCTTTGAAGGCAACACTTTTTTCTGGCTTATAGTATATACTTAATAAACATCTTTTGGCTGATTGATTGATGTCATGTTCTAAGGTCTCTTCCAGCTCTCATGTTTGGTATTTTATTTTTCTAAGTTCTAGTTGGAATGTTTTATGACCATTGGTGGACATGTATGGTGGTGGTATTAGTGGGGGAAGGGTAAAGAAAGAAGAGGTTTGGATCTCTTGAGACAAAATATACAACATACCATTTTACTGAGTGTTGGCCCCATTTTTTGGTACTCTCCTCTCTGCATTGAATCAATTTCCTTTTCGTAAGTTTGGTTTCCCTGCAGCACAGATCTGTTTCCAGACCTGGTACCAGTCTTTTGATTCCTATACAGAGAAAAGGAGATTGGCTCTCAAGGCATTTGACCTGGGCCTTGTCAGCTGGCCAGCTTGGATTCTAGTGCCTTATAGCAGCTGGTACGTGCAATGAGATGGGTGTGCATGTGTAAGTGTTGGGAACATGGATAGGCTGTCTGCTTGGTTACAACACAAGAAAGGACAGGCTTGATCCCAGCTCCCAGACCTTTTCTGTTTGCTATTTTTTTCGAGTATGGAGCAGGAAGGCGTGCTTAGAGCTGATGCACACAAAGGCGGGCACTGG
>CM053625.1:41875567-41892706 GCA_028646595.1 Phalanger gymnotis
AGTGGGATGACAGAAGGGAGGGCTGACTGGGGAACAGGGCAACCAGAATATACACCATCTTGGAGTGGGGGGGAGGGTACAAATGGGGAGAAAATTTGTAATTCAAAGTCTTGTGAAAATCAATGCTGAAAACTAAATATATTAAATAAATTAAATAAACAAAAATATTTAAAGAAAAAGAAATTGCTGTCTATTTGACCAAGATTTAGGTGCTCAGTGTCATGTACCTCAAGACACTCATTGTAATATAGCCCAGCTCTCATTGTAATATTTGTTTTCTCATTAATTGTAAATCAATCAGAATTGATTGCCACCCTCAGGAACACCTGCTCTTCCAAGGCCATACAAACTGTGAGCCCACAGGCATGAGGGGTCTTTTGGCATTCAAGAGTGCCACTGACCTCTATTATCAATACCATGCTAGCCTTATTAGCAAAATGATTAAATTACCCAAAAACTATGTCTCTGGAACTCTTTAAACATCAGTTTCAAATGTTGCAGCCTGTTTACCCCCAACATATGCCTTTCTATCACCTTCTGTGTGATAGCTGTTATTAGTTCTTTGAAGGCAGACATGTTTTTTCCCTGCCTGTGATGGTAAGCAAAGTGAGACTTTTTGCTGTTTTTTCTTTTGGAGAGCTTCTCAGCACTAAGGTAATCAAATGCCTTTGATTGAGTTTTGCCTTTGTTTGAATCAAGAGTCTTTGATTGCATTAAGAGTCTTTGATGACCGGCTAAAGTCACAAGAAAGCCTCAGTCAAATGAGTTTGAGTCACATGGTTGTGACGTCCTCTGTGGGCTGACCCTGAAGAAGTGTATATGTACTCTGAGGTTAGAATTTTGCTTTGGGGCTCACTCATTGAAAGAATGTTCATGTAATTTGGCCAGATAAGACTCTGGGTAGCCATTAAGGAGCTCTCTGGCTTTGAAAACCCTGATGTTGGTGCTTCTCTCTCTCTGGTAACTATGTATGTTTTGCTATGGACAGATGGTTAGAAGATCTGTCTGCTGATTTGTGTTATTTGCTCTGTTTATATAATTTCTGCTTGTAATTTCTCTTTGTGTTTTCTCTCAAGTTCAGGGTGCTGACTTTTTCCCCTGAACTAAATGAATGATATATGTATGTTTAATAAAAGTGAGATTGTAAACCCAAAAAAGAAGTGTTATAAGGAACAAATGAATTAATAAATGATGAAGGGCTTTGAAAAATACGAAACTGTGTCATGTAACCAGCAAGATATCAAATTAGTCTCTTTCTGCAAACTTTCCTAAAATCTTCAACCTCACCAAAAAAAAAAAGAAATTATCCACCAAGTGAGAAATAATTATAGCTAAACCTATAAAAGAACACAAATCCTCTGACAAAGCAAAATCCCTCATGACCAGAAAACTTTAATGCTTAGATTACTCATTAAGCACCCCATTCCCACCAGCCTCCACACAGCCATGGCAGTATGTACAAGCAAGCTAGAAAATAACTGTCTGCAGCCCAGCACCGGCACAGGGAGCTTTCTTGCAGCAGAGCCTTTCTTGAATACCCTAACCCCCTCTACTCCACAAGAAGCAGCAGATGCTAAATCTATCTAACCACATGAAAGGCAGGGTTCCTGACGAGGTAACAGTGTACACTCTGCAGGAAAAAGGCTAGAATACAGCTGGGACCAGCCCTGTCCCTCTAAGAGTTATTCAGGGTAGGGACCCAGGTTAACAAATTCTTTACACCTCAACTCAAGAAAAATGAGGACATCTTGTAGACTATTCTCAGTGGTTTGCTCATCAGCAAAATGGGAGGCAACAAAATGAATGACAGGTAATATAAGAAAAATGGCAAAATACCAATGATATTGAGAGAAAAAACTCAATAAAAGCCCAGCACATAAGCAAATAAATCAACAAAGGAAGTCCTAAAAAATATACAGTGAACTGAGTAAAACCTTGAAGATAGTACAAAGTTCTCTTAGCAGACATAACATGACAAGAAGTGAATCAATAATGCCTAAAGACATAATCCTGTAGACTCTCCAGAGAATAAGGCACAATAACAAGAAACTACAGAACAGTTCAAAAGAGAAAGAAATTTCATTAAAATGAAGTTAGAAATGACTATAGGTAAGAAATTAGAGTCTCAATGAAGAATTTAAAAACAGAAATAGCAAATCAGGAAAAATTGAAGTCACTGAGGAGAATCTCTCTAAATAAAGGGGGGGGGGGGAAGATAGAGACAGACAAAGAGACAGAGAGACAGGGAGAGATTCATAGATTTGGAATACAAAAATACTGAAGTGGAAGAAAGTTTGGCAGAAGACAAACTGAAAACAATATGGACAAAGAACACATGATCAGCAAAAGTTGCTGATCTAGAAGACAAGTTGCACAGAGGCTATTTAGGGGTAATAGGTCCTCCAAAATACAAGTCCAAAAAAACCCTAAATATAATGATGGAAAAAATAATTTATGAAAACTGTCCAGAACTTCTGAAAACAGATTAAAAGGCACAAATCCAGAGAATACATAGATGTTTCCAAGAAAGTCCATACTTAAACTCCAAGATAAATTTAAATTTAATATTTTCAATGACAACAGATTCTATGAGTGGCCAGAAGAAAATTTTTCCAAATATGAAGGAAAAGAAATTAGATTAATACTGAAGTATTCTGTAGTCATGAGAAATCACGGAAAAGAAGAGAGCATACCCTAAAAAGCCTGAGTGGAATTTTGTCTATTATTTTAAATTATTATACATTGTCACTTCAAAAAGTAGCTTGTGTCAGAGAGTTTCTCTTCTTTAATAAATTTGTATTAATACATTTTTACATCACCAAAATTTTTCACAATATTCTCCCCCTCCTCCTAGAGATCCATTCCATATAACAAATAATAATTTAAAGGAAAAAGAAGAGAAAATCAGCAAAATTGAGCAAAATATAGAATAAATCTGAAAATGTGTGCAAAGTCCCACTCCCATAGACCTCCCACCTCTGCAAAGGAGTAGACTGCAGCTCTCTTCTCATATCTATTCTTTGGAACCATGATTGTTCTTTGTAATTTCGCAACGTTTGCTTTTGGTTGTGTTGTGGATCTTTCCATTTACATCGTTGTAGTAATTATGTTTATTTTCTTGGTTCTGTTATTGCTCTTCCTCAGTTGTATATGTCTTCTCTATATTCGTCATGTTCGTTGTTTCTTACAATGCAGTAATATTCCATCATATTCACGTGCCATGGTTTATTTAGCCATATCCTAATCCATAAACATCTAATTTGTTACCAATTTTTTACCACAAAAGTGTAACTATAAATATTTTGGTGTTTATGGGGTCTTTCTTCCCATCAATAACCTCTTCACTGTATAAACCTAATAGTGGAATCTCTGGGTCAAAGAACATGGACATTTTATTCACTTTATTTTCATAATTCCACATAGCTTTCCAAAATGATTGAACTAATTCACAACTCCATCATCAATATAATAATGTGCCTATCTTCCCAACTACCTTCCTAACATTGATTATTCCCATCCTTTGTCACTTTTGCCAATTTTAGAGGTATGAGATGAAACCTCAGGCTGTTTCACTTGCATTTCTCTCATTATTAGTGATTTGGAGCATTCTTTCAAATGGTTGTTAATATTTCATAATTCTTCTTTTGAGAACTGTTTGTTCATAATCTTTTATCACTAATATACTGAGGAATGACTTTTAGCCATATATAATAAATATTTACATATAGATTTATGTATATTCATATATGTTAATTGTTAATGAATATTGGATACTAAATCTGTACTTGAGAAATTTCATAAACAGATGGGTTTTTTCCCTCATTTGACAATTGCCTTGTTCACTTTAGATATGTTAATTTTGCTTGTGTGGAAGTTTTTCAGTTTCTTGTGATCAAAGGTGTCTATGTTCTCTTTTGTTACTGCCTCTATCTTTTGTTTGATTAAGGATATATTTCCTACCCATAACTGTAAGAAGGAGATGACCTGCTTGTCTTCTAATTAAGTAGATTATGGTACAATCTTTAATGTTAAGGTCACATATCCATTTTGAATGTACTGTGGAAGGTGGCATAGAATATTACTCTAAACTAATTTTGCCAGATTGCTTTCCATTTTTCTCAGTAGTTTTTATTAAATAGAGTTCTTTCCGAAGAAATCTATATTCTCTGACTTAGCAAACTCTGAGGGTTTTTTGAGTTCTGTTGTTTCTGATTCTTCCTTGTCTAGTCTCTTCTACTGATCAGCCTCTCTATTTCTTTTAAACAATACCAAATGGCTTTGATGATTGCTACTTTATAACATAATTTGAGGTCTAAAAGTGCTATTCCCCCTTCATTGCTAACTTTTTTTCTTTTTCTCTTGGTGTTCTAGATCTTCTCTTTATCCAAATGAATTTTGTTATTTTATCTAGCCCTACAAAGTATATTTTAATTGGTATAATACTAAAATTGTAAATTAACCTTGGTATTATTGTAATATTTTTATGTTGGCATGGCCCAGCTATGAACACTGAATATTTTTCCAGTTATTTAAGTTGTTTTTTTTTATTTCTTTCAGGAGCATTTTGTAATTTAACCTATACAGTTATTTTGTGAGTTTGGGTAGATTGATCCTAAAGTATTTGGTGTACTTTGTTGCTATTTTTAATGATATTTCTCTTTCAACTATTGCCTGTTCAATTTTTTTGTTATTATATAGAATATATATTTGTTTTGGTGGGTTTATTTTGTCAACTGCAACCTTGCTTAAGTCATTGTCTCTTAAGAGGATTTTCAAAGACATGTGGAAATTCTGCTTTTGTACCTTTGTTCTAAAGCAGAAACATCAAGAATTATTTTAATTTAAATTAATGAAACTATTTGTGATAGGATTTTGCCTAAAACATAGAGTGAAGACTTTTCTTCCACACTATAAAGGATCTACCAAGGGGAAAAACCATGGTGCAGAAAAAAATTATAGAATAATTCTACATAAAGAAAACATTCTACCTATTTCCTGTTTTAGACAGATATAGTCTTAATACCTAAGTAAGAGAAGACTAAATTTAGCAAAGAAAGAGACCTATAGACCTCTATCACAAGTGGATATTGATCCCAAAAAAAATAAATAAAATTCTGACAGAAAGTCTATAAAAATATATTAAAATAGTTATTCACAATGATCTAGTTGGATTAACAAAGGATGCAAATTTACTTCAACATCAGAGAAACAATGAACATAACCGTATTTTAAAATAAAAATTCACAAAACCATGTGATTATATCAATGGATTGAGGAAAAAAACCTTTGACAAAGTAGAATGTTCATTTATACTAAAAAAATCTCAATAAAATAGACAGATAATAACCTTTTGATATTATAAAAAGCATATGTCTAAAATTAAAGCCAGTATTATACATATTGGGAAAATACTAGATGCTTTCACAGTATGTTTTCTTCCTCTAATGTTAATTGGTATAATTCCAAAAGTAGTAGCAAAGGCAACAAAAGAAATTGAAGTAATGAATGTGAGCAAAAAGGAAACAAAACTATAATTATTTGTCAATAACACAATGTCTTACTCTAGAAATCCTAAAGAATCATCAAAGAAACAGAGACAATAGATTCAGTAAGGTGGAAGGACACAAAGTAAAACCGATAATTCTATATAGCAATAATAATATACAGGAAGAAATAAAAGAGAAATCTTATTCAAAAGGCATAAAAATATCTGGGAGTCGATCTACCCATGCATACTCAAGGGCTGTATAGATATAGCTACAAAACATTTCATAAGGAATTATGTAAATAATTGAAGGGCTAGTCAGTGCTTATACTGGGCTGTATCTAGTAAAATTAAAATGATAATATTACCTAAGATAATTTAGAGATTTAGAGCTATATCAATCAAACTGCTGAGGATATATTTTATGAACTAGATGAAATAATGACAAAATTCAAAGTATTTAGAGTCTCAGAGAAATATGAAAATAAGAATGGAATAGCACTTCTAGACCTCAGATTATATGTAGTAGGTCACTGGAATAGCATAGATAGGAAGAATCAGAAACAATTGACCTCAATATGTCGGCATTTGATAAGTCCAAGAACATCAATTACTTGGGAATGAATTTCCAATTTGACAAGAAATACTGGAAAACTGGAAAGTGGGTTTTGACCAGCATCTACATATTGAATCATAAGCTCAAAATGGATACATGACCTGAATTTTTAAAACCACACTATAAAAAATAAAGAAAAGAAACAGATCATATATTTATCCCAACTACAGATAGTAGGAGAATTTTTAGTCAAGTGAGATGAGATTTATCATAAATGATAAAAATAGATAATTTCAATTACATGAAATTGAAAAAACTTTTTAAATGCACTAAATCCTTGCAACTATGATAAAGAGGTAAACAGTCTTCAAGGGAAAACCTTTGCATCAAATGAAAAGTGTCTGGTACCCAAGAAATAGAACAAATGAAGACAAATGTACTGGACCCAAGGCCTTTTCATAACGGATCGGTGATAACAAATAATTCTGAAAAGGACTATGCTCTCCAAATAACTAATAAGAGAAATGCAAATCAAAACAACTACAAGGTTTAATCTCAACTAAGTGGCAAAGATGTCAAATGCTGAGAAGAGTCAATATTGAAAAGTTGTACAAAGAGAGGCACACTGATCCACTATTGGCAGAACTATGAATAGGTAAAATCATTCTGGAAAGGAATTTGTAATTAGGAGAAGAAATTTTCTAAAATCTCCATACCTCTTGACCCCAAAATCCCCCTGCAAGGTATTTGCCCCAACAATGGCAATGACAGAAAGAAAGATTTCATTTACTCCAAAATATTCCTAGCAGCACGTTTTGTAGTGTAAAGTAATTGGAAACAAAGTAGATCTCTATCAATTGGGGAATGGCTAAATAAACTTTGGTATACGCACATCATGGAATTAATACTGCACCAAATGAAATGGTGAGTATGAAAAATGCAGAAAACAGTAGAAAGACCTCTGTGAACTGATGCAGAGTGAAGCTAGAAGAACCAGGAAAACAATATAAATAAAGTCTGCAATATATAAAGGGAAAGAATAACAACATAAAGGAAATCAAATGCTGTAAATATACAATGATCAAGTTTAACCCCAAAGAAGAGATCTGAGAATAGACTTCTCTCCCTACCTTGTGGAGTGTGGTGAGGAAGTAGGGATGGGTATGAAATATACATAATGTCAACCATTTTAAAATGCTGGTTTGTTTTGTAAAATGAAAAAGAAAGGTATAATGAAGAATGAAAATATGAAAATAAAAGTTAACAATAAAAAAGTAAAACATTATAAAATCAAATATAGTCATAAGATGTTAATTATTCATTGAGAGCATGATCCTCTAATTAGAGTAGCTCTCCTTTCTTGCTCTATTATAGAATGGACCGTAGGAAATCATCTTTGGCCACCTTAGCACTGCCCTGCACCCCAAGTGGCAGCAGATAGAATATCTTCCAGTCTTCATCCCTAGTCTTCTCCACCTCATCTGTACCTTTTGATGTACTACCCATCCTTCAGGGATTAAGTAAAATGCAACCTCTCCATGAAGTTCTCCTTGATTTTCTCCTAGCAAGAAGCTATCCTCTCCTCTAACCTTCCATGGCACTTTATCTCTTTTGTTCTTATGACCCTAGTGGTGCCTTGCTTGTTTATTAATTGCTTGTGGGTGTCTTAACTGCCCTATTGAGCTGAATTCCTTGAAGGCAAGGGTCCATTTTTAACCATCTTTGCCTCTCTATGTGATAGGGAGCAAAACTACCTAAAGAAGCTTCATAAAAAGGAAAAGAAAGGATAACATCCATAGTAGTAGCTACTGGGGGTGCTCTTCACAAAGACCTTGGATTCTAGACTCAGCTCTAAGACGAATTTGTTGTTTGGCTTTTGATGAGTCATTTCATCTCTCTGGTCCTCCATTTCCTCATCTGTCCAATTATAGGGTCAAAATGAATGACTTCCATGGTCCTTCCCAGCTCTAAAGTTCTGATCTTCTAAATGTTTTGCCTAATTAAACAGATAATAACAATTACTAGAAAATGCAAGTCATTTATAGTTAACATCTACCCATTTCTCACCTGGGTTTTTTACCTGTAGTTTGGCTCTCCTAGTTTGTTGTCACATGGGAGGCAGAACAGAAAGTATTAGTTGCATAGTACCTGTCATTCAGAAAGAAACTCTTGGGGCAAGCCCTGGGATTATAGGAGGCTATTGTGACCTCTGTTTATTCTCTATTCTTATGGAACATCCTCTCAAAGTAAAACCATCCAAGTCAAAGCTGAATACCAGTAGCTGGGCCAGATACTCAAGTGTGGTGACTGGAGCAGCACAATGCATTTCTAAGACAGCAGAAGCAAAAAACCTTAAGAGTGGAAAGGTGGAAAGCAGATGCCCTCAAATGAGGTTAGAACATCTTTGAATGTAGCAGAAGGAGATCAGTTCCCCATCAAGCAACAGGGAGCCCAGGATATCAGATTACAGCACAGCATCCTTTGCCCATAACTGAGATCTCGGATGAATGCCAGAAGTTGTTGTACCCCAATCAGGCATCTGGGGAGGCAAGCTACTGAAAAATCCTGGGCCTCACAACATTATCATTCTCAGAACCTACATTATCATCATGATGGCTCAGTATGATTCCCAGACTCTCAAGCTGGGATACTCATTCATGAAGAGATTTTAGAAAGACAGAGCCCTTCACTTCCCCAAAGTGATTTCATTTTAAAAAAGTGTGTCAGAGAAGGTAATGAGAGATAAATGCAGTGTCCTTGGAAAATGATCAGACTTGGAGAAAGGACACAGGTTTGAATTCCATTCTAAAACTTCCAAGGTATATGACCTGGAGCAATTCATTCCTCTCTTGGGTTCTCAGTTACTTCATCTGCAAAATGGGGATATTAATCCTTATACGACCAACCTCATTGGATTGTTGTGAGGAAAGTTCTGTAGGAATAATAAGTGGTGATGTTTTTGTCATTCTTAGAAACTAGTCATGGGGTTTCAGGAAAGTGGATAGACACAAACAGTCTGTTCTCCTCCAGTTCCACTATATGAGTGCCTGCTGATAGGTACTAAGCTGCCTCATTAGCAAACACCATGATGGAATAAAAAAGAGCCTTGAACTTCATGTCAAAAGAGATGGATTTTAATCCAGATTCTGTGACTTAATAGTTATGTGGCTCCTAACTCCAGGACCTCTTTGAGGCAATCAGCTGATATGAAAATAACACAAATGGGAGGAAGGTAGCAAAGATATGCAAAGACTTGTTTTATAAATGCAAATCAAGTTTCACTGAAGGTCAGATGACTCAGAACAGGAGGAAAAATATGTATGTGTGTGTGTATATATATATATATGCATATATATATATAATGTGTATACATATATATGCAGCAATTGTTCCATTCATCTCTCAGTCTGATGCATGAGCAGCCAAAAGGAAAAAAATGAATGAGTTTCCTAAGATCTTCAGAAGGATCTAAGCCCTTTCCCAATCAATCACTTTCCAAAATCTACTTTTCTAGACTATTATCTTTGCTGCAAGAAGGTTGCAACTTCTACTATGGGCTTTTTTGAGTAAAAGGCAGGATGCTGTTTTTTAAAGTCCAGATCTGCAATTTCATTGAGGCAGGGAACTCCTGGGAAGAAACCTCTCTCCAGTAAAACAACTCTGCAAGTATTTTGTGATGTATTATCTCAGAGGCTTATTCAGGGTAAGCTAAAGAGTATGTTTCTAAGGTAGGACTTGAACCCAGGTCTCTCTGATACCCGTTAGCTCTCCATCCACCATGCCATGCTGCTTCTCAAGGCAGGACTAAAAATACAATAAGAACATTTCAATCATAGAGCTGATATGGAATGCTTTCAGGTATGCAAACTCCTTCGAATACATTATCTGACTTGATCAATCAATCAATAAACATTTAGTGTCTACTGTGTGCCAAGTACTGTGCTAAGCACTGAATTGTCACAAAAACTGTAGAAGGTGCATACTATCTATATTATGATCCCTACTTTACAGATAGAAAAACTAAGACTTAGAGAGATTAAATGACTTGGCTAGGACCACATAGCAAGTAAGTTATGCAGATAGGATTTGAACTCAGGTCTTGTTTGCCTCCACATCCAACATCCTTGCCATTAGACAATGCTGCTGTTTTTCTCAATACTTTAAGGATCCAAGATTTCTGCAGGGTAGATGTTCTCCACCCCACCCCACCATTGACGCATATGGTGGACCTTCCTCAAATGTTACTGTGTCCAAACAATTTGTCACCCCGTAGCAGCCTACAGCTAAGCTTCACTGAACTTAGCTCTAATATTCCTCAAATTGAAGATACAAAATTTATCACCAAGCCCATACTTAAAACGTTTCCAACTTGGTACCACCCAACAAAGTTGGTGTTTCTTTAGTATAGCCTTCAAGAACCCACTGTGATGAGGCATTGAATGATGACTTTCATGGAAAGTCTGGTGGTAATGATAATGAACCATTGTTATAGGGAAATTGCTAGAGAAATCTTAGTCATCATCATCATCATTATCATCATCTTCAGTCCTGAGACATCCTTGTGGCATGAGAGAGTTCTAGACCTGCAGTCAGGAAGACCTGAGTTCAAATTTTGCCTCAGGCACTTACTAGCTGAAGAACCCTAGGTGAAGAACTTCAATTCTCTCAGTCTCCATTTTCTCATCTGCAAAATGGAAATAATATTCACCTCACAGGATTGTTGTGGGGGTCAAATGAAATAATAAATGTAAAGGGCATGGCAAAACAAAGTTCTATGGAAATAGCTGTGATAACGGCTAAGCTTTCTAAAGCAATTTATAGGTTATATTATCTTATCTGATCCTCACAATAGCCCTGTGATATTGGTAGTGTCACCATTATTCTCTACTTTAAAAATAAGGAAATTGACTCTGAGAATTTGAGACTTGCCCAGAGCCACAGAACTAATAAGTGGAAGAATTGGGGTTTAAGCCTAAGAGTTTTAATTCCCCTTTCCATGCAACTCTGCTGTCTCCCTCTTGTTTCCAGATGCAAATAAAAAAATCCTTTGCTTGCCTTTTAAAGCCCTTCATGAGCTATATCTTGTACCTTTCCAGTCTTTTTTACATATTGCATACCTCCCCTACCACACCTATTCTGCAATCTAGTCTCACTGGCCTCCTTGTTTCTTTTAACAAGAAATTCCTTCTCTCAACTCAGTATTTTCACTGTCCATCCCCCATGCCTGAAACTGTCTCTTCTCATCTCTGCCTCCGGGCTTCCCTGGCTACCTTCAAGTCTCAGCGAAAGTCTTGCCTTCTGCAAGAAACCTTTCCCAGTCACTTTTAATCTGAGTGCCTTCACACTGTGGCTTATCTCAAATTTATCCCATATATAGTTTGCTTGTAGGTTAGTTGTTTTCATGTCGTCTTCCGTATTAGACTGTATGCTTCTTAAGAGCCAGGACTATCTTTTGCCTTTCTTTGTATCCTCATCATTTAGTACAGTGTCTGGCACACAGTAGGTATTCAATAAATATTAGTTGAGTGACTAACTCCAAGTTCAATGCTCTTTCCAATATGCTATGTGATGCCTTCTTTGAATTCTCTAAATTTGAAAATAGATCTTAATATATACTTTTATCCCCCTGCTTTTAGCAACTTAAAAGCAACCCTCCTTCAGAAATCCTTCCCTCCTGACTAGGCCCAATTCAACAAGGAGCCTTCTCTTCTGTCCCTCACCAGATTGTAAATGCTTCATTACTCTCAGAAGTCCATGCCAATGCTCTGATTGATAGGAAGCTCAAACAGCAGGAGTCCAATCTTCTTCATAACAGCCCTTAGCTATTTAAAAGCAGCAATCACCTTCACCTCTACTATTATATCTAGGTCACAAAGCTGATTAGTGGCAAAGCAAAAATTGAACACAGTTCTCCTGACTTCTAAGCCATTGCTCTTCCCACTTCATCACGTTACCTACCAAATTTAGGACACCTACCTCCTTTTAAGCAGAACAATAATGTATATTTCTATTGCATTTTTCAGTTTCAAGTCCTTTCTCCACAAAAATACTGTAAGGTAGGTAACCCAGACATTTTCATCTCCATTTAACAAGTAAGGAAATTGAGGGTCTGAGGAATTAAGTGGCTTTCCCAGTCATATGGCATTGGTGCTGGGACTTGGAGTCAGATTCCTATAAATATGGAATATTCTGAACTCAAAAAATTATTCTATTAATAAATTTTAATTAATATTACTATTATTACACATATAGCCAGACAGCCCCAGGCTGTGGCAAGCATCAACCAGTTTTGACTGGAACACAAGTAAGATGGACTTTACTAACCTTTAGTTTTTAATAATGTAAAAAGGATCAAAGGAAGATGATGAATTTTAATACAATCACAGTCAAAAAATATATTACCTTCGATTGTTCTCTGCTCAGATCCATGACTGTTTCAGAATTAGTGACTGGACTGTGAGGTAAACTTTATTTGTTTTAGGTAAAAAATGACATTTTTGATAAGATATTTTACAATATGCCACATTTTAAAAAGCAATAATATAGGATAAAAATGAAATAACAGATTCCCAAAAGAAGCAATGTTTAGAGAGAAATCTATAGCACTTTCTGAACCATCCCTATCATTTAAAAAGAAACAAAAGATTTTATCTTTGGGTTATCATTTTCATTCAAAGATCTCTAATTCCCTTCTGGCTAGTAACAACCAACTGAGAAGTGCCAACCAACTACAAGTAATTATTATGTCCATTTTATGAGCAGAGAAATAGCTTTCATTTAGGATGGTGCTCTCATTAGGAAAAGGCTAGTTTCCTGTTTCTGTTTGTACTTGGTTTTTAATGCAGTGAAGGTGGCCACTTGTCACCATGGTCCACAGCCATGCATGGATCAGAGAAAGAATGCTAGTCTTGAAATTCCCAAACAAAGGCTGAGGAGGATGATGAGTAGGAGCAAGTCAGGGTCCCTCTTACATTCTGTATTCAATGTTCTAAGAACACTTACCGACTCTAGCATTCTACGTTATAAGTCCCTTCAAGTTTTGAATTTTTATGATTGTTTTATGAGGAGAAAGTTTAGAACCTGTCCGATGAGCTCAGTCAAAATCTCATCACTTTAAATAATGCTTCCATCATTCTCCAGGGATGATCTTCAAACATAGAGATTAAAGGGGGGGGGGGGAAATAACCTTAGTTGCATATTTGGAGCTATTTTCTTCCCTTTTTCCTGTTTATTTTCAATTTTAAAAAAGTTACTAGCATAGACCTTCCCTAGAGGTCCCAGACAAATAAAAGAGTCACATTTCAAAAACCAAGTGCCAAACTACACCATGCTCCCCAGATAAGGTTAATTCATTTTCCCACCTCAGGGAAATTGTTGACCACCACAAAGAGAAGGGGATGGCCATTTTGTGGATTTTATATGACCAGAGTCCAGTGGTTAGCCTGCGCTACCCAATCCCCAAACTACTGAGAACCTGCTCAAGGATAGCCTAGCCCTGCTTTAAGCAATTAAAAACTCTTGGGTCATTTGTGCAGACTCTTTTTAATATAATGATAAAGGCTTATGTAAGAAGATGCCCCTCTTATGTAAGTCTACGCAAAAGAGGAAAGCTTGCTATTACTGCCACACCAAAAAAAATCACAAAATTCATTTCTGAGACAAACTTTTTTTTAATGTTTATAGTTATCGCCACCATATCATCTCTGTGAAGAAGCAAAAGTTCACTCCAGTCCATATTCCTTGACTACTTACGCTCTAGAAGGTGTAAAAGGCCTCCACAGCTTCATAGTCAGGAAGGCACAGACTAGAAATGGTTGAGGAAGAAGGGGAAGCCTGCAGTATTCTCTAGCTAATTTGTGTTATATGGACAGAGCCTCCAAAGATTCAACATAAAGCAACAAATATTTATCAAGCACTTACAAAGCATTGCTCTAGGCCCTGGAAATTCAAAGACCATGATGATTTGCTCTAGTGGAGTTAAATTTTGCTGAAGGGGAACGTGGATAAATACAACATGTATATGGCTGAGCCTTGAAGGGAACTACAGGTTCCAAGAGGCCAAAGATGAGGAGGGAATCTTCTAAGTATGGAGGACAGCCTACCAAAAAGCAGAAAGATATCAAACAGGATGTCATGTATATGAAGGAACCATGCAGCCAGTATGACTGAAATGCTGAGTGTAAGAGGGAGAGTAATGGAGATCAATAAGGAAAGATAGGCTGCAGCCAAATTGTGAAGGGCTCTAAATGCCAAACAAAAGAGTCTGAGTAGAGCATTGATCCTTCACACCTGAATACCACGTGGTAAATCTCCATCAGCCTTCTTTTGCCTATGTCACTGCCCACATTGGCCCACATTGCTCGCTCTACCTAAGCCCTATCCAGAACAGCCCTCAAACCCCTCCACCTTCACCCCCCACACTCCCACCCTCAAGGAATCTTAGAATTCTAGATTGGTAATGGCTTTGAAATATAGGGTATCAGAGATGGAACAGGCCTTAGAACCTAGAACAGAATGATAAAACTGGAAAGGCCCTTAGGACATAGAATTTCAGGGCTAGAAGGAACCTCAGAGGTGGAAGAATTCTTAAAGGCTATGTAGCTCAACACCCTCCTTTTACAGATGTGATACTAAGGTCCAGAGAGGGAAGTGATTTTCATATAGCAAGTTACTCAGACATAGGAATTGAACCTAGGTCTCCTGACTCCCTTGGGGGCAGCAGATAGAGCACCAGGCCTGGAGTCAGAAAGATCTGAGTTCAAATCCAACCTCACACACTTGCTAGCTATGTGACCTTAGGCAAGTCACTTAATCCCCATTTGCCTCAGTCTTTCATCTGTAAAATGGGGACACACTGGAGAAGGAAATGGCAAACCACTCTGGTATCTTTACCAAGTAGACCCCATGGAAGTCCATGGGGTCACATAGAGTTGGACACAATTGAATGACTAAATAATAGCTCCTGACTCTTAGTCTAATGTTACGTTCTAAATCCTGATTCCTCAATTCCCTCATCACCAGTGCCATCCACAGTGTACTACTGAACAGAAACCCAATCATGCTGCTATGGGTAGAATATGATCTCCCATCACCAAACACCCTCATAACACCTAATAAACCCCCAGAACAGAGAGATTCAGCCTCCAAGTGTGGTTTCCTGCCTATGATGTCTTGGTTAAAGATTACTTTCTATTTAGTTTTATAAGGGCTAATAACAAGAGCCCAAACCCTGTTGTGAGTCCAAACCATTATGTTTAAGCCCAGAATTAATTTAATTCCCCCAAGATGCCTTGGGACACCTGCCACCAAGGATAGCAACTGTCTCCAGTCCTCTTACCCCCAGCTCTCTATTGATATGCTTTCTCTCACCTTTTGTTGAGTGATAAATTTAATTTGTAGATCAGCTCTCTGGCTGTGAACACAGGGGTGGAGTGGCCCCAGATTGTCCATCCTCCTCTCCTCCCCTCCCCTTTCCCCTGCTAATCTTGTCACATTCTTACGTTCCAACTTGGCTGCCAGCTGGGAATGCCAATGTCAGCTTCTGTGAAACAGGCAAGGACCCAATTGCCAGGAGCCAAAGTCTGCTGGCTCCAAACATTCTGGAAAGGGATAGAGTTGGTCACCTAAAAGAGCTGATCTGAGGAAGACCAAGAAGGCTCTTTGCAGTTCTGACATTTGAAATTCTAAGGTCCCTTCCACCGCTGACATTCTGAGTTCTAATCCTTCATGAATGAAAAATCTGCCATGATAGAGTCCTTCCTTTAGCATTGTCTCTCATTAAGAAACAAAGCCCATTATGAAGGGTAATATTGAATTATGTCATTTATACCTAGACGTATATTAGTTAATTGCATTGCTGTGCACCCAGGCAAGTAAGGTCTTTTAGGGGGTATAGAGAGACCCCAGAATCTATAACACTAGTCATTGCAGGAGATAAGAGTAAGGGTCCAGGGCAGCCAAGAATAATTGTAATGTCACTGAGTACCTGGATCAAAAATAGAGAGAACTGCAATTAAAACACAGAATAGAGGGGTTTGGAAGGATGGAGAAAGGGTAGAGGCAGATTTATCTACTTCCTAGTTTTTTCCAGTTCTAATTTTTGTTGTTGTTCAGTTGCTTCAGTCGTGTCTGACTCTTCATGACCCCATTTGAGGTTTTCTTGGCAAAGATACTGGAGTGATTTGCCATTTCCCTTTCCAGCTCATTTTACAAATGAAGAAACTGAGGCAAACAGGGTTAAATGACTTGCGCCCAGGGTTAAGCAGCTAGAAAGTGTCTGAGGCCAAATTTGAATTCAAGTCTTCCTGACTCCAGGCCTGGCACTCTATCCACTGCACCGTCTAGCTGCCCTAGTTAGGAGGCAGCAAAAGACCACTCAGAGTTAGGACATATGGGTTGTAGTCCCAATTCTGCCACTAACTTCTTTTGTGACCTTGGCAAGTCATTTATTTTCCTGGCCCTCAGTTTCCTCATCTATAAAGTTAATCAGTTGGACTAATGTAAGCTCCTGGAGATCAGGGACTGTTTCATTTTTGTCTTTAAATCCTCAGCACCAGTCACTATGCATAGCACATTATAGGAACTTAATAAATGATTATTGACTGACTTTGTGATCTTTAAGGTCTTTGTAACTCTAAAAGTCCGTAATGATATAGCCTGATTTGTATATGCATTCGCACATTTTGAACAAGATGATTTGTGGCTAATGTCTTGGGAGCAGACAGTCTTAGTTTTCTCTTGGTGAAAAGAGAAAAGGAAGAAAGGACCATGGTAGTACATTTGTGTATATGTGACTCCATGAGCAGTGTTTAATAAATATTTGCTGAATGAGTAAATTAGTGAGTGAAGGAAGGGGACAAAGAAGGTTGAATTCACCCTTCCAGTCTGCTGTAAAATAGAAAGAAATAGTAAAGGAAGGTGACAGAAGAGAACCTAGAGTATGATGAAGAGACAGAAACCTGAGTTTGAATTTTGTCTTTGCCACTTAGTAGCTGTATGGTGTTGGGCTTCTCACTTAACTACTGTGTATATAATTTCCTCGAAAGGAACATTAGGAGGTTGGATTGGATGATCTTAAAAAGCCCCTTTGAACTCTAAA
>CM053625.1:41893206-41914620 GCA_028646595.1 Phalanger gymnotis
GCGGGTTGAGAAGTCTGGCAACTGCCACAGCTCACTGATTTAGGGTGCTAGGGCCCACTCCACCCAGCTCCTGGTCTTGTTGGTCCACATGGCCCATGCTGGACTCTGCTCCGCTCCCAGCTCCAAGTGCGATAGACCTCACCCAGCAACCATCCAGGCTGTCCTGGGCTGGAACCCTGCTTCCCTGTGCTACCCTGTGGGTTCTGCAACTCCAGAATTGGTTCAGAGCCATTTCCCATAGGTTTTTGGAGGGATCTGGTGGGGAGCTCATGCCAGTCCCTGCCTTCCAGCTGCCATCTTGGCCCCTTATAACACTTCTAAAGGTAGGCAGAATGAGTATTCAATCCTCATTTTACAGAGGAGGAAACTGAGTCTCAAAGAGGAAACATGATTTCCCTTAGAAGTAGGTAATATCTCCACTTTCTGACGATGACACCTTGATGGACAGGTTCTGACTTGTAGATAATACAGCAAGTTAAATAAATGGGAAGTCTTCAATTGTTGGCTCCACTTCCACTTTACTCCACCACTGCTCAATCTTTTGCAATCTGATTTGCTTCCTTACTTTTGAAATTGTGCCCTTGGAAGGTCATCAGTGATTTATAGGACATTAGTCACCAATTCAAATGTTTTTTTTCCCCTCAGGCTTCCTCTTCCTTGACTCTGCAGCAGCATTTGATACTGCATACCACTTTCTGGTTTTTGATGCTGCCTTTTAAAATTTCTGTGAATAATAGTGATGATTATAGTAATATTTATTATGCTTTAAGGTATACAAAATGATGTAAATAAGCCATCTCATTTGATCCTCACAATAACTCTGAGATAGGTGATATTATTATCCCCATTTTACAGGGAAAGAAACTGAAGCTGAGGGAGTCAGTTCGCCTGCCACAAGTCTCTCCCAACTCCATTCTATCTTCTATTCAGCAAGTCTCTCTAGGCTAATATGAGTTGGTACTATTACATCTCTGCCTTAGTCTCTTCCTTTCCGTTTCTTCCCTTTCCATTTCTATGCACATTCAGCCTCTCATTATCTCATCTGGATTATTGTACTAACCTCCTAACTGGTTTCTCTTTCCAATTTCCCCCCTCTCCAATCAATTCTTTACATGCTGTTTTTTTCTAGTGCATAGTTCTGATCATGTCATAGTTTTGTTTAAAAAGATCATCTAATAATTTCTTATTTCCTATAGGATAAAAGTACAAATTTCTGAAACTGTCATTTAAAGACATTTACTTTTGTAAATTCCATTCAGTTAATTTCTATTTGTTTCAACACACATTTTTTTGAGAGCTTGCTATGTGTAGGGGCTTGTGGTAAGCACTGGGAGAACAGCAAAGATTGCCTTTTCATATTGTTTTTTTTTGTTCCCCTTCACATACCCTAAATTCTAGCCAAATTTGTTCTCTTTGCCTTTTCCTAAATATGGTCCATATATATTTTTTTAGTTTCTGTCCTTTTGCTGTGCTGTTCCCTCCACCTAGAATGCCCTTCTTTTTCTCACCCTCCATAGAGGTCTATCTTCCCTAACTTAAATGTTACAACTTTTATGAAGCCGTCTCTGATTTGATCCCCAGACAAGTTATAGTTCTCTTTTCTATTCTCCCATATCACCTGATTTTCGCCTTTCTTATTGAACTTGCTGTATTTTTTGAATAGCATTTTTCTGGTCTTAAGGATTATAGACATAGAACTGGAAGGGACTTCAGAAGTCATCTAATCTACCCTTCCCTTCATTTTATAGATGTGGAAACTGAGGCTGAGAGAAGTGTCCAATTTCCCACAGGTAGTGAGCCTCAGATTTAGGTTAGTTCAGCCCCCTTATCTCATTGAAAGGAAATTGACACTTGGAATACTTAATTAACTAGATCAAGGCCCTAAAATTAATTCATGGCGGAGTTGGGATTTGGGTCCAGGTCCTCAGTCTCTAAAACTTCTACTTCTTTCTGCAATTAGAATTATGTGCTTCCATTTCTTAATCTCCTCTAATACATTGCAAGTTCCTTGTGGCAAAGACTATGTCTTATTACTCTTTCTTTTCCTTTTTGGTGTCATGCACATGGCCTTATATGAAATAGGCATTTGTTAGATAAATTAATTAAAGTCAGTGGTAGAGTTGGGAATAGAGCACTGGTCTCCTGACTTCTGCTTGTGCTCTATGTCCAGTGGACATTCTGCCAGTGGGATTATAGCTTTTGTTACTAGAAATCTGGTAGGCACTAAATCTGATAGGGTGAGTGAGTAAAGGGGGACAATCTGAACACTGTGGGGTTGTGTGGGAAGGCATATCAAGGTCCTGTATCCAGCATACTGGGCTATGTGAAACATTATCATGTAGGGTATTTAAATTCAGGAGACCTAGGCTTTCATCTCAGTTCTGACACTGGAGAGACTGATGAATGGGGTATGAAAGTAGAACCTAGTCCAGTCTAGTTGTTGGACCTTACTATGTAAAGAATGAATGATAAAGCGTCTATTGTGGTTGTTCAGTCATGTCTGACTCTTTGTGACCCCATTTCAGGTTTTCTTGGCACAGATACTGGAATGGTTTTCCATTTCCTTCTCCAGTTCACTTTACAGATGAGGAAACTGAGGCAAACAAGATTAAATGACTTGCCCAAGGTCACACAGCTAACTAACATCTGAATCTGGATTTGAAGTTAGGAAGGTGAATCTTCCTGATTCTAGGCCCAGCACTCTAGCCCCTATACCACCTAGTTGCTGAAAAAGCATTTGTTAAGTGCTTACTATGTGCCAGGCAATATCACAAGCAGTGGGGATAGAGTACAAAAAGTAAGACAGTTTCTGCCCTCAAAGAGCTCAAATTCTAATAGAGGGAGACAACACACATAAGGAAATGGTGGTTGGATAAAGGAGTGTCTGAGCAGTCACAGGGATGGTGGTTTGACCCATGGGGCACTCAATTGACATTCCCAGAATCAATTGTATTATTGATTTGATTACTGTGCCCGGTGCAAGAGGCAGAAAGGTAGAGGTGTGGGAGGAGGTACACATGCAAGGGAAGAGATATGGTAGTACAGATTGCTGGATGGAACCGTTGTTTAGTCTGGGGTCTGAGGTCAGCTATATTAGGCTAGGTATTTCATTCACTAATGAAAATGGACCCCCAGGGTAGTAGATCAGAAGACAAGGGGAATGAAATTTTTTTTCCAGTGACTAGTCACATGGATTCTAGAGGTCTTATGTAGAGAATGCTGATTTAGGTGGAAAAAATCATGGCAATAGTGGCAGGAAGAAGCCATGGTGCCCTCAGTGAACGATTGGATAGAATGTGAAGATGAAGTATGATATGACTCTGAGCGAAGCATTTCTTTCTGAGTCTCACTGAATCCATACAAGAAAAAATAATAGCCCACTACCTACCATTTGGTTATAATAAGCAAAGTGCTTTGTAAACTTTAAATAGACCTGGGCACTACACTTCAGTTCAGATGTTTTATTTTCAAACCATTCCTTAGCAATGAGTCAAACTACGTTTGGGTTATAGAATGTGCCTACGAAATTAAGTCCTTTGTCAGTTCTTCCCAAGAGAGTGGGTCCCACGAACGTAATTTACAAGGAGGTAATAATCCTAAGGCTGTATGTGACAGAAGCATGACAAGTATCTTGTGGGGCAGCTTGGGTAAATGGGTAGGATGTGTAAAACCTTCCTTCTATCCTTTCTTCATCCTCCATCACTGTTGGGTCTTGTGAACTAGAGCCAAACCACTGGTTTCGAGGTTACCTTACTTTTTCCTGGACATCATACTTAAGAGGCTCAGGAACCAAATTAGCCTTGTCTAGGATTTTTTCTCACCAGAGATAGATATCCCTTGTAATTTAAGCATTTAAAAACTAACTCCTTGGTTTGCTTTCACTTTGTACTCTACACAGAAAGAGACAAATGAATTTCCTATTGAGTGATCTTGATTTCACAAACAAGTGGACAAGGCATGGCATCCTTGTCTTGATCTGAATGAGAAGGTTCTGAGGGAGATGGATGTATTCCCACAATCAACCAGGCAGTAGGGAGTGGGGTTCCAACAGTTTGGATGAGGAGGTCCTTGAATCATGAAGTCTAACTGTGGAGACCAACAACGTTTTATTCAGCAGTAACCTGGCTCCCCGAAGCAGAGGCAAGTGACCAGCTCCAGTCACTTATAGAAGTCCTGCTTTAAGAAGGACTCACACTGTGGGGAATGATGGACATTCATCCAAGTGTGTTCAGATGCAAGTCTTTAGTTTGTCTTTAAGGGCATATTTAGATTTTTATAGGGAATTAAAGTTTACTTTAAATTGCTTTCCTCTTAAAAAGTTAGGCTAATAAGATAGGTTGTGAAAGTATGATGATCTCTATTTTATAGATGTCATAGTGGGGCTTAAAATACTATAGTGGCTTGTCCAAAATTATATGGCTAGAGAGCAACTGTGCAGGATGGCTCTCTACCTCACCCCTAAATCCACCTGATCTGATTGCTTATAATTTTTTTTGATTCAATTCAATTCGATAAATATTTATTAACTGCCTCCTATGTGCCAGGCACAGTGCTTAGTGCTGGAGAGACAAAAAGAGACAAAAGACAGTTCCTGCCCTCAAGGAGCTTACAATCTAGTGGAGGAGATAATGTGCAAATGAATATATACAAAACAAGCCATATATAGGCAAAATAGAAAATAATTAAAAAAAACCTAGAAAGCACTGGAATTACGAGGAGTTAGAGAAGGCTACTTCTAGAAGGTGAAATTTTAGTGAAGAAGGTAATGTCTTTTTCAATGAAAGAAAGGACTTAGAATACAAATTATCTTGGGAGAGGGACCCCAGAGACCATCTGGAAGGGACAGTGGACATACAAGGAAGGAAAGTTATGGGAAAATAGTACAGATTGTTTAGACTGTGGCCCACCTTAAAATACAGAATGTAACATGCATAGTTGGACATGGCTGACACGGTAATTTGTTTTGCTGAATTATATGTATTTATTGTGAGTATTAAAAAATTGTTTGAAGGAAGTTGGGGGTGCAGTGGGAAGGAGAGAAAATGTAAGCTTTTTAAAAAAGAATAAGTTACGAATATGGCAGAGTAAAGGCAGGGATTTGTCTGAGCTCTCCCAAATTCCCTCCCACACATTGTTAAAATAATGCCTCAAAACAAATTTTAGAGTGGCAAAACTAACAAAAAGACAAGGTGAAACAATTTTCCAGCCCAAGACAGCTTATAAGATTAGCAGGAAAGATTAGCGTCATGCGTAACAAGCCCACACCAGGCCTTGGGGGTGACTGAATTGGTGGTGGTGGTGATGGCTTCCAGAGCTTTTAGCCTACAGATGGTAAGGAGCTTGGATAACTGGTCAGAAGGAGAATATAGGGAATCCTTTATTGGCACTGGGAACAGGATTCTGTTGCATTGCCCATACTCGGTACCAAGGTGCAGTCCCAGGATGAAGGAGAGCAGTAGCAGGAGCTGAGACCCTGGTCCCAGTTCCAAGGCAGAAAAGAGTGCTTGTGGTTACTCACAGACTAAAGTAAAGAACATGAGAGCAGTGACCACACTCCTCCTTATATCAAACCACCTTAAAAGAACTGAAAACTTACAGAACCCCAGAGCTAGCTCTGAAAACAGCAGCATGAAAAACCTGAAGATTGCACAGTGCTCCCTCCACCCCTGGAGCAGAGCCTGACTTTAAAATAAAGTTAAAAGTCAAGAAATAGGCTGAAAAAATGAGCAAACAACAAAAAAGGAACCTGACCAAAGAAAGTTACTTTGGCGACATGGAAGATCAAAACACAAACTCAGAAGAAGACAATGAAATTAAAGTAGCTACATGCAAAGCCTCCAAAAAATGTGATTTGGTCTCAGGCCCTGGAAAGCTCAAAAAGGATTTTAAAAGTCAAATAAGCGAGGTAGAGGGAAAATTGGGGAAATAAGTGAGAGTGATGAAAGAAAATCATGAAAAAATAGTCAACACCTCGGTAAAAGAGGAACAAAAATTTATTGAAGAGAAGAACTCTTTTAAAAGCAGAATTGGTCAAATGGGGAAAAGATGTAAAAAAATTATTTGAAGAAATGAACTCATTAAAAGGCAGAATTGGCCAAATGAAAGAGGAGGTACAAAAACTCACTGAAGAAAATAATTCCTTAAAATTTAGAATTCAGCAAGTGGAAACTAATGACTCTATTAGATGTCAAGAAACAATGAGACAAAGCAAAAACAACGAAAAAAAATAGAAGAAAATGTGAACTATCTTATTAAAAAAAACAACTGACCTGAAAAATAGATTGAGGAGATATAATTTAAAAACTATTGGACCACCTGTAAGCCATGATAAAAAAGAACCTAGATATCGTATTTGAAGAAATCAAGAAAAACTGCCCTAGAACCAAATTGAAAGAACTCACTGATTACCTCCTGAAAGAGATCCCAAAGAGAAAACTCCCAAGAATACTATAGCCAAATTCCAGAGCTTCCAGATCAAGAAGAAGATATTGCAAGCATCCAGAAAGAAACAATTCAAATATCATAGAGGCACATCAGGATAACACAAGATACAGCAGCCTCTACATTAAGGCAGCAGAGGGCTGTGAATATGATGCTCTGGAGGACAAAGGAGCTAGGATTACAATCAAGAGTCACCTACACAGCAAAACTGAGTATAATCTTTCAAGGGAAAATGGAAATTTAATGAAATTGAAGACTTTTGAGCATTCCTGATGAAAAGACCAGAACTGAATAGAAAAATTGACTTTTAAATGCAAGACTCAATAGACCCATAAAAAGGTGCACAGAAAAGAGAAATTATATGGGATTCCATAAGGTTAGTTTTTTATGTTCCTGCAAGGGAAGATGATACTTGTAACTTCCAAGAACTTTATCATTATTATGTCAGTTAGAAGGATTCTACATAGACAGAGGGTATAGGTATGCATTGAATATTATAGGCTGATATAAAAAAATAAAATTAAGGGGCGAGAAAAAGGGATGAACTGGGATAAGGAGGAAGGGAAAGATAGAATGGGGGTAAATTATCTCACCTAAAAGAGGTGAAAAGGAGCTTTTACAGTGGAGGGGAAAATGAGCGGGAGTGGTAGGCAATGTTTGAATCTTACCCTCTTTGGAATAGACTCAAAGAGAGAATAACATCCACGCTCAGTTGGGTATAAAAATTTATCTTACCCTATAGGTTAGTAGGAAGGAAGAGAGATAAGAGAAGGAAAAGGTGATAGAAAGGAAGGTGGATTGGGAGACAAATTGGACAGAGTAGGGACAGGGTAAAAGCAGAGAGAGAGAGAGAGGAAGAGAGAGAGAGAGAGAGAGAAGGGGGGGCAGGGAGCAGGATGGAGGAAATACACAATTAGTAATCATAACTGTGAATGTCAATAGGATGAATTCACCCATGGAAAGGAAGTCAATAGTAGAGGGGATTCAAAATAAGAATCCTACAACATGTTGTTTATAAGAAACACACTTTAAGAGAGACACACACAGAGTAAAGGTAAAAGGATAGAGCAGAATTTATTGTGCTTCAGCTGCAGTAAAAAAAAAAAGAGGCAATCATGATCTCAGACAAAGCAAAAGCAAAATTAGATCTAATTAAAAGAGATAAGCAGGAAAATTACATTTTGCTAAAAGGTAGAAGAGGAATTGAAGTAATATTAATACTAAACATATATGAACCAAATGATTTAGCATCCAGATTATTAGAGGAAAAGTTAAATGAGTTACAGGAGGAAATATACAGTAAAACTATACTGTTGAGGAACCTCAACTTTCCCCTCTCAGAGCTAGATAAACTTAATCAAAAATATAAACAAAAAATAAGTTAAAGAGATGAATAGAATTTTAGAGAAGTTAGATATGATAGACCTCTGGAGAAAATTGAATGGGAATAGAAATGAATATACCTTTTTCTCAGTGATCCATGGCACCTGCATAAAAATTGACCATGTATTACGGCATAAAAACTTAACAACCAAATGCAGAAAAGCAAAATATTAAATTCATCCTTTTCAGATTGTAATGCAATAAAATTATATTTAATAAAGGGCAGTGGAAAGATAGGTTAAAAATTAATTGGAAACTAAGTAATCTAATCCTAAAGAATGAGTGGGTCAAAGGACAAATCATAGAAACAATCAATAATTTCATTAAAGAAAATGACAACAATGAGACAATATACCAAAATTTATGGGTTGCAGCAAGAACAGTACTTAGGGGAAAATTTATATCTCCAAATGCTTACATCAATAAAACAGAGAAAGAACAGCTCAATGAACTGGGCATGCAACTAAAAAAATCCTAGAAAAACAACAAATTAAAGTCCCCAATTAAGTATTAAACTGGAAATTCTGAAAATCAAAGGAGAGATTAATAAAGTTGAAAGTAAAAAACCCGTTGAATTGTTGTTGTTTTTCATCTTTTGTTTTCGAAGAGGACCAATGATGTCATGGGGTGATGCCTTGACTTGTGCATCAATTGGATTTAAGTGAGGCAGAGTTGCAGTTGTCAGTTTCACTCTCTCTTCCAGAGTCATTGAAGTCTATTGGCAAGACAAAAGTAAAGATGACTGGCAGTGGCCTAGGATGCTGTGGATGACCTCAGTGTCTTTGATATTTGACCATGTTCTAGGCTCTCCACAGTTCCTGCTTCAGCTGCTTTCATAGTTGTTAGAATAAATTGTTCTCATCTACTCATTCTGCCAGGGGAAGTCCTCACATATTTGGGTAGAAATCACCCTAGTTCACTGATGGGTTTGAGGCCTGTTGGTTACCAGCCAAACTACCCAAACTTTATTTTATGGAGCTAGAACAAATAATAAAATTCTTCTGGAAGAACAAAAGGTCAAGAGTATCAAGGGAATCAATAAAAAAAATGTAAAGGAAAAGTGCTTAGCTGTACCAGATCTCAAACTGTATTACAAAATTGCAAAGTGGTAATCATCAAAACAATCTGGTACTGACTAAGAAATAGAGTGGTGGATCAGTGGAATTGAATAACTACATAAGACACAGTAATAAATGACTGTAGTAACCTAGTGTTTGATACATACAAAAATCCAAGCTTAAGTCACTATTTGACCCTGCTGTGAAAACTTGAAAGCAGTTTGGCAGAAACTAGACCTAAACCAATGTTTCACATTATATACTAAGATAAATTCAAAATGGGTACATGATTTAGATATAAAGAGTGATACCATAAGCAAATTAGGGGAGCATGGAATAGTTTACCTGTCAGATCTATGGATAAGAGAAGACGTTTTGACCAAACAAAGGATAGAGAGCATTATGGGATGTAAAGTGGATAATCTTGAGTACATTAATTTAAAAAGATTTTTACACAAACAAAACCAATGCAGTTAAGATTAGAAGGAAAACAGAAAACTGGTAAAAATGTTTGCGACAAGTATCTCAGGGCTAATTTCTCAAATATATAGAGAACTGAGTCAAATTTATAAGAATACAAATCATTCCCCAATAGATAAATTGTTAAAGGATGTAAACAGGCAGTTTTCAGATGAAGAAATCAAAGCTATCTATAGTCATATGAAAAAATGCTCTAAATCACTATTGATTAAAGAAATGAAAACTTAAACAACTCTGAGGTACCACCTCAAAACTATCAGATTGGCTAACGTGAGAGAAAAAGGAAATGACAAATGCTGGAGGGGATTTTGGAAAATTGGGACACTAATTCTCTATTGGTGGAGTTGTGAACTTGTTTAACCATTCTAGAGAGCAATTTTAACTATACCCAAAGCACTATAAAATTGCGCACACCCTTTGACCCAGCAATAGCTCTATGAGATCTATATCCCAAAGAGATTTTAAGAAAAGGACCTACATGCACAAAATTATTTATAGAAGCTCTTTTTTGGTGACCAAGGATTCAAAATTCAGAGGATACCCATCAAATGGGGACTGGCTGAACAACTGGTATATGAATATGATGGAATACTATTGTGCTATAAAAATGATGATCAGAATGCTTTCAGAAAAGCCTGGAAAGACTTACATGAACTGATGCAAAGTGAAGTGAGCAGAACCAGAAAATTGTACATAGTAACAACAATATCAACTATCAGTGACTTAGCTATTCTCAGCAGTACCATCATCTAAGAAATTTCTGAAGGATTCATGATGAAACATGTTATCCACCTCCAGAGATAGAACTGATAGAGTCTGAATGCAGATTGGAACATAAATTTTTGAATTTCTTTTTATAGAGGGGTTGGTCCTGTGTTTTCTATCACAACATGACTAATATAAAAATATATTTTGTATGACTACACATGTATAACATGTCAAATTACTTGCCTTCTCAATAAAGGGGAGGGAGGGAAGGAAGGAGAAAATTTGGAAATCAAAAAATTTTAAAACAATATTAAGAATTTTTACATATAATTAGAAATTCAAAAAAGAGTAAATTATGGATGCCCCAAGACCAAGTCTACCTTGTCTGCAGTTTTCCTTCAATCTGCTAACTGCAGATTTTGAGAGGCTGCTAAGCCAGTTTTGGGAAACCAGTATGGCAGCATGGCTAGAATAACTGGATTTAGAAGAAGCTGAGCTGCATACTAGTCCTAGCTCTGTTACTACATCACTGTGTGGTCTTAGGCAGGTCCCTTTGCCTTTCTGGGCCTTTGTTTCCTCCTCTGTAAAATTAGCATTGGGGCTAAATGATCCGTAAGATTTTCTCCCATTTTAAGAAACATCCCATATTCTAGTGTTCCCTCTAGTTGTAAATTCTATGTTCTAAAGGCCCTTCTAGCTCAGCTATGTAAAATCTGATATAAAATCAGAATTACCCTAAGTGCTCCCAATGAGGTCAGGGAACATTAGGATGAACTAAATAAAGAATGTGAACCCTATTGTGCTTCTCCAAAGGCAGGTGAAGTACATGGAAAGTATTGCTATGGTTATTATATGTTTCCACATATTGGTTTTCTTTCTAAACCATGGCCTAAGGCTCTGTTTTGAAATTGGTTTTTACCCTCTCTGCTTTTTATTGCAGCCTTTGATGCCCCTGTTCCATATTTAACTTTTAAGCAATTCAGCATATGCTTCTTTAGAGCCTTTCTCTCCCAGACTTAGAGTCCCTAGTACGTGCATTTAGAATTCTGTGAAGGTTCTAGTTGTACACATGTCTATATATGCAAATGATGCAATATCCTCTTACCCTAAGGAATGAAGTGATGTCTCCATACTATTTTGGCTTGAGTTTGAGGCTGCCTGCCTTATCATTTTAGCTCCTTCTGTCACCTGACCGTTTCATCCTTTGTGATGTGGGAGGACCTGAGTGTCTGTTACAGCATTAGCTTGCTTTGTGGCTTTGAGCAAGTCACTTAACCTCTTCAGGTACCTTTGTGTTTCATCATGGACCCAATGGGGATATTTGCTCCTGTCCTGCATTGGAAAGGTGCAAATAGAACACTCCAGCTGTTCATTTATCATTTCTTATCCTTGCCAGGTGACTACCTTATCTTTTCTTCATATTATACAATTGTTTGATGAAGTCTTCTACTCCTGTTCTTTGAAGTTCCTCATTACTTATTTGTTGCAGTCTATTCACACCCACCATATGCCTCTCCACTGACCTCTCTGTAATATTCATTTTTAATTCTTCAGAGTGAGTGGTATTTCACGTCCTACCACAATATTGTAACATTAGTAGAAGTTTGTATTAAAAAGATGGGTCCGGCTGTTCCTCATTTCTTATAGCACAATGGTATTCCATTACATTCACCACAATTTGTTTAGCCATTCCCCAATTGATGGACATCTCCTTGATTTCCAATTCTTTGCCACCACAAAAAGGGCTGCTATAAATATTTTTATACATATGGGTCCCTTTTTCCCCCTTATATGATCTCTTTGGGATACAGTCCTAGAAGTGGTATTGCTGGGTCAAAAGGTATGCACATTTTTATAGCCCTTTGGGCATAGTTCCAAATCACTCTCCAGAATGGTTGGATCAATTCAAAACTTCACCAATAATGTAGCAATGTTCCAATTTTCTCACATCCTCTCCAGCATTTATCGTTTTCCTATTTTGTCATTTTAGTCAATCTGACAGGAGAGATGTGGTACCTAAGAGTTGTTCTGATTTGCATTTCTCTAATCAATAGTGATCTAGAGCATTTTTTCTTTCTTCTTTATACCTGGACTATTATGTAAATAAGTTCAATGTGAAGGTATATGTAGAACCTACATTAGATTAAATGCCATCTTGGGGGAGAGGGGGGAGGGAAGGGAGGAAGAAAAAATTTGGAACCTCAAAACTTGTGGAACTGAGTGTTGTAAACTAAAAATAAAAAATAATTTTTTTTAAAAAATATGGGTCTTTACTTTCATGGGAAGCCCAGAGTCAATAAAGGAGTTCTGCAACTTCCCAAAAGCAGTCTAGTACTCTCCTCCTTCTTGTTCAATTTAAGGCCCAAATCATTGTCTGTCCTATGGAACTCCATCTATGGAAATGTCTTCCAGGATTATTGTGGGAATCAGATGAAATAATAGTTGAACTTTCTGTAGTGTTTCATAGTTTAAAGGTGTTCTCCTCAATCTTGACAGGGTTATAGGTCTGTGGTATTCTTTAACCTATTTTTCCCTGTGAACTTTAATTGCTTCCTTGACATTTGTACTACCCATACACCAAACTCGATATATCTAAAACAACTCCCCATCTTCTCTTTAAAATTAAAACTTTCCCCTACTTCATTATATCTGTTGATGGCACTACTATCTTTCCAGCCACTTAGGCTCAGCACCTGGAAGTCATCATTGATTTTTCCTCTTCTCTCTGCTTAAATACCCATATTTAATCAGCTACCAACTCCAATCAATTTGACCTCTATAACACCTCTCCTATTTCACCTCTCCTTTCCATTTACATGACCATCGCCATCACAATTCAGACCCCTTATCACTAATTACTCGTGTTGTTGTAATAATCTCCTAATTTGTCTCCCTAACTCAATTTTCTTCCCCTCTCTGATTCATTCTTCAAAATTCTTTCAAAATAATCACCCTAACGCACAGGTTTTACCATGTCACTTCTCTAATGAAATGCCTTCAGTGGTTTTGTATAACAAGGATACAATTCCAGCTCCTTAGCCTGCCACTTGAAGCCCTTCACAGTCTGATTCCAACCTATTTCTTTAAAAATTGGATCCATAATTCCTTGCACCAATGAAGATCAGAACATATTCCAAACCTTATAATCTTAGAGCATAGACCTCAGGGACAGGCAGTTTAAATAATTGGCTCAGGTTTGCACAGCCAGTATGTGTCAGAAGTGGGACTTAAACCCAAGTCTTTTTTACTCTGAGGTCACCCTTATATCCATTATGCTATGCTACCTCTCCAAGCTACATTTCCTTAGCCTTACATGCCATTTTTCATCCATGTGGTCATTCCTGAGTGGATAGACATGACTCTTTTGAATGACTGCAGATTTCTTTCAAGAGGTACTATAACTGGTTCTGAGCCTCAAAGAAATTGGTATGATATTAGTCCCAAACAAAAACTTTGTATGTAATACCTCATCATCTGCAGGGAATCCCTCTTCAACTTAGACCGTAGGCTGGATCTCCTTTATCTCAGTGGTAAATGCCTCTAACAAGTATTTATCTCCCTGTTTGGCTAATACTTATAATTAGAAGACCATTGAACAAGATCATTTTTGTTGTTATATATTATAGGGATTATTGGATAATTTTGATGAATGGATGGGAGGTACCTTGTTATGAAGGAGCTCATAAGGTAGTGTTTTGTTTTTACTGAATCAAATGCTTTTTCATAATAAACAAATAATAACCACAATGGGATTTTATACTCTCTACATATTACAGTTAATTTGAAATGGTAACAACATTGTTGAGTATTGCTCATAAAAGCTTCCTCGTTCTCTACTAATACATGCATTTGGATAGATACTGTACAGAGCTCATCTGTCATCAGTACATATATCTGGAACAGATAATACAGACGGACAGTGAGTTGGGCCTCAAAATGAACAAGAGGGAGGAGACTGGCCTAGATTACTTTTGGGAAGTTGCAAAACTCCTCTATTGACCTCGAGCTTCCCATGAAAGCAAAGACCTATCTTTTTAATACTGAAATTCATCGATGCTACAATACTGTGATAGGACATGAATATTACTCTCTATGGAGAATTAAAAATGAGTATCACAGAGAGGTCAGTGGAGAAGCATATGGTGGATGTGAATAGGCTGCAGCAAAGAAGAAATGAGGAGCTCCAAAGAATGGGAAAATACTTCATCAAGGAACTGTGTGATATGAAGAGAAGATGGTCTGGTCACCTGGGAAGGATAAGAAATAATAAGTGGGCAGCCAGAGTGCTCAACTGGCACCTTCTCAATGCCAAGAGAAATCAAGGAAGGCCTCCAGCTAGTGGTACATCCACTAAAGGAGTACATCCACAAGGGCGACTCAGGAGGAGAAGTCATGAATGTATTTCAAACATCATCCTTGGGGGAGCTCCCAAACTGATGAAGGCTTAGAACCATTCGAGTATTATTTCTTATTACTTCCCTTTATAGACCCTAAATTTCAGCCAAATTAGACTCCTAGATGTTCCCTGAACTGCATAGGCTTTCTCCTACCTTTGAATATCTACACAGAGCAGTTGCCATATCTAGAATGCCACCCTTCCTCATCTTAATGTATGGAAATCCTACTTTTCCTTTAAGGCTAGGTCTGTGCCATCTCCCCTTTGAAGCCTTCCCTAATGTCCCCAGCTAAGCATGTTTGTTCCCTACTAAAAGTTTTTCTATAGAACTTTCTCTAGGACTCTCCTTTACCTTCTATCACATTTTGCCTTGTATCATGTTTATGTACGTATACCTGTCATATCTTCCTGGTAGCATGTAAGCTCTTTTCAGGAAGTGACTGTGACATCTTTTATCAAGAATTTAGCATAGTGCCTTGTAAATAGTAACAAGCATTCACAGATGTTTGTTAAATTGAATTGGATAAGAAAATTGAGGCTCAAAGAGGGGAAGTGGTTTAGTCAAGGTCACATAATTTATAACATGGTGGATAGGGTACTGCAAGCATGGTGATCTTCATTTTGTAGATGAAAAAACACAGGATCTGAGAGTCTAAGTGGCTTGCCTAGAGTCACACAGCTAGTCATGCCCTGGCTTAAACCAGGATCTCTCTCCAATTCTGAATTTAGTTCTCTTTCTGCATACCTTGACAATGGATAGGGATCCCTGAGGGGAAGTTAAGAAGTGCTGTGAGTACTGGGGACACTGAGTTATTACTCTTCTTATAAGCTTCACTTTGGAATGCTTAGACATGGCCCCATGAGACTCTTGGTGTGGGACTAGGTGGGAGATTGGGACAATATTCTCTCCATCCATGTGTGGGTGTATTGGCCCATGAACTTTTTCTTCCTCCCCCAACCATGATTATTGTAGCTTGTCTTAGAGGCTGAGGGATTTGAAGTCTCATAAAGGTAGAATCACAATGAGAGGAAACCCCAAACTGACTGCTTCTCTTCCGTGAAGGGTCAGCAGGCGATTAGACATGGGAAATCCCTGCTAAGGCTTGCCAAATGGGATTTAGGAGCTGGTTGAAATGGGACTTTTTAATAATTTAACTAATCCCTGTGGCCAGGAGGTCTGGGATCTGATGACAGACTCAGCTCATGAGGGAGAAGCATTTCATTCAATTAAAGAAAATTCATTCAGCTCCTACAATGGGCAAAGTATTATACCAGGGACAAAGAAATAAATAAACCAAGATTTCTATTTTCAGCTAAATTCAGTCTAATTCAATTTAATTCATATTGATTGAGGTCTTACTATATGCAAATCAATGTTCTAATTTCCAGGGATGCAAAGAAGAGTAAGACTTGCTCCCTACATTCTACTTAATCCAATCCAACAATCTATTGTGCACGTACTGTACAAGAGAGTAGGCATACAGCAGTAAATACAGTATAGTCTCTGGATTGAATTTAATATCACCTAACAAGCATTTATAAGGAACCTACTGTGTGCAAGATGTTGTGTTAGGTTCTGGGGTATAGAGTATGCCACTGCATTCAGTGGCAGGTAGGTGGAGCAATGGGCAGAGTGCTGGTCCAGCAGTCAGGAAGACTCATCTTCCTGAGTTCAAATCTGGCCTGAGACACTTTACTAGCTGTGTGACCCTGGACAAATCACTTCACCCCGTTTGCTTCAGTTTCTTCATCTGTAAAATAAGCTGGAGAAGTAAATGTCAAATTATTCAAGTATCTTTGCCAATAAAAACCCAGATAGGGTCACAAAGAGTCAGACACGACTAGAACAACTGAACAATAAAAACTGCTTTCAGTGAAATTGTATGTTTCAAATATTTAGTGAGCATTTATTGAGAAATTCATTCATTCTATTCCAGAGAAGTAGAACACAAGCTCTTTGAGAACAGAGACTGTTTCATTTTTGATTTTGTATCCCCATTGCTTTGCATAGTTCCTAGCACATAGCAGGTGTGTGACTAAGTTCTTGTTACACCCAATCATTACCTATCCCTTTGATACACTTTTTCCCCCTTAGTGTCCTGTTTAACCCTCTGAATTCCCAATTCAAATTCTGCTTTGTTCTAAGTTGTAACCCAACAGGCATAAGGAAATAAAGAATTCAAAGAGAAGATAAAACTAGTTGACTTCAGTGGTAGATCAAGTTCTCTCATTAAGTTGCTGGATGACCCTGGGAAAATCACTTCTCCTCACTCCTTGGAACAGTAAGGCAATAATAACAATGTAGATGATAACTGTCAAAATGCCTCTGTGGTTCTGTATCGCAAAGTATATGAGGCTCTCCACATAGAAGGTAGAAGAAGTAAACCATTTATTCAGACACCAGAGAACCAAATCCCACAAGCCATTTATCCAGTTTATCAGAGACGTAAAACATTCCATACACAATATTACAACCTGGAGGCTCACCATCCCAAAACCTCTCCAACCCCCTGCTAGGGTCTTCCCCAAAACAAACTCACAGTACAGCTAAGTCAGCCTGTTCAGTTCTAACAGTCATGAGGGCATCCATTACCAGCCATAACTGCTGTCTTTCTCTCAGCATTTCCTGTGACATAACTTCCTTTTCTTGTCAGGAAGCTCCTCTTACCACATGTAACTTAGGCTTCCTGTGACATAAGCAGGTCATATGGCCTATTAATGGGTGGGAAAGATCTTCAAATCTAAATTGCTACTACACTCCTGGATTCAGTTTTTTCATCCTTAAAATGGGGATAACAATCTCTGTCCTGACTTCCTTTAAGAATATTGTGAGGATTAAATGAGATAAAGCAGATAAAAGTGTTTTGAAAAGTCTAAAGCATTTTATTGGAGTAGTGTCAAATAAGTATAGAATGTGAGAAGAAGACCTAAGACTCTACTTAAGGAGGAATTTCCAAGCAATCAGTGTTATCCAACAATGAAATGAGTGCCCATGGGAAACAATGAATTCCCTGTCACTGGGGGTCTTTGAGCAGAGGATGGAAGATTGCTTGTTGGGAACAATGTAGACAGGGATCCTGCCAAGTTATTGGCTGAGCTAAATTAAGTTTAGATCAGGTGAGAAAAAAGTATGTCCACTGTCATCAATTTTATTCAATATTGTATTGGAAATCCTAGCAATAGCAATAAGAGAAGAAAAAGGAATAGAAGGAATCGGAATAGGAAGTAAGGTAATAAAACCATCGTTTTTGCAGATGATATGATGATATCCTTGGAAAATCCCAAAATTTAACAACTAAAATTCAACAAGCACTTATTAAGCACCTACTATGTGCAAAGGTACTGTGCTAGGAATTGGAGATTCAAAGACAAAGATGGTAAAAAAAATCCCTGTCCTCAAGGGGCTTATATTCTACTGGGAGATTACATGTATAATAGACAAGAAAATATAAAATAACTGTGGAAGGAGAGAGTACTATGGACTTTGGGGACCAGGGAAGTTTTCACTTGGGAGTTGAGCTGAATCTTGAAGATAAGGATTCTGAGACATAGAGATAAGGAGGGGCATGTATTCTAAACATGAGAATACATTTGCTGTCTCTGCCTTCCAATCTCTTCTTCATACTACTGCCAGGATAATTTTTCTTATACATACCATTGGCCATGTCACTCTGCTCAAAAATTGCCAATGGCTCCCTATTTCCGAACAAGCAATATTCAGACTTATTTGACCGGTGTTCAAGGCCCTTCATGATTTGATAGAATCTATCTTTGCTTACTTGTATTGCTTTCTTCCACTTACTCTCTATTCCACCCAAACTGTGCTATGCTCCCCCCAGAATATGCACTGTATTTTCCCTTCTCCATGACTTTGATTCCACTGTTCCCTATGCCTAGAATACTCGTATCTCTTCATCTGTTGAATTTCAACCCATCTTTAAAGTCCAACTCAAATGTTAGATTTTCTTCCAAGAAGCCTTTCTTTATCCTACTGGTAAGAAAAGACCTAACCCTAACCCTTAAAAATCACAAAAAAACTTTCATCTCTCACTTCTCTATGCACTTATCACATGATATTGTGTAGTATAGCTATCTGGGTTTGTGCATTACCTTTCACTACAGTATAGAGGGAGAGACACTGAGACAAGGTGATGAATTAGTAGGCTATCACGATAATTGAGGTGAGAGGTGATGAGGATGTGAAGTAGGATGATGGCTATATCAGTAGTGAGAAAGGGACAAATGTAAGACATGCCCTTGAGGTGCAATATAGGTATAGGACTTAGGAAATGACTTGTTATGGAGGTGGTGAAGGAAAGGGAAGAGTTAAGGGTGACTCTAAGGTTACAAACCTTTGTGACTGGAATGATAGTGAAGATTTCATCAGAAAAAAAAGGAATTTTTTGGAATAATGGCAGGTTGGGAGATAAAGCTGATAATTTCCAATTTGGAAATGTTGGACTTGAGAGGCTAATGAGATACCCAGGTGGAAAGATCCATTAAGCAGCTGGAGCAGGACTGGCAGGGGAAAAAACAGGAGAGAACTGATATGTCAGAGACTTTAAAAATGTCAATATTCTATGATTTTCTCATCTCTTTATTCAAGACTTTTCTTAGACTGGGTTGTGATTCCAGATTTAGCAGACAATGAGAAGTAGTGGGCAATATTGTTTTCAGAAGGAAAGATTTGGGAAAACTAATACTCATCTTGCCTGCAGTGTGGTTTCTGAGCCCTGGGGCAGCTGACTAAACATACTCATACATTCTCTTCAGTAGACCTATCTAATGTATGTGGGAGATATTAATATATCTAGGATGGTTTGGAGCAGGGCTTCTTAACCTTTTTTGTATCATGGGTCCCACTGGCAATCTGGGGAAGCCTGTGGATACTTTCTCAGAATAATGTTTATAAATGCTTAAAATAAAATTGAGAAATCTATTAAATTGAAATATATTTATCGAAATGTTAAAAAAACCCACCAAGCTGACAGACTCTAGGTTAAGAACCCTTGGCTATTCTGGCCTGGAGGCTAAGGCCTAGCCACAGGAACCAGGAAGACTTTCAGGCCAGGGATGCACCAATCGAACCAATGTAAGACAGCGTAGAGTCTATTAAAATCTCCTCAGTTAAGAAAAGGTTCAATAGAGAGGCAGAGGATTCCTGTGTGACTCATGCCCACTCTGCTCACTTGACAACTATAGACACAGCCCAGGTTTCTTTTCTCTAGTCTGCTCCAGGAGCTCTCAGTGGCTTCTATCCAATTTAGCTCATGACTTGGTTAGCAATGCTATTTCTTACAACGGGGCTGTGAGAACTAGTCAATTCTGTTACTACTCCTACTGCTACAGATGTGACTGTGACTTAATAATAACAAAGATTAGTAGTTGTTAATGTGCATATAATACTTTTCTTTAGGATGAGAAATTGCCCCTAAGGTCTTTTCTAGTTCTGACATTCTGTGTTCGATGTTCTAAAGCCCTCCCTAGCTCTGAATCCTATGTCCTGATGTCTAATATCTCTTTGAGCTCTAAGACCCTTGGTTCTCACAGAGTGGGGAGCTGGGGAAAATGGTTATCTCACTTGAGTTAATACTATTTCGAACTGGAAAGAGATATACTATGAAGTGTCATTAACTAATTGAGTAACCTTTAGTAGTCAGTCAGGACTTTTTTCATTTGTAGACCAAAATGGGTAAACTAAATCTCTATACTGTAGTTCTTTCCAGCTCTGAATATTATGGAACAGAATTCAGAGCAAGAAGAGGCTTTAATAATGGTATAGTTCAAGCCCATTGCACAGATGAGGAAACTGACATATGGAAAAATCAAATGTTGCCTGGAGTGACAAGACAAATTGAGTGACAGAGTCTCTATCTCTTGATTCCTATTCCAGCACCAATCTCTGAGTCCCCTTGTCACTTTGGGGGAACACTTCCATCTTTGGGTTCAGTCCATGTAGACTTAGCTTAATTTGATTCAATTCAACTTGGTTTGGTTCTGTTCAGTGCAGAGCAATGCAATACATCACAATTCAATGGACATTTATTAAGCACCTTCAGATGCAGGT
Organism: Phalanger gymnotis; assembly: GCA_028646595.1. NCBI lineage: Eukaryota > Metazoa > Chordata > Mammalia > Diprotodontia > Phalangeridae > Phalanger > Phalanger gymnotis. The sequence continues at coordinate 41,913,740 of CM053625.1, forward strand.
CCTGTGTCAGATGCTGGGGATATCAAGAGAAAAAAAATTACAAGGACCCTGCCTTCAATGAGCTTATTTTCTAGCAAGTATTAGTATTCCTAAGCGGTAAGTAGTGGCCCATAACCTTAGAAAGACCTCATGTTGGGCCTCAGCCCCATCTATAGTTCATTATGCAGTCATGAAGAGATGTCAAGGAATGTGCTGACCTTGTTATAATTAATGGAGAGTGGAGTAATGGCTCTGTGTGACTCATTAGATACCGAAAAGAGATCCAGTGCTTCCACATTTAGTTTAATTGAAACTCTGAAACATTTATTACTTCAGGCACACTATAGCAACTTGGGTTTTTAAACCTTAAATTAATGATTTTAGCCATTTCCATAAAGGAAGAAAGGGAACAGGGAATAGGCCAAATAGAGACTCAGAGGCCATGTGGTGATTAAGAAACAGGGATTTTTCTGGGCCCATCTTATCCTTTGGGGACAATTCAAGGTGTAGTAGGAAAGAGCACTAGATAGGAACTCAAGAGACATGTGTTTTAATGCACTAATAACAACTATAGCCTTAAAAATTTACAAAGCACTTTACTCACAATATCTATGTTCACCACTTACCCATTTTATAGCTGAGAAAACTGAGTCTTGAACAAGTAAAGAGATTTGCCCAGAGTCACATTAGATAGTGAGCATCAGAGCTAGGATTTGAATGAAGTCCAACTCTGATAACTACTACCAGTATTACCTGTCATAAGTTGCTTCCCTTCTCCAGTCCCTAGTTCCCTCCACCCCTAAACCCAAACTTTGTTTGGACTCTTTCTTTGAAACTGGGACTTTGGGTGCCATGTGGAAGCCTGCAATGGCAGTTTGGGGAGGAGACATCCCCAAGAAAAC